>CM070568.1:13831648-14558655 GCA_036346405.1 Phyllostachys edulis
GTGATTGACCCACACACTCTGGGTATCATCTAAGCGGTGAGTCTGGGCTTTGGCCTTTTGTACTCTGGCTGAACAGTTAGCAAGGGCATGATAATCATTTATGGTGCGAGAACAACAAGGGCGTAAAGTGAAGTTCTCTCGTTTATGCGCATCCCATACATGCCCTTCAATCCACGATATTTTAGATCTTCCATCAATGGTGCTAGGTACACATCAATATCATTCCCGAGTTGTTTGGCCCTTGGATAAATATCGACAACAAAATATACTTCCGCTTCATACACAACCAAGGAGGAAGGTTGTGAATCTGAGCGTCCGCAGACCCAAGTGCTATGTCATTTGCTCATATTACGAAAGGATTCATTCCATCATACTCAATCCAAACCTTATATTCCTCGGTTCCTTTTGAAAGTCTGCAAACCTCCTATCGATGTTTCTCCTTTGGGGCGGAATCGGCGAGGTATCTTAACTTTCCGTCATTCTTACGCTCCTCCGAGTGCTGTCTGACCGGTTTGCATTCTTTGGGTTCATAAAAACCGCTTCAAGCGGGAATTACAGGAAGATACCCGCCACCTTAGCGAGAGGTCCTTTCTTCACCTCGATTCCCTCGTCGTCATCGATTGCTTCTTACGCTTGTATCGAGATCGTTGCACACGGACATACATGCATGTTTGTATACTCGTTACGGTAGAGGATCGATCGTTCGGACATGCATGTATTCTTTCTACTTCCATTCCCAATGGACAAAGAACCTTTTGGCTTTGTAGGTGGTTTTGGGCAACTCATTTCCCTCAGGAAGCATGTCGCTAAGAGACCTAATGACTCAGTGAAACTCTTGTCGGACCAACCGTTGCTTGCCTTCAATTTCAGCGGTTTAAGCACGGATGATAACCTTGTATTCGACTTGCGGCAGGAACAAGGTTTCTCTGAGTCCTCCATCACGCCCGAATTGAACATACTCCCTCTCATCACGGTTCCCTTACGCATCATGGCTTATCGATCTAGATTGTCATCGTGCGGCCTATCGAATCGGAACCACAATCGACATTGGCGGCATATCGTTGACTTCTGTATAATATGCATATCGTTGACTTCTGTATAATATGCTCTTCACCGTGGTGGTCCAACATGTATAACCCTTTTGAAACCCCTTGAATCAAGTGTATTAGCCGATCTGCGCTCGGTTGTTAAACATCTTGATTCTCGCGATCAATGCATGGACGATACATATATTCCCCCTTATTCAACATATCCTCCTCGGCGGCTCTTGTAAGCGAGACACGCCATTAATGTACTCTTCACTCCACGGTTCTCGGTGTACATCGACTTCGGTCCATCACACGGTTCGTGTTGAAAACCACGAAAATAAATAAAAGGGTGATGACTTTCGGCGTATTTTAGAAGCTTAATTATGATTTTTTCATTTTTACATTTTTGGATTTTATTAACTTACATGTGGGCCTACTTGTCGGTGACTCATTTTTATTTCATGATTTTATTTATAAAATCTATGGCGATCCCACATGTCATAGACTTCGTTAGTTTATTAACTAAATGATTAAAAACAGTAGGATTAATTAATTTGAAGCTCAAAGCTGGGCTTAGGGGTGACATCGCATTGCTATATAGTCGTGGCTCTCGGCCCTAAGGTCTCTTTGAGGCGAAGCAAGCAGTCTGATGTCCCATGGGCGCTGAAACTAGCGATTTGGCGTGCGCTGAAACTACTCAAATTAAGGATGCTTATGCTTGATATCTCACCTCGATCACGAGGAAGGTGTCAATGAAAGTCGGGGAAGGTCAAAGCGCGGGTGGGTGCGTCGATCGGTGAGCAGGCGGCGGCAAGCTCCTCGGCGACAATATACAAGCTGAAATGGACAGGCCGGCTCGGTGAGGTGAGGCGATGTACTCAAGCAAGACGCAGGCAGCGATGGACCTATCGTGGCGCCTAGAGATATGGAGATCAAAAGACTATATCTGTTTTGGCGGGGGCGGAGCTATATATATCGTGCGTGGTGAGTTAATTATCACGGACGGTTTTAACAAAACCGTCTGCGTGATATTGGGCAATATCATAGGCGGTTCATGTTTGGAGGCAAATGCATGAAGTATCCTGAGCGGTTCTAAAACAAACCGTGCGTGATATTGTAATATCCTGAGCGGTTCATATTTAGAAACCGTCGTGAAGTATCCTGAGCGGTTCCAAACATGAACCGTCTGTGATATGACATCTTCCTGAGCGGTTTTTAGCGCGGAGAATAACACGAGCGGTGGGTAACAAAAACCGTCTAAGATTGTGTTTATCTGAGCGGTTTCGATGAACCGTCGTGATCGGCGTCGATATTAGCATTTACGTAGTAGTGTTTCCATCTTTCTTCGCTCCTCAGAGTGCCAGCGTAGTAATCTTGCCTCTTTTGGGTTTGCAAATAAACACTTGAGATGTGGGATCCGGCGGATACCACAACATCTTAGCAAGAGGTCCTTACTTCATCTTAGCGATATTCTTACGCTTGTATCGGGATGTTTTGCTGCAGGACATATATGCATGTCTGCATACTCTTTACGGAAGAGGATACAATCGTTAGGACATGCATGCATTCTTTCTACTTCCATTGCCAATGGACAAGAACCTTCTTTGCTTGGTAGGTGGTCTTTGGGCAACACGTTTCCCTCTAGAAGGATGTCGCTGCAGGAGACCTAACAACGCCGTGAAACTCTTATCGAACCAACCATTGCTTGCTTTCAATTTCAGCGGTTCAAGCACGGTTGACAACCTTGTGTATTCGACTTGCGACTAGGAACAAAGGTCTCACCGAGTCCTCCATTAAACCCTCGAATTTACAAAACTCTCTCTTACTGTAGTTCTCTTCTGCATCGCGTAGCATTTGATCCAGATTGTCATCGTGCGACCTATCCTCATCAAAAGCACATTCCACATGCGGCATATCGTTGACTTCCTCGGCGATGTCGTCATTATTAACTTCCTGTATAATCTGCTCTTCACTGTGAGTGGTCCAACATGTATACCCTTTTTTGAAACCCCTTCGAATGAAGTGCGCTCCGATCTACAGGGTTGTTAAACATCTTCATATTCTGTAATCAATGCATGGACAATACACAAATTTTATCCCATTCTTTAACATATCTTGCTCGCGGCTCTTCTAAAAGCAAACCGTCATTAATGTACTCTTGACTCACGGTTCTCACCGTACATCGATTCGGTCCATCTCGCTACGCATGTAACAAATTAGTATCAAATTAGATTAATAAACCGTAAATCGTACTCTTAAGTATTAACCAAACATACTTAAATTGATTAGCGATTAACCTAATTGATTAGCGATTAACCTAGAACAAATATAAAGGGTTGCGGTCGTTCGCTCGGAGCTTCGGCGAAAATACCAAATATCCTCTGAGATTCCTCTCCTTCTCCTTCTCCTCCCTTCCTCCTCTCTTTAGCTTCCTCCTTTCCTTCTCCTCTCTAAGGTGGTGCAATGGGGAGGAGGCAGAAGTGGAGGTGGCGCAATGGGGAGGAGGCGGTAGGTGGTGGAGGGCGCTAGGGGCAAGGGTCAGACCTTCTCCTCTCTAAGGTGGCGCAATGGGGAGGAAGCGGTAGGGTGGAGTTGCTAGAGGCGGGAGGTGGCGCAATGGGAGGAGGCGGCGGGGTGGGCGCTAGAGGCGGAGGTTCTCTCGGGACCGTGTATTTATAATACCGAGAATATCATAGATGGTTCTTATTAGAACGCGTGCAGGATAATCCCCATCCTGAGCGGTTCTTAATAAGGCAAAAATGCGTGATGAGGAAGATATCCTGAGCGGTTCTCGTTATAAACCGTCTGTGATAGTTACGTATCACAGACGGTTCCAAAGGAACCGTCCGTGATGAGGCCTCTTGTATAGCTTGTGTTTGTAGTAGTGAGAGAAAGTTCGATGCACTCTAGAAGATTCTAGATAAGCGGGCCGGGGTGTAAAGAAGGAAGGCAACAAAAAAGTTTGCTACAAGCGCGACGAGGACCCACGAGGTGCCACGATGACCTGAGATGGTCTTGGTGTGACAAGGAAGATGGAAGCGCGGTGAAATGCTTCTCGGATTAGATTGAGCATGAGCCTAAGGAGAAGTGGTCATTGCTACATGTCAAGGATGGTGCTCAATATGGTGTCATGACAACCAATCTAGCCGACTTGTATAATTGGGTCATCTTGGCGCTAGGTGCTTCTCTTTGGTTGCTATTGTGGAAGCAATTCTTCGTGGTACCACAAATTACTTTGTTGGTGAAGAAACAACACGTCGCTCTTCATGGCAAATAATGATCTTGTACTCATTGTGATCACCAAGTACATGGAGGAGAAGAGCAAGAAGGGTGAGATGCACTAGACATTGCAATCTTTGAAGGAAAGGTTGGTAGCGACACGTCGGAGTATTAGAAGCGACATGGACGAAGAAGAAGTCGGGCGTCGTCTGAAGAAGTGGTCAATTTGTAGAGTCTGGGCATACCTTTAAAAAATGCCTTCTGAGAAATGCATAGGATGAAGGAGAGGTCGGCGGTTCCAAGCGCTAAAAGCGAGCCCATCTTACCGAACACACTTAAGGTGGACACCGTGGAAGTCGACATGGTGGACGTTGAGTGCGACCACTAGAATGGTTTGTCTTGTCGAAATATGTTGTCTTTGAATGTTTTGTCAACAAACTATGTGATGGCGTTGTCTTTGGAATGTTTTATAACAACATTGTGATTTGTCGAAAAACTATGTCATGGCGTTTTGCATAAAAATATCTTTGTGCTAATATTATTTTTATTCTTATCGATTTTGTTTATTATTATATCGTTTGTCCAATTGTAATGTGTAACTTATCTCATTTACGAAACAACCACCATTGTCTTACATGGTGGCGCCATTAGTGGTGGTAGTTTAGTTGGTTGGTACTATGTAGCAGTTGGATGACTGCCGATGTAGTGGTCGGAAATAAGATCAAAAAGATACCAAAATTTTTAATTTGAATTCTATACACATACATAAAAAAAAATTACGAGGTCTTGTTACTAATTGAACTGGCGACAAGGAAATTTCTTCGTTCCAACAGGCGACAATAGCCCAATTTTGCACCCAAAAAATTGACTATTTGTTTTTGTAATTTTATTAAAATAATATTATTTTAATAAAAATGTGCCGTGCATTACTCGAGTGGCTAATTGGCTGTTACCACGGCTGTTACGAGTAACAATGCAAAATCATTGTTCGTACAAAATTTATCTTCTTCATGTTAGCTCCGTTTTCAATTCTTATAAGTTGGAGGGTCAAAGTTTGAATAGTAAAAATCAAAGTTGTCAATTATTTGAAACTGGAGGTGGTATCGCAACATTGACTTTGATATTAAGATGTTGTAGGTTGAAAAACATCCCCCCCAGGTCTCACTGTCTTGGTTTTTCTTGTGTTTTCCGTACTAGGATGGTTTTGCCAAATACACGGCTTAGCGGGCCAAAATAAGGTTGACAAAGCGAACCTTTCAGTTCATACACCAACATGAAAATTTGAAGAAAAAAAAGATTACATAGCCTATGGGTGTTGTAGAACCTTTTAAAATTTCAACTTCCAAACTCAAAAGTGTTAGAAGTTGGGATGCAAAGCAGGCGGAGTGAATATGGAAGGGACAAATGGGTATTCGACACATGCGTATCTCGACTCGACTTCGGAGGAAAAATGCCAAATAGGGTACAAGATGGCTGATATTTGCCCGTACATCAAGTGAAATGAGGAAGCCTACTCGACTTCAATTAGAAACAAGATAACAGATAAGGCAGATTATGCATCTGAGCGGTAGTGAATATTGAGTGCTCTTCCGTCGACATCTCGATGATTAATCTCTCCGTGTTCACTTTGATTGCACCCTAGTATCCAATGTCCATTGTAAGGGTGAAAAGAGCGGATATTTTCCATCGGTGACCGAAGGCTTGCGAACTAGTATAGATTGAAGAAATGGATATCGATACTATCCGTATTTAACTCCAACCGAGAAAAAATATATTTAATAGAGGTGCAGGATAAGTGTTATTAAGTCTATATCCGCTCCAATTGAACCCCTAGTTAGAAGAAAAGGATAGTTTAAATAGTAACTTTTATCCTTTACTTTTCCTTTTCATTTATCATATGTCAAAAAAATTCTATTTTTACTATTCTCGGCGTGGATCGAATGAGAACTTTATATATTAAATTGAAAAGTAGATCATTATTTTTTTCAAAAATTTTCATATTAATTTGGTGCTGAAACCGAAAGAATTTCCGTGGTTCCACCTAATCGTTGGGTTCTCTCCCAATATCTAGTGCAAAATCGTTGGTAATACAGAATTTGTCTTTTTATTCATGTATTACAAATGCGCTTGATTTTGATCTTTAAACTTAGTACAGTTATAGACGTAAATGGGATTAGATACCAAGTAGTCCTAGCCGTAAATGATAGATACTAGGTGTTGTGCGACTCGACCGTGTAGTGTTGTAGCTAACGCGTTAAGTCTCTCGCTTAGGGAATGCGTTCACAAGAATAAAACTCAAAGGAATTGTGCGGAGGCCATCTGGCGGTGGAGCATGTGGTATAATTGATTACAAAGCGAAGAACCTTACGAGGGCTTGACATGCCACGAATCCTCTTGAAAGGCGAGGTGCCCTCGGGAACACGGACACAAGTGGTGCATGGGCATCGTTAGCTCGTGCCGTAAGGTGTTGGGTTAAATCTTGCAGCAGCGCAACCACGTGTTTAGTTGCCACTATGAATTTGGAACCCTGAGCAGACCGGTGTTAAGCTAGAGGAAGAAGAGGATGAGGCTAAGTCATCATGCCCCTTATGCTTTGGGCGACACACGTGCTACAATAGGGGACAAAGGGTCATGATCTCATGAGAGTGAGCTAACTCCAAAATGCCTTCTCCTACAACCTGTAATTTTGTAAGAATTTTTAAACTTTTCTATACCTTAATTTTCTCAGGTTTAAATACTTATTAGTTTTACAAAATAGAAAATATTTGAATTTGCATTGACTATGTCTTATAGAATCTATTGATAGATATAAAAATATAGGCATGAATTTGCACTGACTATGTCTTATAGAATCTATTGATAGATATAAAAATATAAGAATTTATATCATCGGTATTCACTAAATAGGAGCACACCCACCCGCCTTATTGTGTGTGTGGGGGTGGGGGCCAGTCGAAGGAATTACTGTAGAGAAAAAACGACGACGAATTCACCGGTCAGAATCTTTGGAGATATCTGAAGATTCATTGGAGGTTGTCACCAACGATTAAAAAACAAGAGAATGTATAAAGAATGCTATAGCGTTTCGACGAATTCACCGGTCAGAATCTTTGGAGATATCTGAAGATTCATTGGAGGTTGTCACCAACGATTAAAAAACAAGAGAATGTATAAAGAATGCTATAGCGTTCGAAACAAAAACAACGGGATAGCTCAAAACAGTCTAATCCTTTGCGATGAATGGCCAGATGATGCTCGTGTGTGCAGTGACGTACGCAGGATGAAAATAGAGAGAGTGATAATGGGACAAAATAATTATAAGATGGGCTAGCAAATATACATTTAAATATTATATGTAATTCAAATTGATACATAAATTATGAGGAACAAATTTAAAATGAAAAATATAGTAAATGTAGTAACTTAATAATGGATAGTACGCTTCAAACGCCCAAAAATATACAGAAGTAGCAATTTTAAGAATAAAACTAACTAGATCTGTGATGCAAATAATAGCAGAAATACTTGGAGAGTACCAAGGGTGCGACGAATAGAGCTAAACTCAGAGCGCCGTGCCCCTATGGTGGATCCGCAACTCGGCGTCGTCGGTTGCCATCTATGTGCCGCGTGGTGGCGAGAGGGCAATGGCGGGCACTACGGGACAAGCAGCAGCAGCGACGATCTTGAGAGTGATTGTGGCAGTTGTAACATCCCAATTTTTGGATTTAAAAACCTTTTGAGTACTTTTGTCCCTCGGAAAATTTCACAAATTTTGTTTGAATTTAATAAAGCTTAAAGGGGACTTTTAAAGTCAAAACAATTTAACATGATTAATCTGAACATCGTTAAATCCAAAATTATTTTATTTGAGTTCTTTGTGCTTGGAAATATTTTCTAAATTTTTTAGAGTTCATTTGCTATTTTAAATTGTC
This sequence comes from Phyllostachys edulis, assembly GCA_036346405.1. Taxonomy (NCBI): domain Eukaryota; kingdom Viridiplantae; phylum Streptophyta; class Magnoliopsida; order Poales; family Poaceae; genus Phyllostachys; species Phyllostachys edulis. Next base: position 13,839,828 of record CM070568.1, read on the forward strand.
ATTTGGATTTCTGTATTTTCTAAAATACAAAAACTATTAAAATCCGGGAAAAATCCTTTGGGCTAGAATCTGTTTCCCAAGCCCATTTAAAGTGTGGCACCTTTTCTCTCTCACGCGCAGCGTCCCTCCCGGTCCCACATGCTAGTGACACGGAGTCGTTTTCGACTCAACTCACCGAACCACCGTCACTAGCATGGGTCTCGCCTATGCACTATTCACCATCTCCATCTTGGACACGAGCTAGTCTCTCCAGTAGTCTCACACGGACACTCCCGTCGCCCTTTCTTGTAGGCTATAAAAGCCCTTGATATTCACGTCAAAACCATCGCCTCAGACCCCGGCGCCAAACCCCTGAAGCCTCAAGCCATAGATCGATGCTGTTGCGTTGGATTTGAGATCCAACCCTAGCGTCGCCGCCCCAAAATTTCTTTGATTCTGCTGCCGCTGGTGAGCTCCTGTTGTCGTTGTCTACCTCGCCAGAAATCGCCATGCCGTGTCCTACCCGTCGTGCACCATCTTCCCGAAGGAAGGCCATAGTGTCGTTGTCTTTGTCAAGCCGTCGCTGCCCTAACTTCGTAAATCGCCGCGTTCCCACTCGCTACCGGTGACCATTGGGTCTCGTCGCCACCCGTTAGCATCACCTCGTCCTCGGGAAGCCGATGCTGGCGTGTCCAAGACCTCGCGAGAACCCTTCGTCGTCGTCTAGCCATCGACTAGAGCCTTTGCTGAATTCTTGTCACCGCTTTGACCCTTCACTAACTTCCATCGCTGCATCGAGCCGGGGATGGCCCGCCGAACATAAGCATGCCTATGATGTCCTTCTTCCAGCGTTGTTTGTCGTCACCGTTGTCGAGCTATGGTAGCCGTCTATTTCGATCGACATGGTACGCATACATATTCGCCACCATGTCTCCACGTGTGCCATGTCGGTGCCGGCATGCGTCGCGTTAGCCGCCTCGTGTTATATACGTTAGCATACTCGTCCCACAGTGATTTAACTCACGTTAAAATCGAAAATCTGATAAATGACATGGCGAGGAACAGCAGCGAGGTCACCTCGCCATGTGTGTGCCACGTGCATAACCGGCCGCCACCTCGGCACCTTGCACCTAAACCTAAACCTAACCTAGGTAAACCTAGTCTCAGTAGACCTAGCCTATGACATGTGGACCCCACTGTCATTGCATTGTATTATAGAACCGTGGACCAAAATCCATGGACCGGTCTCTGAGATAGTGGGTCCCACCTATCAATCACTATTTCCTATTTTGAGGATTTTCTTTTAATTCGAAATTCATTCTTGACATAATATTTGAAATTTCCTTTAGAAAGAAAATCCCAAAAATCTGAAATAGTGTTTTCTCTCTCTTTTCTTAGATTTAAATCTTTGAGAGCCCGTTCATCCTCACACAAACTCCAATTGAGCCCATTCAAGTCTCTAAATTCAAGCTCTACCTTTTTGTTATTTTTATTTAATTTCTAGAATTTATTTTTTGCCTTTGTTTTGGTATTTATTGTGTTTTCGCTTTCTTTTGTGAGTAAGCGTTGATACTTTGGGAGATTTTGAGGAAGGACTTGATCAAGCTCAAGACCATTGTTAAGACTTGTTTCAAGGCAAGTTGTACCTTTGACCATGTTGAACCAGTTTTCCAAAATTTCTTTGATTCAAACTATTGCATTTTATTTCAGTTACTTAATTCTTTAAATGCTTTGGAATTAGCTATACACCTATTTGATTATTTCCACCTTGCTCATTGTATTACCATGATCTTTTGTCACCCTATCTTGGTTAATTACTAGTTGGTATTATCATAGAACCAACGTGGGTTGGTTAGAGGCGATTAGTCTTCTTAGCCATGCAGCGGGCTATTGATATCATTTTGAGTTGTGTATCTAAACATGACTAAGTGATTATCGAACATCTTTGTGGAAAAATGTGTGTTGTATGTTGTCACTTGTTGATGGCATGTGTTGCATAACCAACGGGTTGGGAAAAGATTTGTTGAGGCAAGTGGAAAGAATTGTGATATGGTGGATTGTGTGCATGTAAAATATGAATCTTGGTAATTTGGTTAGAAATTGGCGATCTCACCTTAGTCAATTAAGGACTTAACGTGCGCCATTGAACTAAGCCATATAGCTGTATGACCACATGCGTGGTATGGGGCAGAACCTAAGCTGTAACATCACAATTTTAGAGTCATTTTGAAGTTTTTAAAATAAAAGGAACCATTTGATTTTTATTAAATAATTTAAAGCTTAAATTGAGCTTTTAGAAATGAAAACATTTTAAAATGAATAAAATAAATTTCAATCAAACTCAAAGTTGTTTTATTCAAGTTCTTGAGGTTCCAAGGAGTTTTATGGAATTTTCTTGGATTTTATTTTTATTTATTTTATTTTACGAAAGGAATAAGTCCACTTTACTCCCTCAACTTCTCGAAAAGTCTGGTTTACCCCATAAACTTCAAAACCAGTTATTTAATCCCTAAACTTGTGAAATCAATCACTAATCCCCTCGAGGCCGGTTTGAAGGGGTGGTTTTGCACACGTGGTCTCTCATTTATCCCATTCAGCATGTATGTGTCCCAGTCATCTCTTCACATCACATTTCTTCTTCATCTCTCCCTTCTTCTCCATGGAGCTCCTTCGACTTAGGTGGGGATGGCGACATCGATGAGAATCCTCATGCGCTCGATCTAGAGGTCGTGCATGGCCTCCAGGCATCGCTCCTCCAGCCGCTCGTACATCCCCGTTAGTCTATCCAGAGCCGCCACTACCTCCGTGCACCCTCTCCCTCTAGTTTTGTGATGATGTGTGAGACCAGGCGTTTATTAGGCTCATAATACTTAGTCATCCGATTGACCCTAGTATTATCAACCAAATAAACCCCGGTCTCGAGAGATGTATACTTTCCAGAATGCAGTATACATACCTCACAACAAAAGAATGTATCAATTCCATACAACACATAGAACATAAGCAACAAACCGAAGTTAACATTAATATGGAATAGATATTACAAAAGAGAGGCCCTTAGGCCAAATAGCAATAATTACAAAAGATAACAGCGGAAGCAAAAGTGCCATAAAGATGGCTATAACACAAAAGCCAATCGGTGTGCCTTAACCCTAGGCATCTGTGGGACCGCCAAGCTAGTCGTCGAAGAAAGCGCAACACGTAGCACAAAAGAGAGGCTCTTGGAGCTCTCCTTCTTCCTCTGCACAAAAGCCACAAAATTGCCACAACCACGGCGGATGAGTACATAAAGTACTCCGCAAGACTTACGTGTGAGATAATGAGAACTATAAATAGCTACATGCAAGCTTTATTTAAGTGGATGAGGCTTTGGACTCATTTTAGCATAAAGCAACATTTATTTGCAATAACATAATAGATTGAAGGCAATTTGACAAAGCATTTTTAAATGTTGAAGTAACAACGAGATAATAACATAATAACAACAACAAGAACAATCACGGAAGTGACTAACCCAAGTCACCACAACAATAGCATGAACTCCCGTTCATACCAACCATGTCAAGTTTTAATTAAAGGTTGTAGTCTAGTCTTGAACGACCTTACCAAGCATGTCCATAACCTAGGGCGAGGCTATTGAATAGTTTTATCCTGCGAGGTGTACCCCTTGTACCCACACGTCAGACCGCCTTTCCTTTACGCACACTTAGAAGGTGTCTTTGTGCAGCTAAGTCCTCGAGACCTTTCCAAAGGATGAATGCTAATTCGAGCTGCACAACCCACGGGAGAAGGAGACATCACAACCTTCCGGAAGCTAATGCTCCCTCCCACACTATACATATACATTTGTTTTTGAAAACACACCAACCGAGCTCGCTCATAATTAACACCTCCTAGAGTACTTAGTCAAGAGGGTTCCATATGCCCTCGCGTGGTTAGTCTGTGAAATCGCAACTTAGTGACCCAAGTACTCGGTCCTTAGGGACCGGGCATACCACCACATCCAAAACCGCACCATCCATCCAATATGCCCAAGTCTAAATCAATCTTTTATTTTCAGTTTTGATTTTACAAATTAATCAAAGCACAAGTGCTGGACATATAGGAGTAATAATCATTTTGAGTGATCAAGACCATCGACTAAGTCGATGATCGCCCATTCTACCGATAACTAAGCATGTCTAAGCAATTTACATCGAACTACTAAGTGATAAGAGCTCATCCAACGAGCTCCCACCACAGCAAATAACCTAGGCTCATGGTAGTAGAGGATAAACAATTCCTACAGATCATGCAACTATAGGCTTGCTAGCGACATTTAACACAAAGTAGCATGCATACATAGAAGTAAAACAATATATTAAGCTTTAAAGTAATGGGACAATGATGGAAATGATCAAACTGCTTGCCTTGTTGCTGGTGGTCACTTTGTTGCGGAGGGTCACTCTCGGGATCACCACAAATGTCGAAGCCCTAACGGAAGCGAGAAAGAACCGATAAAACGACGAAACACAACAAAGACAGCACAACAAACGAACTCCAAATTCTCTGAATTTTCTACAGCAACAAGAGGGTGATTTCTAGGAAATTTTGCAACAAGAACCAATTGATTTGGATTCTCAATGCAAAAGATATGAGCAAAACAATTCTGCTCAGCCTATTAATTAGAAATATGTTACTGTTCATCGCAAAATTTTCTAGAATAGAAGTGAAGCTGAAATTTTTACTGTAAAACCAGCACCTCATGAGATGAATAACACAATTGAGTTCACCTCATTTGGAGCTATATTGCACTTTCTATAATCTTTCAAAAACAAGAACTTGAACAAAATTATAATGCACAAGTCCTCATTTTCCTAACAGCAACATGCTCAAAACTAATTTTCACAGTGAGTTCACTAAGAGAAACCAACAAAGTTGGTCTCACCCAAAAATAGTCTATAGAGCATTAGTTATGTATTTTACAAGTTAAGCATTGATTTAAGTGCACATTTTAAAGTTGGTTTTAAAATCTAATGGCAAACTGTGCTCTGGAGCTGAACTCAACTTACAATCATTTTTGGATTAAAGTCAAGTTCAAAACAGAGCTAACACAATTTGAATGACCTCATTTGGAATTAAAATGAAAGAGATATGAAATTCTAAAGTCTATACCTTATTTCATTTTAACTAAGACCTCTTGGAATTTCTAAAACTCACAAGGGCATGGGAGGGCGTGAGCCACAGATCTTAAATCCAGCGGCTCAAGATCTCCCAGAGAACATCACACTGCGCCGCGTGAAGGTCCAGAGGTCTGGACCTCTTAGCAACTCACATGCGCGAGGTGAGGGAGGTCGTGGCGTAGATGGGAAATCAGCGGACCACAACATGGAAAGGAGGTCGGAGCGGACCCGGATCTAAAGGGAGGTCCTCAGCGGTGAGATCTTCCAAAGGAAGATCTAAACTATCAAGATCTCCCCAAGGAAGATCTGCATCGTCAAGACCTCACAGGGAGATCTGGGCGGTCCAGATGTTCCAAGGAGGTCCTTGATGGTCCAGATCGTCGAGGGAGGACCTTGACGGTCAAGATCTACCGGGGAGGTCATGAGCAGTGAGATGGCTTAGGGAGGTCCTAAGGGAGGTCCTAACGTCCACAGACCTCCGGGGAGGTCAGGCGGCCACGATTGCGCAAGGAGGTCTTGGGCGCTCAGATCTCCTCGGAGGAGGTGCCGGCGTCCAGACCTAACGCCTTAACTTCGCGCCGCACTTGGACATGAATAAATGCGGCGGGACCATGAGGAGGTCCGCGAGGAGGTTTTAAATGCGCACAAGAGACAGGTTAATGGCATTTAACGCTAACCCCATGATTGCAATGATTGGGCATTCAAAACGGTGAATTTAAGTCCTAAAAACGACAATGACACGCTCGGGACGTCCGACAAAATCCGGCGTGAAGATGTGGTCATCGCCGGCGATGTAGACCTGTGGCGAGATCAATAATACCGTTGGGTCGCAATAACCATGCGCACTAAAGGACCTCCTCTCAACGGCGGCGACGGTTTTGAACGCCGGCGAGCCGAGAGGACAACGAAGACAAGCACACGGCGAAACCAAAATGCAAAAGGAAGCTCCGCGACATCCAATCAAGCGTGTGCCCAATTTAAAAGCTCCGCGACCTCATACATCACGGGTGCCAGTAGCTAAAGGACTATCGGGAGTACCGGAGGTCCTAAGGTCTTGAGGAGGTCGAGAAGGAGGACCGGTCCGGGAGGAAGGGTGCTCCACGGCCAAAGCTTCAACTTCAAGCTCCACTTTGTCCCCTCTCGCAAATGCCCAACAATATCAAGTTAGGCCTTGGTCCCAGAGGGTAGGGCACAAATGGAAGCAAGGAGAAAAGGAGGAAAAACTCAGGACCCTTGTCCACCGAGGAGCTTCAAGCTTCTCAACAATGGCGACCAAGAGGGAGGAGAGGAAAGCTCAAATGACACGGTGCAAGCTTAGAGCTTAGAAGTGTGCCAAAGAAGCTAAGGAGGAACCCAATGGTGACTTATAGCTGAGTGAAGGTTATGAGTGGGGCTAAGCTCCATGGTGAGCTTAGCCCAGGTTGGTCCATGGGGTGGACAAGACATAAAGGTTGACAAGGCGGTGGCTTGACTGATAGTGAAAGTCGACTGCATTAAATCTTGGTCGACAAAGAGTCATTAAAGGTGCCTGAGGCTGGCGCGTAACTCCACCGCTCGAGCACGCATGCGCTAGAGGAAGGAGAAGAACAGGAGGTCTTTATGACCGTTGGATAAGACACGGGAGGTCCTAACCATCGGATCAATTTTTGAACCGTTATGTTTTAAGTGGTGGGAGGAGGTCCCACCACACGATCAAGGATGGGGAGGTCGTGGCCCTCCGATTTCATAATCGCAAAGCATACGTGAGGAAAAGGGACAGAGGTCCAAAGCGTTGGATCTCCATCCAGCAGTGCGGACCTCCGGTGAGGACTTAACGCACGCGATCAAAAGACATGAGGGAGGTCATGGCCTTTGGATTTAAATCAAGGGCATTGACACGATGGGGAGATGCGATATGATGCGCATAGCAAGGGAGGTCGGGACCGTTAGATTTAGATCTAAGGGTTCCGATCAAAAGAGGTGGAGGTCTGAGCTTGCATAGCGCACAAGGGAGATCATGGCCTTTAGATTTAGATCTAAGGGCTACGATCTCACGTCTTGTTGGGAGGTCAGTGCGCATGAGACAAAAAGGAGGTCGTGGTAGTAGATTTTAATCTAACGGTGCACAACAAAAGATGGGGAGGTTGTGAGTGCTTGATAGCAGGGGAGGTCGTGGTGTTGGATCTGATCCCAGCTCGACCTTGGTTAGGTGGGAGGTTTGCTTAGTTTAACGGTGAGGGGAGGTCGGGGCCATGGATCTTGGATCCAAGGGCTATGACCTCACGAGGTGGGAGGACTGGTGAGTATGTTGAGGAGGAGGTCGTGGTGTTGGATTTGATCCAGCGGCTCGACCTCAACAAATGGGATGACCTCATTGCGATGGTTTAACACTCGAGGAGGTCTTTGAGGTTTAACACGGGGAGGTCATGACCGTTGATCACGGATCCAACGGCAATGACCTCATGAGGTGGGAGGTCCTTGCGGTGTTGATCACGCGGAGGAGGTCGTGGCGGTTGGATGTAAATCCAATGGCTGCGACTGATCAAAATGGAGATGAGGTCTGGCGAGGTGCAGACATGGTTGGGCTGGACCAACTTTGAATATGGCTAGCCAAGGAGCAGTGTAGGCTTTTAAATTTAGTTTTTAACAGCTGAAACTTACAGAATTATTTGAGATAGCAAATGAACTCCAAATTTGATGAAATTTTAACTGGAGCTTGCTGACAATGAGATCAACCTTGCATAAAATTTCCAGAGGTTATTATGCAATGCATTTTTCTCAGGAAATTCATTAAGGTTGTTTAAAGGATTGTTTTACCTCCAAAATTTATCAAACTAGTTTTACAACTTGTGATATTTTTCAGAGAGGGTCCCATATCAGTTTTGGGACCAAGGAAAATATATTCCAAATGTTTGACACAAGATTTAAGATAATTGGAGAATGAGTTTGATTTTTGGTCAACAAGAGCTTTGTGTTTTGGATTACACAACTCTTGGACAAGAATTACATAAGATTTTAGGGTTTTTCAAGATGTGAGAAAAAGTTTTAATTTCTACACATATAATTATACTTAATTAACCCTAATTATACATTTGGGATGTTACAAAATCTCTCCCCTTACGAAATCTCGTCCGAGATTTGGCTCACTTCGAAAGAAAGATGGATAGTCCGCACGCAGCGATCTTCTCTTTCCCAAGTAGCCTCATCCTCGAATGGTTTGACCATTGAACTTTAAGGAACTTGATGGTCTTATTCCTTGTCCTTCGTTCAGACTCATCGAGTATGCGAACAGGTGCTCGCGATAGGTCAAATCGGGTTGGACATCGAGGGTTTCCAACGGAGCTTCCTCGGTTGGAACACGGAGGCACTTCTTAAGCTGGGACACATGGAAAACATCATGTACCCCCTCAAGTGCAGCTGGCAACTCCAACTTATAGGCAACAGCTCCCTTCTTCTCGATAACGCGGTAGGGACCGACATATCGAGGAGCTAACTTGCCCTTGACGCCGAAACGTTGATGGCCCTTCAAAGGAGAGACTTTGAGATAAACAAAGTCATTAGGCTCAAAACGTAACTCACGTCGACGGCGATCCGCATAGCTCTTTTGCCTGGATTGAGTAATGCATAGCAACGCCACGAATAAGATGGACTTGGCGCTCGGCCTCATTGATTGAGTCCGCCAAAGAGAGGTCTCTCACCGTCTCGACCAGTTCAACGGGTTCTACACTTTCTCCGTACAAGGCCTCAAATGGTGCCATGCCGAGACCGCCTCGAAAAGTTGTTGTTATAAGAAAACTTCGTGAATGGCAAGCATTTCTCCCAATGCTTCCCATATGAAAGGACACAAGCACGAAGCATGTCTTCCAAAACTTGGTTGACCCTCTTGGTCCGACCATCGGTTTGGGGATGATATGCCGTCTTTGAAAGCAAACGAGTTCCCATAGCCTCTTGCAAGCTATGCCAAAACGAGACGTGAAAAGGATCCACGATCCGACACAATCGTCTTTGGCACACCGTGCAAACTCACGATGCGGCGATATAGAGTTCCGCCAAAAGACCTACCAAGTTCGGTCTTGGCGGGAAGGAAATGTGCCACCTTAGTCAATCGATCGATGGCGACCCAAATGGCATCATTCTTCTTGGGGTTGTGGGTAGACCGGTGATGAAATCCATTCGATCGAATCCCACTTCCACTCGAGAATTGGCAAAGGTGAAGCGATCCGGCAGACGCCGATGCTCGGCCTTGACACGACGACACACGTCGCTTTCGACAACGAACCGCAATCTCCTCTTCATTCGGGTCCACCAAAATCTCTGGCGGAGATCTTGATACATCTTTGTGGCCGGGATGAATGGATAAAAGCGAATCATGGGCTTCGGAGGATTAAATTCCGCAACTCCATGTCCTTTGGAACCACAAGGCGTTGCCGAACCTCACGACGCCATGCTCATCCTCGAGAAGCACTTGGTCGTTCCGTTCTTGACATTTGCCTTAATGTGGCTCACTCCAACATTCATTCGCCGGGCGGACTTGATCCGATCCACCAAGGTTGGTTGCACAACCATGGCAATGAGAGATCCATGCTCAACTATCTCCAAGTTGAGGCATTTGGAATGCCTCGAGAAGAGAGGCGAATGCTCCTTGAGCACTAAGGCATTACAATGCGCTTTTGCGACTAAGCGCATCGACGCGACATTAGCCTTGCCCGGATGGTAGTGAATACCCATATCATAATCCTTGATCAACTCCAACCATCTCCTTTGCCTGAGGTTCAGGTCAGGTTGGGTGAACAAGTACTTGAGGCTTTTGTGATCCGAATACACTTCACAACGATTACCGATTAGGTAATGTCGCCAAATCTTAAGTGCATGAATCACAGCAGCCAACTCCAAATCATGAGTAGGGTAGTTGAGTTCATGAGGTCTCAATTGCCTTGATGCATAGGCCACTACCTTGCCTTCTTGCATAAGGACACAACCGAGGCCTCGACGAGAAGCATCGCAAAAGATATCGAAGCTGCGATGGATATCAGGAAGAACAAGAACGGGAGCGGTGGTCAAACGCTTCTTGAGTATATGGAAACTTGCCATGCAAGCATCAGACCACAAGAACTTCTTGTCCTTCTTGAGCAACTCCGTCATCGGCTTCGCGATCTTGGAGAAGTTCTCGATAAAGCGGCGATAATATCCCGCTAAACCAAGAAAACTCCGCACTTCGGTGACCGAAGTGGGCGGACTCCATGACAGAACATCGGTGACCTTGCTAGGATCATGACTCGCCTCCGCCGAAAGAATATGGCCTAAGAAAGCCACTTCCTTCAACCAGAACGCACACTTGCTGAACTTCGCGTACAGCTGGTGCTCACGTAGCTTGCCTAACACAAGCTTCAGATGCTCGGCATGATCCTCATCGTTCTTGGAATAGATAAGAATATCATCGATGAAGACCACGACAAACTTATCCAAATACTCCATGAATACCGAATTCATGAGGTTCATGAACAAAGCGCAGAGCATTGGTTAAGCGAACGACATGACGTGTACTCGTACAAGCCGTGGCGAGTAGAAACGCCGTCTTTGGAATATCCTCGGGCGAATCCGAACGATGATATCCACTCTCAAATCAATCTTGGAGAAAACTCGAGCTCCGGTCAATTGATCGAAGAGATCGTCGATGCGGGCAATGGATACTTATTCTTCACCGTCACTTCATTAAGTGGGCGATAATCGGCGCACATGCGTAAAGTACAAATCCTTCTTCTTTACGAAGATTTTGGACAACCCCAAGGAGATGAGCTAGGCGGATGAAACCCTTCTCTTGCAGCTCACTTAATCGCTTCTTCAATTCTACCAACTCGTTCGGTGGCATCCGATAAGGCCTCTTTGAGATAGGGGATGCAGGAGCCAACTCAATGACAAACTCGAGGTCTCGAGCGGGTGGCATCCCGGAAGATCAGCGGAAAGACATCAACAAAGTCACAAACTGTTGGGACTTCGCTAATATCTAGAGCGGGCTTCGCTTCAAGCGAAGAGATGCGGATCTAGCGACCGGAAAAGCGAACCTCGCTCACGGAGGGACTAGATAGAGATGAGCTTCTGGCGCAATCGATTTGCCCCATGTCTTTGGGACAACCAATCCATGCCAAGTATCACATCAAGACTCGCTGAATGGAGAAGGATAAGGTTTGCTAAGAAACCTCGCCGATCTCGATAGGGACATCCCTACACTCGGATTCACTCTCAACTCCGAACCAGAGAGCGAATGAGTAAGCGGGACCGACAATGGAGAGAAAAGAAGCTCTCCGACAGCTGACAAAAGACTTCGTAAACAAAGGAATGAGATGCTCTGAATCAAACAAAACGATGGCGGGATGAGAGTTAACGAAAGTGTACCTAGCACGGCGTCGGGTGCCTCTGAGCCTCCTCTGTGGTGATGGCGTTACGCGACCACTACCCACGCCTTGGGTAGCGGGACGATCTTCGGTCTGGTGCACCACCTCGGCCGCGTCCTCCATTAGGACGAGGGCTCTGTCTTCTTAGGGCATTGGTTCGCATAATGCCCCTTACGTTGCATGAGAAACATGTGACCCCGGCCGGGTTGCGGGGCCGCTCTGCGACTTCGCAGTGCGTGGATCGAGACACGGACTGCGATGGACGAAACGAGGCGGAGTGACCTCGGGCGCCAAGAGTGAGAGTGGTACCCCGAGTCCGCGAAGCGGGGACGGAGGAACGGCCTGGATGACTTATGGGCCTCCCACTTGCGCTATGGAGTCCATAAGCTCTCGAGCCGCATGCTTTCGGCGACGATGGCCTTGTCGACCAAGGTCCGGAAATCAGAAAGTCGACAATGGATAGCTTGTCCTTGACTCCTCGGACAAGCCACGCTGAACTTGGCACCTTAGCCATATCGGTGGCCACATCCTCGGGAGCATAACGAGCTAGATGGTTGAACTCAGAGACATACTCCATGGTGAGCCACGCCCTTGCTTGAGCGAAGAAACTCCCCTTCTTGATCTCCATCAAGCCGGCAGGATGTGAGCCCGACGGAAGGCAATCTGAAACTCCTCCCAAGAAGCGGTGTGGTCTGCGGGCTGCATGGCGAGAAAGCTCTCCCACCATGACAAAGCTGCACCCTCCGGTGGTGCGATGCAAACAGCGCCTTCTCGTGCTCTCGCATCTGCGCGATCTGAGCTTCGCTCCACCAGACAAGCCAATCGTCCGCATCCAAGGTCCTCGGACCGGGAAAAGGTAGGGGCTGAGTACGAAGAAACTCCGCGAGTCCTCCACGCGCGGTGATGGGCGTTCTCGCCCAGATCACGAAGCTCCGGTAAGTGCGGTGGTGTTGCGCGATGGCGTCGATAGAACTCTCTGTCATCCCGCGGTTGCTTCGATCTGAAGAAGAACCTCGGCCATGGTCGGAGGAGGAGGAAGCTCCTCGTCCGGACCAGTGGATCGCCTTGGCCGCTACGAAAAGCGTCCCGCCATCTGTTACAATGAAATTTGGTTAGCAACTAGACCCAAAAACAAAGCCTTAAAGAAAGCAAAAGCGATCGACTAGGGAATGGAATATCACCCCAAGCGAAAGCCAAACTCAGCGGTTATTTAAACTTTAAAAAGCTTCTAAAAGACCCTAAAACAGCCAAGAAACACCAAAAGCAAGGCTCAACTTCTCAACTCAACTAACCCGTATTGAATGAGCGAGTAATTGGTCGAGAAGATCAAAAATCAGATTGTAAGGTGAGAGCTAATGCTACTAAAGAGCAAGGTTAAATCAGCGAAATAAGTGTTAGATACTTAGCTAACTAGTATCACATCTTACCCTTTTATTCCCACAAGTTTTAGTTGATTAACCTCTCATTATCTATCCTAATTAGACACCTTTGAGACTGCTGTCCGGAAATTTGATGCTTGCTGTCCAGATTTGCATCCAAGCTCCTTGTCGAATCACCGACTCGAACTTCAAAACCTTGTAGTGGGCAGCTCACACTTCAATTTGCCAATCTCATTGGTTCTCCCAAAACCAGTGTTAATCGATAACAACTATTTTGTAGAAGGAAGAGAGGAAAACAACTTTTAAAACTCAAATTAGAGTGAGGTGAGAAGAGAAAGCTAAGATAGGTAAGGAATAAAATCCGAGAATTTACCTAAGCTTTCAAAACTCATTTGATGCTTTGAAAATAGGTTTTCAAAATATCCTAAGGATGACCAAGCTTGCGTTACTACGGTCATAACGGCTCTGATACCAACTTTTGTGAGACCCCGACGTTTATTAGGCTCATAATACTTAGTCATCCGATTGACCCTAGTATTATCAACCAAATAAACCCGGTCTCGAGAGATGTATACTTCCCAGAATGCAGTATACATACCTCACAACAAAAGAATGTATCAATTCCATACAACACATAGAACATAAGCAACAAACCGAAGTTAACATTAATATGGAATAGATATTACAAAGAGAGGCCCTTAGGCCAAATAGCAATAATTACAAAAGATAACAGCGGAAGCAAAAGTGCCATAAAGATGGCTATAACACAAAGCCAATCGGTGTGCCTTAACCCTAGGCATCGTGGGACCGCCAAGCTAGTCGTCGAAGAAAGCGCAACACGTAGCACAAAAGAGAGGCTCTTGGAGCTCTCCTTCTTCCTCTGCACAAAAGCCACAAAATTGCCACAACCACAGGCGGATGAGTACATAAAGTACTCCATAAGACTTACGTGTGAGATAACAGAACTATAAATAGCTACATGCAAGCTTTATTTAAGTGGATGAGGCTTTGGACTCATTTTAGCATAAAGCAACATTTATTTGCAATAACATAATAGATTGAAGGCAATTTGACAAAGCATTTTTAAATGTTGAAGTAACAACGAGATAATAACATAATAACAACAACAAGAACAATCCTGGAAGTGACTAACCCAAGTCACCACAACAATAGCATGAACTCCCCGTTCATACCAACCATGTCAAGTTTTAATTAAAGGTTGTAGTCTAGTCTTGAACGACCTTACCAAGCATGTCCATAACCTAGGACGAGGCTATTGAATAGTTTTATCCTGCGCAGGTGTACCTTGCACCCACACGTCCGACCGCCTTTCCTTTACGCACACTTCCGAAGGTGTCTTGTGCAGCTAAGTCCTCTGAGACCTTTCCAAAGGATGAATGCTAATTCGAGCTGCACAACCCACGGGAGAAGGAGACATCACAACCTTCCGGAAGCTAATGCTCCCTCCCACACTATACATATACATTTGTTTTGAAAACACACCAACCGAGCTCGCTCATAATTAACACCTCCTAGAGTACTTAGTCAAGAGGGTTCCATATGCCCTCGCGTGGTTAGTACGTGAAATCGCTGGCTTAGTGACCCAAGTACTCGGTCCTTAGGGACCCGGGCATACCACCACATCCAAAAACCGCACCATCCATCCAATATGCCCAAGTCTAAATCAATCTTTTATTTTCAGTTTTGATTTTACAAATTAATCAAAGCACAAGTGCTGGACATATAGGAGTAATAATCATTTTGAGTGATCAAGACCATCGACTAAGTCGATGATCGCCCATTCTACCGATAACTAAGCATGTCTAAGCAATTTACATCGAACTACTAAGTGATAAGAGCTCATCCAACGAGCTCCCACCACAGCAAATAACCTAGGCTCATGGTAGTAGAGGATAAACAATTCCTACAGATCATGCAACTATAGGCTTGCTAGCGACATTTAACACAAAGTAGCATGCATACATAGAAGTAAAACAATATATTAAGCTTTAAAGTAATGGGACAATGATGGAAATGATCAAACTGCTTGCCTTGTTGCTGGTGGTCACTTTGTTGCGGAGGGTCACTCTCGGGATCACCACAAATGTCGAAGCCTAACGGAAAAGCGAGAAAGAACCGATAAGAACGACGAAACACAACAAAGACAGCACAACAAACGAACTCCAAATTCTCTGAATTTTCTACAGCAGCAAGAGGGTGATTTCTAGGAAATTTTGCAACAAGAACCAATGGATTTGGATTCTCAATGCAAAAGATATGAGCAAAACAATTCTGCTCAGCCTATTAATTAGAAATATGTTACTGTTCATCGCAAAATTTTCTAGAATAGAAGTGAAGCTGAAATTTTTACTGTAAAACCAGCACCTCATGAGATGAATAACACAATTGAGTTCACCTCATTTGGAGCTATATTGCACTTTCTATAATCTTTCAAAAACAAGAACTTGAACAAAATTATAATGCACAAGTCCTCATTTTCCTAACAGCAACATGCTCAAAACTAATTTTCACAGTGAGTTCACTAAGAGAGAAACCAACAAAGTTGGTCTCACCCAAAAATAGTCTATAGAGCATTAGTTATGTATTTTACAAGTTAAGCATTGATTTAAGTGCACATTTTAAAGTTGGTTTTAAAATCTAATGGCAAACTGTGCTCTGGAGCTGAACTCAACTTACAATCATTTTTGGATTAAAGTCAAGTTCAAAACAGAGCTAACACAATTTGAATGACCTCATTTGGAATTAAAATGAAAGAGATATGAAATTCTAAAGTCTATACCTTATTTCATTTTAACTAAGACCTCCTTGGAATTTCTAAAACTCACAAGGGCATGGGAGGGCGTGAGCCACAGATCTTAAATCCAGCGGCTCAAGATCTACCGGAGAACATCACACAGCAAGACGTGAAGGTCCAGAGGTCTGGACCTCTTAGCAACTCACATGCGCGAGGTGAGGGAGGTCGTGGTCGTAGATGGGAAATCAACGGACCACAACATGGAAAGGAGGTCCGGAGCGGACCAGATCTAAAGGGAGGTCCTCAGCGGTGAGATCTTCCAAAGGAAGATCTAAACTATCAAGATCTCCCCAAGGAAGATCTGCATCGTCAAGACCTCACGGGGAGATCTGGGCGGTCCAGATGTTCCAAGGAGGTCCTTGATGGTCCAGATCGTCGAGGAGGACCTTGGCGGTCAAGATCTACCCGGGAGGTTATGAGCAGTGAGATGGCTTAGGGAGGTCCTAAGGAGGTCCTAACGTCATAGACCTCCGGGGAGGTCTGGGCGGCCACGATTGCGCAAGGGAGGTCTTGGGCGCTCAGATCTCCTCGGAGGAGGTGCGGGCGTCAGACTAACGCCTTAACTCGCGCCGCACTTGGACATGAATAAATGCGCGGGACCATGAGGAGGTCCGCGCGAGGAGGTTTTAAATGCGCACAAGAGACGAGTTAATGGCATTTAACGCTAACCCCATGATTGCAATGATTGGGCATTCAAAAGCGGTGAATTTATGTCCTAAAACGACAATGACACGCTCGGGACGTCGACAAAATCCCGGCGTGAAGATGTGGTCATCGCGGCGATGTAGACCTCGCCGGCGAGATCAATGAATACCGTTGGGTCCGCAATAACCATCGCACGCAAAGGACCTCCTCTCAACGGCGGCGGCCTTGAGCGCCGTGAGCCGAGAGGACAACGAAGACAAGCACACAGCGAAACCAAAATGCAAAAGGAAGCTCATGCGACATCCAATCAAGCGTGTGCCCAATTTAAAAGCTCCGCGACCTCATACATCACGGGTGCCCAGCTAAAGGACTATCGGGGAGTACCGGAGGTCCTAAGGTCTTTGAGGAGGTCGAGAAGGAGGACCGGTCTTGGGGAGGAAGGGTGCTCCACGGCCAAAGCTTCAACTTCAAGCTCCACTTTGTCCCCTCTGCAAATGCCCAACAATATCAAGTTAGGCCTTGGTCCCAGAGGGTAGGGCACAAATGGAAGCAAGGAGAAAAGGAGGAAAAACTCCAGGACCCTTGTCCACCGAGGAGCTTCAAGCTTCTCAACAATGGCGCCAAGAGGGAGGAGAGGAAAGCTCAAATGACACGGTGCAAGCTTAGAGCTTAGAAGTGTGCCAAAGAAGCTAAGGAGGAACCCAATGGTGACTTATAGCCTGAGTGAAGGTTATGAGTGGGGCTAAGCTCCATGGTGAGCTTAGCCCACAGGTTGGTCCATGGGGTGGACGAGACATAAAGGTTGACAAGAGGCGGTGTGGCTTGACTGAGAGGCGGAAAGTCGACTGCATTAAATCTTGGTCGACAAAGAGTCATTAAAGGTGCCAGAGGCTGGCGCGCGTGCTCCACCGCTCGAAACGCACGCATGCGCCGGAGGAAGGAGAAGAACGGGGAGGTCTTTATGACCGTTGGATAAGACACGGGAGGTCCTAACCATCGGATCAATTTTGAACCGTTATGTTTTAAGTGGTGGGAGGAGGTCCAGCCACACGATCAAGGATGGGGAGGTCGTGGCCCTCCGATTTCTTAATCATGAAAGCATACGTGAGGAAAAGGCGGGGAGGTCCAAAGCGTTGGATCTCCATCCAGCAGTCGCGGACCTCGGTGAGGACTTAATCGCACGCGATCAAAAGACATGAGGGAGGTCATGGCCTTTGGATTTAAATCCAAGGGCATTGACACGATGGGGAGGATCGATATGATGCTTAGCAGCAAGGGAGGTCGGGACCGTTAGATTTAGATCTAAGGGTTCCGATCAAAAGAGGTGGAGGTCTGAGCTTGCAACGCACAAGGGAGATCAGGCCTTTAGATTTAGATCTAAGGCTACGATCTCACGTCTTGTTGGGAGGTCTGTGCGCATGAGACAAAAAGGAGGTCGTGACCGTAGATTTTAATCTAACGGTGCACAACAAAAGATGGGGAGGTTGTGGCGCTTGATAGCAGGGAGGTCGTGGTGTTGGATCGATCCAGCGGCTACGACCTTGGTTAGGTGGGAGGTTTGCTTAGTTTAAAGTGAGGGAGGTCAGGGCCATGGATCTTGGATCCAAGGGCTGTGACCTCACGTGAAATGAGGAGGACTGTTGAGTATGTTGAGGAGGAGGTCGTGGTGTTGGATTTGATCCAAGCTCACGACCTCAACAAATGGGATGACCTCGCTGCGATGGTTTAACAACTCGAGGAGGTCTTTGAGGTTTAACACACGGGGAGGTCATGACCAGTTGATCACGGATCCAACGGCAATGACCTCATGAGGTGGGAGGTCCTTGCGGTGTTGACGCGGAGGAGGTCGTGGCGGTTGGATGTAAATCCAGCAGTGCGATTTGATCAAAATGGAGATGAGGTCTGTTGAGGTGTGAACATGGTTGGGCTGGACCAACTTTGAATATAGCTAGCCCAAGGAGCAGTGTAGGCTTTTAAATTTAGTTTTTAACAGCTGAAACTTACAGAATTATTTGAGATAGCAAATGAACTCCAAATTTGATGAAATTTTAACTGGAGCTTCTGACAATGAGATCAACCTTGCATAAAATTTCCAGAGGTTATTATGCAATGCATTTTTCTCAGGAAATTCATTAAGGTTGTTTAAAGGATTGTTTTACCTCCAAAATTTATCAAACTAGTTTTACAACTTGTGATATTTTTCAGAGGGGTCCCATATCAGTTTTGGGACCAAGGAAAATATATTCCGAATGTTTGACACAAGATTTAAGATAATTGGAGAATGAGTTTGATTTTTGGTCAACAAGAGCTTTGTGTTTTTGGATTACACAACTCTTGGACAAGAATTACATAAGATTTTAGGGTTTTTCAAGATGTGAGAAAAAGTTTTAATTTCTACACATATAATTATACTTAATTAACCCTAATTATACATTTGGGATGTTACATGATGCCCCGAGGAGGAGCTCATCGGCGACAACAACACAGCCATCCTTGACCGCTTTGGCACCGGCGGCTAGTCGCGGGGCAGAGAAGCCGCGCTGTTGTCCTCGTTCTCCTTCTTCACCTTGGCATGGATACTGTCATGGCGCTTGGCCGGGGAACGGAGGGAGCGAGGTGGAGGAGCACGCAGAGACAGTCGAGCGAGCGCGAGACTAGTGGTGGCATCCTGGGCCCCTTGGACCCAGAGCGCTCGGTCCTGATGCACTTCTTGAGATAATCCATATGGTTCTTGCACTGCTCTACGGTGTGGGGCGTGCGGCCCCCGGCGTAGAGCAGCGCGGACGTCTGACCGTCGCTCCACGGCTCGGGGGTCCACACCAACAGTGGTGGGTGGACATCGGCGTGCGCAGTGGACGGAGTTGGTTTGGGAGGTGCGGTCGCCGGCAAGGCCCACCGCACCGACTGGAAGCGCGGGGTGCTGGCCAACCTCCCCTGCGGCAGAGGCCAAGTCGATGCTGCTCAACGCCATTGCCACCGGTGCTCTGGGGTAGAGTGCCAGACCGGGCCGAGGACCAGTGCACGTGGGAGGACTAGGCACGGCAGCGACACCGGCGGTGCTGGTGGCGGCATCGTAGGAGGTGGTGGCAATGGACCAGCGGCTGGGTAGTGCCATGGTGCCATGGGAGCATTTGGCCAGAGTAAATAGCAGGCGCAAGAAGCTCCCATAGAGAGAGAGAGAGAGCCATGGGGGATTGGGGCTAAGAGAGAAGCACTAGGAGGGGATGCGACCAGAGGTCTCCACGGCACCAATATTCGACCAAGGCAAAGGCTCCACGAGATGAGGAAATAGGGAGTAGCATTGTAGCAAGAAAGAATGGGAAGAAGAAAGAGCCCCAACTGCACTAGAGAAATGGGGAGTAGCCACTTGTGCAAAACACATGCTGACTTGGACAAAACCGGTCACATGTGCAAAACCACCCATTCAAACCGGCGTGAGGGGTTAAGTGACTGAATTGCGTAAATTTAGGTGTTTAAATAACCGGTTTTGAAGTTCAGGGGGGAAACCAGACTTTTTTGATAGTTGGAGGGAGTAAACTAGACTTATTCCTTTCTGAAATTATGAAATTCTTTTAATTTTCCTTTATCTCCTCAGGTCGAATTCTTTTCCCCGACCTATCCTTTTGGCCCAACCAGCCAGCTTCCCTACTCCTTGCGCTATCTGAGCCCTTTGCCGAGTGCCACGGACTGCTCCTCCTCCCGGATTTTGCGGCAGGCGTCGCTTGCTAGAGCCGTCGGCACCCTCCTCTGTTCTTCCCCTGTTTTCTTCTTTCTTTCTTCTCTCGACTCACTAGCAAGTGGGGCCCAAATGTTAGCTAAGTTGGTTTAATATGTTATTTCTGAAAAGGAATATACCAGGGAATATTCCCTCCTTATCAAATTCCACGAATTTCCAATTTTGATAAACTTCTAGATGCTCGTTTTCCTTCATACGAACTTCAATTCCATCGATTCTTGTTCCTATATTCATCTAAATTCTTTCTATCTCTAATAGTACTATTTTTTTTATTTTTTGGATTTTATTTGGATTTATTGTAATTTATTTATCTCATTTTGTGCGTATATAATTTGGCGTTGCAAAAGCCAGCTTGGACAAGTCTATTGTAGTAACTCCAATCTTCGACGAAGGCAAGTCGTAGACCCTTGATCATGTTGTACCCATTATTGTAAAAATTATATTGTTTTATATCAACATGCATGCTAATTTTACATCAATTTGTTTTAGGAGTAGCTAATTATCTAATTGACATTATGCCACCTGGAAAATTGTGAATGCCATGTATCCTTTGACACCATAGGAAGGGTTGATATTAGTTGGACATAATTGTAATACCCACATGGGTGACGTAGCATGCTTAGTCATGCTTAGTTGTACGATGGGTTCCTTTACACAATGTTAATCTTGATAACTTGAGTTAATGAGATATGGAGTTGTGGCAAGTAGCCACTGTTGTTTAAAATTTGTTGAGCCATAGCAGGGGATGCCATTGGTCCTGGTTGAACATAAATGATTTCATACTCAGGCGAATGATCATGCAGTAAAGGGAGTTCGGGTAGCACATTTTGGAATGAGGTGGTCTCGCCTAAGTAATCACCAAGGACTTAATCTTGTGCGCCATTGATCTAGGCCTTATCGTACAACCACATATCCAGTATGGGATAAACCTGTCTAATTAGTTAGCAATGTCTTGATTTTGATTCTTGGACGGGTAGATTCACATGGTGCAAGAGGGGGCCCTCGACTGCGGTGGATGTAACCGTTCGGTGGTGAAACCTTAGTGGGCAGAACTAGGTTAAGTCAGAGCTTTGTAAAAGCCTTGTGATAATCACTTAGTCGCACGCCTACGGAAGTGTTTCTTGGTCGACATTATAAGTTAATTATCTCTTATGGGTCAAGCGGTATAACCTCTGCAGAGTATTAGAAACTGTTCAAACAGTCGTGTCCCCGGTTATGGACAATGCCTAGGGATTTCATACGAGGTATAGATTTTTATAAAATGTTTGGATGGTGGAATGGATGGGAAGTGAACGGGTAGTTCATTGTTTGTTTCAAAGCACTTGTTTACTTTATGTATTTAATATTTTTGATTATGCTTTTCAATCTATTTACTGTATTTACTGTCAATATTGCTTTCTGCAAAATAACCATATAGTTATTCCTTTGTTCAAGCCTTGCATGAATATTAATTGCCTACTATTCCCTACGACTTGTTGATTACTTTATGCACTCACAGCTTTGTGCCTTGTTGATCAGTCGCTGAGGAAGATCCAAGGAACCCAGAGTTTCGACGAGGAGTACTTCAAAGACTACGTGTAACATCCCAAAAATTATGAACATTTGAAACTGTTTGAAAATGTGGGATTTTAAAAGTTTTTCTTACGCTTCGTCGATGTTTGAATTTTTGAGTTTTTAATTGAAAACTCAACCCCAAAAACAAAAAATTGCATTCAAACTGAGTTTAAAAAGAAAAGAAAACAAAAATAAATTGAAACCTCAAAAGTGTGGTCTGGATCGAAACCACTCGGCCTAGCCCAACTTCTCATTTTTCTTTTTCCTTTTCTTTGTTTTCTTTTCTTTCTTTTCTTTTTCTTTGTTTTTTTGTTTTCCTTTTCTTTCCTTTTCTCCTTTTTCTCCCTCCCGACCCACTCGCGAGCCCCTCTGCTTCCCCCATCCTTCCTTCCTTTCTCTCCCTCACCCGACAGCACCGCGCGCCTGACCCCTATAGCCATGCCGCCCTTATCCCGTGCCCGCGTCACCTCTGTGCCACTCTAGTTGTGTCATCACCGCGTCATCTCGTCGCCTCCTGCCTGCTCCTATCCCCTCATTGCCGCTGAGACCGTGCCATGCCCTCGTCATCAGTAACGTCCCCAAAATCCATAAGTTGGTTTAGTTGAGCATCTCATGTTTATGTGTGTAAATTCTGGAACAATTTTAAACTTTTGTTGTTTGTAATAAAGTTCACTCGGAATTTAAAACTTTTAACTTGAATCCAAGCTTCCAATTGAATACAACAAATGTGTGCATAAAAGTTTCTGAAAATAATTTATTAAAATACTATATTATTCATCTTGAATTAATATGAATTTTTCCAAATTTTTAGAAGTCAAACTGACCTCACCAAAATCCAAACCAAATCAATAAGACAGATCGGAAAATGAATTAATACTAACAACTGGAGAATTAACAATACCTGAAACAAATTTTCTTAGGTTCTAGCTGAAACTAACAGAACTCACAGAAAGTTTCGTAATTTTTAGAATTTATTTGCTATTTTAAATCGCTCGGTCAAATCTGTTGCATTTCGGTCAATGAATTAAAACTCAGTCAATTGTTTTGACTCAGCTCTGACAGGACCTGACCCACCTGCTCTAACCGCACTGCATAAACCCGCTCGAGCTGCCTTACCTTCAGCCACTGACGCCCTGGGCCCGCTTGTCAAAGCTTCTTCCCCAAGCGTCCTCGTCGCTCAGAGCACGCCCAGCGCATGGCAACGCAGCCCTATCATGCCTCCATTAACGGTGTTGCTCCACCGCCCTCCATGACCAACCAGAGAGCTCTACTTGCCCACGCTGTCACCTTTTCCGTCCTCGGGGCCGAACAAAACCCCCTCTCACTCTCCCTATCGCTCACTTCTCTTCCCGGCTGTGGAAGAAGGGAAAGCTCTAACCGCCACCTATCTCAGTAAGTTCGACCTAGATCACCACTATTCAACTTCTCGTTCACCGCCGTTTCCATTTTTGCTAACCCAAGCTCGTCATTTGTAGTGTAGCAACCAGAATGTGGTTGTCTTTTTCGCCGCTAGTGGCCGCGTACCAAGTGTTGCCGCCGTGTCAACTCGCTGTCTGGTAAGTCACACACGGCAATGCCGTGTCTGACAAGTTCTCCACTCACCATTGAACTCACCATAGCCTTTAATTGCACTTTGATGCAGTCAGGGGCTAGAATTTGGCCGTCTTCTCCACCTCCGGCCGAAGCTCCATTGCGCTAAAATTCTCCATCATCTGGTAGGCCCTTGGTCTCCTCCTATGTTCCATAGGCTTGCATGCAGCCCTAGTTCACCGCGGGTCACTCGTTTATGCCCCAAGTCGCGTGGTTCGAGTTGACGCCTAAAGCCGTGCCACCGCCGTCGCCGTTGTTGCGGTCATCCTCGCCATCATGTTCTCCTTCCTTCACGAACCACTGTGCCATGTTCCTGGTGAGTTGAGGCGTCGAACACACCCCTCCGTGGGCCATGCCACCGTTCAACCCGACCCTCGGCGCTGACCGGGTCAACGTGGGTCACAGACCCCACCTATCATTCACTATGGCTAGCTGAACATGCGTATAAAAAGTATTTAATACATTTAGAAATTCCGAAATGATTTACTTTTACACTGGAAATTGGTTAAACTTTAAAATTTTATAACTAATTCAAATCAATTCCAAATTGAGTGAAACCAATTTGGTTGAGTTTCATTTTTATTGTACTTTAACTTGGAATAGACTTGAAACATGTTACTATCACAGAAAATTTTGTTATTCAAATTATTTGTACACTAATGACATAACTTTGAAAATGCATAGAAATTTCATATGAACTCCAAATGAGGTGAATCAATTTTTGTTGTTCATAAAATTGTATCCTCTGTCTAACCCTGTAATTTTTATCCCCACCACCTTTTTGGAAATTTTCATGAAATAATTAATTTCGGATGAACAATAACAGAACCTTGTTTTTTCAGCATTTTTATCCCGAACGATTTTCGAAAGGCTATAACTCTTGCATACGACCTCCAAATCTGATAATTCTTTCACCTAAATTCATATAAAATCTTAATGTTGCTACTATGTAAATTTCATGCATTTTTGAATATTTTGAATTTTTCGGCTTTATTTGGTATTTATTGCTCGTATCGATCTTTCGATAGATTCTCAATGTTCCAGACATATTCGTGAGTGTGACCAGAGGGTAACCGAGAGTGAGAAAGTGGTACTAGCATAGGAAAGCAATCCCCCCTTTGACCATGTTGCTCCTACTAGTTTCAAAAAATATTTTTGTTGATTTGAAGTATTCTATGCATTGCTTTAAATTCGAATACTTGTATGCCAAATGGGTAAATTTAGCTATGTCCTACTTGTTGCATATCCTTTTCTTTGAAAGTTGTTTACCCAGTTACCATTGATTCTTAAGGTTATATTTTATATGGGGGTGTTTGGTGATTTTTAGAACAATGCTTAGCCATGCTAGTAGTTGTAGTCGAAAGATGGAGCTAGTCCATCAGCCGAGTTGAATTGAATTTTGATGGAATTTGAGGAATGTGTTTAGATCTTTGAATCTGGTTATTGTGGAATTGTTGGGTAGTGGGTACTGTGTTTTGACTTGGACGAGTGATAGGGTGATGATGGGAGGTTGTCCTAGATTCGTGTAGCCTCGTCTAGGTGTTTAAGGACCGATCTGTGTGGTGTTGAACCAAGTCTCATGTACAACCACACGCCGGGATAATGGCGAAGGCTTGGCTAATTTATTTGTCATGTGTTAGCTATCAAAACACAATTAGATTAACAACATGCGAGGTGGGATCCAGGAAGGTTCCCTCGCTTGGAGAGCACTGGTAGTTGCTGCGGCTTTACCGGTGGCTCGTGTTCAGTTGTTGTTGTTATCAATCTAGTGGGGGCAGGTTAAGTGTCGTCTTACTTGTTCTTAAGGGTCTTTTGCGGTTGCAGGTAGCTACGCAAGGGACTTACTTACACAACGAGGTGTAACCGTGGTTCATGCGACTAACAGTTTGCCATGGGGTGTATCCTCGGGTAGTTTGATAGTTAGGACATGGCATTGTAATGGCCTTATTATGATATCTCAGTCATACTCCTACAGAAGAGTGCATTGGCCGACATTGAGAGATATTCATATCGTAGGGGTAAAATTGTACAAACTCTACAAAGGCACTAACCTTGAAGGATCAGTTATCACGACTAGAGGGGGGTGAATAGGCGCAAATTAAATTTCCCCACTCAAGTATTTCTTCTCTTGAACTCTAGTGCTATAAGGAAGACACTAGATTCAAGAACACCAAGAACAGAAAAATTAGAACAACAATTTCAGAAACTTGACTGTTAAGAAACCTCAAGAACTCAAGATAAACTTAACCAAAATTGATAAAACTTGAACCATAGCAAGATGAGGTCCTCAAGGTTATGAATCCAAAAGAAATTGTAGAATAAAGCCAAAGAGAGAGACCTTTCCTGCTTAAAGTCCACGTGGAATCAAAACAGCAATTTCATCAAATCTGGAATTTCATAAACTTGCCCGCTAAGAAACCTCAAGAACTCAAGATCTACTCAACCAAAATTGATGAAACTTGAATCATGGCAAGATGAGGTCCTCAGGGCTATGATTCCAATAGGAATTACAGAATAAAGACCAAAGGCTCAACTTTTTATGCAAATAGTTCAAGCTACATCAAAAAACAACAATTTCAGTTCAAGAACATGGTTAGTGCAAACACAACTTGAGCAAGAATGAATTCTAACAGATCTTGTTGGGTTGGAACATGTTCTTCATGAACTAATCAACCTCTTAAATGTCCTAGATCCAATAGAACTACAGCAAGTAGAAGGAGGGGAAGAGAAGCTCTAGTTGTGACAAAGAAAAGCTATAAATTGCAAGAAATAAAATAAATTTTAAAACATGTAAGAACTTGGAACTTTCATTGCTTCAAGAGGAAGGATTACAAAGCCACACTTCATGATGGGAAAAGCTCAAATGAGCATAAGGAAAACCCTAAATCCTTCTCCAAGACTTGGTAGTGGAAGCATACCTCTACCCCTCTATTTATAGCCCTATGGGTGCAACCTCAACCCTTGTGTTGATGTTTTAGAACTGAACTTATGTAAAGATTGTTTGATTCGGGGGGGTCTCCAAGAATCAAACCACGCAGAGAGAGGCGACATAGCGATTTTTATACAGGTCCGGGCCTTCTCCCAAGGAGAATAACAACCCTACTCCTGTGTGTATGTATTGAGTATGCTGGATTACAAGATCAGGAGTAAGAATAGAATGAGGCGTCTTGTGCACCTTATTCCTCTCTCCTTACTTCTCTGATGATTCTGCCTTTTATAGTACTCGGAGTGTGCTGCTGTTCTTCCAGTCCAAAGGGTGCCTTAATGCTTCAGATCATGGAGCTGTTACTGGAGATTATTGTGAGAGTAATAACGTTCCAACGTCGCGAGATAGTTATCACCATGACAGGGAGTTAAATCGTGCCATTATTTCAGAGAATAACAGCGTAGTTTACTGCCAATATCTTTAAATATGGTGCGAAAGATTCCCTGGTAGATTAGGCCCACATGTTTGTAAGCCACATTGACTAGAGACTGGTCGTAGAATAGCTTCGACCATATACTGATCGTAGGAGAGCTTATGATCAAGGCATGGTCGTAGAAAGACTTACGACTATGGAGTGGTCGTAGAAGGACTTACAATAATGGGATGGCCGTAGAAGGACTTACGACCTCTAGCTTCTCCCTTATGGATATTAAGGGGTATACTCAAGAACCATATGATGTCATTATTATCCATAATATGAATTACAGATAAATAATTAAATGAGGATTATTATATTCTCGTCATCTAGCCCCTAGCTTCAAGTGAAAATAACTTACTTGGGAAAGGAGCAGTAGATGATCTTATGACCAGTAGTTGGTCGTAGAATGGTGGTCGAAGGAAAAACTCTTCGACTGGTGTTTCATTTGACCAGAAATTAACTTGGTCAAGAAGGTTGTAGAAAGACTTATGACTTACAAGGTGGTCGTAGGAGATCTTATGACCAACTAGTAATCGCGGCAGTACTGTAGTCGGAAGAAAAATCCTTTCCGATTGTTGTTGCTTTTAACCAAAAGAAGACTTGGTCAAGAAGGTAATTTCGCTTGAGGTATAAAGACAGACTCGGTTTTCTCGAGCAGACAAATTTAAGAATCTCAATCGACTCTCATAGACCTGTCTGTTGGAGTGGTTCCCGAAGTGGTGGCAACCGTTGGGTCGCCACGTCTTTAACTCAGGCGTGCGGTTATAAATACTTATCGTGGGTGAGACTTAGGCTTTTTACTTTTCTCCAAGTTGTTCCCACTATTCATCAAGTTCTTGCGCTCTCCGCTGGTGACCAAATCAACGCTCTCCTGAAATCTTCCCAAATCCAAATCTCCGATCCATGAGAGAGATGGCCGGAGCGCTTCCCAATGGGCTGAATCGGAGATGGACGCGACCAAGATCAAGGCTTTGGTCTCCTCCGAGAAGATCCCGAAGAGTCAGTTTGTGAAGTGGATCGAGGCTGCTGGGCAGCATTGGCCGTTAGGGGAGATTGGGCAAATCCCTGTCTTCCAAGCGTTCTGTGAGTGTGGCCTTTGATTGCCTACTCACCCTTTCCTCACCCTTGTACTCGAACACTTCGGTGTGGAGTTGGTGAACCTTGTTCCCAAATCCATCATGATGTTGGGCGTGTTCGTGTACTTGTGCGAGGCCTACCTGGGGATTCCGGCCGACTTGGAGTTGTTCTAGTATTTCTATGGAATGACAAGGCTGAATGGAGTCGCTGGTAGTTGTAGTCTAAAGCTCTACGATGGGAAGTCGAAGGAGTACATTCAGATGTTCACCCGGTCGTTGTGGCTGGGATGGAAGAAGAGGTGATTCTATTGGGAAATAACCAGTGAGGATAGCATCTCCTTCATTGGAAAGCCAACTGAGAAGATCTCTGCTTGGGATTCAACTCCCAACGATCTCGGTCGGATCGCCCCTTTCATTCAAGCCATCAAAGACTTGAAGAAAGAGGGGCTTACTAGATGGCACGTGGTGAATGATTTCATCATGTGCCATATTAGCCCTATGAAGAAGAGGGCTCATCCCATGTGGAGGTACTTGGGGTCACAAGACCCGACCAAAGACTACGAGGAGGGTAAGTAAACTTCCAGTCTTAGCCTTTTTTCTGTCAATTTTGGACCTGGCTTATTGAAAGTTTACTTGTTTTTGCAGACCTCTCACAAGAGGAGATTGACACTCGGGTCAAGCTTATTTGTGAGAAGTCCCCGCCACCAAGTGTGGAGGTTCCTTAAATCTTGGCGGTCCTGTCTGTAGAGGACAAGATGGAGCGCCTAAAGGTAATCAAGAGTTGATTCCATCTTTAGGATTTTGTAGTCATAGAAGAACTTACGACTAGGTACTGGTCGTAGAAAAGCTTACGACCAGAGTGTTATCGTAGAAAAACTTACGACAAGATGATGGTCGTAGAAAGACTTACGACTGATTTGTAACATCTCTCTTTCTGATTCTTGAAGAAAGTAGGCATGGAAAACCGTTAGGACGATGAAGAAGTCATATTGATGGTTGTTGGTGCGGCAGTAGAGCAGTTTGATTCTCCCCCGACCAAGAGGCGTCGGCTCATGCAAGTCGCTGACAAGGAAGGCACAAGCTCGAGCACTGCTACTTCAACCGCGCCCTTTGCGAAATTTGCTGCGGACTTGGCTGCTGCAGAAGAGGCAAGGGCGATCGAAGTGAGCATCAATGCTCTTAAGCCAGAGCCCCTAAGATCAAGGTACCCTTCTATTATGATAATGAGACTTTCACAGTTTCTGCCTCCCTTGGCTTTGTCAAGCGACTAGAAAAGGATAACTAGAAAAGTTTTATGTCTTTTGTGAAGGAAACCACTGCACCTGTAGTACCTGTGGTTGAGGGTAGTGCTACCCTTAAGGTGGTCGAGACAGGTCTCGACCATCCAGAGAGCTAGGAGGCTCAAGGAGCAGTTGTGCTCGTTCAAGACCCACGACCAGACGTGGTCGTGGCCATTCATCAACTCGAGTCTCGACCAGACGTGGTTGAGAAGAAGTCGAAGAAATCTTCCTTAGGGAAGGTTTCTTTCAAATTCAAAATCAAGTACGGTATGTGAAGGTATGTAGAAAGACAAAAGTGTAATAATAGCATTTACCTTTTGCTCTTTACCATCTAACGTGTTTCCCTTTTTTATGATCTTAGCCCGACTCCTTTAACCATCAAGGACATTCCTGTCGAGGAACCCACTGCCATCTCTCCATCAGTCGGAGAAATGATGGTGGCGGTGGTCGAAGGATCGTCCACCGTCTGAGTGGTGGAAAGTATCGTTGTTGCTGAAGTGGCTACGACCACTGGGGTGGTCATGGAGCCAGAAGCAACTGCGACCATGGAAGTGGTCGTAGAGGCCGAGGCGAAGACGGCGCCTGATGCTACAGAGGCATCAATCCAAGGCGATGGATTGTTAGGCCATCGCGCCGGGAAGGAATTCGTTGTAGACGTTCCTCCGGTCCTCAAGGAGCACTACAACAAAACTATCACGTAAGGACGTTTTTGTTTTGACGCTTTTATACTTGTCTCTACGTCGAAAAATATCTCGTATGTAAAGACGCTTTTTTAGACATTTTATATGATGCCACAAAATCACCTCCCCACGCCTGTCTCTCCACCTCCCTCATTTCTTTAACCTCCCAACAGAAATCTGAGGCGGCTACTTTCTATGCGCCTCCATCTCCTCCCTTGCCCTCCCGGCCCGACCCGACCCCCCCCCATCCCTCCATGGTAGTCTGCGTGCTTGGGCAGAGCGAGAGCGGCGGAGGCCGACCGCCCGAGGCGCGGGCGCCCGCGAGCGATGGAGGCGGCGTGTTCATGGCTAACCGCCGGGCGCCTTCATCTGACGACTTGCTCGAGGGGTTCGGGGAAGCGCAGCAGAGGAGAGGAAGAGGTCGGTGGTGATTGAGGAGGACGATCTACTCGGGGGTTGGGAGGAAGCCACAGCCGAGGAGAAGAAGAAGCGGTGGTGGTGGAGGATCGAGGCACCGATTTCGATGATCGATCTGGGGTTCGCCGAAGCTTGATCCGCCATGAGTAGGTGAGCAAGTTCAAGCTTTTGTTTATTTAGATCTGCATTGGGCATGGGTGTTCATTCATTGAGATCAAAGCCTTGGATAATGTGTTCTTGGATGGATTGAAGTGGAATGTGAAAATTTGGATCCAAATTTTAGCAAGCGTTGAGGCGACCTTCCACAAAGAAAGCTTGCATGGTGTCATTGATTAAATTGAGCAAATTTTTCTTTGGTGGTCTTCTTGGACATGCATTATGTGGTGTTCTGAAGATATATTGTGAGCTTTTGTGCATAAATTAAATCATTCAGATTATAAAAGTGTATGTACCATAGTGTGCCTAACATAAAGAAGGGCTTGGGGGAACCGAGAGAGGGAAGGGAAGAAGGCAGAGTTCACTTCCAAGACAACAGGAGATAGAAAACCTCACATCCACCTGATACAGCCTAAAGTTACAATTGTTTTGTTTTGTCAAATTATTTTTTCCCTACTGGGCCATAACTTTACATACATAGTGTCAAAGTGTGTGAATCTTTAGATTTGAAATAGATTAGACTCAACTCCTGCTGATACCACTTGAAAATATTTTTATCATGTTGATGGGTCAGAGAACTTGAGGAAGGTTCCTAGGTAAATAACTGTTTCCAGTAAAAAAACCTATAATTAATAGAAACATATCCATAGAATGCATTATAAGTTGTGCAGTACAGAATGGTGGTTGCCATAAACTTCCCATGTTTATGCGAACGACTAGCTCACTTCTTCTTTATCCTGTTAGTAATGTGTGATATCTCCTCACATCACATTGTAGGTTTCCTCATATTCATTATAATTTTTAGGAAGACTAATGATGATGAAAAAAAGAAGTCAGCAGTTCCTACTTCTAAATCGACAGCCAGCACAGGGAGATTCACAGACCCCTCCCTCTCTTATCTCTGCGTTTGTGTGCGTGCATAATGGTTGGTTTCTGCCTAGATTCGAGTCACCTATCGTGCTTGTGTAAATTAAACTAGATATTGGTGGTGTTTTTGGGGATTAGAAGGTGGATTGGGCGAAATTATTGCTTAGTTTTGGTACGGACAAGGTTAATTTGTCTAGGTGTACAATAGGCCACTGAATTGATGACTGGCACAACTTTTGGCCTTTTCGGGGCAATTTACTAGGGTATGCATGTGGTGTGATCACTGATGAGAGTTTCAGGTTTAAATCATCAACTGAATCATGCTGGCTTTTGTTAACCAGTGTGTAGTAGTATATTCTGTTTTGGGTCTAGTTTGTTGTTTGATGTTAATTTATGTGAGATCTGTCGATAATTTGTAAAATTATTATTCTGAGCGGTTAATTTTCGTACGGTTTTATGTATTGCTAGGGCTAGAGTAATTATAATCAATGATTCATGATTTTATTGCAGATTACAAGACCAGTAAAAAGTAACATATTTCATCCCCTTTGTAACATCCTAAATGTTTTGATGGAACTTTTGATTGCATTAGCAGACTAATTTGTTTTTTTTATATAAACTCAAGTGGCTGGATAATTAAAATTTGGTATTTTCTGTAGGTTCAGATAGGATTTTGTGGGCAGGAAGTTGCAAATGTCATCGATCTTTGTGACACCGGGTTGTCTTCAGTGGTATTCTTTCCTCTCGGGGCCCAAGAGCTCCCTCACTTTGCCTCTCCTCCTCGAGGGAAGATGACAAGGATGGGCATTATGTTTTTTTGTGGGAGACAACCTCACATCTCGATGTAATTACCTAGCGTAATTTGGTTTGTTTATTTGCAATTGAGTAATTCTATTTATAACCATGCAATGTTTCTCATTATTTTTTGACTTTTCGGTTGCAAATTTTTCACTAGTTAGCCCTTTTTTGTGAACTTGTTTTCACATGGTTTGTTCTTATGTCTTGTTTTCATGCTTGCGATAGGATTAACATAAAAATGGGCAAAGGTCGGTTGGGACAATGCCTCTTTTAGAACCTTTGATACATCATAATTGTTAAGACGTTTCTTTCATCTTTGCTTTGGTTGATGCCGGTAGTTGTGTTCATAATTTAAATATGTTTCGAAATACAACAGTACCTTTGGTCGTGTTGGAATGTTGGGATAGGGAAAGGAAAGAAATGGTGGCTATTAAGATCATTAGAGGCATTAAGAAGTACAGGGATGCTGCATTGATAGAAATTGGCTTCTCGATCAGCTTGGTAAATATGACAAAAGTAGATCCAGGTGAGTCCTCTGGTTCACTTGTACACTTCTCATAATATTATCTATAGGTTTCTTTGCATGCTTTAAGATTGCTTGTATATAAGCTAGTCTATTTTGCAGTTGTGTTCACATTCGGAATTGGTTTGACTATCGTATCCATATCTGTATTGTAAGTACATCATTAGATTATGGCAATTATGAACTAACAAAAAGAGATAACCATGTGGAGCTTAAACATTGGTGAATTTGAATGAATGGTGGGCAGGTCTTTGAGAAGCTTGGACCAAGCTTATATGATTTTCTGCGGAAAAACAATTATCGCTCATTCCCAATTGCCCTAGTTCGGGAGGTTGCCAAACAACTGTTGGAATGTAATAGCATGTGTGTGCACAGTTTCTTCTGTTACCGTTGATCACTCTATCAACTTTGAATATTTCAGGGCATGCCAGACCAATCAAGCTTACTAAAAAAAGTAATGACAGTGAACCTTGAATTATCATGCATGAACAGTAGTAACATTGCTCGAGTTGTTTGCTGACAAAAAAAAGCAGCCATTGTTCTTAAGCCAAGGTATTTACAGGCAAATTAATTGATTCCCAAATTAATTAGATGCACTATATTTATGTCTTTTTTGAAAATAAACATTGCATTCTTCAAAATGGACTGGTAGCACGATTCACTATTTCTTATGCTTTATCATTTTTATCTCCACAATCAACTACTTCAAAAAAAAAAGTGCCCTTGCGGTTCCTGTGCTTTCAATTTTGTATTGTGTATTTCCTTTGTTTTCGATAAATGCAACCCTTCTTATGTCATACGTGTATGATTTCTTTTCGAGACATGAATAGACATAATAAACAAGTTTATCACTGAACAGGTACCGGGCTTTGTGATTTGGAGGTGGGTTAGGCGGTTTGTTCCTGAAGACGCCGCTGCTGCCGCTACCCTCTAGCCACTCATCGCCTGATTTAGTTGTAGGATTTGTAGGAATTTTTTTCGGTGTGTTTGTATCTTTGTATGTGGATGCTAGATTCAGTCCGCAACGGAATGTCTATGTTTTTTCTTCTGTTTTTTTTTATAAATTGACAATGTAATTCTACATTTGAAATGACTTTACCTAAGATCTGAAACTTATGAAAATATGTGATATTATATCCTCTGAATCATTGTAATTTAACTAGCGATAAATATTTCTACAGAACAAAATAAAAATGGACGTCGCTAGTTCAATCTAAATACGTATATGAATGTGTATCCGCGACAAATATTTCTACAGAACAAAATAAAAATGGACGTCGCTAGTTCAATCTAAATACATATATGAATGTGTATCCATGTTTCTTAGCACGCAATAAAGCGTCACTAGGGAGAGTAGAGTATATGAAAGCGTCTCTAAGTTTATAGAGACACGATCTAAACGACTCATATCATTGTAGACGCGCTCAACATTACATCTTTACGATCTTTGACACGGTACGTGGGGAGGCGCTCCAGAGACGTTTTACAAAAACGACTCTACGACGCTATAGAGATGATTGAAAACGTCTTTAACCCATAAAATAGGCGTCTCTACAGGGCTTTTGTGTTGTAGTGGAGGAGCTGGCGTTACCGAATCAGAAGATGAAGAATATGCCAACTTCTCTTCTGAGTTCTTCGGCCCGACTTCTGTTGTGGGATCTTCTGCCCCCAGATCTCGTGCTCAGGTTCCTCACCCTAATGATATTCTCGACAAAGGGGATGTCTTTGATGACAAGTGTCTCGAAAAGGTGTGGTGGGACCGAGTCCACGAGATCGACGAGCTAAAGAACCCCACGAGGGTGTTCTTTTCGTTCGCTCGAACGACCATGAATGTAAGTATCTGTCGTTTGGTATTTACATACATATCTTTTCTTGCTTCTTACTGTCTTCCTTCATGCAGAAAGCCTTAGAGCAAATTGTCACTGTTGTTGAGTACAACAGACAACTTGTTCAGCTGCGACAGGAGAAGGCAGTACTCTGCGAGTAGGCAGAGAGATGGTAAGTAACTGGTATTCATAGTCGTTTTTTGTTTTGACCACTTATACAGTACTTACGGGGATTGTCGTAGAAGAACTTACGACTAGGTATCGGTCATAGGAAAACTTACGACCAAGTACTATCGTAGAAAAACTTACTACTAGGTTCTAATCGTAGGAGGACTTACGACCAGGGTGTTGTCGTAGAAAAACTTACGACAAGGTTTCGGCCGTAGAAGAACTTACGTCCACTTGTTTTATGCTGATGTCTACTCTTTTCCTCTGTAGGTTTAAGAGCGACGAGAAATCCTTAGCTGATTCGCTCGACTTTGAGAAAGCCGAGACGAAAAAGCTAAGTGAGAAGAATAAAGACCTCTTGAATAAGCTTCAGGAGACAAACTTTGCAATCCAAAGGTTGTAGGGACAAATAAACGGTAAGTGCTGAACTTAAAACTGCTTACGACCTTCCTTTCTTTTTCTAACTCTTATTCTTTTTCAGAAAAAGAGGTTGAACTGGGAAAGCTCGAAACCAAGGTCAAATAAAAGACCTTGGTTCTTCACGAGATTACCCGCATCGCCAAAGAAAAAGATCGAGAGGTCCAATCGTGGGAGCAGCGCCATATGAAAAGCACTACTTCTCACGATGAGGAAGTCAAGAAGCTGGATTCTCGACTAGCTGGTAAGCAAAACTTTACCTGTGATCAGTTTTATTTCCTTTTGAGGTTATTTTATTTGACTGGTCTTATTCTTTTTAGAGCAAGCAGTCGAAATAAAACGACTCCGTGAGGCTTCAACTCGTAATCAGGAGGAGATGAAGTTCTTGAAGGTCAACCTCCAAGACAACATTTCTCTTCTGAACAATGTACTCGGTGGGCTTCATACTGAGGGAATCACTCCTCGTGAAGACACGATGATTGCCCACTCGAGTGCCATTGGTGACCAAGTTGGAACTTTACAGGAGTTGGTGACTACTCTGAAGACAAACCAAGTCGATTCGATAAAGGAGGCGATCAAAGAGGGAATAAGTTTTGTTTTGGCAAAACTTAAAGCTCACGACCCCAGCCTTAATCTGCAACCCGTCAAAGACGACTTCGACTGCTCTGAAGCAGAAGCGGAGCGGTTAATGATGGAAATGCAATCGATCGTCGAGGAAGTTATGGAGGATATGCAAATAAGATCCCCCTTGTCAGAATACTCTGTACTTGAATCCTATAAAGGCAAGTTCTTTGTTGTTGATATATATATTCCTTTCTTCTTCCTGCAAATCATCTTGTTGAGTAGTTAGTATAAGATAATGAATGGAAAAAGAGATTAAGACTAAGAATTGAAGTCATATTAATAACTTTATCCTAGCCCCCAACTATTAGCTTGGTTTATTTAGATAAACCAATTAAATAGTGTAAAATGGGTTTTCTTAAAAAGAGAGGTTTATCCAACTTGTAGTTTTTCTATCTCGATTGTCTTGCACTGGTCGAAAGTGTAGGAACGAGTCAACACTAGGAAGTTCCTTCTAGTGGGCAGGACCACGTGTAGAAAGGAAAGGTTTCGACTAGGTGATGTTACCTTTTTTGACCAGTTTAATCAAACCAAGAACAGTCAACTTGAGTTAAACAAACATCTAAAGTATCTTAATAATTCGTTCTACTAATTCCAGTGTGCTCGGTAGGTTTGCTCTGGTAACAAGAGTTAGAAACAGGACGACGCTAGGAAGTTCCTTCTAGTGGGTAGGACCATATGTAGAGAGGAAAGTCTTCGACTAGGTGTTGTCTCCTCCTCTGACCAGTTGAAACAAAATGAGTTTATTGGAAATAGTCAAGCAAATTGAAAAGGTGTACTCTGCTTAGTTTATTTTTCAAAAATGAATGAAGAAATAATCTAAGATACTAAGAGCTGGCTTGAAAATATTTCGACTATGTGAGTTGAACCCAAGTTCTTTGTATTGGCAGCAAAAAGAGATGAACGAGTCGACACTAGGAAGTTCCTTCTAGCGGGCTGATCCACGTGTAGAAAGGAAAGGCTTCGACTAGGTGATGTCGCCATCCCTTCGACCAGTGTAAAGAAAGTTTGAGTACTGGTTGTAGTAGCACTTACGTCCAGGTAATGATCGAAAAATTATCAAAGAGCTACTCATAGTAAGACAATAAAGATAGAAAGAACCTGATACTTTATTGTAGGGTTGGTCGGTTTACACATAAAATTTATGTAACTAGTCGATGTTCCAAGAATTGGAGAGAACTTTGTAATCTTCCATTGCTAGTCATACCGAACCTGGTC
The DNA here is from genome assembly GCA_036346405.1 of Phyllostachys edulis. Taxonomy (NCBI): domain Eukaryota; kingdom Viridiplantae; phylum Streptophyta; class Magnoliopsida; order Poales; family Poaceae; genus Phyllostachys; species Phyllostachys edulis. The sequence continues at coordinate 13,876,510 of CM070568.1, forward strand.
GCATAACTTTGACAACAATGTAAGGACCTTCCCATTTGGGGGGAAAGCTTGTTCCGATTAGACTGAGATTGAATTTTCTTCAATAGCAAGTCACCTGCAGCAAGGCTGTGAGGTTGGACCTTACAATCGTAGTATCTGCGCAAGGCTTGCTAGTAGACTACTGAATGGATTAAGGCTTGATTTCTCTTCTCTTCGAGCAGGTTAATGTCATCCGCTCAAAGTTGTTCTTGGATTGACTCGCTGAAAGTTTCAACCCTTGTTGACTTGATCTTTAGTTCTGGTGGAAGCATGGCTTCAGCACCAAAAACTAAGAAAAAAGATGTTTCACCCGTAGCCCGACTAGCAGTCGTACGAACTGCCCATAATACGGAGGGTAATTCTTGTACACAAGCCCCCGAGCGCTTAACAAGCTAGTCGAAGACTCGAGTTTTAATTCCCTGCATTATTTAGCCATTCGCTCTTTTGACTGCCCCCATTGCTTTGGGGATGGGCAACAGAGGCGTAACATAGCTTGGTACGTGATGAGGATATAACAATACTCATTTAATTATTTATCTGTAATTCATAGTATGGATAATAATGACGTCATATGGTTCTTGAGTATACCCCTTAATATTCATAAGGGAGAAGCTGGAGGTCGTAAGTTCTTCTACGACCACCCCATAGTCGTAAGTTCTTCTACGACTATGCCTTGATCGTAAGCTCTCCTACGATCATTATATGGTCGTAAGCTATTCTACGACCACCACCTGGTCGTAAGCTCTTCTATGACCAGTCTCTAGTCGATGTGGCTTACAGACATGTGGGCCTAATCGACCAGGGAATCTTCTACACCATATTTAAAGATATGGGAAGTAAATTACGCTGTTATTCTTTGGAATAATGGCACGAATCAACTCCCTGTCATGGTGATATCTGCCTCGTGACGTGGGAACGTTACTACTCCCACAATAATCTCCATTAGCGGCTCCATAATCTGAAGCATTAAGACGTCCTTTGGACTGGAAGAACAGCAGCACACTCTGAGTACTATAAAAGGCAGAATCATCTGAGAAGGAAGGGAGAGAGATCAAGGGCACAAGGCGCATCATTCTAGTCTTTCTCTTGATATTGTAATCCAGCATACTCAATACATACACACAGGAGTAGGGTTGTTATTCTCCCTAGGAGAAGGCCTGAACCTGTATAAAAATCCCTGTGTCGCCTCTCTCTGCGTGGTTTGAGCCTAGGGGAACCCCCGAATCAAACAATCTTTACGCAAGTTCAGTTTTAAAACACCGACAGTACCTAACTCGTCGCAAAATTCTTGGAATTTTGTGCTCAAAAATTGTTTACCATTATCTGTGATTATTTGACTTGGAACCCTAAACCGAGTGATCACGCTTCTCATCATGAACCGTTTTGCTGCTTTCGATGTTATCCTAGTCACAGGTTCGACTTCGGTCCATTTTGTGAACGTATCAATAGCCACAAAAAGGAACTCGAAACCTCCTGGAGCTTTTGGGAACGGTCATAGGATATCGAGACCCCAGGTCACAAAAGGCCAAGATAGAGGGATTGTTTGCAATGCCTGAGCTGGTTGGTGTATTTGCCTGCTATGAAACTGGTATTGTACATATTTCTTAACCAACTCTTTGGCATCATAGAGAGCTGTTGGCCAGTAAAATCCTTGTCGAAAGGCTTTTTTGACCATCGTTCTATAGGAAGCATGAGTTCCACAGATGCCCCCGTGTATGTCATGAAGGAGTTTTAGTGCCTCCCTTTGCGATATGCATCGCATGAGTACCCCTTGAGTGCCTCATTTATAGAGGGCTCCTTCGACCAAAGTATACATTTTGGCCTTTTGGGATAAACGATCCGTCTCGAGATCATCGTCGGGTATTGTACCCATCTGAAGATACTTATAGATGGGATTCATCTAAGTATCCTCGTATTCTAGAGAGGCCGTCTCAATAGGAGTTGTCTTTGGTGTTTCAACTAGGGACGTCTTCTGGAGCTGTTCCAGGAATAGTCCTTTTGGTACTTGTGATCGGGAAGAAGCTATTCAAGCAAGCTGGTCTGTGAGGACATTATCCTTTCAAGGGATGAATTGTACCTCGAAACCGAAAAAATGCATTTCAAGCTTTCGAACTTCCGATAAGTACTGAGACATTGTCGGATTAGAGCACTAATACTCTTTTCCAACTTGATTCACGACTAGTTGAGAGTCTCCTCTCACGAGTAGTCGTCGAATCGCGAGTGCTTTCGTAGCTCATATGCCAGCTAGCAAACCTTCGTATTCTGCCACGTTGTTAGTGGCCTGAAAGTTTAATTGAATGGCATACTTTAAGGTCTCTCTGTTAGGAGATTCCAGGACCACCCCAGCCCCCGAGCCACTTAAAGTAAGTGACCCATCAAACTACATCGTCCACTGGTCGTGGGTATTGTACTAGGGATCCTGAACAGATTCAGGATTTGTCCATTCGGCGATAAAGTCTGCCAAGATCTGGGATTTAATGGCCATTCGGGACATGAAATGGAGGTCGAACTCCCCAAGTTCTACTGACCATTTTGACATCGCCCCATCGCTTCCCTATTACGGAGGATCACTCCCAAGGAAACTCGAACGACACAATTATCTTGTGCGTCTGAAAATAATACCGTAGTTTCCTCGAAGACATGAGGAGGGCATAGAGAAGTTTTTGGACCTGAGGATAACGCTGCTTAGGCCCGTGCAAAATATCATTTACGTAGTAAACTGGTCGTTGAATGTTATCACATTCTACGACCAGTACTGCGCTCACTGCCTATGGCGTGGCAGCTAGATAAATTAAGAGTGTCTCTTCTGGTTTTAGAGAAACCAAATCAGGAGCACTCGTAAGATATCTCTTAACATCCTTAAAGGCAGCGTTTGCCTCTTCCGACCACTCGAAACCCTCGTGCTTCCTAAGAATTTTGAAGAAAGTTAGTCATGTTTCTCCCAGTCGTGCGATGAAACGACTTAGAGCTACCATGCATCTTGTGAGTTTCTGGACTTCTTTCTTCGTGGTTGGAGGGCGCATTTGCATGATAGCCTTTATCTTTTCGGGATTTTCTTTGATCCCTCATACAGAGACCAGGAACCCAAGTAATTTTCCCGAAGAGACTCCAAACACACACTTCTCGGGATTGAGTTTCAAGCGGTGTTTTCTGAGGTTGTCGAATGTCTCCTGCAAGTCTGAAACATGATTAAGCCATTTGATGCTTTTTACGACTAGATCGTCAACATAGGCTTCCAAATTTTGGCCTAGTTGAGGTGAAAAAGTCGATTACATCAAGCGTTGAAAAGAAGCACCAGCATTTTTTAGACCAAATAGCATTTTGACATAACAAAATGTTCCAAAAGGAGTAATAAATACGGTCTTTTCTTCATCTTTTAGACAAATATTAATCTAATGGTAGCCAGAATATGCATCTAGAAAACTTAATGTTTCACAACCAGCAGTAGAATCAACCAATTGATGGACACGAGGTAAACAAAAATCATCTTTTGGACAAGCTTTATTAAGATCACTGAAGTCTATACACATTCACCACTTGCTGTTAGACTTCCTAACCATTACAGGGTTGGCCAACCACGCTGGGTGGTCGACTTCTCTTATAAAGCCTGCTTTAAGTAGCTTGTCCAATTCTGACCTTATAGCATCTCGTCGATCAAGGGAAAATCTCTGTAATTTTTGTTTTACGAGTACTTTGTCAGGCCGTAGAGCTAGCATATGCTCAATCACTTCCTTGGGGACTCCAGGCATGTCAGATGCTTGCCACGCGAAGACAGCTGCGTTTGCCTGCAGGAAAGTGTAGGACCGGAAAGGCAACTAGAGGGGGGGTGAATAGGAGCACGCCTAATTTTCACCTTGATTCGATTCAACACAATATCACTCCAATAGCTACAGAAGCTATGAAGATCAACATTCAAGTACTGCAGAGGACTTGTATTGAACCCAAATCAAAACCCCAAGCAAAATACCTAAAATAACCCAAAAACTCAATTCACAAGAGTTGGGCGGTCAGACCTCTCAAATTGGCGGGTCGATTTTTTCCCTAGTGGTCAGACTGCTACATGGGGTGTTCTAACCTCTGATATTGGCGGTCTGACCGCCAGCCTGACGATGAACAGCCCAAACAGCACAGACAGCCCGAAAACCGAAACTCAAATCGGTCTAACTTTTGATCCGTAAGGCCAAACTCCACGAAATTTGAGACACACCTTCTTAAAGATATTAGGAACCTATTCCAATCAAAGATTGGAGAGATCCATGCCAAAGTTCCTATCTTTTTCAGTTTGAACGAAGGGTGCTTCAAAACCGAGCCAAATGCGAAAATGGTGATTGAGATGATTTCGTGGGAGGAATCAATCCAAGATGACTAAGGATGGTCTCCCATACATCTTAGCACTCTCAATCACAGGAAGAATCAAGCCAAAAGCTCTCAAGAGCAAAAACCCCCGAAAATCACCCTTTCTTCACCAAAACTGGGCAAAACCAAAACTTAGATCCAAAAGCTTGCTCGTGGATGATTGATGATCAAAATGAACCTAGATGGGTTCCCACATATCCCAGCAAGCAAGATCAAGAGGAAAAACCAAGTAAAAACTCCCGGATCAAAGAAAGGCCCAAAATAATCAAATAGAGAGGATGAACACAAGAATGAAATAGAGACTCAACTTGTGAAATCTAGTTGGATTGATTTGGATAGATAGATGATTGTTGCTTACAGCCACTCCCACTTGGAGGACAAAGCTCAACACTTGAGCAGTCAAATCAATCCCTCTCTAGAACCCTAGCTCTTCTCCTTTCATCCCAAACCCTAAAACACCAAAATAGGGCTATCTAAATGGCCAAGGATTACCAAGTGCAACCAGCACTTAGCCCTTATATAGTGGAGGCTAGATCCTAGAGAATATTCCGTTAGGGCACCCATTAGACCCCACACACAAATGGGTTAACACACGCACACATCTCAAAGCGCTGTCTTCATCATCGATTGACCTAAACCGCTTCACCATCGCCGACCCTTTTGTGATTTAGCCAAAGGTCACTAAGGCGGTATTTGGTGAAATTACCAAAATACCCCTTCTCGATCCTTCTCCAAAAGACCGAGTCCATCTACGCGAAGCACTCGCCTGCTTCGCCACGTGTAGGTTGATCAATGGCTCCATGTCGTCAAGTCTCTCCCGTCCGGATCCCACCGGCACCACTGAGCACTTGCAACGACTCCCACACCGCTTGATCCAACCAGTCACACCGAACTGCCCGTTCGGTCATCCTTGTCCATCCTGCACCCCGCTTGAGTCCTTTGACCTCACCCGGCATCCTTGATCGTTACGGACCTCGGCTCTCCAAGCTTAGTCCCGATCCTCCTCACCGATTGACCGTCATAGACACGCAAGCAACACTTGCAAACAATAGACCAAGAAACCATTTTCGGGAACAAGTTCTTCACAACTTGACCCACGTTAGCCAAAACATGCATCATGCAACACATATGCAATGATAACCATGAACTTGACCTAACAACCACAAATCGCCACGCGAACTAGCTTAAACAAGCCAACACCGGTCGGACCGCCACCCTTGGCGGTCGATCGCTCATCGCGATCGGCTCGACCGCCAACCAAACGATCGACCGCCCTAATGGGACTTAGCCAAAATTCCACTCCTGAAAATCTAAACCTCTCTGGAATTTTCAATTGAATAGAACTTTTCCCTGGAAGCTCCAAAAATTATGGGACCAAGTGTAGAAGAACCCTCTCACTTGCCTACACCCTCTATTTTGGCCCCACTCAAAATCAAAGTCATAAAGTGGCGGTCGACCGCTCGGGCAAAGCAGTCAGATCGCTCCTTGGCCGTCGTCGCCACCTGGCGGTCGACCGCCACCACTAAACCAAAAAACCACACAAGTCATGGCGGTCGGCCGCCACCATGGCGGTCGAGACGCAGAGGCTCGATAGAACTAGAGCAACGCTGGCGTGTGATTCATAAACCCTCAACGCCATTGCCAATCGTCTCATCATCCTAAGATCATGGGCATATCCCCATGATATCCACAGAAAGCGATGAGGGCGTCTTCCTATTTGGGGTCGGAAGTATTTCCGATGCGAATAGTCTTCGAGGGCTCCTCTAGATTCAAAGGAACCTCCTTGACTTGGTCGTTCGGCTTAGGTGCGACTTTGAAGCCATTTGCTTGGTCAAAGGCGCCCTTTGTTTTTCTTCTCGGTAGTATCGGCCAACCATCTCGAGGGACCGACGGTCACACATGTGCGCTATCTTTTTGTCACAATAAATTGTGATCACTCCTTTAGGACCTAACATCTTAAGACATTGATACTCATAATGAGTAGCGATTAAGAATTTTTCCAAAGTTGGTCGTCCGAGTATGCCGTTATATGACGTATCAAAATTGACCACATCAAAGGAGATATTCTCTGTCCTGAAATTACTTAGAGAACCAAATGTTAAAGGAAGAGAAACTTGGCCAATAGGTTTGGCCGAAGACCCTGGTACAATACCATGAAAAGTGTATCGTACCGGTCTTACCTTGGTCCTGGGTACTTGCATCTCGTTTAGGGTACTCGTAAACAGAATGTTTAACGAGCTGCCACCATCAATCAACACTCGATTTACTCGACAGTTGTTGATGGTGGGCTCGACCATGATTGGAAAATGAGACATGGTCGAGTGGAAGGAATCAGACAGTCACCCTTCTCGAAGGAGATGGTGACTTCCGACCACTTCGGCAGTTTATTAACAAGAGGAGGGTCAATGGAGTTTACCTCGCATTCGACAGCCTTAAGCTGTCGTTTTGACTCGTATGCCAATGATCCCCCATAGATATACTCGATGGTGTGTTCGGGATCTTGGAATGGCATCTCTTCGTTGTCGTCAGACTACGTACGACCACTGACTTTCCCTACCTCTTCGAGGGTAGGAAATGGTCCCTTACCGTTGTAGTAGCCCTCGAGATTTCGTTGGAAAACTTGGCAGTTGCGAAGGTCATGAGCTTTATTTTTATGGAAAGGACACCACCTCGGCTTGTTGTTCTTCCGCTCGGGGTGCTTACCTTTGCCTCGATCAGAGTATGGCCTGGAGCCTTGAGGATTTTTATCGCTTATGGCCAAGACCTCCATGGAACTGTTGGCTTGAAGCTTTTGACCCTTCGCCTTGTTCTTGGATTTATTGGCCTTCTTATCCTTCTTCTTATCACTTTTGCCAACCTCTTGAGGAACTTTATCTTCTCGATTGATGGTATTGTTCCACTCAACCTCTTCAGCGGTGGTAGCATATCGATCGACCATCTCGAAGTGTTTGGCGACAGTGACAGGAGGATTTAAGGCGATATCCTCCGTGATCCTTCTACTACGGACTCCTTGCTTGAAAGCTCTGATGACAGAAGAATTAGAAACCCAAGGAATGAAATTTCAAACCTGACTGAAGCGTTGAATGAACTATCACAGAGTTTCATGGTCATTCTGTCTCATCCTGTGCATGTCATCCTCCTTTCCAGGGCGATGGTAGGTGTCTTAGAAATTCACCAATAGGATGTCGCAGAGATGCTGCCATGAATAAATCGACTCGAGTGGCCGATTTAACAACCACGATCGAGCGGATCCTTCGAGTACAGTAGGAAGGTAATTTGCCATTACATGTTGTCCTCCTCCTGCAGCTTGGACAGTAGTTGTGTAGATCTGAAGAAATTCAACGGGGTTTTGAGATCCATCAAACTTCTCCATGTTCACTGGTCGAAACCGAGGCGGCCAGCGAACTGCTCGGAGGTCGGGTGAGAAAGCCCGACATCTGATAATGACTTCTTGACACCTTCTTTGTAGAAAAGAAGGATTGACGTTACCAGGTGATCGTACACGACGATACCCGGTCATAGGTGGACCCGACCTATGGTGGGTCTCAACCCTACGTGGGAAATACTCCTCGTATTCTGTCTACTGTCGCAGATTTTTGGGTTGGATTGGTGAATGATCACCTCTCTTGGGAACCCGCTAGTCTTCAAGCATTCGAGGAACTCTCCTTCGGCTGGGACGAAGATCAGGTGATCGGTCGTCACGGTGATCTCCATGCGGCGAGTTTTTCGAACGACTGGAAGCAGATGAGGTCGTACCACCACGACTTCTAGGATGATGTCGGTGATGGTGCTCAAGCTTGGCCACCGTGCTTCGAAGCCTTTACGCGATCTCTTCAGCAAAGACGTCGTAACCAGGTGTTCAAGCAAGTTCTCGAGATGAGTTCTCGAGAAGGTCATTGATGCGCTGGAGTTCTTGAGCTTCCTCCGACTGATAGTGAACACACCCAGATGGATTTTTCTGAGCTGCGATTCTTTTCTGTTGGGTTGCCTCAGGAACGTCCATACCTGAGCCTCGAGCTTGCCTTAGTGGAGTACGAGTATTTCGATAATCTCCTTCACACTCATCAGAGTGTTGATTCTGTTCATCACCAGAGGTATCCTCATTATTGCCACGAGGGTTCGTAGTGCATGATCGTTGGGGAGCATCCTCAATCCTGTCTTTAGGAGAGCGATCGTCACCTGAGGGAAGGACGAAGACCTCCCATTGATGATCTTCACATGTGCTTGAGGCCTCCTCGTTTGAGGAGTAGTCGAGAGATAGCATTTGGCGACTTGGAGCAAACCCCTGTAGGAAGGGGAATTCCGAGTTATAACTGTCTCTATTCGCAAGTGAGCCCTGTGATGGGATGGTCGAACCCGCAGGAAAAGCATGTTCAGTCCCATCCTTGGTGGGGCTAGCCTGAGAGAGACGACCACCAGGTGCTGATGAAGCTCCGGAATGATTGCTTCTAGGACTTGTCGTGCTAGGTCGGACTGTCTCAAACGGACTTGAACACTTGGAGGAGGATCCCTTGCCATGCTCTGAGTCTGTCTTGGTACAGTCCTCATTGTGGTCGGATTGATCCTTGCCCTCTGAGGAAGCTGGTTCCTCATCCGAACGTAATGTTGTGGGGATAAGGATCCCTCCTCAACTCCATCGGCGATATGGTCTCCTAGAGAATGACCTCCGGAGGCGATATCACTATCGGATGATGCAATACTTGGCTCGTCGTCGAAACCGGCATCCATGTCGATATCTGCGTAATCGGCCAAGTCGAACCGGTTCTCCTCGTTCCACTCTCCTGCCATGAGAGCATTAGAGTTGGAAAAGAGCAAAGAAAGCTAGTGACTCGAAGATCCCCACGGTCGACGCCAACTGTCGGTATTTTAGAACCAAACTTACGTAAAGATTGTTTGATTCGGGGGGTCTCCAAGAATCAAACCACGCATAGAGAGGCAACACAAGGATTTTTATACAGGTTCGGGCCTTCTCCCAGGGAGAATAACAACCCTACTCCTGTGTGTATGTATTGAGTATGCTAGATTACAAGATCAGGAGTAAGACTAGAATGAGGCGTCTTGTGCACCTGATTCCTCTCTCCTTACTTCTCTGATGATTCTGTCTTTTATAGTACTCGGAGTGTGCTACTGTTCTTCCAGTCCAAAAGGGTGCCTTAATGCTTCAGATCATAGGGTCGTTACTGGAGATTATTGTAGAGTAGTAATGTTCCCACGTCGCGAGGCAGTTATCACCATGATAGGGAGTTAAATCGTGCCATTATTCCAGAGAATAACAGTGTAGTTTACTGCCAATATCTTTAAATATGGTGCGGAAGATTCCCTAGTTGATTAGGCCCACATGTCTGTAAGCCACATCGACTAGAGACTAGTCGTAGAATAGCTTCCGACCATATACTGATCGTATGAGAGCTTACGATCAAGACATAGTTGTAGAAAGACTTACGACTATGGGGTGGTCGTAGAAGGACTTACGACTGTGGGGTGGTCGAAGAAGGACTTACGACCTCCAGTTTCTCCCTTATGGATATTAAGGGGTATACTCAAGAACCATATGACGTCATTATTATCCATAATATGAATTACAGATAAATAATTAAATGATGATTATTATATCCTCATCATCTAGCCCCCCAGCTTCAAGTGAAAATAACTTACTTGGGAAAGGAGCAGTAGATGATCTTATGACCAGTAGATGGTCATAGAATGGTGGTCGAAGGAAAAACACTTCGACTGGTATTTCATTTGACTAGAAATTAACTTGGTCAAGAAGGTTGTAGAAAGACTTATGACTTACAAGGTGGTCGTAGGAGATCTTACGACCAACTAGTAATCGCAGCAGTACTGTAGTCGGAAGAAAAATCCTTTCCGATTGTTGTTGCTTTTAACCAGAAGAAGACTTGGTCAAGATGGTAATTTCGCTTGAGATGTAAAGACAGACTCGGTTTTCTCAAGCAGACAAATTTAAGAATCTCAATCGACTCTCATAGACCTGTCTGTTGGAGTGGTTCCCGAAGTGGTGGCAACCGTTGGGTCGCCACGTCTTTAACTCAGGCGTGCGGTTATAAATACTTACAGTGAGTGAGACTTAGGCTTTTTACTTTTCCCCAAGTCATTCCCACTGTTCATCAAGTTCTTGCACTCTCTGCCGGCGACCAAATCAACGCTCTCCTGAAATCTTCCCAAATCCAAATCTCCGATCCATGAGAGAGATGGCCAGAGCGCTTCCCAATGGGCCGAATCGGAGATAGACACGACCAAGATTAAGGCTTTGGTCTCCTCCGAGAAGATCCCTAAGAGTTAGTTCATGAAGTGGATCGAGGCTGCTGGGCAGCATTGGCCGTCAGGGGAGATGGGGAAAATCCCTGTCTTCCAGGCGTTCTATGAGTGTGGCCTTCGATTGCCTGCTCACCCTTTCCTCGCCCTTGTACTCGAACACTTCGGTGTGGAATTGGTGAAACTTGTTCCCAATTCCATCACGATGTTGGGCGAGTTGTTGAAGTTCGCTTACGACCATATACTGACCGTAGGAGAGCTTACGATCAAGTCATAGTCGTAGAAAGACATACGACTATGGGGTGGTCGTAGAAGGACTTAGGACTATGGGGTGGTCGTAGAAGAACTTACAACCTCCAGCTTCTCCCTTATGGATATTAAGGGGTATACTCAAGAACCATATGACGTCATTATTATTCATAATATGAATTACAGATAAATAATTAAATGAGGATTATTATATCCTCGTCACCTTGGATCACCTCAAGGTCTAAGACTCTCTCCACTCATTCATATCCACTTAGGGTTCAGCTAACTCTACCCCTTTCCTAGAATACCCCTCTAGACTGTTGTAGGATCGAAAAGGCGACTAGAGAGGGGGGGAGGGGTGAATAGGCGCTCAACTAATTTTTGCAAATCCCCAAGGTACAGCAACTGAGGTCCTAAAGATTAGCTCATGAATTGAAATCCTCGCACATCCTTGTGCTACCATTTTACTTCTCAAACAACACTAACAGTAGCTAAGATGATGAGCTTGAATTGACACTGACTTTATCTGAGAAAATCATCTGATCTGTTCCGTCATTTATGCGAACTCATTGGCAACCTTTGCCATATATCATCTCTGACGTAATTCCTTCTAACATAGGCTGATCAGGGTTACCAAGTCAAAGACAACTTGACTTCTGATACGGTTGTGGGTTGTATAGATCACTACAGTGATCAATGCATATTCTCTTGCGGATATGGACATTATCACATGGTTAAGTTATTTAACCATTCGCTGCTGCCTCATTGCTATGCAAGGTAGTGGCTTCGACTTCAACATGATCCCTTATAATTACGGCCCTATGGCCTTCGATTACCAAGACTCAGAACTTGATTACTCGACATGCATAAGCATATGCTGAGAAAGGTATCCTATATTTAATACCCAGTAATTCCTTTTATTCATAACTTGAATACAAAGATGTCTACCTTTTAGCTCTCAAACAAAAGGAAAGATTACAACTTATTTTCTGACTTTACATATTGATGCTAACAAAGGCATGACACTGCATAATATGACATCACCAATCTATGCTTCCTTGGTAACATCATGATCCAAACGTCTCTTCTTTGACTGCTTCGCTGGACACGCGGATTCGACTGCGTTACCACTTGCTCTGGGAGTTACTATCTTAACTGACACAACTTCTGGCATTCTTGCATCTGGAATGAGTGACTATTTCCTCTTAGGACACTGGCTGATGTATTGACCTTCTTTACGACAATTGTAACAGACACGTGGCGGATATTGTGACTTGCCTAGCAACACTGTGGCAGAACGACTATCCTTCTTGAAGGTTGAAGCTTGTCGCTTTGCAGGGCATTTCTTAGCATAGTGGCCTTGCTTGCCACACTCGAAACACACTCTTGGTGAGACCGGCTTGTTTCCCTTTTGAGGTGGGTTGCCAGAGTCAACATTCCGCTCTTGTGATTCTTCGGCTGACATATCTTGCACTGACAACGGATTGCCTTCTTTTGCTAATGCACTGACAGCGGCTCGAAAGCTTTCTCGCTAACGTTGTGTTGCAGAAGTCAACACTGAATACATGGGACACTGACTCGGACAATGATCATCTCCTTCACATAAGAAGCATGTTATTTTGCTCATTAGACATTCTCCAATGGAATGGTTTCCTTCGCAACTAGAACAATTGATGTTGTGCTCATTGGCACTATGGCCTATTTCTCCACAACGGATACATGCACAACCTTCTGACTTATCTAGCTGGCAGCACTTTAAGTGACAATGACTAGATTTGCTATAGGATATCGGTATAGCAAATTCCTCTTGATCACTCCTGCTTGATGTCGCATGCTGCTGACGAAAAGCAGTGGTGAACTCTAACCATGTGATGGTTTGCTCGTCCTGATGGGCGGCGCGAAATTTTTCCCACCAATCCAATGCAACTCCTTCCAATTGGTGAGCAGCAAGGAGAACTTTCTCATTATTGTTGCACTGCACAATAGTTAGCTTTTCTTCTATGGTGCGAATCCAAGATTCTGCATCCCTGAGTGTGGTTGATCCTTCAAAGACAGGCGGCTTGGTCATCATGAACTTCACCAACTTGAACTGAGGGCGTGCCATTGGGATGGCAACGAGTTGTGTATCCTTGCAAACATTACCACTGTCTAACGATTGAATCGTCGCTTGCATGAGCTGATTCTGGGGGGGGGTAGAAAGCTAACTTGGGTTCTGATGTGTCACTACTGGCACTGGAGATAGTTGTTGGTTATCATCTATTCTAGTACTGCCACTGGTGATGGTACGATGGCTCGCTTGGTTATTCCGATTCATCAAATTGTTTAGAGTAGCGGTGGTCTGATTCTGCTGTGTCATCATGTTGTTCATGTTCTGTATCAACACGTTCATGAAATGAGTCTGAGCTACCAGGAATTGTTCCATGACTAGATCTACCACTCCTGATACTGGCAACTGTCCACTGGGATTGACAGGATCTGAGCTGGCACAAACTGTCTCAAGATTACTAACAAGGTTGGCTTTATTGGTGCTCTCCATCTGCTGGCTGACCAGGGCTAATAGATGAGAGGGAAAAGCATAAGGTAAGAGAAGATAATCTACTAAGGGGAGCAGGTCTAACCCAAAGAACACCAAGAAACGCAAATAGCTGGAAAGCTATTAAGAAGCACAAAACTCACAGACAAACTACACACAAAAGAAAGAAGACGAAAAACTAATCGTCTAATCGATTAAACTCTAACTTAACTGGGTGACTTGGCTCAACACATGGGAGGAACCAACACTGATTTATCCTGTATGGCTGGTCTGAAGAAAACTCAAACTGGTCACAGTCTTCATCAAATGTTGACTGCTTGCGATCTTTTGCAAACGAAGCTTGGAGAAGGCAGGGGCGACGTAGGACTTCTTCTTGGTCTTCAATTCTTGCAACGAACTTGTCTTGAATACTTGGGGAGATGTTGATACGTTGTTGTTGGCTGCATGGTCTTTAAAGAGTTGCTGAAAACAGCTCTTGGGCATCCACCAAGACATTTGGTACAAATCACGACAAACTATAGAGGTTATGAGGGAAGCGAGTCCAATTTAATACTCAAAACGGTGAAGGAGAATATAGATGCGAAAGGAATAGGATGGAAGAGCATAGAAGCTAGACAAGATGAGAATAGCACATCATTGAGGTTTTCCATTTGTAAAATAAGTTTTGAAGTTTTCCTTAATCAACGGCCATTCTAACTAAGGTCACGACCTACAGTCGATATGGCTCTGATACCACCTCTGTCGAGACCCAAAATATGCAATTATGGACCCTCTGTGTATACTGCACTAGTCCAGGATCACGCTAGTGCACACAGTGGCAACATAAGTGAAATATCATTTCCATATACAAAGATAACTAATAAATAGGCAAATAACAATAAAAATCAGAGTAAAGACCTTAAGGTCAAAGCTTACAATTAATGCTTCAGAGGGCAGATAGCTCAATGAAGCTGCAGCGGAACGAAACAGAATAACTTCAGTGAGGCCCATCCATATGCCCACAGGCAATCGGCTGGGGTGCGCGACCTAGTTCTCCACGATCCTTGAAGTAGACCTTGTTGACTGGCGATCCCTTCACTTCTGCTTGATTTATTAAAGCAAGCATGAGTACACACCGTACTCGCAAGTCATACCACAGAATGCAATTTATAGATGCAGGCTTATTCCAAAGGAATGGCTTCTGTGGTTCTTTTGCAGAAATGCGACATTTGCAATTGAATATGAATAATAAATTGAAAGCATAATTCAAAACAAATAACCAATAGTAATTTTATCAGTTGTTTCCCAAAGACACATGTCCTAAACAAGTTATTCACATAGCCATATGACTTAAGTCACACAGCTCCCTTCCCAAGGTTTTCATGAAAATCTACCCTCGTGTGAAATCCCGAGCATGTCCATGATCATGACGCGCTATTCGAATAGATTTGTTTAACACTCTGCAGAGGTTGTACACTTTACCCACACGATACAACTAGTGTACTAGCCGTAACAAAATAGTTCAGAAACTTCATCTCGACATTGACACTCCTGGTATGCTTAGCCGCCACAGACGCACACCGTTGGACAAGGACACGGCGAACCGCCCCGTGATGCGACTACTTGGTAGTACACACCTCCACCCAATCCGACACAGCTAACCTACAACCTAAGTAATCAATGTCAAGACTCCATAACTTACTAAGTTAGGCCCGTCCCATACCAAGCATGTGGTTGTACGAAATGCCCAGTTCAATGGCGCACAAGGTTAAGTCCTTAACTGACCGAGGCAAGACTTCCAAATTCTAACCTATCATTCCCGCCAACATAGATCCACCATAAAAGTATACCAGACCACTTGCTCCCATCCAAAACCTTTTCCCACCCTGTTGGTTAAGTGCAACATATGCCATCAACGAGTAATAGCACATAGTACACACAATTTTATCAAACGGTTCCATAGTCACTTAGTCAAGTTTATAATTGCGACTTGCATGAAATGATGACTCGTAGCATGGCTAAGCAAACTAATCGCATCTAACCATCCCACGTTGGTAATACAATAGCACCAACTAAATAAACCAAACTAGGGTGACAAAAGATTATGGCATACAATTAGACAAGGAGGTCATAACAAACTGGATATTAACTAATCCCAAAAACATTGAAATAAATAATTAAAGTAAATGCAATAATTTGAATCAAAATAATTTTAGAAAACTGGGTTCAATATGATCAAAGGTATAACTTGCCTTGAGATAGGTCTAAGTACTGATCTTGCTCTTGAGGTATTCCTTCTTCTTCAAAACTTCCCGCAGTATCGACGTCTACTCGCAAACAAAAGCAAATAAACAAAACAAATAAATAATAAAGGCAAAACAAACTCTAAAAATTAAATAAAAATCTCAGATAGATAGATCTTGAATTTAGATGAATTTAGAAATTTGAATGGGCTCAATCGGAGTTCGGATGCAAAAGATATGAGCTTGGGAAGTTTGAATCTAAAAGAAACCCTAATAATTGGATTATTCCGAATTCCGAATTATTTCTCTAAAGAAAAATCGGATTATTGTGCAATGATGACGTCCGCAATAGAATTTCCGGAATAAGAAAATAAAAAGAAAATACTGACATGTGGGACCCACATGTCAGCCTCGCGGTCCACGGTAGACCAAGTCCACCGAACCGGGGTGTTGGATGGAAACTGATCTGCCACGTATGCTTGTGCGTGGGTGCTGACTGGACTCCACGCGGCTGACACATACACAGAGAGGATGATGCTGGCGCCGACGTGGGCAATGGCGAGACGGGCGGCGCTCGGATTCCAACGGCAACGGCGGACGGTGGCTCGCCGGCGAGAGCGGGTGGTACCAGCGCGTAGCTGAGACTAATGCGCATCTGTTGAGATACCTCCGGGTGGTTGAGGACGTCGGCGGCGACCAGCGGCGAGGTTGAAGCGGCGGAGAGGTTCTGATATTGTCGGACGAGCTTCCCGGCGAGACTTCCGTGGCGCGGATGGTCGCTGGAGGTAGATTTGGTGACGGCGAACACGGTGGCGTGCTCGAGGACGACGCGGCGGCGAAGACGGCGGTGGAATTCGAAGTTTTGTCTTGCGGCTCCAAAACCCTAAACTCCAAATTCGACGGTGCTAGGGCTCTAGAGGGGCGATTGCTTGAGGGGTTATGGTGCAGGCGACAAGGTGATCCCAGGGGTCCTATTTATAGGGTCCGGGGAGGCATGAGGGGGCGAGTTGGCGGCGGAGTCCCAAAAGAGTCCGAAACCAACATGAGGAAATCTCCGAGTTTGAAGGAGATTCGGGATTTGATTTTGATCCGAAAAGATGCGGAGAGGTTAGAGATAAGATTCAGTGTGTTTTCTAGAAGGGCTTCAGATGGAAAAACGTGTTGCCGGACGAGGCTTGGATTCTGACCATGGCGGATGCGAGCGGAGCTGCACAAGGAAGAAATCGGGTGCGAGGAGGACGACTCTGAGATGGCCCCACTCGGCGATGACACAAACGCGCAGGCCCATGCGTCAGAGGGACGGCGAACACGCGTTGACGGGGTGGCGTGGAGATTCAGGCCGAAAGCAAGGGAAACGGGCCGCACAGGAGCAGGCCGCGCGGGAAAGGAACTGGGTTTCAGCCCAGCTACTATTCTGAGATTTAATAATAGTTTTTCTTTTTAGAAAATAGCTGAAAATCCAAATAAGGCTTAGAGAATAGCAAATGAACTTGGAAAAATTCTAGAAAAATCTAGAAATATATCCAAGCACAAAGAATCCAAATAAAATAGTTTTGACCATTGTTGATGTTGACTTTAATCATATTAAATTATTTTGATGTACAAAGTCCATGTTTAAGCTTTTGAATTAAATTCAAGTAAAATCCAAATGATGAATTTTCTCGTACCAACTATTCAAAAGATTTTTTAAGAGCTCAGAAAATTGGGATGTTACAAAGACTCACTTTCAAAAACATGATTAGATTGATCTGAACATATGGTTGATGTTTACAGCCTCTCCATCTTGGAGGAGACAACTCAATACATGAGTATCAGATCACACAATCCCTAAACCCTAGCTCTCCAAAACCCTAAGACCACACAAAGGTTTCTCTCGTGTTCTATTCTCATATTCAGCACACAGCACACAAGTGCTTATATAGTGGAGGCTAGATTCTAGGAATATTCCATTAGGGCACCCATTAAACCCTAACACACGCACGCATCTCAAAGCGTCGTCTTCGTCTTCGATTGACCTAAACCGCTTCTCCAAGCGCCGACCCGCGCCACGGTTTAGCCAAGAGTCACAAAGGCGGTATTTGGTGAAATTACCAAAATACCCCTTCTTGATCCTTCTTCATGGACCGAGTCCAAACCTGTCGAAGCAACCGCCTGCTCCGTCACGTGTAGGTTGATCAACGGCTCTCATCATGTCAGCAAGTCTCTCCCGTCCAAATCTCAATGGAAACTCCAAGGCACTTGCACCGACCCCCGCGCCGCTTGATCCAACTAGCTGTATCGAACCGCCCGTTTGATCAACCTCGTCCATTCTGTGCCATGCTTGAGTCACCTAACCTCACCCGGCATCCATGATCGTTCTGGACCTTAGCTTTCCAAGCTTAGTCCCGATCCTCCTCGTCGTTGACCGTCGTTGACCTGCAAGCCACCTGCATAGCAATAGACAGAGAAATCGTCTCGGGAACAAGTTCTTCACAACTAGACCCACATTAGCTGAAAACATGCAATATGCAATATATATGCACTGATAAACAAGGATATGACCTATCCCAAAATGAATTCTCAAAGTAACTTGACATTTAGTGCACATGCGGTACTACCGCCAAATAACTATCGGTACTACTGCATCACGGTAGTACCATTCTCAGCATTGCGGTCGTACCGTTCTCGAAGAATTCCCAAAAACTCCGAAAAACATGCTCTTTGGAATTTCCATACCGCAATCAAAACGACAGTGTTGCCGCGACCCAGTACTACCGCCAAAACTACTACGGTATTACCGTTTCGCAAAATCGTTCAACAGCTTCAGAACAAAAGTCTTGCCACGTGGACGCTCTGGATCTACTGAGCCGTTCGGACCGCGAGTCTCAACCGTCAAGATCTAGGCACTATTCAAAGTCTGAAAGTGTCACTCAGTCTGAGCCATTAGATCAAGATCTAATGGTTCGAGCAAAACACACAATCAAAATCAAGACAAGTGGTAGTTCCGTTTCAACCAACAGTCGTATCGTTACGCGGTAGTACCGCGGCCTCCAAGCCGGTACTACCAAAACCAGAAAATCGCCACGCTCTCACATAAGCCTCTGGTAGCACCGCTCTACTTAAGCCGGTTGTTCCGCCATGCGGTATTACCGCGATTAACATGCCGGTACTACCAATTATCCTGACACTTTGCTGAAACTTTCTGAAAAACAGGAATTCCAACAAACCTTCAACCAAATTGCCAATTGTAACATCACCTAGGATCATGAGCATATCCTCATGGTGTTCACAATCTCCCCCTTGTTGAACACATTGGCAATTTCCCAAAAATGAATGTTTTGAGGTTTGAAAGTAAAAGAAGACAGTTTATCGCACAAAGGCACAACTTGGTCCTAAAAGCAAGTGAATGCAAGGAAATGACCAAGTTGGCTTCAGAATAGTTTCAGCAAGTGAGATAAGGCAGAGGAAGCAAAGAGAGCTTCAAATTCCAGAAAATCTCACTTAAGGTCCATAAGAAAGAACAAGTGTTCTATTTGACCTTTCAGAAAATGCACAGAGAGCATCCAAAACAGCATTTTTGTCCAATTTTTCTCCCCCTTTGACAATGGAGTCATCAAGGTGCAAGAAGGAGAAAAGAGTAGAATATATTGGAATGGTTGCAATTTTTTAAAATTTTTAGTTTTTCAGTTTTTTTTAAATGTAGCAAAAGGAGCCATGAAGATTATCCATGAGGACTATACAAGTATTACACCAAGCCATATGATGTGAAGAAGCTATATTCTATCATGGCAAACCATGTACAGCAAAGCTAAGGCCAACATAGCAGTAATCTGATAATGAATGAATTGTAGCATGACAAGGTGCACTAGATCATAGTTTTACTAAATGTATCCAAAAATGAGTCAGGCCATGTCTATAAGTAAAATTGAGCCCAGAAACTAGAAAATGAGTCAATTTTGAGCATTTTAAGTGCAATTATGAAACAATTTGTTCAAGCATTTGGTATTTTAGCACTTTGAGCATTTTGCTGAAAAATAATTGGTTTTATCTTAGTAAAGCAAGTCCTGGACTAGGAGCCATCTACAACTGCCTCCTAAGCTTCAACCAATTGACAATTTTGTTTTCTTAGCATTGTACTAGATCTCAAGCCTTGCCGCGACCATCTCAAGCAATAAGCTTAAAAGAGTGGTCTAGGTCATCCAAACTCCCCCTGAGTTCATGCCTAGTGCAATGGCAAGCCGTCTCATAAGAAAGAATTGGTGAGATCAGTTTTTTTGCACAAAAAAGCTCATTTTTTATTTGCTTGACTTAAGAATTATCATAGCTCAATTTAAAACTCAGAATAAGTTCAAGACTCAATTTAGCCTATATGACATGGCGTGAATCATTAGAGGATCACTATGGCAAAACTAGTCACAAGATCTACCAAGTCATGTTTTGATTCAATTTTCTCACAGATAATAAAGCTAGCATGGCAAGAGCTAAGCAATACAAGAAAAGCCATAAAAGAAATCTAGCAAGCTGGCACAAGACATGGCAGGGTATAAAGCATGAAATCAAGTCATACAAGGATAATAATCAAAGCTCCATAAGTTTATATTACAATACAAGTTATTGAATTGTAAAATGCATTATGATACAAATGAATGCAAAAAGAGTAAACTCCCCCTCAAAACAGGCCAAGAGGACTAACAACCCCCAACTCTCCCCGCAGAAAAGCAAAACGAGAAGAATCAAGAGCTTTAGTGAAAATGTCCGCAACCTGCTGCTCGGACTCTACAAAGTGAAGCACAACATCTCCATTCTCAACATGGTCTCTAAGGAAATGATATCGAATGTCAATGTGCTTGGTCCTAGAGTGATGCACTAGGTTTTTGGCAATGTTAATGGCAGAAGTGTTGTCACAGAAAAGAGGAACACTACCCAAAGACAACCCATAGTCCCGTATAGTAGATAAGATCCAGAGAACCTGAGAGCAACTACTGGCTGCAGCTAGATACTCGGCCTCGGTGGTGGACTGTGCAATAGAGGACTATTTCCTAGATGACCAAAAGATAAGAGAAGTGCATAAGAAATGACAAGTGCCAGAGGTACTTTTCCTATCTATTCTACACCCGGCAAAATCAGCATCAAAAAAAAGCCCGAATAGAGAGAGCAGAAGAAGAAGAATACCAGAGTCCAAAGTCAAGAGTGTCTTGGAGATACCTGAATATGCGACGCACTGCTTGACGATGAGAGGCTCGAGGGGAAGCCTGAAATCAAGCGCACAGACACACAGCAAATTGTATGTCCGACCTCGACGCAGTGAGGTGGAGGAGGGAGCCGATCATGCTGCGGTACTCCTTCTGGTCCACGGGCTCTCCATCCTCATCACGGGCTCTCCATCCTCATCAGGGTCCAGCACGGTGGTTGTGGCAATGGGAGTAGACATTGGCCTACTACTTTGATGAATGAAGGTGTCTTCTTTCAGTTGCTTGACTTGAAGATCAAGAAAGAAGGTCAATTCTCCCATCATGCTCATCCCGAACTCCCTGCTCATAGAATCTGAAAATCTAGACACCAAAGCATGAGAAGAACCACCGAATATAATGTCATCCACATAAATCTGAACCAATAGAAAGTCACTACCATGCCTGAGAGTGAACAAGGTTTTATCAACCATTCCTATTTTGAAATCATTTTTAAGCAAGAAACTCTTAAGCCTATCATACCAAGCTCTAGGGGCTTGCTTCAAACCATACAAGGCTTTGGAGAGTTTAAAAACATGGTTTGGGAACTTGGGATTTTCAAAACCAAGTGGTTGCTTGACAAAGAGCTCATCTTCTATGAAACCATTCAGAAAAGCACTTTTGACATCCATTTGATAAAGCTTAAAGCCCTTAGATGTCGCAAATGCTAGCAAAATGCGAATGGCTTCCAATCTAGCTATAGGAGCAAAGGTCTCCTCAAAGTCTAAGCCCTCTACCTGGGAATAGCCTTGAGCTACAAGTCTAGCCTTATTGCGAACTACCAACCCATCTTCACTTTGCTTATTTTTGAAAACCCATTTTGTTCTAATTACATTATGATTAGGTGGAGGTTCAACTAAGGTCCAGACTTTATTTCTTTCAAAATTTTCAAGTTCTTCATGCATGGCATTGACCCAAGAGGAATCAGATAAAGCATGGGTGACATCTCGGGGTTCAAAAGAAGCGACAAAAGCAGAATGTGCATAAGAATCAGGAGAAATAAACCTGGAGCGAGTGACTCGCTCATGTAGATCCCCAATAATCTGCTCAGGTGGATGTTGTCGCTGAATGCGAAGAGGAGCTCTTGGTGCAGAAGTGGCCTCTACCTCACGGGCTGTGGAGGTAGGAACAGAGCCACTCTGATCGTCGGTGAAGGTTGGAAGAGGCTGCTCATGCTGGAGTAGTAGAATCAGGCTCTCCAACTATCTCAAAAGGAACTTGAGAATGGATTGGATCCTCATCCTCTGAATCATCATCGATGAAGATGCTCTCAGAAACCTGTGTACCTGCATCATCGAGTCTAGTATCAGGACTAGCCTCATCAAAAGTGACTTCGCAAGTCTCAACAATTTTGTTAGTGTCAAAATTAAAAACATGATAGCCACGAGAATGAGCAGGATATCCAAGAAAGATGCCATCAAAACATCTAGATTCAAATTTATCTAAGTTGCCATGTTTAAGAATGTAGCACTTGCAACCAAAAATCTTGAAATGAGAAACTTTGGGCTTATGACCAAATCTAAGCTCAAAAGAAGTCTTGCCAATAACAGATCTCAAGAACACCCTATTAGAGATATAACAAGCAGTAGAGATCGCCTCAGCCCAAAACCTCCTAGGTGTGGAATGCTCATCTAGCATGGTCCTGGCCATCTCTACAAGGGTCCTGTTCTTCCTCTCTACAATACCATTCTGCTGGGGAACTCTAGGTGAGGAAAACTGGTGCTCTAGCCCCGTATCAGAACAGAAAGTGGCAAAGGAAGAATTCTTGAATTCTATCCCATTGTCACTCCTAATGGCTCTCAAGGCTCCAGGAAGATCAACAGCAAGTCTAAGGACCAACTCTCTAAAGAAGCCAAATGCCTCGCCCTAGAAACCGTAAAATAAACCCAAGAATACGGAGAAGTCATCCACGATGACAAGCACATACCATTTCCCACCTGCAGACTGGACTCTAGAAGGACCAACTGTGTCTAAGTACAAGAGCTGACCAGGTCCATCAGTCATCACTAGAGAAAGAGGTGGATGAGAAGCAGAAACCATCTTACCATGTCTACAGGGAATGCAAACTAGGTCTCTAACAACCTTTATCCTAGGCAAGCCTCTAATCAAATCCTAGCTACTGACTCTAGTCAAGTGGTCAAAGCCTATGTGTCCAAGCCTACGATGCCACAAAACTAGATTATGGGAGTCAGAAGCTACAAGACACCTAGGGCTAGAAGCAGAAGAGAGACTGAAATCAGCACAAAAGATCCTCTCAAACCTAGAGATCTCAAAGACAAGCTCACCTAAGGAATCTAGAACTCTACACTCACCACTTTTAAACCTCACCTCTAGACCCTCATCAAGAAGCTGGGAGACAGATAAAAGATTATACCTCAGTTTACTTACCAAAGTGACGTCCTTGAGCATGAACTTGTTGTTGACGCGCACTATGCCCTTGGCTGTCATGGTCCTGGTAGAAGCATCCCCAAATGTGATCAATTCATTTCCGGATGCACGTGTGAGGGAGGAGAACCATCTAGAATCTCCAGTCATATGTCGAGAACACCCGGAGTCAACAAGCCATATGTCCTCCTTCCTCGCACGATGGACCTAAAAAGCACGAATAGGAAACATCTGTGCCTCAGTACTGGGGTTAGTGATAAAAGACTTGGGAATCTAGTACTGAGTCACACGATGCTTGGGAACAACAGTAGAAGCTGCAGTAAAATGGTTAGGAGCAAAATCATAAGAATGCACATGAGAACCACCTAGACCTCTCCGAATCGACCTACCAAAAGGTCGGTACACCCCCTGTCTAGATGCTACCCGTGGTCTCTCCTCACGATATCCTAACCCAAAGCGCTGCCTAGAGCCACCAAAGGAGTCAAAGAAGTCATCTACAAACCTGGCCCTATGTCTAGCAGGAAATACAGGCTGCCTGGCTCTAGAGACTACAGCAGGTGAAGGAACTCCTCTAATGGTTCTCAAAGCACTCATCCTCTCCTTCCTCTCAATCTTGGCTCTACGGAAGCAGAACTCAATAATGTGGCCATCCTTCTTGCAGAAGGTGCAATGGTACTTGACCTTTTGAGGGGTCTGACCTATTGAAATAGAAACACCTGTCTTGCTAGAAGGGGTTTGGGCAAAACCTGCAGATCTAAAAACTACCTTAGATGGCTCAGGAGGTTCTACCTCAAACATACCACTCTCAACAGCTCTCACAATCTTAGGTGGATGGTTCTTGGAATGCTCTAGGGAATTAAATCCTAGGCCACTTTTCTTCACACTCACCTTAGATTGGTCAAGAATCATGTTGAGGTTCTTCTTCCCACCAGAAAATCTCTCAAGGGTCTTTTTGGGGTAATCATTCTCTTTGGCTAGTTCCTTACATGACGCACACTGATTTGAATCGATTACCTTATTATATCTCTTTTTAAGAAGAGCTAGCTCAACTTTCAATGATTCACAAGACACACATGAGGTATTCTTAATCCTATCCACTTGCTCCTTAAATTTGACTCTAAACACCTCTTGTATCTCATCTAAATTTTGTCCAACTTCAATGCAGAATGCACAAGAGCTAGAGTCAACTATTTTCTTGGAAGCAATCATGGACATAGATTTTTCAATTTTAGCTTTCTCTTCTAGTGTCTTGTTTAGAGCTTCATTTTCAATTGTGAGCTTAAGACAATTTCCACATGATGCAGATTTAGAGTGAAGGACCATTTCAATCATTTCTTTCATTTTAGTCTTATTAATCTCACAATAAGAGCAAGTGTGACTAGCATCAAATTTCATCAATTCTTTTGTAGCGCTATCCAATTTTAATTCAAGCAAAGCACAATTTGAGTAAGGTAAAGGAATAGCATCTGCAGCAGTCACATCTAAAGCAATAGCATTCATGCAAGTAGGACTAGACTTGAGAGATTCTAGTTCATCAAGAGCATCTTTCAGTTCATTCGCAACTGAGGAATGAGCAGATTTCAAATTGGTCAATTCATTATTCAAGCTAGAGCAAGAATCACAAATGTCAACAGGATTAATAGATTTGATCCTAACAACTTCTAGGTTCAAGTTATCAATCATGGAGTCCTGTTTCTTAATCATTTTTGCTTGCTTATTCAGTTTTTGTTAAGCAAGGACCAAAGCACGTTTCATATCAGAAAGTGAGGGACATACCTCATCGGGATCGCTGAAAGGGTCGTTGTCGTTGGAGGAGTCGACGTCGTGGCTGTCCCTGGCCATGAAGCACATGCCGGTGAAGTCCTGAGCCTTCTTCTTGCCATGAGAGTCATCATCGTCGTCCTCCATCCCCGAGTCCACATCGCTCATGTCAACACTCTCAAGAGCGGCAAGGACCCGGCTGACAAACTTGCGATAGTAGGGCTTCTTGACTTTCGTGTCTTTAGCTTGAGGACGCCTCCGAGAGTCCTTCTCCATCTTTTCCTTTAGCTTGGGGCACTTGGAGCTAATGTGGTTTGGCTCACCACACTTAAAGCAAGTGACAGGGCCACCTCTCCTTCTGTTCCTCACCTTGTTGTACACTCTGGAGAATTTTGTGGATATGAGGGCTAGGTCATCATCAGGTAGCTTCTCTAGCTGCTCATCACTTAAAGAATGCAAAGCGGACAAGGAAAAACCAGATGAGCCAAAATCCAATAAATCAGAAGAACTACCCTTAGATGGTTCGACCACCAAAGCCATCGACTCTGTCTTGGGGAGACACGAGATAAAGTCAATCTCATGCGTCTTCAACCTCGAGTAGAGCTTATCCATGGTAAGCTCACTCATGACAGTATTGTCATTGATGGATGTGATATTCATCCCCTAGACCTTCACATCAAGAGCACCCAAAAGCTGGCGTGCGTTCTCAGACTCAGTGAAAACAAAATCTACTGCACGTAGGTCATGAAGAATCTTGGAGAACCTCCCCCACAGCTCATCTAAAGACTCACTAGGCCTTTGCTCGATCTTTGAGTATTCTTTCTTGAGCTAGTTCTGTCTCACTTCCTTGATCGTAGTAGAGCCCTCGTGGTAGTCACAAAGGGTCCTCCAGATCTCGTGAGCAGACCTCAAATGAGCCACGCGCTCAAACTCAGATCGACTAAGACCTTAGATCAAGAAGTTGCGAGCTTTGCTATTAGCCTCAACATCTGGAGTGATCACATCATCATTGGCTGGCACGACATATGGATTTTTGACCTTAAGCCAAATAGCGTGCCCTTGAGCCTCGATGTAGGCATGCATGCGTGCTTTCCAGTAAGCAAAATCAACTCCATCGAAAACAAGTGGTTTGGTTGAATACTTGTCAGTCGCCATGGCTCCAAAGACCGGTTGAGATCTATGAGAAGAGCTAACCGGACTCTGATACCACTTGTAGGACCAGAAAGGCGACTAGAGGGGGGTGAATAGGCACTCAACCAATTTTTGCAAATCCCCAAGGTGCAACAACTGGAAACAGAAAACTCTGCTGAAAATCTCTGGAAATCGGTATGACCGCTGGTCGGTATTACCGCCTCTCTAGGAGCGGTACAACCGATTTACCAGGAGTTCATGTCGACAACAGAAGAACAAGATAAAAAATGATGATTAACTTGAATTCTATCCAACCAAACTCTATCAAATTTGAAACACAACATCTAGAGGATATCTCTAACCTATTCCAAACAACTAATCAACAGATCCACGTCAAAAACTTGACCTTTTTCAGATTTGGTAAAGAACGGTTCAAGAATAGGTAAAAGACTCAAATCTGAACCAAGGCTTGCTTGTGGTCTATTGATGATCAAGATGACCTTAGATGATCTCCCACAAGTCACAGCAAGCATAAGCAACAGAGGGAATCGAGAGAAAACCAGTGGATCATCAAAATCACAAAAACTCTCAAAACAGAAGACCAAGAACGAAAAAGACTCACTTTCAGAAACATGATTGGATTGATCTGAACATATGGTTGATGTTTACAGTCTCTCCATCTTGGAGGACACGACTCAATACATGAGCATCAGATCACACAATCCCTAAACCCTAGCTCTCCAAAACCCTAAGACCACACAAAGGTTTCTCTCGTGTTCTATTCTCATATTCAGCACACAGCATACAAGTGCTTATATAGTGGAGGCTAGATTCTAGGAATATTCCATTAGGGCACCCATTAAACCCTAACACACAATGGGTTAACACACGCACGTATCTCAAAGCGTCGTCTTCGTCTTCGATTGACCTAAACCGCTTCTCCAGCGCCGACCAGCGCCATGTTTAGCTAAGAGTCACAAAGGCGTATTTGGTGAAATTACCAAAATACCCTTCTCGATCCTTCTCCATGGATCGAGTCCAAACCTATCGAAGCAATCGCTGTTCGTCACGTAGGTTGATCAACGGCTCTCATCATGTCGGCAAGTCTCCCGTCCAAACTCATCGTAACCTCCAAGGCACTTGCACCGACCGCACCGCTTGATCCAACCAAGTGATCGAACCGCCTGCTCGATCAACCTCGTCCATTCTACGCCATGCTTGAGTCACCGACTCACCCAAAGATCCATGATCGTTGGACCTCACTTTCCAAGCTTAGTCCTGCTCTCCTCGCCGCTGACCGTCGTTGACTGCAAGCCACCAGACAAAGCAATAGACAGAGAAATCATCTCCGGGAATAAGTTCTTCACAACTTGACCGACATTAGCTGAAAACATACAATATGCAACATATATGCACTGATAAACAAGGATATGACCTATCCCAAAATGAATTCTCAAAGTAACTTGACATTTAGTACACATGAGGTACTACCGCCAAATAACTATCAGTACTACCGCATCACAAGAGTACCACTCTCAAAGATTGCGGTCGACTGTTCTCAAGAATTCCCAAAACTCGAAAAACAAGCTCTCGAATTTCCATACCGCAATCAAAACGACAGTGTTACCGCGACCCGGTACTACCGCCAAAACTACTGCGGTATTACCGTTTCGCAAAATCGTTCAACGGCTTCAAAACAAAAGTCTTGCCACGTGGACGCTCTGGATCTACTGAGTCGTTCGGACCGCAAGTCTCAACCATCAAGATCTAGGCACTATTCAAAGTCCGAAAGTCTCACTCAGTCTGAGCTGTTAGATCAAGATCTAATGGTTCGAGCAAAACACACAATCAAAATCAAGACAAGCGATAGTTCCGTTTCAACCAACGGTCGTACCGTTACGCGGTAGTACCGCGGCCTCCAAGCCAGTACTACCGATACCAGAAAATCTCCACGCTCTCACATAAGCCTCTGGTAGCACCGCTCTACTTAAGCCGGTTGTTCCACCATGCGGTATTACCGCGATTAACACGCTGGTACTACCGATTATCCTGACACTTTGCTGAAACTTTCTGAAAAACAGGAATTCCAACAAACCTTCAACCAAATTGCCAATTGTAACATCACCTAGGATCATGAGCATATCCTCATGGTGTTCACAACTAGCTACAATTATATCAATGTCCTTATGTTGATTTTGGTCAACATAAGCCACCTGGAGGTACCACGCTGCTCCACCTTGACAGTCTTCGCTCCTTGTTGACTTGTCACATCCCCACCTTGTGTCTCGAGCTCTGAACACCCTCAGAACGCCTCGCCGACACTTGGAAGCTACCAAGTCACCCTAAGTAACCACACAGACCCATCTCATGCCATCTTCATGAAGACACCATCTCCATGACCGAACTTGATCCCCGATAATCTCCTCAACCACCATGATCATTTTAGATGCCAAGCTCTCCAAGCTTACTCCCGATCCCGCGTCGATGATCATCCAAGCCATGAAGTTAACCTACAGTCAATAAAGATGAAGAAATCATTTTCTTAGCACAAGTACCGTGTACTTGACCATCATTAGTGAAAACATGCATCATAACATCACATAGAACCTAGTTGAAACTCAACACTCGACTTTGCGAACTTCAACAACTCTCAAACCTTCACCAACAAATCCCAAATGCTATCAAATATTCATCACAATATGGAAAGGGCCTCCACATGGCCTCTTAATTGCCCCTTGATGAATATGTTGACAACCCACATCAAAATGCAAATGGAAGGTTTTAAAAGAAAAGAAGTTTGTGAAGATACTAACTTAGTCCAAAAATGAAGAAGGAAGATCATGACCAAGTTACCAAAATAGAAAGGAGCTCAACACTAGAAAAAAAACTTTCCTCAAAAGCTCCAAAGACATTAAGCAAATGACCTAAACTTCATTTGAAAATCATTTTGATGCACATTTAAGCTCAATTTTGGTTGAGATTAGCATTAAGTAAATTTTGTAATTTTCCATTTTCAGCCTAATTAGCATGCATTTTGCCTACAATTCTCTCCCCCTTCATCAATTTAGTCATCAAGAGACTAGTTAATACCAATGAGCACAAAAGAGAGCATGTATGCATGAAATGCATGGGAATGCAAACTTAAAGAGCTTTGTATATTATTTAACATAAATATGAAGCTCAAAGTATTACACCAAGACACCTCAATTTAGAACTTGCTAAACTAGTTCATGACCAAATATATAGCATAAAGCAAAGACTAGTTAGCAAGATAAGCAATTTGCACAAATTAAGGCCAAGTTTTGCATGATTACACAAGTAGCAAGTTCT
Source organism: Phyllostachys edulis (assembly GCA_036346405.1). Classification (NCBI taxonomy): domain Eukaryota; kingdom Viridiplantae; phylum Streptophyta; class Magnoliopsida; order Poales; family Poaceae; genus Phyllostachys; species Phyllostachys edulis. The sequence goes on from CM070568.1 coordinate 13,905,975, forward strand.
TAGCATAATTTCAACTAAAAATACATAGCCATGTCCAAGATGCAAAGAAAAACCCAGAGTTCAACCTAGTGAACACTTTGGTCATGCTACAAGTTCATGAAAGAACCTAAAGCTCATTTTATTTCATATTTTTGTTTGCAATGTGGGATTGAACCACATCTTTTGCAATTTTCAATATTTTTCATTTTTTTTAGGTTGACCTCACATCTTATCCAAATTCATTTTTCTTTTCTTTTTTTTGGTGAGGTTGGCCTCACATCTTTTTAATATTCATTTTTCATTATTTTGGTGAGGTTGACCTCACATCTTTTTCTATGAGCAAATTTACACAAGGTTCAAACATGTTTCAAAATATCTCAAGCCCAAATCGCTCTAGGGACTCTAGTAGAAATTCAGATTATCTAAAGACATCGCATAAGTATTAAGAGTAAAAAAAAAGCAAGTGAAAGCTACAAGTTTCATCAAGTTTTTAATAAAGCTCATGTTGACATTTAAATTTTAGCAAGCATTGATAAGCTCGATAGCACATATTTAGGCATGAACAAGCTTGCAAAGTATTTCATTATGATAGCAAGGTGTGAATGATATGAAGCAAGATTTCAATGTGAATAATAGACAAAGCTCCTTATCTTCTAAATGAGTATATCACCTATGCCTACATGATATGCATGATAAACAAAATAAAGATCCAAGCTCCCCCACAACAAGTGAATCAATTTTAGAGATATTTTGGTTTAAGTTGAGTTATGTCAAAATTAAGCGCAAGAAAAACTCAAATGAACTCCCCCTAAAACAAAGCTATAGGTAAGAGAGAAGAAGCTTGAAAACGAAGAAAAAAGGAGCAAACAAAAAGCATAGACAGGATAGTGGGATTACTATGGCTCAGACTCGCTCTCATCCACCCCATATGACTCTAGGACTAGCTGATCATCTAAACACAAGAGAGTAAACATGTTCCCTTTCTACCCAGGGGGCCCAACCCCTGCTAGACCTATAAGAAGTGAGTGAACTCAACCTAGTGAAAAGAGAGCAACTAATAAGCAGCATCCTAAAGCCACAAGAAGAGAGGAAGAAGTCTAACCTACCTAGTAAGCTCCCCCTTAAAGTAAGCCATATGGACACACAACCCCAAGCTCTCCCTGCAAAGTCGTGAACCTCGAGCTATCTAAAGGCTTGGTGAAAATGTTAGCTATTTGGTGGTGACTCTCAACAAACTGGACCACTATGTTACCCTTCTCCACATGGTCTCTAAGAAAATGATACTGAATATCTATGTGCTTGGTCTTAGAGTGCTGCACCGGGTTCTTGGCAATGCTAATGGCAGAAGTGTTGTCACAGAAAAGTGGAACACTATCTAAGGCTAACCCAAGGTCCCACAAGGTCGAAACCATCCAAAGCACTTGACTACAGCAACTAGCGACTGCAACATACTCAGCCTCTACAATGGACTGTGCAACACCTGGCTGCTTCCTAGAAGACCATGAAATGGGAGAAGTGCTAATGAATTGGCAAGTGCCAGAAGTGCTCTTCCTATCTATCCTACAGCCAGCAAGGCCTATCACCTGGAGCTTGGACTAGGGAAGAGAACCAACGAGAATCTCCAGTCATGTGACAAGAACAACCGGAGTCTACAAGCCAAACATCTCCCTTCCCAGCCCACCAAACCTGAGTCCGTGAGAAATAAATATCGGTGGCTCAGTACTAGGGTAAATAAGAGCAGATCTAGGAACCCAATACTGAGTCACACGACAGGCAGAAAAACTAGTCAAAGAAACAAAAGACTGACCTCTAGCATCACTACGCAACTCACCTCTAACAAAGCTAGAAGATATAGAACCAGAAATTGAACCTCTGCTTGGTCTGACCGCCATTGAAGGGTTGGTCTAACTGCTCTTCCAACCCCTGATAGGCCGGTCAAGAGCAAAAGCACTATACTCATCATGTCGTGGATAGCTACCTCGATTGGGAAAACGAGGTCCATCCTCAGGACGGCAAAAACCCTGACCAAGAGCAATTCGAGGACCAAAACCAAAAGAAGCCTGAAAACCAAGTCTTCGACGCTACCCAAAATCAAAAAGTCATAAGAGCCAACCACAACTCTAGACCTCTTGTCGGTCTTAGGAGCACTCCGAGTCTAGGGCTGACCCTGAATACCCCTAGGAGAACGAACACGGTCACGTCATGCGACCTTGGCACGCCTAAAGCAGAACTCAACTAAGTGTCCATCCTTCTGACAGAAGGTGCAATGATACTTCGCCTTCTGAGAGGTCGAAGTTGTAGGAGGCACAACCTTACCATCAGAAATCCCCTGGACAAAGCCTGCAGACTCAAACATTGTCTTCCTAGACTCGGGCGCAACCTTGATCACACCTCCTTCTACAGCTCTAACAACTGCAGGTGGATGTTTCTTCAAATCCTCCAGAAAATCATATCCTAGACCTTGATTGAACTTGCAAATCTTAGACTTGTCCAGGAGAAGGTTAAGCTTTTTCTTGCCTCCGACAAATTTTTCAGGAGTGCTCATGAGGTACTTACACCCCTGAAAGAGGGAAGCACAAGAAGAACATGGGGAAAAAGAATATGAAGAGTCAAAAAGAGAAGATCGAATAGCACTTGCATATCTCTCCCTATGCACGGCCACCTCAAGCTTGAGGGCTTCGCAAGACACACATGGGGCAGTCCTAACCCTAGCCATCTGGGCCTCAAATCTCTTCCTAAAGGTCTCATGCATATCATCAATCTCCTTCTCCAATTCAGCATAGAACATGCAAATAGGTCGTGGCTTCTCTAGTAGGTCCTTAGTTAGCTTCACACATTTTTCATCCCAAACCAAGGTAGTTAGAATCGTGATCCTACTCGATATTTTGTTTTAGAGAAAAATTTGTTGATATTAATTTCTGAGAATGAAACTACAAATAAACAAGGAGCATGCAAAATATTATATCAGTGTGGTAATGCTAGTACAAATATCTATATTATGATATGAGCAATCTTGAGCTTGATAATGATAAGCTATTTTTATTCCTAGAGTATGTCTAGCTGCTTTTAAGGAACATGCAAGCGTTGCAATTAGATATTGATTTACAAAAGTTGTGAACATTTCTCATGTAATTGTAGTAAACTAGTCATGGTCATCGGCTGTTCTTCAGTAGTTCAGAACTATATCACCCATCATGTCAGTACCATTATGCTTTTCTATTATGCGATAAAAGGTGCTTTGCCCCTTTTTTGGTTATAAGTAAGTGGTAAACCATATAAGAATCATACAAACTTATAGTATAGATGTTAAATATGTGTATTTTTACAATTCCATAGAATCGCTAATTCTACTATTCAATACTACGATTTGATCCTACCAGAGGCAAATCAATCCAACTTAGGATCTCGACTTTGACTACCTTGTCCAAAACTATCAATTCAAATTTTAGTTTTTCACAGTTATTGCATGGTGAGCTAGCAGGAGCCTTAGAAACATATTGAGCCATTTTCTTATCATGATCACAAATATCCTGAAGTTTCTTAGACACATATTCAAGTTCAGCAGACAACTTAGGAAAATTAGCACAAGTAACAGGCTCACTCAAGGCATCATACATCGCAACAATTTTTTGGTCTGCATTCTTCAAATTATTTTTCAAGTTGGTACAGCTATCACAAGTTTTAATTAGACCAGGGAGGAAGGTATACAATTCTCTAATAGCATTGTCCTTAACCTCACATGAGGTGCAAACAGTAGTCTCAACAGCAACAACATCAACAATAGCATAACAAGACTGACAAGGAGTATCTCTAGCTATCTCCAATTTAGCTAACAGACTAACATTCTCCACCTTAAGCAAATCCAGCTCAGAGGTCACACTATCATGAGAGGTCCTTAGTTTCTCCATATCTCCAAGCAAAGAAGAACATACATCACAAGCATCACAGGAGGAAATAGATCTAAGAGAAGCAAGCTCCCATGACAAGTTCTCTACCTCCTTCTCCAGATCACCGCACTTAGCCCTAGACCTAGCATAGAACTTTCCTAGCTTCAAAAATGCATCATTAAGCTGGTCGTAAGAAGGGCCTACCTCATTGGAGTCGTGGTAGAGATTGTCATTACTGATGTTGTTCTGGTCAGCCATGAAGCACATCTCGGTGAAGTCATCGTCATCCTTGGTGTTCTTTTGCGTATCATCCTCACCATCATCGTTGCTCCAGCCCTCCATGTCGCTGAAGTCGAAGCTGTCGAAGGCAGTGAGGACGCGATGGAAGAGCCTTCATCTTGCCGAAATTGCGGTACTTCTTCTCCTTTCTTTGATCACAAGCTAGAGGGTTCTTTTTGCGGTTCTTGTTGCTGTGGTCATTCTTGCTCGCACCGTCGTAGTCGTTCTTGCCCTTCTCCAGCTTAGGGCAATTTGCCCGAATGTGGTTGGAACCACCACACTCAAAGCATATCACCGTACCTTCTCTGTTTCTCTTTCTAACCCTCTTGTATGCATGTGAGAATTTTTTGGCTAAGAGGGCTAAGTCATTCTCTAGAAACTACTCAAACTAATCATCACTCATCTCACACAAAGCATCCAAAGAAAAACCAAAACTACTTTCGGAAGATGGTCCAGAAGTAGCTGTGGGATCGGTGACCAAAGCCATTGACTGCGACTTCATCTTGCTAGAGACAGCATCGATCCCATGAGTTTTGAGGCGTGAGCACAACGCGTCAAGACTCAAGGTTGACAAATCAGTCATGTCCTTGATGGTAGTCACTTTCATCTCCCAAACTCTAAGATCCAAAGCAGCAAGCATTTGTCGAGCATTATCCGAGCCTAGGCATGTGAGACCAACAGCTTGGAGGTTGCTCAAAATCTTGTGAAATCTGCCAAAACACTCATCCAAAGACTCACCAGCAGGTATTTTAAATTTGTTGTACCCTCTTTTGTATTGATCCTGTCGGACGGTCTTGATCTGGGTGGTGCCCTCATGTTATGCATCGATGGTCACCCAGATGTCGTATGTCGACGACAAGTGAGAAATCCGATCAAACTCATTCTGTCTAAGCCCTTGAATGATGATATTCCTTGCCTTAGCATTTGCCTCAACATCCAGAGTATTTGCAGCATTGATGTTTTCATCGGCAGGAATCACAAACTGAGTCTTAACCTTTTTCCAAATAGAATAGCCTTGTTTCTGAATACACGACTCCATCCTACTCTTCCAAAAGGGATATTTGACCCCATCGAAGATAGGAGGCTTGGCAGAATACCTTTCCATCGCCATAGCTCAAAGATCATTCAAGATTTAGAAAGAGCAAAACTGAGATCTGATATCCATTGAAGGATCGGTTATGTCGACTAGAGCGGGGTGAATAGGCGCAAATTAAATTTTCCCACTCAAGTATTTCTTCTCTTGAACTCTAGTTCTATGAGGAAGACACTAGGTTCAAGAACACCAAAGAACACACCAAGAACAGAAAAATCAAAACAAGAATTTCAGAAACTTGGCTATTAAGAAACCTCAAGAAATCAAGATAAACTTAACCAAAATTGATGAAACTTGAACCATAGCAAGATGAGATCCTCAGGGTTATGATTCCGAAAGGAATTGTAGAATAATTCCCAAGAAAGAGACCTTCTTGCTTAAAGTCCACGTTGTATCAAAACAGCACTTTCATCAAATCGGAATTTCATAAACTTGCCCGCTAAGAAACCTCAAGAACTCTAGATCTACTCAACCAAAATTGATGAAATATGAATCATAGCAAGATGAGGTCCTCAGGGTTATGATTCCAAAAGGAATTGCAGAATAAAGCCCAAAGTCTCAACTTTTCATGCAAATAGTTCAAGCTGTATCAAAAACAACAATTTCAGCTCAAGAACATGGTTAATGCAAACACAACTTGAGCAAGAATGAATTCTAATGGATCTTGTTGGGTTGGAACATGTTCTTCATGAACTCCTCATCCTCTTATATGTCCTAGATCCAATAGAACTATAGCAAGTAGGAGGGGAAGAGAAGCTCAAGTTGCAACAAAGAAAAGCCAGAAATTGCAAGAAAAAAAATAAATTTTAGAACATCTAAGAACTTGGAACTTTCATTGCTTCAATAGAAAGGATTACAAAGCCACACTTCATGGTGGGCAAAGCTCAAAGGAGCATAAGGAAAACCCTAAATCCTTCTCCAAGACTTGGTAGTGGAAGCATACCTCTACCCCTCTATTTATTGCCCTATGGGAACAACCTCAACCCTTGGATCACTTCAAGGGCTAAGATTAACTCTCTTTACTCATTCATATCCACTTAGGGTTCAGCCAACTCTACCCCTAGCCTAGAATACCCCGCTAGACTAGCTATAATTACATCAATGCCCTTATGTTGATTTTGGTCAACATAAGCCACCTGGAGCTACCACACTACTCCACCTTGATGGTTTTCACTCTTCATTGACTTGTCACGTCCTCGCCTTGTGTCTCGAGCTCCGAACACCATCAAAATGCCTTGCTGACACTTGGACACTGCTAAGTAACCCTGAGTCACCGCACGGACCCGTCTCGCGCAATCTTCATAGAGACTCCGTCTCCATGACCGAACTTGATCACCGATAATATCCTCGACCACCATGATCATTCTAGATTCCAAGCTCTCCAAGCTTACCCCCAATCCCACGTCAATGATCATCCAAGCCATCAAGTCAACCTGCAATCAACAAAGACGAAGAAATTGTTCCTTTGGCACAAGTACCGCGCACTTGACCATCATTAGTGAAAACATGCATCATAACATCACATGGAACCTAGTTGAAACTCTACACTCGACTTCGGGAACTTTAACAACTCTCAAACCTATTCAAATAGCCGTGTCCCGGTCATGGACATCGCTTATGGGAAACCATGCACAGTTAGATTATGGGAATTGGGCATGGGTATGTTTGGAAATGGTATGTTGCCACGAATAGGCAGTTCATGTGTTGATTCTGTTTGGAAATGATATGTTGTCACAGACGGGAAGTTTGTGTGTTGATTTTAGTTTACTCGGGTGGGGCAACCACTTTGGGTATGATCTCGTGATTGTGAAAATGTGGAAATGTTGATCATGAATTGAAGTACCTACTGTTATATAATGTTTCTAAATGTTTGTCAATTGGCAATTTAAATCTATATCAGTTATCTCATCAAACAACCTTGTTTTATGCTAAAAATGAACCCATTTAGCCTTTCTTTGATACTTGAATGCATCTATTATATTTCTTTTGCTTGTAAGACTTGCGAGTACAACTTTGTACTTAACCAGATTGTCCACTTGTTCGGGTGAGAATGTCGTACGGATGGTTTTAGCTATCGCATCAATTCTGCGCGATAACGGTAGATGCAACGGCTTTAACTCTAGTTGGCTACTTGTGGGTTTGGGCATGCCAATCTGGTTATTTCCTTTCATTTATAAGTTTATTTCCGCTGTGATTTACTTGTTTTATGTTTATATTTGGCTGGTCGGCTCCTTATGCAAAATCGGACCATAAGGTCCTATTTGTTAATATTATAATAATGTTTATAATATTTTTTGCTTATCTATGTATGGATGTGATCAATGTTGTTTGGATATGTGCATGTTAGCCACTGATCCTTGGGAGCTAACATGAGACACATATCCGGGCACTTGAGATCGTGCTCGTCTCTTGTTAAGTGTTGTGCCTCGGGCTACGGTACGATGGATGTCATGCAGCATGCACCTCAGTGTGGTATGCATGGTATCCGAAGTTCTAGCTGGGATTGACTTGGTGCATACGCCTTTAAGTGGTATGCGGGTCGATCCCTAGCTTGTTGGCAGTCGGTGCAATCACTTCACTTGAAACAGGTCCAATTTCGGGGTCCCCACATCATCGGCCCGCGGCACGCCGTCTTGTCAATCCGCCACCGGCCCACCATCCCCTCTCCTACCTACAAAAGGCCACCCTGAGCCCCCTCCCCCCTTCAACCCTCTTTGCCATTCTCCCTCCCCCTCTTCTTCTCCACTATTTCCTTCCTCTACATGCCCTCTGTGCTCTCCTTCTCTTTGTGTGTTCGTGTCAATGACAGTGGGCCCCGCAAGTTAAGTGGTTAATTAGAGTCCAAATAATAGGATGATTAGCAAGTAGCATTTTAGTTAGCAGTTGCATGACAATTAGTTCCATTAGGGTTAATTCAAGTAATTAGAGGGTAGTGAGTGCCACTAGTAATTAAATAAAAGGAACAAGATTCGGTGACACGTCATATATTATAAAATCGTCCCAAGTGACCTATGAGCACTAGACCAATGCTAAAGTGATTATAGCTATAATGATAATGGATAAAGATATATCAATATATCATTATATAAAGATGTTAACAAATAATACCCCATGGTTAATGATCAGTAGACTATGCCCATTAGGACCTAGGTTAAAATCGTTAACCTTGTCACTATTTCAACAAACGATAGGTCAAATCGTTAACAAGAGATCGTGTAGTAGGTAACTAACTAGAAGAACAAAACTAAAGGAATCAACCCAGGCAGTTAGGACCTACGATGACATAGACATGTTAGGGCATATACTTACATGCATGATCTAATGACTAGTAGGCCATAGGCCTTTGTCATACAATGATAAATGATAGTAACAACAATACATCAATGACATGTACACACACGAGTAGAGTAGTAATAAGGTAAGGCATCATAGCAACATACACTTACAAGTTGGCCTTTAGCAAACTATCGAATAGGTAAAGTGACCGCTTTAGTTGACATCTAACTAGGAGTGCGGCATGTCACGAACACATAGAACCTATACCACAAGTAGTAAGACTAAGCGTTTAGTTAAACAACTCGCTAGTGAGTAAGTTAGGCATAATCATTATACTAGGTAAACCTTAATGAAGGTTAGTGGTAGCTATGACCTAGCTTCATGCTAGTGATAGTAATCAAGGCGATAGGGTGGATCGCTAAACCAGGACTAGTAGGTAATGATACCAAGTAAGGATCACCTCGTAGATAAGGGCCAAACCCACAGATATCACTAAAAATGTAAGGCTGATGTCTAGCCAATGCTTAGAAGTTCCAGCTGACTCTCATGGAACTTCCTTGATAAATATAAAATCATAAAAGGAATCATTGAGTGAACTAGGTCCCATGTGTCGGTGAGACTTATGTCAACCCAGAGCGAACCCCGCACTTATGCATAGGTCTCACCTAACTTTCATGGAACTTCCTCGATAAATAGGAACTAATAGCTAAAGGAATCATTAGATCAGCTAGGCACCGTGTATGGGTAGCGGTGATATGTTCCTAAATGGATGATAGCAATGTAGCCACCATCAATCAACATCAAATAGACTCTAGCTATCATCCACCGCTATCCGTTCCCAGTAGTCGAACAATTCATGACCTGAAGATGGATCAGAGAGTCCTACCTAACCGGGTGATCTCTCCCATCTAGGTAACCGATGTAGAATATTCCTATGAATATTCTCTCCCTCCCATTGGAGTCCTAACCCCTTGCACCAGTGGACTTACAGAGAGCCTGATCCTTCTCGCCCTCACTCCGAACCAAACGATTACCTAACCCTAAGTCTGACTATCAACCCAAAACCCTACCACTATACCAAGCGAATAGAGTTTGGGTTTATCTACCTTGGTCTGAAGTATTTCCTTCATTCCAAACCTCCCTGGATGTACTTCAATCTGTCTGCAATATTTCCTTCATCAACTTCCTTTGAATATACTTCGTATGCAGTATTTCCTTCATCAACTTCCTTTGGATATACTTCGTCTGAAGTATTTCCTTTGTCAACTCCACTAAGTAGGATTAGATTCATCTGGAGTACTTTCTTCTTACAGGATACCCTTGGGTATACTTAGTTTCGTTTAAGTATTTCCTACTTCTAACACTGTGGGTTCATTAACTTTCATTTGAAGTGTTTTCTTGTTTACTTGCCTTTGGATTTATTGGATTTTATTTTATTGCTTTCAGATGTTCTTGGGATCAATCATACTTTGCATAGTTATAATCTGAAGCCATGATGGAGCAACAGTCCGAGCAGGAGCAAGAACAAGAAGAGGTTATCAAAACATTGAGCAAGATTATTATCAGAATATTGAGCAAGGTGAGTCAACACTTTGATCATTTTGCACCTACCACCTACTTTTGAAATGCAATTATATTGTTTTAAATTATGAAATTGCATTGCTATGATTTATACAAATATGTTGATCTAGCTCATAGTTAGTACCTTAATGATAATTGCATATAACATTCCCATCCTTGAACTTGGACACTATCTTTTGTCACCCTAGACTAATGGTATACATACTAGCTACTAATTCTATACCTAAGTGTCATGCTTAGCCTTGCTTATGTACATTGGTATGTGGGTGATGATTTTCCCTGACATCATCCTAAATTTGAAACTGGATTTGGGCAGTTGAGGTTGGAGCCTGGCTGATATGTTGACTAGAAAAGTATTACAAAATAAAGGAAAACCAAAAATAGATTTTCAACTCAGACTGCTGGAAAGCGTGGTGGGTGCTAGGAAGAGCACAACAGAGTGGGCATGGGGAAGTACTGCCCGAGTCAATAAAGGACCGAGTTCGTATGATGACCTCTCATGTAAAAACAGTGCAACCACAAGTTTATAATGGGTACGACCTGGTTGATTAATTTGTTCGCCTCTGCATTGCTTCATCGTCCCGCTCATGTGGCATGTATTGTAGTCTTAGTTGACAACCACTTTGGGGTGGCGCTGCTATAATGCATTAGGAAACCACTACCGCACAAAAGGGGGCTACAGAGGGTCGCATGCACTATGGTCTTAGTTGACAACCACCCGGAGGATGGGAGTCCAAAGGGTGGTGTGGATGTATTGCATTAGGAAACCACCTTCGGTAGTGAAACCTAGCGGATGGGGTTGCATTGGGTAGGACATTGTAAAGGCCTTGTGATGATTATCTTAGTCTCATGCCTACGGTTGCGTGTTTGACAGTATAAGACGATTGTCTCTTGTGGGTAAAGTGTGTGAACTCTACAGAGTAAGAAAACTATCTGGATAGCCATGCACATGGTCATGGGCAGTGCCGAGAACTTACATATGGTCATGGGCGGTGCCGAGAACTTACTTGAATTAGCTTTCATTTTTATAAAAACAAGTTGTGGGTGGAATGAAAAGATAGGTTGGAGCCCAGAGATTTCAGATGGCCTGGTTGAGAACCAGTGAGATGTACAGGATTTGACCCGAGAAAGAACATGAGCATTGGGTGGATGGAGCCACTCAATGGTATAGGAGCTTGGAGCCTCCACTAGTATTTTTACAACAAAACTCAACTTTGTTAAAAACCTGTGTTTGTTAAAAATGCTAGGTCTCAGTATTTGCTACTACTTAATCTATTTCAATAAATGGCTTTATGCAAACAAAAGAACCACAAGCCACTCCTTTGATCAGCCTTGCATATTATATAACTGTATTATGTGTGTTGGCTCGTAAGTACGGTTGTGTACTGATGCTCGCTCAATATATTATTCTCCAGTAAGCATAAAAAAAGGCTACATGGACACTTATGAGCATTGGTCAAGACTAAAGATCAAGAAGGCCAAGAACTAGGTCATGGGACCTAGTCGATTGCTTGTGGGTATATCGTGAGGGTTCCACATGGTGTACTTTTATTCTACTTCCGCTGCTATTCTTTGAAAGGTATTTGGCATGTCCGACCATTCTACAAGTCAAAAGCCGTAAGGTATATTTATGCTTTGTTTATTATTATGCAATAGATTTACATATTCATGATATGTGATTGATATTCAATGATATAATTGTGTTCACTAGCTACTGATCTAGGGACTAGTGCAGTGAACACAGAAGATTCCAAATTTCAAATTTGGAGTCTGACACTATGCGAACTAGAACGTGCTCCCCACTCGATTGCAAGCGGGCATGTCGAATGGCTACCACGAGCTTTCTTCTTCCACTGTAAGAATATTTATCTATCTTTAAGCCATGCGTGGCAAACTATGTAAACTTTGATCGTAAGGTTCCCTGCTAATATTTATTATTAAGTTGTTACTTTCTTAGTTATTTCGTCGAATGGTTCATATTTCATCTATGTTGTTACTGTGTGCACTAGCATGATCCTAGACTAGTGCAGAATACACAGAGGGTCCGGATTTGCAAGTTTGGGTCCCAACACTAACTTAGTAAGTTACGGAGTCTCGGCATTGACTACTCAGGTAGTAGGTTAGATTGTGTGCCACGGTGGATGTGTGTACCACTGTGTGGGTCACATTTACGAGCGGTTCACCGTCTCTAGGTCCAACGGTGTGCGTCAAACCAATGAGATAGGTTGGGGTAGAATGTATGCACATCGGGAGATTTAATTGTCAAGGTGAAGTTTCAAAAATGTTTGTTATGATTAGTGCTAGCTCAATAATAATATCTTGTAGTTAAAGTGTATAACCTCTACAGAGTGTTAATTAATCTATTCGAATACCCATATCCACGGTCATGAACATGCTTAGGGATTTCACATGAGGGGTAGATTTTCATAAAAACAATTCAGAAGGGATAGCTATGTGATTTAACTCATGTGGTTGTGTAAAAAAAATTGATTAGCCTTCGTGAGCTTTGTGAAAATACTTGTTAAATTATTATTATTATTTGTTTTAAATTACGCTTTCAATCTATTATTTCGCATTCAAATGCAAGTGTTACTTTTGCAAAATAGCCATAGAAGCCATTCCCTTTGAAATAATCCATCATCTATAATTGCATTCTATGGTACAACTTGCTGAGTGCTCAGGGTACTCATTCTTGCTGCAATCGTTCAACTAAAGTGGAGTAGTCTTTGCCTACTTTTGAGGAGGAGTTCCACGAGGAGGTTGATTTCTAGGTCTTGATCCCAGTCGGTTGGCTGTGGCAAGTCGATGGGTTCCCGCTGGAGTTGCTTCCATTCTGCTACTATTTCTTTACTTAGTGCTCAGCCCTGCATGGTTTGATAAGTGTAACACTCGACCTTAAGCTCACAACCGTTACTTATTAATCAAATTAGTTGTTTATTATTATATTCACCTTGTGTGGAATGATATGCATCTATGTTTACACGTGTGCACTAGCGTGATCCTAGACTAGTGCATTACACATAGAGAGTCCAGATTTGCATATTTGGGTCTATGGTTGGCATGTGCGAGCAGGAGCTAGCGGTAGTGGAGGCGACGACTAGGATCAATAGGCTTGGCTATGGTGGGTACGACTACCTCGACAACCACCTCTAAATTCACGACCTCCCGTAGGTCTCCCCACCCAAATTCGATGGGTATTTCATGCCCATTGCCGGTGAATCTCCATACGCGATGATGACGATGGCAGTCGGAGGAGAAGCGTGGCGAGGTGTGTCAATGGCTAGTGTGACCAGCCAATGCCACCACGGGTAACAAGCGGGCGGTCTGGTGTACCACGTCGTAGTGTCGTACCGACATGGTGGAGGAGCGCAGAGGATGAAGAGGTGCCAGATTCTCCACTAAAATGTGTTAAAACCTTGGTTTGTTTGAAATTTTGTTTAACCTTCTTTCAAACTCTTTGGAATTCGCTAAAACCCTATGAAGTAGGCATGAAAGTATGTGTAATTTTCATGAAACATGTGTGAAACTAGGTGGAACTTGCATGAAACTTGAAGTTTAATTGATGTTCCAGTTTCCTTTAGTTTTGAAACTTGAAGTTTCATCAAAGTTTTAGTTTGGTCAATTCTGGAACTTGAGGTTTCATTGAAATTTCATTGATGTTTCAGTTTGGACTATTTTGAAACTAAAGTTTCATCGAAGTTTTAGTCTTGAATCTAAAGTTTCATTGAAGTTTAAGTTTATGAAAAGTGAGGTTTCATTGGAGTTTCATCAAGTTTCATGGAGTTTCAATTGAAACCTCATGAAAGTCCATCAAACTACTATACCGTTGGAAATGCATTCCAACGGTATAGCACGGGCTAGCAACAAAACAAACAAGGTCATGTATTCTGAATTAATGATATTTTCTCTCTTTGCCCTTATTTGTCTTCTCTCTCTCTTCTTTTCTTGACATTTATAACATTCACACCAAGGGCATCTCCAATACCTCATGTCAGCCGTATATGAATTCCATCCATGTCAAATTTTTGTCTAGGTTAACAAATGGAGATAGTAAAGGATCGAAATCCTAATATTCAATGCAGACGATCTATCGTGCATGACATTAGGAGCGATCTCTACCATCAAAAATTGAAGGTCGAGATCAATAGCTGCAGTATTTTCGCTACAGTAAATCTGCCATAAATATTTCGCTTTTGCTACAGTGTTTGCTGCAGTGGCGTTGCGGAGTGTTGTTCACATAGTGGGCCTCTACAGTAATGCAGATGATCTGAATCTGATAGTAAAGTTATATGTTGTGTGTGACACAAGTGGGAGAGGAAAAGTAGGGAGCGAGGTGGGAGAGGAAGAAGAGGAAGGCATGTGGATGTATTGGGTCTGTATATATTCAACGCTAAGAACACTAGGGATGTCATGGTTGTTCCCTACTACCATTCTCTTGGTGTTGTAATATCCATAAGGATTAAGTACATTGTTCGTCCATCAACTCTTGCCCTAGTTTGATTTTCGTCCCTGAATTGTAATACCGGATAAAACGCGTCCTCGAACTATCAATACCGTCCAAAAACTGTCATTTATTCTTTTTTAGAGATGTTTCGTGCCACATGTCAATACCGTGGAAAGCCACGTAGGTCAAATACCAGTCAAAACTACTCTAAAACATATGAAGGGGTATCTTTTGCACGGTATTGACAGTTCGAGGACGCGTTTTATCCGGTATTACAATTCAGGGACAAAAGTTAAACTAGGGCAAGAGTTGAGGGATGAACAATGTACTTAATCCTATCCATAATCTATTGCTTAGTCAAAATATGGAACCACCTCTTGATAGGGTGGTGGAGTTGTCCATGTACGACATCACCCACTAGGATTCAAATCCTAGTGCCCTTCTATTATACACATGAACTACTACAAAAAGGCTAATACTGAACGCCTCATCACAGACGGTTGACCAAAACTATCTGTATTACATGCAATCACAGACGGTTTTGGTTTAGAGACCGTTTGTGTTACTAGCTGCGCTAAAAAACGTCTGTGAAGAGGTAATATCACAGACGCTTCATAGCTAAAACCGTTTGTGAAACATCACAGACGGTTCTTGTTAATAACCGTCTGTAATAATTCTACATATCACAGACGGTTTTCAAAAAAGAACCGTCTGTGAAACATCACATATGGTTCTTAACAATAACCGTCTATGATATTACTACATATCACGAGCGGTTTTTGTTATAACCGCTCGTGATAATATCGCTCTGACTCCTGTTGAAGCCCGATGAGTTTCTTCGTCGCCGATGCGTCTCTTCGTCGCATCCGTTTCGACTAGGTCGAGACCCCTCAAGCAAGGGAAGAGAGCCTATGGGCTCAATTCTTCTTGGTTCAACAGTTCGAGGGTCTTCGGGAGGCACTCGAATGAGTGCATCAGCGGGTGGACGCATTTCAGGCTTCGTTCGCTGATGATCAGGAACCTTCCGATGCCGACGCCGTCGCCTATGAAGTATTGAAGACGGAGATGGTAGCCTACCTCCGCCACTAGAAAAACTTTGTTTATTTATAGGTTTGTACTTTTTTTTAATCTTTTTGTAAGCGATTGGCCACGCTATTTAGCCATATGAAAATTCCAAAATGAAAAAAAAAGTTTGGAGGTGAAGTTACTATATTAATTATATGTTGAATTATTACTATATATATATATATATATATATATCCGATCTGTGATATATATATATATATATATATGTACATGTATATGCAGTTAAAGCAAATTTTTAGCAGTATTTAAATGAAAAAATTGACATATAAAGATGTAATTTCTTCATGTCATGTAAGTGTATATACAAGATAAATATACTTGAGAAAAAACCATTTCACAGATGGTTCTATTATGGAACCGTCGGTGATATGCGGCATATCACAGACGGTTCCATTATGGAACCGTCTGTGATAACTATCGCTGACGGTTCCATAATAGAACCGTCTGTGATAAGTCTCTTTATTAGTAGGAGCTCGGCCGCTAGGGTTTGCGCCCACCCTAACTCTCATCACTCCCCAGCGCCGCTAGGGTTTGCGCCACCCTAACTCGTCACTCCCCAGTGCATTTACTGTCGTCTGTTCCCCTCCCCACCTCGATGCCGCCACCCGACCCCGTCGCCGTCACCACCCGACCCCGTCACCGTCACCGTCGGTTGTGACACCACTCTGCACTACACAAGACACTACTACACAAGACACTCGTACGATAGTAGTGTCTTGCGCAGTTTCAGGGTCGTGCCACAACTACGGTGATGCCGCCACCCAAGCCACTGGGCTTGGCCCCACGTGTCGCCTGCGCCGCCATGTCTTGGTTCTCCTGCTCGGCCTCCTGCGCTCGGGCCATGGCCCCCTGGCTTTGGTTTCCCCATATATCCTCTCTCTATTCTCCTCTAGATCTGTTAGCTTAATGTCTTTTGTTGAGTTTGATTTTTATGCTTGAGCCTTAAGTTGTGTCCTGATGTTTGTGTGATTTATGCAAGGTGAAGGAGATGGATGAGGGTTGTGCTAGTGGTGGGGTCGCCACCGTGGTTGCGCTGTACTGAGGTATCACCCTACCTTACTCCCTCTCTACTACCGGTGTGGTGGCCAGGTTTGAACTGCTCAATGATGTTAATAGTCTTATGCTGAAATTGAATTGATAATTAGTTCATATTAATAGTCCCCTTGCTCTGTGATGTAATGATGTTAATAGTCTTATGCTGAAATTGAATTGATAATTAGTTCATATTAATAGTCCCCTTGCTCTATGATGTAAACTGAGGGCTATTGGTGTATGTGCATTCTGTGCATCTTGCTTAGTTCATGCTGTGGGTTCAGATTGACAAAAATGAATAGGGCAAAATGGTGGGTTTGGTTAATGCTCTCTGATGGGTATTGAGGGTTATTGATGCCGGTTCTTTGTGCTTGGTTAGCTTACATGGGATCGATGTGGTTCGGATGGGGCTTGGCTGCAATTAACTTTTCATATTTGTGTCCCAGGTCAAGTTCTCCTCCCTTGCGTAATTGTATGTCCAGGCGCCTTCTCTTGCAGCCTCACTTCATAAATTTGCAGGGCTCGATGAGAGGTTATATATGGCGCCTATGTCATCCTCCCTCACGACCCACGAAAGTGGTGGAGACTACAAGCGATGTATATATATATATATATATATATATATATATATATATATATATATATATATGAAGCCGATTTTAAAGGCACAAGTAGCCATTGCTTGATGTTTTATTTATATATCACAGACGGTTAGGTACGTATATATATATATATATAATATATATATCATATATATATGATAGATATATTATCACAGAGCCATTGCGATGTTACGAACACGTTCTCAACCGTCTGCATGATAGACATTTATCACGACACTTACGAACACGAACCGCTCAGTGATAGTCATATATCACTGAGCGGTTACGAGTTAATAACCAATGCGCAGGATAGAATGCATCACGAGCGATTTAAAACCGTCTATGATGACCTCATGTCATCACTGACCCATAAACTCAGACGGCTCACCAAACCGTTTGTGATGGCGTTTTTGAACCGTCTGTGAAGGCCTTTTCTGTAGTAGTGACACGTGAGTACGTTCCAATAGGAATTTTCTGAGGTCACGGATATATCACCGACCTGCATATTTCTAGGCTTGTACTTGTGCATCTTCCTTGTAATAAAAAAAATACACTAACAATTGAAATGAATGGAGTAAATCGAAATCAAGCACCCCTTGCTAGCATTGATATTTCAACTGAACTAATCCAAACATGGCGAAAGTCGTTGCCACTACTAAATTTGGAATAAAAAGGTAGCTATAGTATAGTCACCAAATAATGCAACTCACAATGGCATCCTTTTCAGCGAAGGAAAAGCATGAGTTTTTTTTTCTTTCTAAAATAGCATTGTTGGCATTTATGCCCGCTAAGGTTTCGCTTCCATTGGACTGACCATCCTCCGGGAGCCCCCTCTTGCGCCAGGTGGGACTACTATCTAACTGACACCCACACAAACAATATGGCACAAATAACAATGAGGTATCACAAATTATTAAGCCAGGTCCCTTACCCATTCTCAGGACATGTGGTGG
The DNA here is from genome assembly GCA_036346405.1 of Phyllostachys edulis. Taxonomy (NCBI): domain Eukaryota; kingdom Viridiplantae; phylum Streptophyta; class Magnoliopsida; order Poales; family Poaceae; genus Phyllostachys; species Phyllostachys edulis. The sequence continues at coordinate 13,924,187 of CM070568.1, forward strand.
TACGGTAAGGCATAGCAAAGGAACGCTCAAAGGCCAGTCCTTAACTGACCTAGGCGTCTTACAAATTAAACCCTAGGCCTTTATCTTGACTAGATTAAGCCCGTGCATAAACCTGCACCCACCATTCATCCATTTCTCCCAAGTCCAAACCATATTTTATTTTATTTTAAGTAAAACTATCTTTAAAAACTCTCTGTGGTAAAACAATACCATAGATTCAAATTTAAACCAGTTTGAAATGATTTGGCTAAATACTCGAAAATCACAATTATGGTCTAAGCATTGGCTAAGCATAATTCTCTTAATTATTTTACTAAGGTGACAAGGGCATGGAAACAATATTCAAATTTACTATACCAAAAGGATTGGAATAACTAAGCATTTAAATAGGGAATTAAAATAATTGATAAAAGTATGCATGCAATAATAATTTAAAAATTAAATTAAATAACTTTAAAATATTGGTATCAATATGGTCAATGGTATAACTTGCCTTCGTTGAAGTCTTGGAACTCTAAGTCCTCTGAAGGATCGAACTCTCTAGAGTCGTCGAAGTCTAAACGCGAAAATACGACAAATTCAATTGAAATTAAAATAAATTCAAAAAGGCAAATCAAACTAACTCCAAATTAAATAATTTTAGTTTAGTTAGCTAGATATTGATTTTATGTAAATTTGGCAATTTGAATCACCTAAATCGGAGTTCGTATGAAGAAATACGAGCTCCTCGAAGTTTTAAACCCTAATTTGGATTTTATGGATTTTACCGAATTAATTTTCTAAAGGAAAACCAAAATATTGCGATCGCTGACGTCAGCGCCCAGGAATTTCGAAATTTTGGCCAAATTAAATTAAAAGGGAAAACTATGAGCCACTGACATGTGGACCCCTTGGTCAAAGACCAAGTCTACGAGTGGTCAAAGGTTCACGATGAACCCGAGGTGGTGGTGATGTGGATATCGCGCCAAGGGTGAACCGGTGCGGCAAGCGGAAGGAAAGCGCCACCGGTGCTCACCAAAGATGTGCGTGGCTTTGCCACGTGGCTCGGAGGTCTTGGCTCTTCTAAACGCCCGTGATGGTGCCGGGATGAGGGCGGAGGGCTTGATGACGCGTCGGAAAAGCAAAGTTGTTCAAAGAAACTCAATTACTCGCGATTGAGAGGAGATAGGCCCGTGGCGGGTGCCCAAGATTTCTAGGGGCTACCAAGAGCTACCCGAGAAGATTGAGGAGCTTGGAAAGAAGGAAGGATGAGCTCGGCGTGATTTGTGTGAAGTTGTACTTAGGTGTCGAAGTCCTTGTCCATTGGATGGCGCAGCTAAGAATCGAACCGAAGAAGAAGAAGTGGAGGTGACAAAGAAAAGAAGGAAAGAAGCGGTCTGACCCAAATGAGCACGAAGGATTGAGGTGCGCGGGACCGGTCATTGGGTTCGCCCAAGGACTATTTAGCAAATTTCTACATTTTAAAGCTCAAGGAAGGTTCGAGCAAGGAATTGAAGAAAACATAAATTCTCAAAAGCACTCACTATTATTTGGTAATAGCTTTTGATTTGAGGAAAAGCGATGAGGTTCGCCCCCCACTCCTCCTTTAATAAATTTTATTTTTGAAAAAACTAAAATTTTGAAACTCTTTCAAATTTTGACATCAACCTTTAATAATTCTTAATTTGGTAATGTAACTTTCGATATTCGCAGAGATGCAAGACGTGGCCTCGCGCCTAAAAACCCTGACCGCCCTCAAGATCAGAGCATGCACTTAAAACCCGACATCCCCGATTTCATCCCATCGCATCATTTTCCCATCGATTTTAGTGTGGCTATAAAACACAATGATGCGCTCTCATTCCCCCCCACACTAGAACCATCCTGCTCTACTTAGAAAGAGAGGATCGAGCGAGCGAGAAATGTTTAGTGGTTGTTTTAGTAGAGCTAGTTTGACATCAATTGAAGATCTTCTAGAGGATGTAATTTCTCTCGTATGCACTATTTTTTGAACGATATAGTTAGGGTTAAAGAAATTAGCTGTAGTTAGTTAGTAGTAAACATTTATTCGTAATTGAAATAGTTGTAATTAATTAGTCTTATTTAATTATTTGTATTTTACTTTGAAAATTAGTTAGTTTTATTTAATGAAGTCATAATTTGTTAGTCGTAGTTAGTTAGTCGTAATTTAACACTCGCAGTTTGTTAGTCGTAATTAATTACTCGCAGTTTGTTAGTCGTTATTAAAATTTGCAACTAAAATAGTTGTATTTAGTTAACATAATAATTTAGTTGTAATTAATTAGGCTTCATTAAATAGTATTAATTAATTAATCACTTAATTAAAAGTCATAGCTAGTTAATATTAACTAAAATAGTCGTAATTAATGAACCGCAATTAATTAGTCCTAATTAATAAGGGCTAATTAAATTTATTATTATTAAAATAGTCCTAATTATGTAGTGGTAGTTAATTGGTCATAATAAATTAATCACAATCATTTAGTCGTAACTAATTAGGCTTAATTAAGAAGTCGAGTAGTTAGTTGTCTTAATTAAAATAGTTGTAATTAATAAACAATAAATAATTAGTCATAATTAATTACTAATTAACTACTACTAATTATGTAATGGCAATGAATTACTAATTACTTGCAATTTATTTAGCCTAATTAATTAATCGTAATTAAGTAGTCGTCATTAGTTAGGCGTAATTAAAACATACCTAATTAAATTACTGTAATGAAATAATCCTAAGTAATTAGGCTTGTTGTGGCTTTAGGTAATGTCGAACATGCAGGACTTGCTAGTGTTTTGTGGCGACAGTCTCGTACAGGGAGGACCCGATAGGTTCAACACTGTCGAGATGTCGAGATAAGGTGGTCAGGCGGAGGGCTCGAGGCGGTGAATATTCACGAGCTTAGAAGTGCATCCCAAGGGAGTTCGACACGATGCAAAGAACAAAGCTTGTCATCGAGGGATCACCTACACGAATAGGGGAGGGCAAGAAGTATGGGAGCCGCCGAGGTGAATGGCAACGTTGCACGGGGCCAGTACATGCAAATTGCTTCCCAAACTGAGGCGGCGATATATGGGAAGCCGATGGTGTACGTGAATTTTATGCACAGGGCTCCTGCAAAACTAGATAATGCTGGTGCCTCAGGAAGCGGGCAACTGCAAGCAGTGCGTCAAGACAGTAGCACGAAATGTGTTGCTTCAGAGGAAGGCTACAAGAGAAAACTTACGCATAATTTTATGCAAAATGAGGGGGCAGGACAATGGTGATCGGCCTGCATTGACGGCCACGAGTTTCTACCAGACCAACCAGTTAGGTTGGAGTCTAACGATGACCCTAACCCAAGCTCGGATGGTAGCGAGGAGGACGCAACCCTGGGTGGTAATCCCATCAGTGGAATTGTGTCACTGGAAGTGCCTTACGTGGCATCCAGACTTGATGATATCGCAGTGCAGTCGCTCGTACTGCCACAAGAAGAATGGTCCCAGTGGGGGTTTGATGCTCATGCTCTGTTAGTGTAACACCCCAACACAACAATGAGCCTAGAATGCCACTAAACTTCCCTAACAAATTAATTTACATCAACTTACACTAAAATTACAACAATCAAAACATTATCAAAACCAGTCCATGGGTCACAATAAAATATAGATAAAGGTTTGACAATCATAAATAATTAAACTCTAGAAGCATAGCAAGATAATAAACCAAAATTAGTGCATAACCAATCGAATAAACTCTATGGAATGAATAAACAAAACATAATCAATCATCTAGGACCATTCAATATCTATCATATCCTAAAAGATATTCCATCATAATGAAGTGAAGGTTTCTCATGACAAAATAATCAAGTTTGAGAGTATGTAATTATTCCACGGTGTTATTCCTCCCAAGCTTAAATGCCATCAACAAATACCTAAAAGCAACAAGAGAGCAAGATTGAGTCCACGACTCAAAGAAATACATCAAGAGACAATAAACAATGCCAAATCAATGTAAATCAATAACATTATTATTATCGCTTGTTCTCTTAAATTTATTTTCATACTTATTCATGAAATCCTCTTCTCTTTATTCTCACACACAATCATCAAATGATTTCGTTTCAATGCAACTCTACACTACATGTCCACATGCACTTCTTTCAAGATATACCAAGATAGCGTGAGTGAACACTTGCGATAATGTTCACTCTCAAGCCCGTCCTCCTCAAGGATCGGGGACCTCCTCCACTCCGTGGAGTTGTGATCAACATGATCAATTTCTCATATGCAATGATGCTTACGAATGCACAATGTTTCATAGGTTCATCATTATCATCATCGACCATCATTCTCATATCCAACAATACGAAATAATCCATAACCATTCACATTTCTTACAATTAAAATAAAATATAAGCACAAACAATAATGGTAATGAGCGATAAAGAAATATAGTGATCACCCATTGATCACTGTCTACTATGCACTTGCCTCTACTAGTAGCGAGGAACAGTTTGATTAGAAGATAACAACAAACCCAACGTCACTCCTACAGAAAACACCCAATCTCAAAAGGCGCTACAACGGTTCAATAACAACAATTAAACAACATCGCTCCTACATATTTCCCCAAATCCGCCACAATCCCCCCTTTACCAGAGAGAAACCTCTTGCTGACCCAGTACTAAAAATGGCATAACTTTTGACTCCCAAGTCTTATCAAAGAAAACGACACCAGTTTTGGAATCTACACAAAATTCCCCACAACTTCTTATTTGGCCAAGATTCCTAATTAAATCATTTAATCCTCCGTTTGTAACCCAGAAGACAGTTCTGTCATCTTTTGGACAGCAGGTTTACTATTTTCATAACTTCTATTTTACCCAACCAAAATTCATGTTCTTGGACTCTATAGAATCCTTAGCCAATTATCTACACCTTTCATGTATATCACAAACCATAATTATCCTATTTACTAATTTTAATCTACAGTCTACTAAGATGATGCCAAAAGACGACAACTCTCTAGACAAGAGGCTTACAAAATCCATAACTTAAAATTAATCATTCGATCGACATGATTAAATATTCTACAGAAAGCTACCAAAATTTCCTACAATTATCTAATATATGACATCCTCAAATTACGCATTTACGGTACCCGAAATAATAGTACAACAAAGTAGCAGACTAAACCAATCTACGGTTCAATTTTTCCCTGGCTAGAAACATTCTAATACCATGTCTAAACTCGATTTTTATTCTCTAATTAGATTAATAGAATAGAGAGAAAATAACAGATCGTTACCCACACGACGGAAATCCAGATCCCGACTTTTTTCTCCTAATTTTCCACCCTCCTTTTTTTCTTCTTCCAGCCCTTCCTTATTTTTTTTCCACATGCCTCGTCAGGAGAACATGCAGTACCGGCAGCAAGGAACATGCATGTGGCATGCACTGCTAGCTAGCAACACATGTGCATGAAGCGTCTAGTAGCGGCAGATAGCGATGGCGCTCGGCGAAACGCTAGGCGAACAGTAGGTGGATGGCCTCCACGTGCGAGGCCGGAGTAGTAGACAACGACGCGACAGGAGCAGTGCGGGGCGCAGGCGACAACACACGGAAAAAAAAAGAAAACTAAACTGGCTAGGGTTTCTGGATTTTGGTTTCCTCCTCTCCCCCACATCCACTCTTAACACGGCACATTCAACTCCTTTCGTACAACTCGTTCTGAGAAAAACAACCCCTAAAATAATCCAAAGTATCTCGTTTTTACGTATCCTCTTTTATTTAATTGCGCACGGGTCCTTAGGAGAGTTATTTTCAGAAAGCCCCACTAATCTTTTTCGTTCTCTCTCTAAAGCGTTTCAGAGTATTACATTCTAGCCCCCTTAAACAGAATTTGACCCTGAATTCTACTCGCCTTTCTACTCGAAGAACAACCTGGCTGAAATTAGTTAACACGCACTGATGTGAACAACTCTGGATATTGTTTGCGCATGCGACACTCCAACTGTGAGGACCCGGCTTATTCGGCTTGTAATGCTTAGTCTTCCATTGACCCTAGCATCACAAACGAAATAACATGTGTCTTCGAGATATGTATACTTCCCAGAAATGCAGTATACACACCCTTTTACAAAATTATGCATCAATTCTATACAGACATAGAACCGAGGCAACACTTAACAAATCAAAAGACATACATAATAGAGTTATTACAAAAGATGCGGACCGTCCAAAAGACAGTTAAAGAACTAACTAGACAGCGAAAGCAAAATACCATAAGAAGGCGATAAACAAAAGCCATACGGTTTGCCTATAGCCCACAAGGCAACCAACCGGGCCGCCAACCTAGTCGTCAAACCCGCCGCACATCTCACAAAAGTGGATCCCTTGGGGATCAACCTACTCTGCAACAATTAATTAAGCAAAGCAAATGAGTATAAAAATGTACTCGCAAGACTTACGTGTAGTGTAACAGGCCTATACATAACTACATGCAAGCTTTAACAAGAGAGAAGGTCAGAGGGTATTTTCAAAGATAAAGCAATTTTCATTTGCAATACTGTAGTACATTTAAAGCAAGTTTTGCAATCTGTTTTTAATTTGCAAATAACAGCGAGACAACAACATAATAACAATAGATAGATGACAACAATATTCCTAGAAGTGACTAACCCAATAGTCACCACAACAATAGCATGAATATCCATTCATACCACCCACATCAAGTTTTAATTAAAAGGTTATAGTCTAACTCTCGAAAGACCTCCCCAAGCGTGTTCATAACCTAGGACGAGGCTATTCGAATAGTTTATACCCTGCAGGGGTGTACCAATGTACCCACACGTCAGACCGCCTTTTTGCCAAGCTATTTAGCACACTTCCTTTGGTATGCCGGCACGGCTAAGTCCTACGAGACATTTCCAATGGATTGTGCTAATTAAAAGTCACGACAACCAGCGGAGTAGGATGCACCGGCCCAGCCTAAGCAACTGCGGGTGCTCCCATCCTTATAAAAAACATTTGAACCACCAGCGACTCATAATTAACACCCCCAAGGTACTTAGTCAAGAGAGGTCCCATATCCCCCTCGTGTGGTTAGCACACAAAATTGCTTGGTTTAGTGTAACAAGATGTTCGGTCCTTGTTGACTTAGGCACCATTCCACACACCAACAGATCACACCATCATCCATTGTGCCCAAGTCCAAAACAGTTTGCATTTTCAGTTTTTGACTTTACAAATTAACAAAGCACAAGTGCTGGACATAATGGAATAATAATTAGATTTGTGTGATCAAGATCATCAACTAACTCGACGACCACCCAATGCTACCGGTACCTATGCATGGCTAAGCAATATTAACTCGAATCTACTAAGTGACAAGGGCTCATCCAACGAACCCTAAATCACAGCAAATAACCTAGGCTCAGGTAGTAGAGGATAATCATTTACCTACAGATTATGCAACTAGAGGATCAACTAATCGAACCATAATTTAACAACAAAATAGAGCATGCAATACATACAAGTTGTAAACAATATATTAGACTTGAAAAATAATGGGATTAGCATGATCAAACTGCTTGCCTTGCTGAAGTTGCTCACTATGCTGCAGAGGATCACTCTCAAGATCAACGTGCTCGTCGGAACCTAACGAAAGAACAAAAAAAGAACCGATAAGAACGAAGAACACCGAAAAGACTAAAAAAAACAACTTTCACCAAAAGCTCTGAAATTTTCACAGCAGGAAGATAATGATTTTTAATGAATTTAGCAACAAGAACCAATCGATTTCGACTCCTAATGCAAAAGTTATGGCCAAAACAATTTCTGTCAGCTGGAAAAATGCTGGAAAATTCACTTCGGTTACTATTCATCCGAAATTAAATTTTTGGCACAAATTTCCAGAAAGGTGTTGCACCTGAAATTTTCATGATAAATAAAGCACCTCATAAGATGAACAACACAATTGAGTTCACCTCATTTGGAGTTAGGATGTATTTTCTATGATTTTTCAAAGACATGAAAAAGTGCATAAGTTAAATGCATTTGCAAAGCTTTTAAAAACAGTAGTGTGCTTAGCAATTAATGGATGATCTCTGTCCTAATACGGCAATAGCACAGTGCTTACGCGCCCGACATAACTTCCAACGCATTCCACGGCTCACCGCCGGCGGCTCTGGCCACGGCGGCGCGAACCAATGGTACCACTGGGACCGCAATAGCATTGCGCACCCACCGGTGACCTTCTCGACAATGGTGGCGGTCTAAAACGCCGGCGAGCCGGAGAAGAGTGGCGGCGCACACACAGCCAAAAGCAAAAAATGAAAGAAAGCTCTGCAACAGTCCAGGTAAGCGGGTGCCCAAGCTTTCTAGGGGCTACCAAGAGCTACCTGAGCATAGAGGAGCTTCAAAGAAGGAAGGATGAGCTCCGGAACCAAGAAAAATATTTCCATGGGTTGACACAAGATTTTTAACATGGAGGTTATGACTTTAGTCAATTGGTGATTTTGGTTTTTGATTTCCCATAATTCCTTGACAAGAATTACAAAAAAGTTCAAAAACTTCAAGATGCAAGAAAAGTTTTAATTTCTACTCATTTTCTTACATTTGAAACACACACCCATATTTGGGATGTTACAAAACCTCCCCTCCTTACAAAAATCTTGTCCTGAGATTTGGCTCACTCGGAAAAGAACGATGGGTAGTCCGCACGTAGACGATCTTCCCATTCCCATGTAACTTCATCCTCGGAATGATTTGACCACTGAACTTTAAGGAATTTGATGGCACGATTCCTTGTTCTATGTTCAACCTCTTCCAGGATGCGAACAGGGTGCTCGCGATAGGTCAAATCTTCTTGAACATCGAGAGTTTCCAACGGAGCTTCCTCGGTTGGAACACGGAGGCACTTCTTCAACTGGGACATATGGAACACATCATGTACCCCCTCAAGTGCAGCAGGCAATTTCAACTTATAGGCAACAGCTCCCTTCTTCTCGATAATGCGGTAAGGACCAACATATCGAGGAGCTAACTTGCCCTTGACGCCAAAACGTTGATGGCCCTTCAAAGGAGAGACTTTGAGATAAATAAAGTCATTAGGCTCAAAACTCAACTCACGACGATGGCGATCCGCATAGCTCTTTTGCCTGGATTGAGTTGTGCGTAGACGATAACGAATAAGCTGGACTTGACTCTCGGCCTCATTGATCGAGTCCGGGCCAAAGAAAGGTCTTTCGCCGGTCTCAGACCAATTCAACGAGGTTCTGCACTTTCTCCCGTATAAGGCCTCGAAAGGTGCCATGCCGAGACTGGCTTGAAAGTTGTTGTTATAAGAAAACTCGGCGAATGGCAAGCATTTCTCCCAATGCTTCCCATAAGAAAGAACACAAGCACGAAGCATGTCTTTCAAAACTTGGTTGACCCTCTCGGTCTGACCATCAGTTTGGGGATGATATGCTATGCTGAAGGAAAGGCGAGTTCCCATAGCCTCTTGCAAACTATGCCAAAATCGAGAAGTGAACAGAGAACCACGATCAGAAATGATCGTCTTAGGTATCCCATGCAAACTTACAATTTTGGAAACATAGAGCTCGGCTAAGAGTCCCACGCGAAGCTGAGTCTTGACAGGAATGAAATGAGCCACTTTAGTCAATCGATCGATGACAATCCAAATGGCATCATTTCTCTTGGGACACCTGGGTAGACCGGTGATAAAATCCATCCCGATCGAATCCCACTTCCACTCAGGCACTGGCAAAGGCTGAAGCAGGCCTGCGGGACGCTGATGCTCGGCCTTGACATGACGACACATGTCGTACTCGGCAACGAACTTCGCAATCTCCCTCTTCATTCGGGTCCACCAAAATCCCTGGCGGAGATCTTGATACATCTTCGTGGCCCCGGGATGAATGGACAAAGGCGAATCATGGGCTTCGCGGAGGATCAAATTCCACAACTCCATGTCCTTTGGAACCACAAGGCGTTGCCCGAACCTCACAACACCAAGCTCATCTTCAGAGAAGCACTTGGTTGTTCCGTTCTTGACATTTTGCCTGATGAGGTCCTCTCCAGCGTTCGATTGCTGAGCAGACTTGATCCGATCCACCAAAGTTGGTTGCACAACCAAGGTAGCGAGGAAACCATGCTCAACCAAACCCAAGTTGAGACGCTAAAATTCCTCTAGAAGGGTGGGCTGACGCTCCTTGAGCAACAATGCATTGCAATGCACTTTACGACTAAGCGCATCGGCAACGACATTAGCCTTGCCCGGATGGTAGTGAATACCCGTGTCATAGTCTTTGATCAACTCCAACCATCTCCTTTGCCTGAGGTTCAGATCTGGCTGGGTGAACAAATACTTCAAGCTTTTGTGATCCGAATACACTTCACAACGATTACCGATAAGGTAATGTAGCCAAATCTTAAGTGCATGAATCACAGCAACTAGCTCCAAGTCATGGGTAGGATAGTTGAGTTCATGAGGTCTCAATTGCCTTGATGCATAGGCCACTACCTTGCCTTCTTGCATAAGGACACAACCGAGTCCTCGACGAGAAGCATCGCAAAAGATATCGAAGCTCCGATGAACATCGGGGAGAACGAGAACGGGAGCAATGGTCAAACGCTTCTTGAGTACTTGAAAACTTTCCTCGCAATCAGCTGACCACAAGAACTTCTTTTCCTTCTTGAGCAACTCAGTCATCGGCTTCGCGATCTTGGAGAAGTTCTCGATAAAGCGACGATAATATCCCGCTAAACCGAGAAAACTCTACACTTCAGTTACCGAACTGGGCTGACTCCAGGAAAGCACATCGCTGACCTTGCTAGGATCAACGGCTACGCCTCCCGCTGAAAGAACATGGCCCAAGAAAGCCACTTCCTTCAACGAGTAACGCGCAGCTTATTTGAACTTCAAGATACTGGTGGTGCTCACGCAGCTTGCCCAAAACAAGCTTCAGATGCTCGGCGTGTTCTTCATCGCTCTTAGAGTAGATAAGAATATCATCGATGAAGACCACAACGAACTTATCCAAGTAATCCATGAACACCGAATTCATGAGATTCATGAACAAGACAGGAGCATTGGTTAAGCCGAACGACATGACGGTATACTCTTACAAACCGTAACGAGTAGAGAAAACCGTCTTGGGAATATCTTCAGGTCGAATCCGAACTTGATGATATCCCACTCTCAAATCAATTTTGGAGAACACTCGAGCTCCAGTTAATTGATCGAAGAGATCGTCGATGCGGGGCAAAGGATACTTGTTCTTTACCGTTACTTCATTAAGCGGACGGTAATCGACGCATATGCGCAAAGTATTGTCCTTCTTCTTCACGAAGATTGCTGGACAACCCCACGGAGATGAGCTAGGGCGGATAAAACCCTTCTCTTGTAGCTCACCAAGTTGCTTCTGCAACTCCACCAACTCATTCGGTGGCATCTGGTAAGGCCTCTTTGAAATCGGGGCGGTACCGAGAGCCAACTCGATAACAAACTCAAGATCTCGAACTGGTGGCATCCCTGGAATATCTTCGGGAAAGACATCAATGAAGTCACACACTACTGGGACTTCACTAATATCTAGAGCTAGCTTTACTTCAAGAGCGAAGAGATGCGAACCTTGCAGCTTCGGCGAAAAGTGAACTTGCTCACCAGAGGGGCTTGTGAGGTAGATGAGCTTCCAGGCGCAATCGATTTGCCCCATATGTTGGGACAACCAATCCATGCCAAGAATCACATCTAAGCTCGTTGAACTGAGGAGGATAAGATTTGCTAAAAATCCTACTCCCTCAATCTCCACAGGAACATCCCTACACTCGGATTCAGCTCTCAACTCCGACCCGAGAGAGCGAATGAGCAACGGGACCAACAAAGGAGCAAGCAGAAGATCACCAACAGCAGCAAAAGACTGAGATACAAAAGAATGAGATGCTCCTGAATCAAACAAAACAGTAGCAGGATGAGAGTTAACGAGAAACGTACCTAACACGACGTCAGGTGACTCCTGCGCTTCCTCCGCGGAGATATGGTTGACGCGGCCGCTACCCACACCGTGGGTCGCAGGGACAACCTTCTGATCCTGGGAAGGACCACCTCCTTGCCCGCATCCTCCATTAGGACAAGGGGCTGCTCCAGTATTCTTAGAGCAATTATTTGCATAATGGCCCTTCTGGTTGTAGAAGAAACAAGTGACCCCGGCAGCTGGATTGCGGGGGCCACCCTGCTGACTCGCAGGTGCACGTGATTGAGGCACGGCCTGCGAAGGACGAGAGGCAGTCTTGGCGACCTCGAAGTCTTTGAAACACGTGGATGGGACCCCTGAGACTGCCCAAAATGAGGACGAGAAGAGCTGGTCTTGGAAGACTTCTGGGCCTCCCACTTGCGCTTGCGAGACTCTACCAGCGCTCTTCCCTTGTGCTCGGCGATGATGGCCTTATTGACCAAGGTCTGGAAATCGGGGAAGTCAACAATAGATAGCTTGTTCTGAAGCTCCTCAGACAAGCCATCCATGAACTTCTCCTGCTTGGCCTCATCAGTGGCCACCTCCTCTGGAGCATAATGAGCTAGGTGGTTGAACTCGTACAAGTACTCCGTGACCGAACTGCGCCCTTGCTTGAGCGAGAGAAACTCCTTCTTCTTCAGCTTCATCACACCGGCGGGGATGTGAGACCGACGGAAGGCAACGCGGAACTCCTCCCAAGTGACGGTGTGGCCTGCGGGCTGCATGGCGAGAAAACTCTCCCACCACGAAAGAGCTGCACCCTCCAACTGATGGGATGCAAAAAGTGCCTTCTCCTGCTCCACGCGCTGCTTGACGTCGAAGCTTCGCTCCACCGAGGCGAAGCCGATCGTCGCATCGATGGGTCCTCGGACACTGGAGAAAGTGGTATTTGGGTGCGAAGGAACTCTGCAAGTCCCCCTCGCGGCTGGTGTCCACTTCCTCCCCCTGATCTGGAGGCACCGAGAAGAGTGGAGGTGTTGCGCGTGATAACCTCCAGAATTCTTGTTTGATCCATTCGGTTGCGCTCAACCTGAAGGAGCACATCGGCCATCGTCGGAGGAGGCGGAAGCTCCTCATCCGGACCAGCTGATTGGCCTTGGCCACTACGAGTCCATCCAGCCATCCTGTTCCAAGGAGATGGGTTAGCAACGAAACCCGAAAAATAATACCTAAAGAAAGCGAAGAGCCATCGACTAGGGGAATGGAACATCACCCTAAATGAAAGCCAACAAAACAGCAAGGAAATGAACTTTAAAAGCTTCCAAAGAGGCTCAAGAATCAGCAAGGAAAAACAAGATTAAAATCCAACTTCCCGACACGACAAACCCGTATTGAATGAACGATTAATCGGTTGAGAAGACAAAATTTCAGAACGCAACTTAAGATCTAACACAACTAAAGAGCAAGGTAAAACTAGCAAAAAGAGGTGTTAGATACTTAGCCAACTAATATCACATCTTACCCTTCTATTTTCATAAGTTTTAGTTGATTTATCCTCTCATTATTTACTCTATTTAGAAACTATGAGCTTGCTGTCCAGAAATTTGATGCTTGCTGTCCAGATTTGGCATCCAAGCTCCTAGCCGAAATTTTCAACTCTAGAAGCTTCAAAACCTTGTAAAAGGGCAGCCAACACTTCAATTTTCCAATCTCATTGGTTCCCAAAACCGAAATTAAATAATAACAACTATCCTTTGAGGGAAAGAGAGGAAAACACTTTTTAAACTCAAACAAAGTAAGGTGAGATGAGCAATCTAAGATAGGTAAGGAATAAAATCTGAGAACTTACTTAAGCTTTCACAAACCATTTGATGTTTTGAAACTAACTTTTTCAAAACATCCTAAAGACGACCAAGCTAGGGTTACTACGGTCAGTATGGCTCTGATACCCAACTTTGTGAGGACCCCGGCTTATTCGACTTGTAATGCTTAGTCTTCCATTGACCCTAGCATCACAAATGAAATAACCCGTGTCTTCGAGATATGTATACTTCCCAGAAATGCAGTATACACACCCCTTTACAAAATCATGCATCAATTCCATACAAGACATAGAACCGAGGCAACACTTAACAAATCAAAAGACATACATAATAGAGTTATTACAAAAGAGGCCGACCGGCCAAAAGACAGTTAAAGAACTAATTAGACAGCGGAAGCAAAATGCCATAAGATGGCGATAAACAAAAGCCATACGGTTTGCCTATAGCCCACAAGGCAACCAACCGGGCCGCCAACCTAGTCGTCAAACCCGCCGTACATCTCACAAAAGTGGATCCCTTGGGGATCAACCTCCTTTGCAACAATTAATTAAGCAAAGCAAATGAGTACAAAAATGTACTCGCAAGACTTACGTGTAGTGTAACAGGCCTATACATAACTACATCCAAGCTTTAACAAGAGAGAAGGTTGTAGGGTATTTTCAGCATAAAGCAGTTTTCATTTGCAATACTGTAGTACATTTAAAGCAAGTTTTGCAATCTGTTTTTAATTTGCAAATAACAGCGAGACAACAACATAATAACAATAGATAGATAACAACAATAATCCTAGAAGTGACTAACCCAATAGTCACCACAACAATAGCATGAATATCCATTCATACCACCCACATCAAGTTTTAATTAAAGGTTATAGTCTAACTCTCGAAAGACCTCCCCAGCGTGTTCATAACCTAGGGCGAGGCTATTGAATAGTTTATACCTGCAGGGGTGTACCAATGTACCCACACGTCCGACCACCTTTTTGCCAAGCTATTTAGCACACTTCCTTTGGTATCTTAAGCACGGCTAAGTCCTCTGAGACATTTCCAATGGATTGTGCTAATTAAAAGTCACGACAACCAATGAGTAGGATGCACCGGCCCGATCTAAATCATGCGGGTGCTCCCATCCTTATAAAAAAAACATTTGAACCACCAGCGACTCATAATTAACACCCCCCAAGGTACTTAGTCAAGAGAGGTCCCATATCCCCCTCGTGTGGTTAGCACACAAAATTGCTTGGTTTAGTGTAACAAGATGTTCGGTCCTTGCTGACTTAGGCACCATTCCACACACCAACAGATCACACCATCATCCATTGTGCCCAAGTCCAAAACAGTTTGCATTTTCAGTTTTTGACTTTACAAATTAACAAAGCACAAGTGCTGGACATAATGGAATAATAATTAGATTTGTGTGATCAAGATCATCGACTAAGTCAACGACCACCCAATGCTACCGATACCTATGCATGGCTAAGCAATATTAACTCGAATCTACTAAGTGACAAGGGCTCATCCAACGAACCCTAAATCACAGCAAATAACCTATGCTCAGGTAGTAGAGGATAATCATTTACCTACAGATTATACAACTAGAGGATCAACTAATCGAACCATAATTTAACAACAAAATAGAGCATGCAATACATACAAGTTGTAAACAATATATTAGACTTGAAAATAATGGGATTAGCATGATCAAACTGCTTGCCTTACTGAAGTTGCTCACTATGCTGCAGAGGATCACTCTCAAGATCAATGTAACAAATCGAACCTAACGAAAAGAACAAAAAAGAATCGATAAGAACGATGAACACCGAAAAGACTAAAAAAACCAACTTCCACCAAAAGCTCTAAAATTTTCACAGCAGGAAGATCGTGATTTTTAATGAATTTAGCAATAAGAACCAATTGATTTGGAGTTTTAATGCAAAAGATATGGCCAATACAATTTCTGTCAGCTGGAAAAATGCTGTGAAATTCACTTCGGTTACTATTCATCCGAAATTAAATTTTTGGCACAAATTTTCGGAAAGGTGTTGCACCTGAAATTTTCATGGTAAATTAAGCACCTCATAAGATGAACAACACAATTGAGTTCACCTCATTTGGAGCTAGGATGCATTTTCTATGATTTTTCAAAGACATGAAAAAGTTCATAAGTTAAATGCATTTGCAAAGCTTTTAAAAACAGTAGTATGCCTAAAACCTATTTTACAAATAATCTTATTAACAGAGGAACCCAACCAAGTTGTTTTCACTCAAAAAGGAGTTACAGAGAAATACTTATGCATTTTTCAAGTTAAATGAATTTTTAATGCACTAAATAAAGCTAAACTGATTTTAAATCTATTAACAAATTTTTCTGGAGCCAAACTAAGCCTAAAACCATTTTTTATATTAAAGCTTAGTTCAAACAAGAGTTAACAAAATTTGAAA
The DNA here is from genome assembly GCA_036346405.1 of Phyllostachys edulis. Lineage (NCBI taxonomy): Eukaryota > Viridiplantae > Streptophyta > Magnoliopsida > Poales > Poaceae > Phyllostachys > Phyllostachys edulis. The sequence goes on from CM070568.1 coordinate 13,940,393, forward strand.
CAACCGAAAATGATTTAAAATGAATTAGTTATGCAATTTTGAAGTTTATTGAAATTTTTAGTTGATAAATAAAGCTTACCGGAAAGATAAACAAATTAAACTGGGTGGAAATAATGTGGCGCAATGTAGGCTGTTGATAACAGATCCAACATTACCCACGCCAGAAATTTATGCAAAGCAGCGCAAGACAAAATGACAACCAGATCGTTCAGATCAGATCCAACGGTCCAGATTGATTTGAGTTCGGACGGTCCGAACATTCAAATCAATGTGGGCTGTGGATCTCAAGGTTAACGGCTCAGATCGACGCGTGGTTCGGACGGTCCGAACGACACTTCAGATCTACCAGTGACTCGTGGGCCACACACGGCTGCTTTAAACGCACGGGGGTTTAAAGGGTGCGGGCCCACTTTCGGGGTGGGTTTAAAGGGTGCGGGCCCACTGTCAGCTACACAGGAGCGAGGCTTAAGACAGCAATTTAATTCTAAGCATTGATTAATCGCTAATTAAACGATGATTAGTATTAAATGAACAGGATCTCGGTTTGGAAAACAGCGCACAGTGCGAGTAAAGGCGCTGGCCTACTCGACAACGACACAGGAGTGCATAAAGACACATTTAAAGCCACACATTAATTACTTAAGCACTCATTAACACTGATTAATCAACGCTTAGCAATTAATGGATGATCTCTGTCCTAATACGGCAACAGCACAGTGCTTACGCGCCCGACAAAACATCCGACGCATTCCACGGCTCACCGCCGGTGGCTCCGGCCATGGCGGCGCGAACCAATGGTACCACTGGGACCGCAATAGCATTGCGCACCCACCGGTGACCTTCTCGACGGTGGCGGCGGTCTAAAACGCCGGCGAGCCGGAGAAGAGCGGCGGCGCACACACGGCCAAAAGCAAAAAACGAAAGAAAGCTCCGCAACAGTCCAGGTAAGCGGGTGCCCAAGATTTCTAGGGGCTACCAAGAGCTACCTGAGCACAGAGGAGCTTCAAAGAAGGAAGGATGAGCTCCGGCGACGAAAGTCCTTGTCGGCACCGAAGAAGAAGAAGTGGAGGTGACGGCCTGACCCAAATGAGCACAACCGGGTCATTGGGTTAGCTACATTAAAGCTCAAGGAAGGTTCCAGAGCAAGGAATTGAAGAACGAAGCACTCACCGGATTTGAGGAAGAAAGCGATGAGGTTCGGCCCCCCCCCCACTCCTCCGTTTTATTTTAAAAAAACTAAAATTTTGCGTTTGACATCCCCGGATTCTCGCTACATGAAGCTTGAAAAACCAATGATCGATGCACTTAAAACCAATGATTTCATCCCATCGCATCATTGCCAAATTTTAGTGTGGCTATAAAACACAATGATGCGCTCTCATTCCCCCCCACACTAGAACCATCCTGCTCTACTTAGAAAGAGAGGATCGGCGAGCGAGAAATGTTTAGTGGTTGTTTTAGTAGAGCTAGTTTGACATCAATTGAAGATCTTCTAGAGGATGTAATTTCTCTCGTATGCACTATTTTTGAACGATATAGTTAGGGTTAAAGAAATTAGTTGTAGTTAGTTAGTAGTAAACATTTATTCGTAATTGAAATAGTTGTAATTAATTAGTCTTATTTAATTATTTGTATTTTACTTTGAAAATTAGTTAGTTTTATTTAATGAAGTCATAATTTGTTAGTCGTAGTTAGTTAGTCGTAATTTAACACTCATGAGTTTGTTAGTCGTAATTAATTACTCAGATTTGTTAGTCGTTATTAAAATTTGCAACTAAAATAGTTGTATTTAGTTAACATAATAATTTAGTTGTAATTAATTAGGCTTCATTAAATAGTATTAATTAATTAATCGACAATTAAAAGTCATAGCTAGTTAATATTAACTAAAATAGTCGTAATTAATGAACCGCAATTAATTAGTCCTAATTAATAAGGGCTAATTAAATTTATTATTATTAAAATAGTCCTAATTATGTAGTGGTAGTTAATTGGTCATAATAAATTAATCACAATCATTTAGTCGTAACTAATTAGGCTTAATTAAGAAGTCGTAGTTAGTTGTCTTAATTAAAATAGTTGTAATTAATAAACAATAAATAATTAGTCATAATTAATTACTAATTAACTACTACTAATTATGTAATGGCAATGAATTACTAATTACTCGCAATTTATTTAGCCTAATTAATTAATCGTAATTAAGTAGTCGTCATTAGTTAGGCGTAATTAAAACATACCTAATTAAATTACTGTAATGAAATAATCCTAAGTAATTAGGCTTGTTGTGGCTTTAGGTAATGTCGAACATGCAGGACTTGCTAGTGTTTTGTGGCGACAGTCTCGTACAGGGAGGACCCGATAGGTTCAACCTGTCGAGATGTCAGTACAAGGTGGTCAGGGCGGAGGGGCTCGAGGCGGTGAATATTCACGAGCTTAGAAGCTGCATCCCAAGGGAGTTCGACACAGATGCAGCAACAACGAAGCTTGTCATCGAGGGGATCACCTACACGAATAGGGGAGGGCAAGAAGTATGGGAGCTGCTCGAGGTGAATGGCAACGTTGCACGGGGCCAGTACATGCAAATTGCTTCCCAAACTGAGGCGGCGATATATGGGAAGCCGATGGTGTACGTGAATTTTATGCACAGGGCTCCTGCAAAACTAGATAATGCTGGTGCCTCAGGAAGCGGGCAACTGCAAGCAGTGCGTCAAGACAGTAGCACGAAATGTGTTGCTTCAGAGGAAGGCTACAAGAGAAAACTTACGCATAATTTTATGCAAAATGAGGCGAGACAATGGTGATCGGCTGCATTGGACGGCCACGAGTTTCTACCAGACCAACCAGTTAGGTTGGAGTCTAACGATGACCCTAACCCAAGCTCGGATGGTAGCGAGGAGGACGCAACCCTGGGTGGTAATCCCATCAGTGGAATTGTGTCACTGGAAGTGCCTTACGTGGCATCCAGACTTGATGATATCGCAGTGCAGTCGCGCCACAAGAAGAATGGTCCCAGTGGGGGTTTGATGCTCATGCTCTGTTAGTGTAACACCCCAACACAACAATGAGCCTAGAATGCCACTAAACTTCCCTAACAAATTAATTTACATCAACTTACACTAAAATTACAACAATCAAAACATTATCAAAACCAGTCCATGGGTCACAATAAAATATAGATAAAGGTTTGACAATCATAAATAATTAAACTCTAGAAGCATAGCAAGATAATAAACCAAAATTAGTGCATAACCAATCGAATAAACTCTATGGAATGAATAAACAAAACATAATCAATCATCTAGGACCATTCAATATCTATCATATCCTAAAAGATATTCCATCATAATGAAGTGAAGGTTTCTCATGACAAAATAATCAAGTTTGAGAGTATGTAATTATTCCACGTGTGTTATTCCCTCCCAAGCGAAATGCCATCAACAGTCACCTAAAAGCAACAGTAGAGCAAGATTGAGTCCACGACTCAGCAAATACATCAGTAGACAATAAACAATGCCAAATCAACAGAAATCAATAACATTATTATTATCGCTTGTTCTCTTAAATTTATTTTCATACTTATTCATGAAATCCTCTTCTCTTTATTCTCACACACAATCATCAAATGATTTCGTTTCAATGCAACTCTACACTACATGTCCACATGCACTTCTTTCGCATATACCAGTATAGCGTGAGTGAACACTTGCGATAATGTTCACTCTCAAGCCCGTCCTCCTCAAGGATCGGGGACCTCCTCCACTCCCGTGGAGTTGTGATCAACATGATCAATTTCTCATATGCAATGATGCTTACGAATGCACAATGTTTCATAGGTTCATCATTATCATCATCGACCATCATTCTCATATCCAACAATACGAAATAATCCATAACCATTCACATTTCTTACAATTAAAATAAAATATAAGCACAAACAATAATGGTAATGAGCGATAAAGAAATATAGTGATCACCCATTGATCACTGTCTACTATGCACTTGCCTCTACTAGTAGCGAGAGCAGTTTGATTAGAAGATAACAACAAACCCAACGTCACTCCTACAGAAAACACCCAATCTCAAAAGGCGCTACAACGGTTCAATAACAACAATTAAACAACATCGCTCCTACATATTTCCCCAAATCCGCCACAATCCCCCCTTTACCAGAGAGAAACCTCTTGCTGACCCAGTACTAAAAATGGCATAACTTTTGACTCCCAAGTCTTATCAAAGAAAACGACACCAGTTTTGGAATCTACACAAAATTCCCCACAACTTCTTATTTGGCCAAGATTCCTAATTAAATCATTTAATCCTCCGTTTGTAACCCAGAAGACAGTTCTGTCATCTTTTGGACAGCAGGTTTACTATTTTCATAACTTCTATTTTACCCAACCAAAATTCATGTTCTTGGACTCTATAGAATCCTTAGCCAATTATCTACACCTTTCATGTATATCACAAACCATAATTATCCTATTTACTAATTTTAATCTACAGTCTACTAAGATGATGCCAAAAGACGACAACTCTCTAGACAGTAGGCTTACAAAATCCATAACTTAAAAATTAATCATTCGATCGACATGATTAAATATTCTACAGAAAGCTACCAAAATTTCCTACAATTATCTAATATATGACATCCTCAAATTACGCATTTACGGTACCCGAAATAATAGTACAACAAAGTAGCAGACTAAACCAATCTACGGTTCAATTTTTCCCTGGCTAGAAACATTCTAATACCATGTCTAAACTCGATTTTTATTCTCTAATTAGATTAATAGAATAGAGAAAATAACAGATCGTTACCCACACGACGGAAATCCAGATCCCGACTTTTTCTCCTAATTTTCCACCCTCCTTTTTTCTTCTTCGGCCCTTCCTTATTTTTTTTTTTCCACATGCCTCGTCAGAGAACATGCAAGATCTGGCGTGACAAGGAACATGCATGTGGCATGCCTCGCTAGCTAGCAACACATGTGCATGAAGCGTCTAATAGCGGCAGATAGCGATGGCGCTTCGGCAAACGCTAGGCGAACGATGAGGTGGATGGCCTCCACGTCTTGAGGCGGAGTAGTGAACAACGACGACAGAGGGAAGCGGAAGCGAAGTATGAACAACACGGAAAAAAAAAAAACTAAAGCTGGCTAGGGTTTACGGATTTTGGTTTCCTCCTCTCCCCACATCCACTCTTAACACGGCACATTCAACTCCTTTCGTACAACTCGTTCTGAGAAAAACAACCCCTAAAATAATCCAAAGTATCTCGTTTTTACGTATCCTCTTTTATTTAATTGCGCACGGGTCCTCAGGAGAGTTATTTTCAGAAAGCCCCACTAATCTTTTTCGTTCTCTCTCTAAAGCGTTTCAGAGTATTACATTCTAGCCCCCTTAAACAGAATTTGACCCTGAATTCTACTCGCCTTTCTACTCGAAGAACAACCACAACTGAAATTAGTTAACACGTACCCGATGTGAACAACTCTGGATATTGTTTGCGCATGCGACACTCCAACTGTGAGGACCCCGGCTTATTCGGCTTGTAATGCTTAGTCTTCCATTGACCCTAGCATCACAAACGAAATAACATGTGTCTTCGAGATATGTATACTTCCCAGAAATGCAGTATACACACCCTTTTACAAAATTATGCATCAATTCTATACAGACATAGAACCGAGGCAACACTTAACAAATCAAAAGACATACATAATAGAGTTATTACAAAAGATGCGGACCGCCCAAAAGGCGGTTAAAGAACTAACTAGACAATGAAAGCAAAATACCATAAGAAGGCGATAAACAAAAGCCATACGGTTTGCCTATAGCCCACAAGGCAACCAACAAGCCGCCAACCTAGTCGTCAAACCCGCAGTACATCTCACAAAAGTGGATCCTTGGGGATCAACCTACTCTGCAACAATTAATTAAGCAAAGCAAATGAGTATAAAAATGTACTCGCAAGACTTACGTGTAGTGTAACAGGCCTATACATAACTACATGCAAGCTTTAACAAGAGAGAAGGCTGTAGGGTATTTTCAGCATAAAGCAATTTTCATTTGCAATACTGTAGTACATTTAAAGCAAGTTTTGCAATCTGTTTTTAATTTGCAAATAACAGCGAGACAACAACATAATAACAATAGATAGATGACAACAATATTCCTAGAAGTGACTAACCCAATAGTCACCACAACAATAGCATGAATATCCATTCATACCACCCACATCAAGTTTTAATTAAAAGGTTATAGTCTAACTCTCGAAAGACCTCCCCAAGCGTGTTCATAACCTAGGACGAGGCTATTCGAATAGTTTATACCTACGCAGGGTGTACCAATGTACCCACACGTCCGACCGCCTTTTTGCCAAGCTATTTAGCACACTTCCTTTGGTATCTTAAGCACGGCTAAGTCCTCTGAGACATTTCCAATGGATTGTGCTAATTAAAAGTCACGACAACCAATGGAGTAGGATGCACCGCCCGATCTAAGCAATGCGGGTGCTCCCATCCTTATAAAAAACATTTGAACCACCAATGACTCATAATTAACACCCCCAAGGTACTTAGTCAAGAGGTCCCATATCCCCTCGTGTGGTTAGCACACAAAATTGCTTGGTTTAGTGTAACAAGATGTTAGGTCCTTCTTGACTTAGGCACCATTCCACACACCAACAGATCACACCATCATCCATTGTGCCCAAGTCCAAAACAGTTTGCATTTTCAGTTTTTGACTTTACAAATTAACAAAGCACAAGTGCTGGACATAATGGAATAATAATTAGATTTGTGTGATCAAGATCATCGACTAAGTCAACGACCACCCAATGCTACCGATACCTATGCATGGCTAAGCAATATTAACTCGAATCTACTAAGTGACAAGGGCTCATCCAACGAACCCTAAATCACAGCAAATAACCTATGCTCAGGTAGTAGAGGATAATCATTTACCTACAGATTATACAACTAGAGGATCAACTAATCGAACCATAATTTAACAACAAAATAGAGCATGCAATACATACAAGTTGTAAACAATATATTAGACTTGAAAAATAATGGGATTAGCATGATCAAACTGCTTGCCTTACTGAAGTTGCTCACTATGCTGCAGAGGATCACTCTCAAGATCAATGTGCTCGTCGAACCTAACGAAAGAACAAAAAAAGAATCGATAAGAACGATGAACACCGAAAAGACTAAAAAAACCAACTTCCACCAAAAGCTCTAAAATTTTCACAGCAGGAAGATCATGATTTTTAATGAATTTAGCAATAAGAACCAATTAATTTGGACTTTTAATGCAAAAGATATGGCCAATACAATTTCTGTCAGCTAGAAAAATGCTGTGAAATTCACTTCGGTTACTATTCATCCGAAATTAAATTTTTGGCACAAATTTCCGGAAAGGTGTTGCACCTGAAATTTTCATGGTAAATTAAGCACCTCATAAGATGAACAACACAATTGAGTTCACCTCATTTGGAGCTAGGATGCATTTTCTATGATTTTTCAAAGACATGAAAAAGTTCATAAGTTAAATGCATTTGCAAAGCTTTTAAAAATAGTAGTATGCCTAAAACCTATTTTACAAATAATCTTATTAACAGAGGAACCCAACCAAGTTGTTTTCACTCAAAAAGGAGTTCTGAGAGAAATACTTATGCATTTTTCAAGTTAAATGAATTTTTAATGCACTAAATAAAGCTAAACTGATTTTAAATCTATTAACAAATTTTTCTGGAGCCAAACTAAGCCTAAAACCATTTTTTATATTAAAGCTTAGTTCAAACAAGAGTTAACAAAATTTGAAACAACCGAAAATGATTTAAAATGAATTAGTTATGCAATTTTGAAGTTTATTGAAATTTTTAGTTGATAAATAAAGCTTACCGGAAAGATAAACAAATTAAACTGGGTGGAAATAATGTGGCGCAATGTAGGCTGTTGATAACAGATCCAACAGCCCACGCGCGCCCATTTACATGCAAGGCCTAGCGCGCTAAAATGACAACCAGATCGTTGGATCGAGATCAGCGGTCAGATTGATTTGAGTTGGACGGTCGAACAATCAAATCAATGTGGGTTGTGGATCTCAAGGTTAACGGCTCAGATCGACGCGTGGTTGGACGGTCCGAACGACACTTCAGATCTACCGGTGACTCGTGGGCCACACTACACGCTTTAAACGCGCGGGGGTTTAAAGTGCGGCCCACTTTGGGGTGGGTTTAAAGGTGCGGGCCTTTGTCGGCTACAGAGCGAGGCTTAAGACAGCAATTTAATTCTAAGCATTGATTAATCGCTAATTAAACGATGATTAGTATTAAATGAACAGGATCTCGGTTTGGAAAAGCGGCAAGATCACGAGTAAAAGCGCCGCCTACTCGACAACGACACAGGAGTGCATAAAGACACATTTAAAGCCACACATTAATTACTTAAGCACTCATTAACACTGATTAATCAACGCTTAGCAATTAATGGATGATCTCTGTCCCTATCTGACAAAGACCACGATTGCTTACCGACAAAACATCCGAGCGCATTCCACGGCTCATCGCCGTGCTTTCGCCATGGCGGCCTTGAACCAATGGTACCACTGGGACCGCAATAGCATTGCGCACCCACCGTGACCTTCTCGGCGGTGGCGGCGGTCAAACGCCAATGGCCGGAGAAGAGCGGCGCACTACGGCCAAAAGCAAAAAGCGAAAAGCTCATGAGCGATCCGAGTGGCGGGTGCCCAAGATTTCTAGGGGCTACCAAGAGCTACACGAGCACGGAGGAGCTTCAAAGAAGGAAGGATGAGCTCGTGACGAAAGTCCTTGTCGGCACCGAAGAAGAAGAAGTGGAGGTGGTGGCGACCCAAATGAACTGTAGGGTCATTGGGTTAGCTACATTAAAGCTCAAGGAAGGTTCGAGCAAGGAATTGAAGAACGAAGCACTCACGGTTTGAGGAAGAAAGCGATGAGGTTCGGCCGAAAAGGGGAAAAACTCAATTCAAGCTTGTTCCTGTAAAGGCAACTTAAATTGAGTTAGGGGTTTTGCTCACCGAGGTGAGAGGCTCAAGCTGAAGCAAAGAGAAGGAAGGAAAACCATTGGAGTACTGTCTTCACCGGAGAGCTTGAGGTCCAGCAATGGCGGCCAAGGGGGTTTGGGTGATTCGAGCTCGACCAGCAAAGAGCAAGTCGAGAGGGTGTTTAAAGGAACACCAGGAGGAGCTTGAAAGCCTTTTATAGCCAGAGGGGCACGGGTTAAGCTAGGGCAAGGTAGCAAGGTGAGCTTGGCTCACAGCACTGCCATGGGCAATCAAAGGCGGTGGAGGAGGCGAGAGAGCGACTTGAGGCGATAGCACGACGTGCATTTAATGCTTGCAACAAAGACTCGTTGAGGAGGACGACGAAGAGGTGACAATGTACTGCCCTCCCACTTTGCTCACGCCATGGCGTCTTTGGCGAAGAAAGGACGACTATGTTCAAAGGGCCCCTTTGACAGAGAGGCGAGCAAACGGCTCGGGCTAAAGGAATGGAGCAGGTTGAGCCGCACCCACTAGGTCTTGACCCACACCACGCGCGGCTAGATTAAGCGGACGGCGAGATTGAAACAATCTGGGCGGCCCGATCAAGATGGATGGCCAAGATAGAGAGGGGATGGGGTGGTCGAGCGGCACAATCCATCGAGGCGTTAGATCAGATCTAATTTGGAAAAGCACACGCCAAAGTGGTTTGGGCTGATGCGTTAAGTTGGTGAAATTTGGACCAAGTGGCGCGACCGGTTTGAAAATGCGGACCAAGACGCGAAAGTGCATGCAAACAGCGTTGGATTAGAATCAGCGGTGAGAACAAAGCGTTAGAAAGGGTTGAGCCACGCGGCGAAAGACACTGCGGCGTTGGATCCAGATCCAACGGCTGAGGGAGCGCGCGCGAAAGGAAGGCTCGGGCTGAGCTAGGATGTGGTTGGGTTCAACCAACTTGAAGGTGGCTCGGACCCAACCCGCTTTGACTAGGGTTTGACTGGGGTTTGAAATAGAAGCTGAAAACTTTGGAGAATAATTAGAGATAGCAAACTAACTCTAAAAATTCTGAAATTTTGATTGGAGGTTTCTAGCTCGAGGATAAACCTTAATGTAGATTTTCAGAGGTTTTATGCAAAGCATTTTTCTCCAGAAATTTCAGAAGGCTTGCTCTAGGGTTTGACCAAGATTCAAACTGGTTTGACTGACCTCCAAAAATTATCAAATAATTTCTAAAAATTATGAAATTTTTCAGAGGTGTCACACAGCTTCCCTAGAACCAAGAAAAATATTTCCATGGGTTGACACAAGATTTTTAACATGGAGGTTATGACTTTAGTCAATTGGGGATTTTGGTTTTTGTTTTCCCATAATTCCTTGACAAGAATTACAGAAAAGTTCAAAAACTTCAAGATGCAAGAAAAGTTTTAATTTCTACTCATTTTCTTACATTGAAACACACACCCATATTTGGGTTGTTACACCAACCCTATGTCGCCTCTCTCTCGATCTGATGTGACCACAGCACCTTGACGAAAACTGACGTCTTACGCCTCATCTCTCGTCCTGACCTTTCCGGGTAAACTCAACGGATGGGACTCGAAGGTAAGGTCTTACACGTTGGTCAGCGACTCTAATGAAATCTCAAATTCTGTTTCTCTCAGGTACTCACTCAGCATCGGAATAAACACAATGTTGCGTACCCCACGCATGAACTTGAGACGGTCCTATCGATACGCCGACTTTCAAACCCTTGCAACTATCAGAAATAAATCAATGTACCTTGGGCCAACCCTTCCTTTGGTACCAAACCACGCAACCTGCACGTAACAAATGGCACTCTTGTTCCATCTCTCAATCGACAACTTCACCTTTGCAAGGAGCAACTCCTTTAACATGGGTCGCACAAAGAAATTGCCTTAAACCAACCCTCTTACAAAAAGAACCAATTGAAAAAGAAGGATTCACAATGCAACTAATTGACGTCTTTCCTCCAGAAGACTTCAATCCAAAATCAAAGACTCATCAAGAAATCTTTTCCTCTTCCCAAGTAACCAGTTTGCAAATAAACACCACATAAAACCAAAGGCGAAAATCACTTAACTGCCCACATTACCTTTTTTTCTTAACTGGGAAGTACCACGCAAACCAACAAGAACCAATTCAATTTGCAAATGACATCCGTCATAAACACACAGCTCAAATAAGAACGAAGAGAATACTTCACTACCCGAGAATACCCCCTCTTTTCTCAATTTTTTCTTTTAAGAATTTAACTTACCTTAAACCATGGGATTCCAAATCATCGCATAACACACTAACTCATTTATCTTAAATTGACAACCTCAATGATGTGCTCAAACCGAATACACCATCCACACCTTCGTAGAGAGACTCTAATGACCTCACAAACATACCCTAGCCAACTCCTCTACCAACGGAATTACTTTGACAAATATTTCCTAAAGCATCTTAACATAGATCTTACCCACAATCCAAACATACTCAATCATTAACATTAACAGGTAAGCATATTCTTGACCAAAATATCTTTAGAAAGATTCTAACTCCTAGAGAGTTACTCAATGAATCCAAGTCATACCTGACAATAACTCAACAATCCTTACTATCCCATTAATTGCCATAGCGATTAGATTACTTCGCTAATCCTACTATCATTAAACTACACCGTCATATTTCTCCTATACAACCTTACAAATTACCCAATCGCGATATTCTAATAAATTGATCAAGATTCCAATACTTTTGATAATTCTAATGTTCCACCAAAATTAACAAAAGATCTTGGACCACAAATCACTATAGGTTCTACTAACTGCAACAACGTAATCAATTTAGCTCCAAAGACAAACATTCTATTTAAATCAAATTCTCTCCAAGGATTAATCAATTTATCACCCACTACATCTCAAATAACCTAACACTCATAGTCTCACAAAATCATCTACTTGACCACCACTATCGAGTTGCCACTATACATCCTAAAAGACTTTGTAACACAAATCGGTTAATCCTTTCTCAAGAGAAGAGGCAAATAAAAACAAATTTTAGCACACAGGAAAATGTTACCACTCGCAGTAAGCACAAGACCAAGAGGAATAGTCAAATAGCAATGGTCCCGGAAAATCAAAAGATGAGATCACGGTTAAGGACACATGCCCCTCAAGAAGAGAATATCAAATCTTAACCAATAAGATCAAAGCATTGCTTTTAAAACTTGAGAAAACTCTTATGCGGCGAAAACAAAAAGGTTAAGCACACCTCAATAAATTACAAGTTACAAAACTTGACTCTAATCTCAAATTCTTCTACCACACTCTTTCCTTTATCAAAGAAAACAACTTTCTTTGATTACAACATCACTTTGTCAACTCCAACAAGAAGAGATTTGAAGACCAAAACACAAAAATCACTTAAGAACTAATAAAGCCTTTCAACACATCACTTTGCTCCTAACAATTTCAGTTACCACATAAATCATGAGGTCCAAAAGATCACAAACGCAAAACTCGAAACATTTTCATTTAATCAATATCACGAAAGCGATCAAATCCTTTTACTTAAAAAAAAGTTCAATGTTATCCTCATAACCCCTTACTAACAACCTTACTAACAACAAAATAATACACTCTTAGCAAGAATCATCATAGCCTACTATCCCATCATAATACTCTCTAAAGACACAATAAACTATTTCATAATATTTTTTGTTACCTCAATAAGATTGCAACTATCATCTTGATCTAGGGAAAACCTAGTGCATAAGCCACAATATTGAAACAAAAGTCTTTTAACAAAGTCATACTATCATACAACAATTTCACAACGCACACTAATAAAGGTCACTTATTAAATTTCATCCATTCAATTCTTAGTGATGCTCAACACCAATTTTAACATACACTAATTGTACTGTGGAGATTATCAATAACAAGTGACGATCATATTAATCATGGAAATATTTATGGTCATATGTCTATTTGAAATCACAGAGGTATACAAACACATATTCAACATTCCACCTTATGCTTAGAAATTAGGGCAAAATATTAATTGGAGTTTTAATAACATAATCTTTTATGAATTAAGGTTTCACAAAGCAATATATCAACGTTCATCTAGTCCTTTATACATGTTTCAATCATTTTACCATGATAAGAATTAGGTAAATCTAGCATTTATATAAGATCAACAAATAGCCAAATAGAAGCCAAATTCAAGATTAATACCTACTAGGCTAATAATCTAGCACCTCTATAACCACTCCGAACGGTGAGGTTAACCAAAGAGACCAATTAATCAAGTTTAGCTCACAAGTTTAGCAAATTAAACCATTCTAATAATTTAATCTAGTTCATCAATGACCACACTTCTTTGTAACTCTGTTAATTCCAATTAGGAATTGATGTACTCTTAATCACAAATCTTCATGCAATTATTACAAGACATAAATAAATTAATCAACTACGCTACAAAGGACATCAGTTTAGATTAATTATGCCTCATGCTAATGACCCAACTTGATAACTCATACAAAATCAATTAATTTCTATGACCACCACCTGTTGCTTAAGCATAAAAAGACCTTACCAAAATGGCTTTAACATTTTCTTTCATAAAAGAGAGTCAGTAAACTTCAATACTCAATTTACTCCAAAAGAAATACGTAAGGTCAAAGCACCCACATATTAAAAAACTTGTAGCAGAAAATTTTCATTATCCAAAACATCAAGCAAATAAATGATTCATGTTTTCTAATAAGAAAGACGGAACTCCAATAAAAAGGTCAGTCTTGACAATTAATAATGTTCAACAACCGCAAGAATAACTCAACAGTTGGAAAAACAATAATTGCTTTAAGGGACAAATTAAACCAATGGAAATACATCAACCGCTTTGTAATAACTAACCCAAAAAAAATTCATCAACCACCAGCGAGTAATCATAATAACCAAATGCAAACTCAAAGAAAACAACAACCTTTTCCAAAAAGACTCATCACCAACATCTGTAACTAAGATACCCTCGAGAAAAACCTTCACTATCCCCATACCACGAACGATGGTACAACTAGACCATGCCCATGGCCACAACGAATCTCTACCCATCAACATCCACTACCATCACACATAACATTCATATAATCCTATTATAAGTATACAAGATCATCTCATAACAAGAATCATCAATACAACATAATGGAAACATAAAAGCAATACTCATCCCATACCCATCCTACAGTGCACTAGTGTGTCAAAATTTAAGTTAATTAACCATTAGCAAATTTTAGTTGAGTTTATTAGTCCTAAAATAAATTTTAGCAATTTTATGTTACCTAAGTTGTTAATCTATTCACCACAGACCTAAAGCCCGTTCTGATACAAATTGTAACACCCTAGCCCAACACTGAGCCTGGAATGCCACTAAACTACCTTAACAAATTAATTTACATCAACTTACACTAAAATTGCAGCAATCAAAACATTATCAAAAACCGTCCACAAGTCACAATAAAATATGGTTAAAGATTTGACAATCATAAATAATTGAACTCTACAAGCATAGCAAGATAATAAACCAAAATTGGTGCATAACCAATCAAATAAACTCTATCGAATGAATAAACACTACCTAATCAATCATCTAGGACCATTCAATATCTATCTTGTCCTAAAAGATATTCCATCATAATCAAGTGAAAGTTTCTCATGACAAAAGAATCAAGTTTGAGAGTATGTAATTATTCCTCGTACGCTATTCCCTCCCAAGCGAAACACCATCAACAGTCACCTAAAAGTAACAATAGAGCAAGACTGAGTCCACGACTCAGCAAATACATCAATAGACAATAAACAATACCAAAACAACAGTAATCAATAACATCATTATCATCACTTGTTCTCTTAACTTTATTTTCATGCTTATTCATGCAATCTTCTTCTCTTTATTCTCACACACAATCATCAAATGTTTTCTTTTCAATGCATCTCTACACTACATGTCCACATGCACTTTTTCGCGTATACCGGTATACCATGAGTGAACACTCGCGATAATACTCACTCTCAAGCCCATCCTCCTCAAGGATCGGGGACCTCCACTCCCGTGGAGTTGTGATGAACAAGATCACTTTATCATATGCAGTGATGCTTATAAATGTACAATGTTTCATAGGTTCATCATTATCATCATCGACCATCATTCTCATATCCAACAATACGAAATAATCCATAACCATTCGCATTGCTTGCAATTAAAAAAAATATAAGCACAAACAATAATGGTAATAAATGATAAAGAAATACAGTGATCACTCATCATTGATCACTGTCTACCATGCACTTGCATCTACTAGTAGCGAGGAACGGTTTGATTAGAAGATGACAACAAACCCGACGTCACTCCTCCTACAGAAAACACCCAATCTAAAAACAAGCTACAATAGTACAATAACAACAATTAAACAACATCGCTCCTACATGTTTCCCCAAATCTGCCACACTCCTTCCCCAGTACTAGATAGAAACCTCTTACTGAACCGGTACTAAAAACGGCATAACTTTTCACTCCCAAGTCTTATCAAAGTACACACCAGTTTTGGAATCTACATAAAATTCCCCACAACTTATTATTTGGCCAAGATTCCTAATTAAATCATTTAATCCTCCGTTTTTAACCCAGAAAATAGTTTTGTTATCTTTTGGACAGCGGGTTTACTATTTTCATAACTTCTATTTTACCCAGCCAAAGTTCATGTTCTTGGACTCTATAGAATCCTTAGCCAATTATCTAAACCTTTCATGTAGATCAAAAATCCTAATTAGCCAATTTACTAATTTTAATCTACAGTCTACCAAGATAATACCAAAAGACAACAACTCTCTAGACAGTAGGCTTATAAAATCCATAACTTAAAAATTAATCATTCGATCTATATGATTAAATATTCTACAGAAAGCTACCAAAATTTCCTATAATTAAAAATAGATGACATCCTCAAATTACGCCTTTACGGTACCCAAAGTAATAGTACAATAAAATAGCAGACTAAAATAATCTACTATTCGATTTTTCTCTCGCTAAACTCGATTTTTAATCTCTAATTAGATTAATAGAACAGGGAGAAAATAACAGATCGTTACACACGTTACGGAAACTCAGTTCCGGACTTTTTTTTTTCTCCTAATTTTCCTCCCTCGTCTTTTCTTCTTCCGGCCCGCCCTTGTTTTTCCACTTGCCTCGGCAGGAGAACATGCAGTACTAGCTACGGCATGCAACCAGCAGCAACGAACATGCACGCGGCATGCACTGCTAGCTAGCAGCACACGTGCATGAAGCGGCTAGTAGCGGTAGATAGCGATGGTGCTCGGCAAAATGCTAGCCGAACGGCAGTTGGATGGCCTCCACGCGCGCGGCAGGAGCAGCCGCGTCGCCTGTGCGCCGTCCCCGGCGACGGCGTACGGAAAAAAAAAAAAGGAAAACAAGGCGGCTAGGGTTTCTGGATTTTAGTTTTCTCTTCTCTCCACGTCCACTCTTAACATGGCAGATTCAACTCCTCCCATATGACTCGTTCCGAGAAAAACAACTCCCAAAATAATCCAAAGCATCCCGTTTTCACGTATCATCTTTGATTTAATTACACACAGGTCCTCTGGAGGGTTATTTTTATAAAACTCCACTAATCCGTTTTGTTCTCTCTCTAAAGCGTTTCAGAGTATTACAGTTAGTTGGGAAGCACTTCCCTAATAAGGCGGTCGTACAGCAAGCTATAGCATGATGCACCTTGTCCATCAGCTAGCCGTGTGTACCGGGTGCACTGGTCTAATCCAGGACATTACGTAGTAAAGTGTCTAGTTGAAGGCTACCCTGACAAGGTCAACGCTCACAGGGCGAAGTTCTTTGGCTCGGTCTTCACGGTCAAAACGGTGATCGACCACACTTGCGAGCTAAATGAGTCGCTGCGGCAGCATCGGAATGTGACTTCCGCATATATTGCAAGTCTAATCAGCAACCTAGTTGCGGAGGACGTGTCCGTCTCCCTCAAGATGCTGTTGTCAGAAGTCATCAATCTTGTTGGTTATCCAGTCAGCTATAGCATGTCTAACGAGTGAAGCAGAAGGCTATCGAGGTTATTAATTTATGGGACATACGAGGATGTGTACAATCTTATGCTAAAGATGCTTCACCAGATTGCGAAGGCAAACCCCGGCACGTACATAAACAAGATGGAAAGAGAAGATCCTAATGGAGGCCCTAACTGCTTCATAGTGGACCGTGTGTTCTGGGCTTTCTTCCAGACCATAGAAGTGTTTCAAGTTCTGTTGTCCGGTGCTCACGATGGATGGAACTTTTCTCGCCGGGAGGTACAAGGGCATCATTCTCACCGCGGTGGCGGCCAACACGAATGACCAGCTTCTTCCAATTACTTTTTCCATCGTATAGAATGAGAACGCATCCAGTTGGTTGTGGTTCCTAACAAATGTCAAACGGACGGTTGTGGGAGACCGGCCCAACATGTCTTATCACAGACCGCAATGTTCTGTTGTTATCCACTCTAAGCACCATAAAGAATGCGATGGAACCTCTGTTCTAGTGGAACAACATGGAAACCCGATAGTGCATGAGGCATCTTGTATCGAACTTTTTCACGCGGTTTCACAGTTAGAAACTCATAAAGACATTCAAGGCGTTGTACATGCAAAACCAGAGGTCGAAGTTTGAATCCATCTGGAGAGACCTCGAACATCGGACTAAGAGGCATACAAGGAAGTCCCCTCCGGAGGCATAAGAGGGGCCACGAGCGGGGAATCCAGGAGCCCCATAAGTTTCGCCGAGTGCATTAATCTCCACACTTCTGAGTTGGAGAAATAGTCTCAGCTATACGACACCGAATTGGAATGAAATTTTTGGTACATATGATAATATTACTTTTTTTTTATTACGAAGAGATGAAAATCGTATCGGAATGTTGCCGTAAAGTCAGAGTACGATTTACTCTACGTCTCGGTCGATTTCGAGTACCAATATTGTTTTCCTTCATACTACGACGACACGAAAGTAAGATTTTAGTTTTTTTTATAAAAAAAGCTAAGTGCTCTGTGCCCTAGGGGCCGACCGACCGAGGGGTACCACACCCCTGGGCCAGACGAGGGGGTACCGCGCCCCTAGAGGCCAGACAAAGGGATACCACACCCCTAGGGGCCGAACGAGGCGTTGCCACGCCCCTTGGGGCCGAACAAGGCCACATGTTGCGTCCACACGGCTCTAAGATCCATTTTTACCTTTGAAGCGCAAAGGTGGCTAGATTTGTTATTTCGTACCCTTAGAGGCCAACCGAGAGGTACCGCGCCCCTAGGGCCGGGCGAGGAGGGGCCGAACAAGGCCACATGTCACGTCCACACAGCTCTACGATACCATTTTTACCTTTGAAGTGCTTAGGTGGCTAGATTTATTATTTCGCACGTCAACCGTGCTATTTTAGCCAAAAACTGAAAAGCAGCCCGCTTCCTCTTCTGTTACAAAACGAAAGCATGTTTCCTCGCAAAAAAGAATGCCACCGATAGGATCATGCAACAAGACAAAGCATCATTATAATTATACTATGCTTTTTTTTGTCCTTTTCTTCTATGCTCCCCAAATAGTAAACCCGAATCAAATATAGAACTACAAGAAGGTAGCCAACTTAACCATGTAACTCACGAACCAGCACACCTCTGGTTTTGAAGTACGTAACACTGACCAAAACAAACCGTCCAAAACACTAGAGCACACATCCATCACGAAACACTCTTCAAAGCAGTCCTCCCCACCATCTCTATCAATATGAGACCACCACTCACCATGGACCTCTCATGGCGACGACTGCAAGATTTAAGGCTCGCCGGCACACAGACCTGGTAGGAATGGTTGCGGCTTCCCTCTGCCCAGGGTGAAACCACGCGTGCCGTCGGGCATGCGCGGGCCTGGAGGTTGCTTGTTGGCTCCCAGTGGCAGCTGCGTGTGCTGCTCTGGCTTGACCGGCTGGTTATTCGGTGGAGTCCCGACTGGATGAGCACCACCGCGGTTGCCACCGTGGTGGTGGTGGTGGTGGTTGCTGCCGTGGTGATTGTGGTTCTGATTGCTGTGGTGTTGGTTGTGGTGGTGATTGTTGTTGTGCTGATGGTGGCCACGACCTCGCCCTCTGCCACCACGCCCAAGGCCTTTGCCACGCCTTGGACCTTCTTTGTCATTGGAGCTCTCATCAAACTGAACAATACAATACGATATACAAGGGTGTTAAGGTGCTTGTAAACAGTCCAGAACAAATCTAAAACCTATCATTGGAATACAATTCAACCATAAGGCAGTTTCCTGAGTTTCGGGTGATTCTTCAAAAAAAAATAGAAGAATACGTCACAATAAGACATGTAAATTATTTAAATTTGGTGTAGGTTGATCATAACTTGGGCTTCAGAAATTCACACTACTGCTTCATATCCTTTTGCAAAAACTGGATATGTGTCACGAACCTTAGCTCTTAGCTCATAGCAGGGTAAACACCGCCGGGAAGAAGGCTGGGCGGCGTCGACTTTAGTGAGACAAGCAATTGGACTATAGACTAGAATGATAGAACATTGGAAAAAAGACTAAATTAATTCACCTTTCTTGCTTGATTGATAATAGATACATACTATCTTTTTTATAGGGATGACCCGACTTGACCCCTAAAAAACAATATCTATTTCTACGAAAACCTATCTCTATTAGATGGAATATATCTCGAAGTAAACCCAGCAAACAAGGAAATTAACTATTCTTATCTCTATTTCTCAACTACTAATGCACCCACGGGCTCAGCATGAACAGTACAGCGGTGCTGCGGTTACAATAAAGCTTCTTACCAAGTTCTCTGGCAATACATCTGACAGTTGAAAGGATTCTTCAAGTTGTTTCTCATTTGATTGGTTTGAAGTGGAGACATCCTCATCATTTCCATCAGCTTCATGCACACCCTTTTTCCCTTTGCCTGGCCCCTTTGTCTACATCCAGAGCATAACATAAAACATTAGTACCCAAAGTGGAACATGGGATATTTCAAAATTATACAAGAAATTAAATAGCAATTCATGATGCATAGATACAATTCATTTAATGTATAAAATCATAACAGGTACCATATAGATCTTTTGAAATAATGGATATAAAGTAGATTGATTTTCAATATGGATGCCCAAAATAGAATATGAAATCTAACAGTAAACTACAGCGTTAAGGCAGATGGTGATAAACCTGACAAGAAAGCAAGTCAGTAACAAGCAAAGCAGAACTACTTTTTTTTAGATAATCAAAGCAAAACTAAATGTGGGAACTGATTTGAGGCCACCATGATACCTGTCCTAAAGCAGCTTTTAATTGAGTAATTAAGCCTATTGATTATCATCATACATGGCCAACACACACAAGCACATATATTAACACTAAACGTATCCCATGAACAACAACAGAAGATAACAATATGGTCAATTGCAAACCATGCAAGTATTCAGCAACCGAACTCTAAGTCCATTTCTCCAGTTTCTTTCATCATTAAGCTCCAGAATCTGCATGAAATCAACCAATGTTAAGACAATACATAGTGCAAAAGGCATTGCTTTGTGGAATTCAAAATCATGTAACACATACTGCCTTCTCAGCACCCTCAAGAGTCTCGTACTCGACGAAAGCATGCAGCTAATTTCAAGGAAAAACAAGTTTCAATTGTTAGCAAAGCAATGAACATGAGCTACTGCAAAGTATACAACAAAATTATTGATAAAAATGTGAGTTTCAAATAATAATTATGTTGCACCTTTTTTATAAATAAAAACTATTCAATATGTTCAAACAGATAACATGTATAGACCGTTGTATGATTAGGTCAAACTCTTACAATCCAATTAGGTGGGTATTTGGTTGTGATTGCATGCAAGGGGAACACCGAATATGTTACCACTTGTTTGTTTAGATTACTCTATAATCACAATATTGGGAATACACTCTAATAAAATCTACACACCCAATGTAGGATGTATTCCAAATACATAGGGTCCCTATGTATTTCAAAACACATTATGATTGCAATTACAATTCCAAACCAAACACCACTTTAACATACAAATGCAACAACTAAATTGCCTACAGAAGATTAAAGGTTTCATCTGGGGATAATATCCAGCTAACGTTTTCTTCATAGAGTGTAAAGCACCAAAAACGCACCTAAGGGCAGAAAAGCATGATATAGAGGTGAACAGCAGAAAACTGATGAGAGCACACAAGAATAGAGTTAGAAAAATCAATAATAGGGATGTATGGGTGCTGGCTGGGCGGTAGGGGTTGGATAAAAGTATAACACGGTATGACGGTAACATTCATAACCAATGCTAAGTTGCTAACAAAGTTCTTCCTGTGAACGCAGCAATTTGGCAGCCTATAATAAGTTCCCTGACAAAAGGGTAATAGACATGATCCAGCAAACATTGTGCTCCAAAGATCCGAAAGACATGTTCAGATCACATTAACTTTAGCCACTATAGCAAGCCCAGTAACAGCAAACTTTACTTGTGATTTTCAGAGCTATTGCAGACAGTGGCGGAGCTGGGCCTCGGGCCTCCGGGGCAATGGCCCGAGGCCCAGACTCAAAATTCCCACATATAGCAATGGCCTGGGGCAATGGTGACTTGCCAGGCTAAGCTTCCCGGCAGGGCCGGCCCGAGGCCTGGCCATGGGCCAGCTACGCCACTGATTGCAGAGTTCTCAAAACTTAAGCACATCTATCTGTTATAGGATTTAGGAACTGAGCCTAGCTCAGTTGGTGGGAGGTGTGGATGTACCCCACCACCCAGGTTTCAAGTCCTCTTCGGCTGGAATTTGGGTGCCTATTTTCTTAATTAAAAAAATACCAAGTTCCTCCTAGGTATTCTTGTTGTTTCTATCTGTTATAGGATTTGAAGCCAATGCAGAAAAGAGATAGAACATAGAAGTCCTAGATATAAGGGTCAAATCCTCCATAGAAAAACATCTCTTTAGAACCTGTTTGGAAGAGGGGGATTGCTGTAGGAATTTTTAGGATTTGGTTCAAATATCAACTAAATTCTAAGGATTTGGATACAAATCCCCCCTTTCCAAACAGGCCCTTAGGGGCAGTAGTGTAATGTGTCAAGGGTAGTAGCGCAGTATCATGTATAGGCTATGGCTGTTGTGGTATTGTAGTACAAGAGACAAAACCTAGGCTAGACTACAATACCATAACTGCCCCCAGCCTATACATGATACTACACTACTACCCTTAACATGGATGAGGGGGATTTCTTTGGGAAATTTTGGGATTTACTTCCTAAGGATTTGAATCCAAATCCCTCCTATCCAAAGAGTCATTTAAGCTTTCTTAATCCTTCATACTCTCCTAATATACTTTTCCATGTTACTCTTTGTACAAATTCAGGACCTACAGTAATAGAATAGAAGTTCGAGGAAGGTTCTAATGCATACAGGCTAATTCCATGAGAATGTGTAAGATAACTGATACTCAATTCCCAACAACATTATAAACGGAAGCATTGAAATGGTAATTACCTTGTTGGCAAACAGCATATCTAGCTTGGCGGATCTATTAGTAGCAGGACCAGTGCCATTTGGAGTCTGAGGGTAGCAAGTACGAATTGTCCTCACACTGGAACATGACAAAATCACAATATATTACTTTTTCTATTGTTCTGGAAGGAAATAAATGGATTGTGACATGCTGAGATGATCTTTACCTGCCAACAGCTGAAAAGATCTTCATAAGATTCTGGTAACAATGATCACCAGGAAGATTTTCTGCAACAATAATTCGGGTCTACGAGAGAGAGGGAACCAAATGAGCCAGTGTCCATTATCTCATATTTACAAAATGAAACAGTATATGATGCAGAGATTCATGAATACCTGGAGCTCCTGCATATCGGATTCAGTAAATGGCTGCTGACGTTTTACTCTTTTTCCATCATCACTTACAGCCTGGAATGTGATGGTTGTAAG
Organism: Phyllostachys edulis; assembly: GCA_036346405.1. NCBI lineage: Eukaryota > Viridiplantae > Streptophyta > Magnoliopsida > Poales > Poaceae > Phyllostachys > Phyllostachys edulis. The sequence continues at coordinate 13,963,479 of CM070568.1, forward strand.
CAGATATACTCGTATACTTATGTATTATGCTTAAGAATATAAGTAGGTAACTGCTGATATTTTACTCTTTTTTCAAATGAAAAAAGTTGTCATTAAAAGCAAACAATCAGTGTGTATCTTGCCACAGTGGAGAATAGAGAAACTTACAAGTTTCGATGAGGTTCGGAGGGCTGCAGCAAGCATTGAGTTATTAAGCACTAAAGCTTTTATTTTCTTGAAGCCAGCAATAACTGATATTGGCACTGCGTTGAGTAAGAAAACATGTTACTCACTGACAACATGGTTTGATACAAAATTTTGCTGGCTGTCCACATTAGGTCACATTAGGTTGAAGATTATAAACAACAGATTCTTATATCTTAAACCAAACCCAAAAAAACCCCACCTTATAACCAAAGTATTTAGGAATTTTTTAAACAAATTAAAAAAACATAATTCTTATTCAGGCGGTATCAAGTGTACATATAGATTGAACAAACATGAGCACCTTCCATTTTTTTCTCCTTTTGGAAATCATACAATGTATTCTTCTCTTAACTGGTAAAACAAACATGAGCAAATAATGCTGTAACATCGTAAACCTTACAAGAAAATGTCTACCCCTAACTATTTTAATTAGTTTTGAAGAAACCATAGTTACCGGTTCATCCAAGTCGCGGTACGGGATTCGGGTTCGTAGTTCGCCACTTTTTCTTCCAATTTCCACTGCGAACACAAACCCCGTACCCTAAACCGGTTCGAGTTCGACAAATCCGGTTTGCGGTTCGCGGGGTTTTATAGCGAATCCGGTAACTATGGAAGAAACACACTACTCACATAAACATCAATAGATACATCTAGATTCAAATCTGAAGTTACCAAAAAAAGTAGCTTTAAATATAAATATACAACTCACCATATCCCTCAGGATCCTTGGTAATAAATCTCATCAAATGTTCTGTGGTGGCCAGGTTTATATCACTGAAATAGTACTCCACCTACAAAATTGCAATCCATCTATTGCAGGTAAAAGCAAAAGAAAAAAGGGAACCAAACAAGTACAGAACACTATCTTTGCTCTTTGCCCTGGTCTTCTCTACCACTACAAAAGTGCAAATAACAAGATCATTGTTGTTGCCAGGACTTAAGAATTCTGTTTGAACTTCCGGTGCATCCCAAAAAAAACTGTCTAATGTACCATTTTTTATTTAGCCATTTGGTAACTGATTATATAAATAATAATATATTACTATACATGGAAAATAACTTCAATAACTACCTTATCGCACATAACAGAAAAGAATTGCACTACGCCGCAAGTCCAAACAGACTTTCCTGGATACCAAATTACACATACCGACAACTAGCCCACCTATCTAACTGATAAGCAGGTAAAGGGTCCTTACACTAAAACAGACCTCAACAAAATCAAACTTGAACACAACCTTAAACACAAGAAATATTTTAGGAGACTGACACAAAAATTGATACAGTTGCTCCCATCGAACTCTAAAATCTGTAATCACACAGCACAAGTGCAAAATCATAGCCCAAGGCAAGTATCTCCATGTCATTATGAACTTTTAGAAGCAAGAAAGGTAGGATAGTGTGGTTTTCACAATAGCGTAAGTACTCTAAGAGCAATACTGTTTATGCGCACAAAAGAAAATACGCAAGTTAAGCATGCACAATATTTAGCACAAAGTGATATCGACAAAAGTCTAAAATTAAACATAATAATTTACATTTAGCATATTCTTGCTAAAATCAAACAACCCAGTTGTAATCTGTGAAATTCAATGCACAAATTCAAGTAGAAACAGTTAACTGAAATAGCACTAGAAGTGTTAGAAAGTCAACCAAGCAAGACACTGGAACAAACAAAGTAGGTGAATGCATCATAAAAAGATCGTCAGAAGGTAACAACACGACAAACCAAGAATAGTTGGGAAAAGGCAAATATTATGTGCCCTAAACATCCACAACATGGTGTCAACTAATTGGTATTTGGCAGCATAAGTACTAACTTCTTGATAGTGTGGCTGCATTTGGTTTATGATTGAGGTAGTTATCAAAGCAACTTCTAGGATAAATAGGGAAGTGCATACTTTGTTTCCTTTATCCTTTTTCCTACTCCCGTATCTTTGTTTCTTTTTGTGAAAAAATATTTGACTACAAGAACAATCAGAGAGATTCAATCAATTTCCTGTAAAACAGATGCTAGGAAAAATGACTTAATGGTTCCAGCAGTAATACTGGAAAACATTACCTCAATTCTAATACACACTTACTACAACGAACAGCTGACTTGAGAAATTTTCACAAGCAAATATTCACCAGAAAGGGAACATTATGATACACTGAAATGTTCCAAATTAAGTCACCCCAAGTAAAAATACCAGACATGTATTCTTGACGCTGAACTCAACAGCCTAATACATAATCTCACGCCATGTAATCACCTAAGTTGACCAGCATTGAACCATATCGAACACTAAGGTACCATGGTTGTCAACGACATCCCATTGTTTCCCACGGATAACAAGGAACTACTAACAAATTAAAACCCCGTATGCTTAAGATCAGCATAAACCCTTATTGCGGCTACAAAACACATCATCACCCCAGCACTTAGTTAAATGGAGTCAAAACACTAGTTTAGCCAATAGATAGTCAATTGAGTCACAATGTCCAACTTTACATCGACTTAACTAATGTTTATGTTTGATCTAATTACATCTACTGGAAAAGAAACACCCACCTGCTTGGTGATCTTGTGCCCCACCTCGTCGGTGAGCCCATCCACCGCCGGCTCCGCCGCCGCTGGCACTGCGAGCTCCAATTCCGGCTCCGGCTCCTCGGCGGCAAAGCCGCCGCCTCCACCCCTCAACGGTGCGAAGAACTCGAACAGCGGGGGCGGCTGCGGCGCCGCGAAGAAGGCTGCGAGCTCCGGGGGAGGCGCGGCAAACATGCGAATCATCGCTGCCGCCGGCGGCGGCGTCGCCACCGCTGCGCCCCGTGGCACGAACTCCGGCGCCTGCGCGTTGAGGCGGCTAGCGGAGCCGCTCCTCTGCAGGCCCCCCGGCCGCTCCGCCGCCTCCACGGCGAACCACCCGGCGGCGATCTGGTCGGCCACCTCCTGCTGCGGCATTAGGGTTAGGGTTTGGGAGTAGGCGGCCGCGGCGGCGGCGGCGGCACGGTGGCGACCACTACTACTAGCTAGCTCGAAATAGCGCACCAATGGAAGCTTCCTCTAGTAGCAGCGCCGGTTGCGTAGGGAGAGCTCGGGTAGTGGCGGAGAAGGGAGTTCTCGAAGGTAGGGTTCAGGTGAGGTCGGGGTATATATAGGCGCTGACCTTCGCGGGGTTCTTCCGGCGGAGAAGCGGCGGCGACTGGGGGGTGCGGGTTGGGTACGCCCGGTGTGCGGTGGGTCTGGAATGGTAGCTGTCCGATCGGCATCGGGATTTGTGCCAGGCGTGTTGGTGTTTAGGCGCGGTGTAGGGAGTGCGTGCGACCATCAGAGGAGGGAGGTGGGACCGTGGGTGGGGTTTTCAGGATGTGTCACTGGAGTGTGGGGCCAGGACGCAGAATACCCGGTTTATGTCTTTAGTTAGTTTTCCAGAGCTTAATTTATTATTTTTAGAACCGAATATAATTTAATTTAGTACTAAGCATTATCCCTACTGTGATAAAAATTAAGTTATTTAGTGCCCTTTCATTCATTCATCCTCCATACCCCTTTGAAAAAAAAATTAGCACCGATAAATAGGCACGTCCTCCTTACACTATGTTGGTTTTCTTGATAAAACCAATCTAAGAGCAAAAATTAGTACACAAAATTTGATCATAAAGCAAAGCATGTTTGAAAGTAGAATTTGTCTGAATCAGATTATAAATTTATAAATAATAGTCTTTAGCATAGATATCCGTAACGATGTGCATGACCTGGATTAGTAAAATTACTATTTACTTTAGGTGTGTTTTGTCCACTCAATACTGGAACTAGATACGTCATGCCTCCATGTTTTGTCCACTCAATCAAGTATTTGAGTGTATGCTGTGGTTCCAAGTGCGCTATCCATTTTCAAGTGAAATGCCATCAATAGTCACCTAAAAACAACAATAGAGGAAGAGTAAGCTCACGACTCAACAAGCACAATAATAAACAATGAACAATGATTAATCAACCATAAACAATATCAACATCAACTGTTTATTTCTCTTTATACTCATACTCAAATATCAAATTCTCTTTTCATTAAATGTAAGATATTTTTACACTACATATCCATATGCACATTTCATCGCTTATACGAGTATAGCATGAGTGAACACCCATGATAGGGTTCACCCTTTCATCAAGCCCGTCCTGGATCGGGGACCTCTCCACTCCCGTGAAGTCTCTACCAACGAGGTAGATATGTGATCACCATGATCACCATTTGTTTATGAATGATGCACAATTCAACTTAATTTCAGCAATTATTTCATTATCCACTACTCATGACTTCATCAACACGATTGATACCATAACCATTCGCAAGACTTGTAATTATGTAAGGTAATAGCATATACAACATAATGATAATGAATGGTAGGGAATACAACGATCAAACCATCGATTACTGTCTACCATGCACTTGCGTCTTTATCCCCTCGGAGCCGCTTAGTGAGGCGGCGGTAAGGCACTAGAGGTCACACTTCTTGAACAAACAATTAAAAACATATTCAAACATACATTACCACAGCATCAAATCACTACACTAATCACCCTCGCATGTCTACGCAAAAAAGACACAATTAACTCAATTCTACCGGACGTTCTACGGCTGTCACAGTAGTAAAAAGGCTCTAACTTATTAATCTAAACCCCAAATCCAACAAACCAATACTTTCTGTAATCCTCATGAAATTTTCTACAACTTTCTAGTAATGACGAACTCCTAATTCTATTGTTTACTTATCTGTTTCCTTCCTCGAAGACTGTCACATAATCTGTCAGGACAGGCCACTTCTCAATTTCGTATCTTTTTTCTAAAACTTGGAAAGTTTTGAACGATGCTAGTTCTGGAATATACTCAAAATTAATTAGCTTATTCAAGTTATCACCAAAATTTAATTCATTCATTTACTAGGTGAAAATAGCCCATCTACACAACATCTGTCAATGGCATCCATTTTCTAGACAGCAGCTTTCCCAAGGCCATAACTTCTTAACTACTACAAAACATGCTATACTAGACGCCTCATCACAGATGATTCCTATGGAACTGTCTGTGTTGAAATTATCACAGACGGTTGTTAATAATAACCGTCTGTGATATGTAGCGATGGCTATAACCGTCTGTGATACGTAATTATCACAGACAGTCTTTAATAAGAACCGTCTGTGATAATTTATAGACGGTTCTTAACAACAACCGCCTGTGATAATTTTGTATCACATACGGTTTCTTGTCTGAACCGTCTGTGATATGTTGTTTCATCTCCTGCGTGATGTGTCTCTTTGGCTCACGATCGCACCAATGTCGCTACGGCTCCCAATGTATCTTTTCGTCTCCTACTCCGGCTTTAGTACTTGTTTTATAAATAGACATCCCCTTCTGAAAGGGATTTCTTATGAACCTCCTTGATCCCCTTTCTCCACAAACTCCAAATGGCTTCCCCTCGTGCCGGCTGTATTGGCCTATATTGTGCTTGTCTACTCACACCTCTCTGGTCGCAACCTGGCCCAAGCTGCGGACAAGCATTCCGTTTGCAATGTCATTCGTTGTAGGCCCTCCGATCTACCGGAGACCATAGTAGCCATCAACTGTCGACTGGAGCTCCTCCTCCGATGGACCAATGCGAGGGTCTCCGGTATCCGGCGAGTAAACCTCATCGTGCAAATCGTCCTGTGAAACTACTTAGTCTACACCGAGGATGCAGCCCGGAGATTCAAGGACGACATCTGGATTACAGGAGAGCGGGTCGATCTCGTCGAGATGGAGGAGACCAGGGTTGATGGCCTCTGGGCTATATGGGGCTTGGTTACAGAGTCCGAATGTCTACAAGCGCTAATCGAGCGTGCAAGAAAGCAGGTGAAGGCATTTGATCAGACAGTCGCTGATCCCGCCACCATTGAAGCCGACGAGAAGGCTTACGAAGATTTGAAGGCTAAGATAGGATCACTGATCCTTTTTTTATTGTCTGTGATGTAAACAGGATATGGTCTTTTTTATTGTCTGTTTATTACTGGGCGACTCATTTTAGTAATTAATTGTGCATATAGAGGCAGTGCACGGGTTCTTCGTGTAATGCCTCTATATGCGCTATGTATTTATCATAGACGGTTCTACTTTAGAACCGTCTGTGATGTACCCCTATTTCATCATAGGCAGTTGTTTATTGGAACCGTCTATGTTTTGTTATCACAGACGGTTGTTTATTGAAACCGTCTATGATATGTATTATCACAGACAGTTCTACTTTAAAACCGTCTGTGATGTAGGCTAGTACCTATTTATATTCGGACTCTAAGGTCTTCCCTCACCTGTTCGCATCCTCCTCACCCATGCGCATCTGGCGGCGACGGCCAGCGCAACGGCGCAACAGCTCCCTCCTCCTCGGCCGATTACCTCTTCATCTGGGACGCCGCCTACGCCACGTCCCTCCTTCCCGATCTGTTGCCAACGTCGTCCTTCTTCCCGTCGCCGTCGGTTGTGACATCATGGTTCACTATATAAGACACTCTTACGATAAGAGTGTCTTGTGCAGTGTCACCGTAGTGACACAACTGCGGTGACGCTGCCATCGCCTCGCCACGCCAGATGGTCGCAGAGCCAATGACCTCCATCGCCGTCCGCCGCCGTCGCCGTCTCTGCGATCGGCAAAAGAGAGAGGTCAGATGCATAGAGCATTAGACAAAATAGCATAAAAGGTGTACCTTCTCATTGTTATAAATGGAGCGATGTGTAGTTGGTATTTGATCATCTGTGATAAATGAGATAGAAGGTCGTCAAAGCCTTCGCGATAATTTCTAATCTGTATGTACATATAACAACCTAAACATCCATTTAGTAGCATTTGACAAAATAGCATGAATATATATGTTAATGGAATTATGTCTATTTCCATATCACATTATGTTCTTATCTTTCAAGCTACATAGAGCAATAAAAAGGACCATAAAGGTGATAAATGGAGCGATATCATAAAAGGTATACCTTCTCATTATGATGAATGGAGCGATCTGTAGTTGGTAGTTGCTCATTGGTATAGGCTCATTGAAATGGTTCGGTATTGCATTTGGAATGGAAAATTGAAATATAGTTGGTATTTGCTCATTGAAACATCACAGTTAAGATCCATAGAAGAGTTCATATTTCAGAATTTACTTTGGACTGCTTGTTTCTAGCTTTGATTGATAGTTCTGGGGCATTGAAAGTTCTTGATGACGGTAACTGTGGATGGAGAGCAACAATTGTAGGATCGTATAGCACAATCAGAGGGGGGGTGAATGATTGTATCGATTTCTTGCTCACAAATCAGCCAAACTTGTCGTGCGCTGGCTCTTCTTATGACCTCCTCGAGGACCTCTTTAAAACCTCCTCGAGGACCTCTTTCAAGACGACCTTTCACGCACAGCTTGACCAAGAACAATCCTGAGACAATGTCGAATAGATCTGATATCTTATTTCTCAATATTGTTCTGTGTCAACAAAGTACTCAACAAGCACCCCTCAAAGCTCTCAACCGAAAGACCTCTAAAGCTCTACCGCAAAAGCTGTGTACCAAAGTCCCCGGGAAAAACACTTCTCCTCTACCTCCTTTTATAAGCAGAGACCAATCTGTGTCAACAATGACACGGACAAAAAATCGTATCACTTCCGAGAATCAAGGGACTCGAAACCCTTCCAAATACGGGTTTTCCAATATCTCTAAACCTTTTAGATATTTGAATACTTTCCATATCTCCTCACACGTCGTAAGCCTTCAGGACTAGACCTTCCCGAAGCTTCTCCGTGCATTATCCAACCACCTTTGATCTCCACGTGCTCCAGCGCAAGCCCGACCACCTCGTGATATCCTCGACCACCTGAACCTCAGATTTTCCCATCCTAGTTCGGGTCCTCCTTGTCATCAACTATGGTCGTCTTCACGCTCAACCTGCACATGCAAAGACCAAAGAACATATCCCATCACAAGTTCTCCAACTTGACCAATATTAGTTCACACACGCATATCACATACTCTCAATCATCAATAAACACTAACCAGATCAAGCTTGAAGTCTACGACCGCTTCAACAGAGTCCGCGACCAATTCCAGTAGGTCTACAAACACCTCCAAGACGTCCAAGACGTTTACGATCAGTTCCAATAGTCTACGATCACCTCCAAGACATCCATAACGTTTACGACCACTTCCATCAAGTCTACGACCACTCACCTGCACCGTAGCACTTGAAGCAAACAGTGTTGGAATGAATAGGGTGGTCTTGTGGAGACCTCCGGGTGGTCCTGTGGAGACCTCCGGATGGTCCTGCAAGTCCTCGTAAAAGACCTCCTGAGAAGTCCTAGAAAACCTCGTGAGTGGTCCTAGAAAAACATCCTGAAAGATCTCCTGAGAGGTCCTTTGAAGACGTCCTAGGAGGTCCGGAAAGATCTCCTAAAAGACCTCTTAGAAGGTCCTGTGAAGACGTCCTGGGAGGTCCTGAAAGACCTCCTGAAAGACTTCTTGGGAGGTCCTGGAGGACCTCTTCAAAGACCTCTGGAGTGGTCTTTGAAAAACATCCGAGGTCGTCTTTGAAAACATCCGGGATCGTCTTCGTAAATCTCCAGGGTCGTCTTTATAAATATCTAGGGTCATCTTTGTAAATCTCTAGGGTCATCTTTTTGCAAAGACCACCTCCTTGCTACAGTACCTCGGAAGACCTTCGTGCTACAATTACTCGGAAGACCTCTGTGCTACCGTATCTCGGAAGACCTCCTCGCTACAGTAACTCTGGAGAGAACAGTGCCTCGGAAGACCTCCTCGCTTCAGTGCTCGTGATGAACAGTAACTGGAAGACCTCCTTGCTATAGTACCTCGAAAGACCTCTTGGACGATCCAGATAACTACAGGGAGAGGTCCTATGTGGTCCAGATAGATCCACGTTGGTGCCCATGGAGAGGTCTGAGTGGTCCAGATTGATCCACGTTGGTGCCCATGGGGGAGGTCTTGGATGGACAAGATTGATCAGGGGAGGTCCTGGATGGATGAGATTTCTCCACGTTGATTCTCCTGGGAGACGTCCTGGATGGACCAGATTAATCCTGAGGAGGTCCTGGATGGTCGCGATTGACGTGCGTTGGCGCTCCTTGGGAAAAGACCTGGATGGATTAGATTGATCCTGGGGAGGTCTTGGACGGACGCGATTGATGCGCGTTAGTTCACCTGGAGAGGTCCTAAACGGTTGTGATGGATGAGCATTAGTTCTCCTGGACGGTTGCGATTGATGCGCATTAGTTCTCCTGGACGGTTGCGATTGAGGCGTGTTGGTTTCCCTGGGGAGATCCTGGATAGTCGAGTTGATGCACGCTGATATTCCTTGGAGAGGTCCTGAATGGTCTAGATAACACATGTGGAGGTCTTGGATGGTCCTGATGCGTCCACGTGAGTGCTACTTAGAAGGACCTTAAAGACCTCCGGTAAACCTGAAAGGACATTAAACAAAACACCCAAACGGAACAACGGAACCTTCCAACAATCGCAAATTCTAGTGCAATCCAAAGGTCAATTATTCAACAGTAAAAACCACGACCACGCCCCATGGTCCAACAACAATCATTCTTCAATGTAAGATATGAACTGGTTTTTTTAACTTTTGCTGCCTTGGGCACCGAGAGATGTTTTGTCTAATGTATTTCATGGAAGAGAATAGAGACAGTGCTTGAACTTAATAGAATGTGTATTCACCCAGTGTTGGTTGGTTTAGCTGAGTTTTAACTTAAGCACCATTTTGTGCTTCATATTGTTAGTGAATATTGGTGAAATGGAAAAAGACAAGTCTCCGTGGAACTTATGCCAAGTTATGATGTCTAGAAATTTATCCATTCTGGATAAAAACCTTCGCTAGGTCAATCTGTCTGGCAGATTCACTTCACTAAATACTAATGGAATGGTAAGTAATGTACTCTAGGATGAGCCTAGCTCTGATCCAGGATGTCAATTTACTACATCTGTGCCACGTTATATGAAAATAAATAAATTATGCATGTGTATTATTGGGTTAGAGCTTAGGGCAGAGGAGGGATTCCCATTTTTTTCAGTTAGCTTTCCTGGGTCCTATTAAGCCAAATTATCTCATGCTTTGGTAATGTATGCATTGTTTGTGTCTGACAAATATACTACATATGTGTCACTGCTTGGTGATTTTATAGAGAAGAGATCATCACAGACGGTTGGAACATATAACCGTTTATGATAACCTACGTATCACAGACAGTTGGAACATATAACCGTCTATGATGGCCTACGTATCATAGACAATTTTTAGTAGAAACCGCCTGTGATAGTAGGCCTTCACAGACGGCTTCTACCAAGAACCGTCTATGTTGCGACTTATCACAGACGGCTCACAAACCGTTTGTGATAACCGCCTTTTATCACAGACACATAAATTTAGATGGTTTAGAAACCGTCTGTGATGACACTTTGTGTAGTAGTGCTCACTCGCTACTTCAAATCTAGTGTTCTAGACCTTCCTAAAAATATAACTAAATTCTATACATCTTTTCTAATTGGACAAAACTCTAATTATGATCCTAAATACCCCTAATTGCCCCCGCAAGTTCTGTGTCGAAACTCAACGAACTAGGGCAAACAGAAACCTGCTCTTCGCATTACCCAAATGTCCTACAGATTGAATAGTGACTAAACTAGGGTCATCTAAAGGTTTTAAGATCATTTCCCTCGAAGAACACGAAAACGACCATAAAATACCGCGAAATCCTTCCATTCCTCCCTTCTTTTCTTCTTCCTCTTGCTGGCCGAATCCTTCCTGTCCTCCTCTCCTATCTAGCAGCTATGGTGACTGCGGGCAGCAGGGCGCCGGTTCCAGGAGGAAGGGGCGGCAGGGGGAGGCGTAGCCATGGGAGGGTAGGGTGGCGCCAAGGGTAGGGAGGGGTGTGGCAAGTGGGAGGTGGGGGTGGTGTGGCAGGGGAGGGGTGGCGGCTAAGGTTAGGTTGCCCCCCTGACCTCTCTTATAGTTGGCCCCCCTCTTGGGCCGAGGGTCCAAGGCCTAGGTTTCCATAATTTTTTGAATTTCCCCTTTTTCCCCCTTTAATTTCCTCTCTAATTCAGTTAATCCTTCTATTGTAATTCGGGATATTACAGAGTGATTGATAGTGGTGGAGACAAGAGAATGGGAGAAGAGAGGGAGACAGAGAGGGAGAACCCAAATATATATGATGAGGTGGGTTATGGCAGGTTGGTCAAAACAAGAAAAGAAGACTAGATGCGAACACCTCGACCAGAGGACATGGTGATCTGATGACCACATGAAGAGCGTAACAATAGAAGGAAGCACATTTCAAGGGTTGGCGGAATGGGTCATCTTTCACCAAGAATAATGAGCTCTATATGATATGATTAAGATAGATCTAAAGGCTGCAACCAGAGGACATGGTGATCTGATACACACAGGAAGAGCAAAACAATAGAATGAAGCACGTTGCAAGGCAGGGCGGAATGGTCGGGGCATCTTTCACTAAGAATAATGGGATTTTATATGATATGACTAAGATATCCAATTTATAAATTGGACACCACCCTGGAAATTTCTTAATCTAATATAGTCCATAGACATGTCCAATTGTTACTTAGGTTATTCAATTTATTCCTATTAGGCGCAAGTATTTTATGTTTGCCTAAGATTTGCTCAAGGGGTGGACTAGTGCCCGCCGTTGGATCTCACTTAAATCACATAGATCTCAGTTGTTCGATCTACTAGTAACAAAATATCATGAAGCGCAACAGTAAATTACAGATCTCGCAACAATCGCCGTCCTCCTGGCAACAAACACAACCCAAAAATATGCAACAAATGAGACCTCTTCGTGCAACAAATATTAAAATCACTCCAATAAAAATAAAAACATTGTTGCAACAAATAGAAAATGGACTTGAAACAACACCAACATTTTAGAAGAGGTACTGCAACATTTTAAAAACTGTCTGCGACAACTTTGCCCACCTGTCGCAATATCTGAAACGAGCTCAAAGGAGGAGACACCCGTCCTACATTACTGCCCAGTTGCCAGTCTGCGGCTGTGGACGGGGTGCGGATATGGCAAAGCTGCGCCCAAAGGCGATGGAGCTCAGCTAGCCCCTCCAGTGGCTGCGATGGCCTCGCCTGGCGATGGCAGAGCTCAGCTGGCACTGGTGGAGCTTGCAAGCACGAGCAATGGTGGAAGGCCTCCGTATGGGGCTCTAGTTGTGACTGCGTGAGGCAAGAGAGCGAGGGAGGCGAGTAGAGGAGTGGGAGGGGCACGTGAGCGCTGGCCGTCCTTGGCCATGTGGAGAGAAGGATGAAAGAAGAATAAGAAGCTTGGAGGAGGAGAGAGAGAGAAAACGTTGTTCTGGTCTGGAAGAAGAAAGTAGGAGGAGAAAGTCAAAAGGCAATAGAGCAATCGTGTTCACTTGGGTGGAGAGGCATTTGATGCCTTTGTCGTTGGACAACAGGACGAGTCGTTTGATTGTTTTGCTCGTGTTGGACGCCCGACACCTAGCAATATCGTTTACTCAGTCTCTATATGTGAGACCATGTGGAGGTCAGTCTATGATTTGCAATGAGTAATTGATTATGCTTTGCGTGCTTTATTGAGTTTGAGTTTGAAATTAATCTGAATTCAGAGGTGCTGTCAGGTTTTGTAACATCCCATTTTTTGAGTCTTAAAAACCTTTTTTAGTAGTTTAGCCCCTTGGAAAATTTTATCGGTTTTATTGAATTTAATAAAGCTTAAATGGGACTTTTCAAAAACAAAACAATTTAATGTGAATAATTTGAATATCAATTAATCCCAAAATTATTTTACTTGAGTTCCTTGTGCTTGGAAGTATTTTCAAGATTTTTCTGGAATTTTTCTGAGTTGATTTGCTAGTTTAAATTTGCCATTCGAATTTTATGTATTTTCTAAAATAGAAAAACTATTTAAAATTCATGAATTCCAAGTAGGCTGATTTCTTTATCTGGCCCACATCCTATCTCTCTCTCCATTGACTGTTAGCCTATTTACGTCAGCTGTGACCAATCCTCTCTCTCTCCATGGTCTGCGCCCGGTCCCACTTGTGAGTCACACGCATGTCGTGTGTGACACGGTTTCACCCTAGCCACCATCGCTGACATGTGGGCCCCACCCTCACTGCTATTCATCATCTTCAACAGCGTTCGACTCGGACTCTGCGGCTGCCTCGGTTTCTTGGCGTGCGCACCAGGTACTCTCCCGGTCATCCCCGCGTTATAAAAAGGCGCCGCCCTTGGCCTTCGCACCCAACCACACCCGCCGCTGCTTAAAACCCAAGCCCTAGCAGTTGAGAGCTCAAGATTTCGCCGCTGCCTTCCTTGAGCCTTCGTCACCAACTTTCGCTGCCATCAATGAGCCCTAGCCTTCATCGTCACCACCACCGGGACCACAACGACTAGTTCTACACCGCTGTCACCTCGAAGTCGACAGAGTATCGTCGTAGCGTCGTCGTGCTGTAGACCCGATCTGCGCCGCCATTTAAACCTTGCTGTTGTCCACTTCTGTCCACCTTCGGTTGACGCATGTACACCGTTCAGTTCGTCGTCGCTTCAGCTACCCAGTGCGCCCCTCCGCGTCCACCGATATAGCCTCAATCGCCAACGACCATCGAGACCCGAGCCCCACCGCCGCCGTAGTCGTCCACGTCGCTACCCACGTCGACCCCGCCACCTACGTTTCTACCACAGGTACGCGTCGTATCACGCGGCGTCCACCTTGCGGCCACATCACCATCTTCAACCCACGTGTCGTGTTGCCATTGGTCCGTGTTGGCCACATGTGCACCACGTTATCTCCACCCATGCAAAACTCAGAGTCAAAGTCAATGTAGACTTAGTCCGCAGTGGACCAAGCTACTAACAAGTGGACCCCACATGTTAGAGCCTTAACCCATAGACCATGAGCCCGTAGACCTATGGACCAAATCCATGGACCAATCTATAGACCTTTGGTCCCACCTATCAGCCTCTATTCCTATTTTTGGGATTTTTTAAATTTGAAATTCGTTGTTGATGTCATGCTAACGTAATATTTCAGAATTTCCTTTAGAAAGAAAATTCCTAAAATCCGGCATAGTGTTTTCTCTATCTTTTTCTTAGATTTAAATCTTTCGAGAGCCAGTTTTTCCTCATACAAACTCTGATTGAGCCCATTCAAGTTTATAAATTCATCTAAATTCAAGCTCTAACTTCCTGTGATTTTTTATTTAATTTTTGGAGTTCATTTGTTACTTTGTTTTGTATTTATTTGAGTTTTCTCTTTCGTTTGAGTAGATGTTGATACTTCAGGAGTTTTCAAGGAAGGAGGAGTTGATCAAGCTCAAGACTAGTACCAAGACTTATTTCAAGGTAAGTTGTACCTTCAACCATGTTGGACCCAGTTTTTCAAAAATACTTTGATTTGAACTATTACATGGTATTTAAATTATTTAATTCTCTAAATGCTTTGGGATTAGCTATACACCTATTTGTTTATATCCACTTTGCTCATTGTGTTACCATGATCATTTGTCACCCTAGCTTGGTTAATTACTAGTTGGTATTATCATAGCACCAACGTGGGTTGGTTAGACACGATTAGTGTGCTTAGCCATGCAGTGGGTCATTGATATCATTTTGAGTTGCAAATCTAAACTTGACTAAGTGATTTTGGAACTTCTTTGTGAAAAGACTGTGTGTTGTATGTTGTCACTCGTTGATGGCATATGTTGCACTTAATCAATGGGCTGGTAAAAGATTTGGACCGAGGCAAGTAGAAAGTATGGTGTTATGATGGAGCTTTGTGATTGGGTTTATGAACATTGGTAACTTAGAGTACCTTGGCAGTCTCGCCTTAGTCAATTAATGACTTAATTTTGTACGCCATTGAATTGGGCCAAAACTGTATGACCACATCCATGGTATGGAACAGGCCTAACTTAGTAAGTTATGGAGTCTCAGCATTGATTACTATGGAGGTAAGTTAAGTGCTCTATGATGGGTGGAGGTGTGGATGACTTTGTAGGGTCACATTTATGGGTGGTTCGCTGTCTTAAGGTCCAACAGTGTACGTTGGACCAGCGAGTGAGATTGGGGCCTACAAAAGGGAAGGCCTCCGTATGGGGCTCTAGTTGTGACTGTGTGAGGCGAGAGAGCGAGGGAGGCGAGTAGAGGAGCGGGAGGGGCACGTGAGCTCTGGCCGTCCTTGGCCATGTGGAGAGAAGGATGGAAGAAGAATAAGAAGCTTGGAGGAGGAGAGAGAGAAAAAATTGTTCTGGTATAGAAGAAGATAGTAGGAGGAGAAAGTCAAAAGGCAATAGAGCAATCACGTTCACTTGGGTGGAGAGGCATTCGATGCCTTTGTTGTTGGACAACATGATGAGTCGTTTGATTGTTTTGCTCATGTTGGACACCCGATAGCTAGAAATATCGTTTCCCGACACCTAGCAATATCGTTTACTTAGTCTCTACATGTGAGACCATATGGAGGTCAGTCTAGCTATGATTTGCAATGAGTAATTGACTATGCTTTGGATGCTTTATTGAGTTTGAGTTTAAAATTAATCTGAATTCAGAGGTGCTGTCAGGTTTTGTAACATCCCAATTTTCGAGTCTTAAAAACATTTTTGAGTAGTTTAGCCCCTTGAAAAAATTCACCGATTTTATTGAATTTAATAAAGCTTAAATGGGACTTTTTAAAAACAAAACAATTTAATGTGATTAATTTGAATATCAATTAATCCCAAAATTATTTTATTTGAGTTCCTTGTGCTTGGAAGTATTTTCAAGATTTTTCTAGAATTTTTCTGAGTTTATTTGCTAGTTTAAATTTGCCATTTGGATTTTATATATTTTCTAAAATAGAAAAACTATTTAAAATTCAGGAATTCCAAGTAGGCTGATTTCTTTTTCTGGCCCACATCCTATCTCTCTTCCAGCTTGCCTGTCGGCCCATTTCCGTGCCACAGCCAATCCTCTCTCTCCCACAGGTGCGCCCCCCCGATCCCACTTGTGAGTCACGCGCATGTCGTGCGCGACACGGTTTCACCCTAGCCACTGTCGCTGACATGTGGGCCCCACCCTTGCTGCTATTGATCGTCTTCAACTGCGTCCGACTCGGACTTCGCAGTCGCCTCAGTTTCTTGGCATGCGCGCCATGTACTCTCCTAGTCGTCCCCGTGTTATAAAAAGGCGTCGCCCTCGGCCTTCACACCCAACCGCACCCGCCGCCACTTAAAACCCTAGCCCTAGCTACCGAGAGCACGAGATTTCGCTGTTGCTTTCCTCGAGCCTTTGTCGTCGACTTTCGCTGCCATCAATGAGCCCTAGCCTTCATCGTCACCACTGGGACCGCAGTGACTAGATCTACACTACTATCACCTCGAAGTCGATGAAGCGTCGTCATAGCACCGTCGTGCCGTAGACCCGATCTACGCCACCATTTAAACCCTGCCGCTGTCCACTTCTATCCACCTCTGGTTACCGCATGTACACCGTTCAGTTTGTCGTCGCTTCAGCTACCTAGTGCGCCCCTCCACGTTTGCCGCTGTAGCCTCAATCGCCGACGACCATCGAGACCCGAGCCCCACCGCCGCCGCCGTCGTCCACGTCACTGCCCACGTCGACCCCGCCACCTACGTGTCTACCACCTAGGTACCGCGTCAGCGCCACGCTAGCGTCCACCTTGCGGCCACATCACCATCTTCAGCCCACGTGTCATGTTGCCATTGGTCCGTGTTGGCCACATGTGCGCCACGTCATCTCTACCCATGCAAAACCCTGAGTCAAAGTCAACGTAGACTTAGTCTGTAGTGCACCAAGCCACTGACAAGTGGACCCCACATGTTAGGGCCTTAGCCCATAGACCCGTGAGCCCGTAGACCTATGGACCAAATCCATGGACCAGTCTATAGACCTTTGGTCCCACCTATCAGCCTCCATTCCTATTTTTGGGATTTTTGTAATTTTGAAATTCGTTGTTGATGTGATGCTAACGTAATATTTCAGAATTTCCTTTAGAAAGAAAATTCCTAAAATCTGAAATAGTGTTTTCTTTATCTTTTTCTTAGATTTAAATCTTCCGAGAGCCAGTTCTTCCTCATACGAACTCTAATTGAGCCCATTCAAGTTTATAAATTCATTTAAATTCAAGCTCTAACTTCTTGTGATTGTTTATTTAATTTTTGGAGTTCATTTGTTACTCTGTTTTTTATTTATTTGAGTTTTCTCTTTCGTTTGTGAGTAGACATTGATACTTCGGGAGTTTTCAAGGAAGGAGGAGTTGATCAAGCTCAAGACTAGTACCAAGACTTATTTCAAGGTAAGTTGTACCTTCAACCATGTTGGACCCAGTTTTTCAAAAGTACTTTGATTTGAACTATTACATGGTATTTAAATTATTTAATTCTCTAAATGCTTTGGGATTAGCTATACACCTATTTGTTTATATCCACTTTGCTCATTGTGTTACCATGATCATTTGTCACCCTAGCTTGGTTAATTACTAGTTGGTATTATCATAGCACCAACGTGGGTTGGTTAGACACGATTAGTGTGCTTAGCCATGCAGTGGGTCATTGATATCATTTTGAGTTGCAAATCTAAACTTGACTAAGTGATTTTGGAACTTCTTTGTGAAAAGACTGTGTGTTGTATGTTGTCACTCGTTGATGGCATATGTTGCACTTAATCAACGGGCTGGTAAAAGATTTGGACCGAGGTAGGTGGAAAGTATGGTGTTATGGTGGAGCTTTGTGATTGGGTTTATGAACATTGGTAACTTAGAGTACCTTGGCAGTCTCGCCTTGGTCAATTAAGGACTTAATTTTGTGCGTCATTGAATTGGGCCATAACTGTACGACCACATGCATGGTTTGAGACAGGCCTAACTTAGTAAGTTATGAAGTCTTGGCATTGACTACTAAGGATGTTGGTTAAGTGCTCTGTGATGGGTGGAGGTGTGGACTACTCTGTAGGGTCACATTTATGGGTGGTTCACCATCTTAAGGTCTAACGGTGTACGTTGGACCAACGAGTGAGATTGGGGTCGATAGTATGTACATCGGGAGAGTCAATTGTTGAGGTGAAGTTTTTGAAAGGTTTTGTTATGATTGGTGTAGACTATAGTGGTTATATCTTGTGGGTAAAGTCTACAAACCTCTACGGAGTGTTAACAATCTATTCGAATAGCCACGTCCGCGATCATGGTCATGCTTGGGGATTTCACACGAGAGGTAGATTTTCATAAAACAATTGGGAGGGATGGCTGTGTGAATTAACTCATATGGTTGTGTGAAAAAAAATTAATTATGCTTTGTGAACTTTGTGAAAATACTTGTTAAATTATTATTGTTTATTTGTTTAATTTATGCTTTCAATCTATTATTTGTATTCAAATTACAAGTGTTGCTTTTTGCAAAATAATCATAGAAACCATTTCCTTTGAAATAAGCCATCATCTATAATTGCATTATGTGGTACTGTTGGAAATATGCCCTAGATGCAATCATAGAGATGATTATATTTCATTATATTTATAATATTGGATAATATGTTATCCTGTTCCTTGAATGAATCATTAGTTATGAAGATTAACACGTATGTGACTTGTTCGTGAAACTCTTAACTTATATGATGTCGTTCTAAATGAATCCCTGGTCGGATGTCAATGGTCATAACACTATTGACTCTATCGATTAGCACATTGTATTGATTGATGACCATGTTTCACCGGTCATGGGTATAGAGATATCAAATCAATAATGTGAACACATGTTAGAGAACATGGGATTTGATTGACCCACCTTGAGACACTATTGAGATTGTTATGATTCTATGTGTCGTTAGTTGGTCTCAAGCAATGATGATGTATAATCCTTAGACCTGAGATTAGCATGGTTTCCTACATGTATAATAGCATTCTTAGGAATTGCCAATCGCTACTCGTAACTGGGTAGTTATAAAAGTAGCTTTCAGGAATGTTATGAAACATGCAGGGGAATGTGACTGGTCGGATATGGGATTTGCCCCTCCTAACATAACAGAAGAGATGTCTCTGGGCCCCTCGTTGTGGTCAGATAAAGTAAGTGCATGGCCATGCCACTAGTGGTCGAAGTGTTCGACCACGTGAAGTTATCCGACACTCGATCGAGAAAGTATTGAACAGTCCATGGATGACACAACATCTCACTTGGAGTTCAACCAAACATCATGAGGCAAAGAGAGAATACATGAGTAGGTTTCTTAGTTCGATCAGTTACGGACTGGTCGTAGACTGGTCGAACGTAATCACAGAGTGATCGAAACCTGGTCGTAAGGAGTTACGAACTGGTCGTATAGAGATAGGATCTGGTTGTAAGTGATGAGGACCTGGTCGTAGATCATATTGCATTAAGGTTCGTCCAATGTAATTTGTGTATATTCGGTAATCGTTATGTCCTACTAGGAACCGCTAACGACTCGTGGTCGGAAAGGGTTTCCGAGTCACAACCGATTACGCATGAACCTATAGGGTCACACACTTAACAGGTTAGAACAAACTAGTATGGATACAATTGGTTAAATGTGTTCAGATAGGATCTGTCACGAGCATTATATAAGAAGATGCATGAGGTTGTTGGGACGGGGGTGAACGTAACAGACAAGACACACGAAAGTTGTGAGTTAAGTTGTTCCACCAAAACCCTAGCCGCCATCTTTCGGAGAGCTCTGCCGTGTGACTTGGTGCTAGCACACCGGCGCGCGGTTGTTCCTTCCCTGGATGTGTGGATACCGTAGAGGCACTATTGCGGTTGCTGTTGCACTTGAGGACGATCCGCATTCTTCATAAGGAACTGCAGAGGTCGCTGGAGGAGATGATCAACCACGACCACCGCACCGACGTGCTCGACGCTGGACGATTGACTGCGACCACTACATCGATGCACTCTACATTGGACCAGGCTACTCCAACCCTTCTTCCGCGGCTCTGCGCGTCTGGTGGTAATGATCTGTGATCATCTACTTGCTTGGCTTCCTGGTTTACGTGGTAGAAAATTTTGATTTGTTGCTATCGTAGCCTACCCGTACCCCAACAGGTACAACTTGTTGAGTACTCGGAGTACTCATTCTTACTGTAATCATTCAACTGAAGTGGAGGGGTTTTCGCCTGCTTTTGAGGAAGAGTTTCATGGGGAGGTTGATCGCTAGGTCATGATCCTAGTCGATTGCCTATGGCAAGTCAATGGGTTTCCACTAGAGTTGCTTCCGTTCCACTGATGTTTTTTTTACTTAGTGCTTTGCCCTGTGTGGCTTAATAAGTGTAACTCGACCATATGATCAAAATCATTATTTATTAATCAAATTAGTCATTTATTCCTATATTCGCCTTGTGTGGAATGATATTCATCTATTTTGACATTATGTGCACTACTGTAATCTTAGACTAGTGTATTATACACAAAGGGTCCAGATTTGCATATCTGGGTCCCGACAGGTTTGAACCGATCAGACCGGCCCTTGTGGCAATCTGATCAGTCGAGGTCTAGTGGTTAAACCGGCCCTGGCATGGCGGTCAAACCGGTCAATTATGAAAAAAAGTACCATTTTGGAAAACTGTAAAAATCACTTGTGTAGGGTTGTGAGGTGATTCGTTTGCACTAGGTGATACGGGGTGGCCCAATCTTCTGATGACGATGAACATACATAGAATGAAGATAACTCGAGGGTAGCAACACAATCTGAAATTGGGGTAGCCTTGTGTCAAGCACACGACCACGACAGAAGCAATCGCACCACAGCTCTCACAATGATACAATCCAAATCCACACAACCAGCACGTATGCAATTGCATGGAGAGGTTGACCATGACCGATCAATCCAAGCAAACTCGAAGAATCCGCAAGAACAATAGAGGCAAGAACACTCAGTTCTGAAAATTAGCAACTAAACAATAGATTGGATCTATCCAAAATCATCAAATTTTGTGGTGCCTCTCCTAGGGCTGGCTACACACCTTAAATAGGGAGCTATCCTCCCTCCTAGTTCAGCCGAACAAGGCTTAGGACAAGCCCAACTCCAATTAGAACACTAGAACCTGAAAACAACTCCTAAACACAAACGACACGAACTCTAGTGTTCTGAATGAAAACAAAAGATACATGGGCGAAATTATGAGTATAATTCGGCCTAAATACATGGCATGCAAGCCCACACAATTTCCTAACTCATAAGGCCCAATTCAGATAGATATCCACTTCAAATTCAAAATTGACTTTGTGCTGAAATTTGGAGAGTGCTCAAATTTGGATTTTGAGTTTGTGTTGGAGTTCAATGACTCTCCATCATGCCTAGGGCTGGCCAAAGCCCAACTTGGGTGGTGTGCCTCCCTCCTTGGGCCCATGTGCTTCCTTGGCCCTTCCTTGGCTTAGCCCATACGGTTGGTTCTTGTTTTGCTTTGGCATGTGGGAGTAGAACTCTTCCTCTTGGCTTGGCCGAAGGATTCTTGGCCCATGGCCATGAGGCAGCCCTTGGTCCACGTGCTCCCATTTCTTTTGGCTTCTCCTTCGATTTCGGCTTCTCTCCTTCTTTGTTGGCCGAAAGGCTTGTTTCTTTTCTCCTTTTGGCCGAATGTAATGCAAATGCATGCATGTTTTCCTCCCTTGCGGTGCCTTCCTCCCTTATCTCCCTCTAGACACCGTAAGTCGATGGGATATTCTCATCACTAGGTCTCACTGAAAATGGAGTTTTGAGGTAATACTAGATAGAGTTTGAAATTTCCAAAGAGGATGTAGTCTGAGACTTGGGAAAAATTCCTGAGCAGTTCGACCGCCGGCCAAGCGACAGTCTGACCGAGGTTGTTGGCGGTTAGACAGACTAGGGCGGCGGTCTTACCGGCCAAGCCAGACTACAACATGAACACCACTTTAGCAACGCATATATGCGTTGGTAGAAGTCTAGATAAATGTTGTTAGGGTCTATACCAACACATTTAGTATGTGTTGCAATTGAGGCCGTTGCCTGGTCTATGACAACACATATACAAGTGTTGGTAACATGTAAATAAAAGCGTTGTAAGGTTGCAACACATATTTTGATATAGTGGCAACACACACACACACAGTGTGTGTGTGTGTGTGTGTGTGTGCATTGGCATTGGACACTAGCAAATCGCTTCTAGGATTGTTTACAACACATCTAATCATTACAAAAAGGTGTCCTTTCATGTCCAGGCTGGACTTATCAATTAGGGTCCACGGGGTTAAGCAAAACACACATATCAAAGTGTAAAACAAAAAAATTTCATTGACATCAACAAAAAATTGTTCCATTACAAAGAATTTCCAACTGGCTTCATAAGTCTAAACTCGAGGCATGCACAGTCGGTACCATCATGATCTAATAACATAATACGCCCTAAAACATAAATGTAAGAAAATGTCTATACTTTTAGTGGAAAGTCTTCGTTCTCTATGCCCCCGTGGTTCTATAAAAAAAATTCTTCATTCCCCAGCATTCTCCGTTCTACATACAAGTTTGCCGAATAGTCCAAACCATCAACATATCTTCTCAATCTGAAAAGAGAAATAAGATTCTTTTAGTGCATTATTAAAGTAAAATGTAACATTCCAACTCTTCCAAATAGATGCAGGTGTTTTATGTGCATCCAAGGAAAGAAAAGAACCTGATTTTGATTTTTCTTGTCTTTCACATAAGCTCCAATGCACTTACAAGTTACTAGAGAAAGCTCAAAAGAATTGCCATCTTGATCATAGGAATGGCATTCTTTAAATACCTATTTGTAAATGAAAAAGTTAGCTGCTTTGAAAATCGTCTTTTCGCGTCCAAGTCAACAGTCAAATCCACGGTCAACTGACCAGAGTGGCAAAGAAGGGATTAAAGTTGAGAACGAGTGGCATAAAAGGGATGAGTAGTTTTTCGATGGCATTTTAGGGAGCTCGCCAACTTCCAATGGCAAATAAGGAATTAACTCTAGTATATATGCTGAATTCTTCTTGCTACATCAGTGATGCGCCTGTCATATTATTAATCTTGTAGTTAAATGTGGTATGAAGAGGTTGGATTAGTATATTAAATCTTTCTGTGATGCGATATCTTTCTTAAATCATTCTAACCAACGAAATATTGCATATTAGAACTTTTGCAGGGCAAGGATGTACGTCTAAGAAAATTTGGTTTGGAGATGCTGGTAAGATGGAAATCTATTTAGTTGATGCTTAAGAGCCTTTTACCATATAAAAGCATATTTTCTGTTTTTATTCAGATGCACTATCATAGTAATAACGGTAGTACACTATTGACTGAGCAACATTAGTATGTTGCTGAGAAGTTACTTCAGTTTTTGGAACTTTTTATGATTCCATTGTTGCTTTCTCCATTGTGTATTATCCAACATCTCCTTTAATTGTGCATAATATTCTAGAAATTGCTAGTCACTTGAAGGCTTATGAAAATGAAATAGTCTTACGAGAGGCTATCATTGTTATGAAAACTAAATACTTGAAATATTAGAAAGAAATCCCATTCATATATGCATTTGCATTTATTTTAGATCTAGAGCTAAAGTTCAAGGAGTTGTTAATGTTCTCCAACTTCTGAGTGATGCTACAGGCCTAGACTATTCTAACAATTTTGTAGATGTTCGTGCTAAATTTTCTGAGGTTTATCAAAACTACAAACATAAGTTTCAGAGAGTTCTCTTGCAACGACCTCTATTACCCCCCACCACAAGTAATAAGACAAATGTGTGGGGGCCAAATATGGGGTGCAGTTTCTCTCTCCAGGTCCAGGGGTTCAGATTCTACAACGCCAAGTTCTGAAGCAAGACAAATCGCTCACCCAAGAAGTGGGGAACTATCCGCCTATCTAGACAGTGATACGATGCATTACCACGTAGATGGCTTCGAAATTTTGCAATGATGGCATGACTACAAGATAACATATCAAATGCTATCCATATTAGCACGTGATGTGTTAAATGTTCATGTCTCCACGGTTTCCTCTGAGTCTGCTTTTAGTCTTTCTAGAAGAATATTGGAGGTGAGAAGAACAAGTCTTACGAGTGAGATGGTGGAGATACTTCTAACTGTGAAAGACTGGGAACAAGCTAATACACGAGCATAACAACCTGTAGATAATCCAGAGTTGGCAACCGTGTTCGAAAATTTTTACCTAGACAATGGCATTTAGAACATAGATGTATGCTGAGCTATAGGCTATACACTTTTTTTGAAAAGGACATCCCTAGCTGTAACATCCCAAAGTTCTGTTACCAAAATGAAGTTAACAAAGTTGTTATTTTATTAGATTTTCTGAAATTTAAAAGAGTTTTTATTGCTTTTCTTGAATTTCCTAAATTTTAAAAGTCAAAAATAAAATTTATTGAGTTTTCTGTGTTTTTATTGGATTTAAAGGTAAAAAGGAAAATTTAATTAATTTCTTGAATTTTCTAGATTTTAAAAGGTTTTCCTATTTTCTGAAAATTAAAATAATTTATGTGCAAAAATAAAAGACAACTCTAAGTTGAAAATAATTTTATTAAGTTCAAAATAATTCAAGTAATTTCTGTGAATTTTTCTAGATTTTTTGAACTCTTTTTGTTATTTTCTAAAAGTCTATCCGATTTATTGCTTTTTTGAAATTCGAAAATCAAATTCCGAATCTCAAATTAACACCAAATCAAAATCCAAATTATGAGTCTCAATTCAAATCCTTGTTTCAAAATCAAATATTTTGGCAGTCAATTTTGGATCAAATTCTTGTTTTGAATTTATCTCAAATTCAAATCTCAGCTGAGTTTCAAAATTCAAATTTATATTTGAATTTTCTCCGAAATAAATTTTTAGAATTTCATTTCAATTTCTAGGCTAAAAATCTTTTTCTTTTCTTTCTTCCTTTTTTCCTTTTCCTTTTCCTTCTTTTGCTTTTCTTTCTTTCTTTTTCCCTCTTTTCTTTTCTTTTTTCTTTTCCTTCTTCTTCCCCTGGCTCTATCTTGAACCGACCGTAACAGTAGCCGCCATTAGCACCCATGAAGCTCCTCAATCCTCGCGATTTCCTTCAATTTTTCCTCACGAAAATGCTGGCAATCAATTCCCCTCATCTTGCCTCCCCCATTTCCGGCCTTATCCCCCAATTTCGCGCACCCGTTTCACCGAAACGCGCCATGCCGCTGCAAGACACACCGCGTCGATCTCCTCATCCGGTCCTCCTCTGCCCCTATAAAGGAGAGCATCAGGAGCCCCTCGTCTCACTCATCTCACCCCCCGGAGTTTCACCTCCCCTACTCCTTTCCTCTCACCGCATTCAAGGTTTTTCTCCCGCCGGCTGAACGCCACTCCACCGTCGATTTCTCTGTAATACCTCGGCCTACTCGTATGTGGCCCATGTGGCCCATGAGAAGTTGTGTGATGGGATTAGTCCCACATTGCTTGTCTAAAGTGAGTTGTACTAGTATATAATGCCTGTTGGGTTCTAACATAGCACCTCCGGGTTAACCCTTTTACACGAAGCGAGGACGAAAGTGTAAGTGGGGTGCTATGTGTCTTGTGGTCCGTCCCACTGTGAAATTTGGGCATTGAGCGGATTTTGGGCCAGGGTGTTACAGATGGTATCAGAGCATCAACCTTCGCTGCACGGGCGCGTGCGGGACAGGGGCGCGGGCATATGGCGCATGGCGCGTGTGGTCCCGGAGTGGACACACGGCATGGCATATGTCTTAGACCTTTGGACGCCGCGGACGTGTACCGAGGGGTGGTTCTAGGCATTTGCCGCGTATGCGGTGTGCTGCCGAGGGCGTCAACCCTTAAGGGGGGGTGAATGTAATACCTCGGCCTACTCGTATGTGGCCCATGTGGCCCATGAGGAGTTGTGTGATGGGATTAGTCCCACATTGCTTGTCTAAAGTGAGTTGTACTAGTATATAATGCCTGTTGGGTCCAAACATAGCACCTCGGGTTAACCCTTTTACACAAGCGAGGGCGAAAGTGTAAGTGGGGTGCTATGTGTCTGTGAATCCGCCCTTACGGTGGCTGGGCATTGAGCGGATTTTGGGCCAAGGTGTTACATTCTCCACCGTTGAACGAGCTCCACCGATTTGGTCCACATCCTCGGCTTCGCCTCATGACGTTCTACGCCGTGCTCCCTCCCTCCTCGCCGGAGCGCCGTTCAGTCGTGAGCCCGCGCCTCGTCGCCGCCTCTCTCCTCGCCGCCGGCAAACCGTCTGTGCCCTTTTGCTGCTAAGGTGAGCACCAAGTTCACCTTGTTCTCCTCTTTTGGATGATATCCTCGCCGGCTGCAGCTTTACCGCCATTTTGCCGGAACGCCAGTTCCCATGCGCCGTCCGCCATGTGGTGCAACATCATCGCCACCTCACCATTTTGCATACGTGGCCACCTAGTCAACGCCTACGTGGCTGCCCAGTCAAATGCCTACATGGCATTTTTTCCTTTTCCTTTAGAAAAATAAATTAGTAATTCTAGAAATTCCGATTTTCATCATTTCGTGTGATTTTCAATCTTCCGAGAGCCCGTTCTCCTTCGTTTGAGCTCCGATTCAAGTGATTCAAATTTCTAAATTGAATATCTACCTCCCATTACCAAAATTATTTGATTTGGAGTTTATTTAAATTTTATTTAAATTTTGTTTGAATTTGGCTTATTTTCGTGTATAGATTTCGACGACTTCGGAGAACTAGATTTCGACGCCATTTGAGAACAACAACTAATTGAGTAAGGCAAGTTTCATCCTTTGATCTTGTTTGATCCCAATATTTTAAATTATTTAATTTCTGCTTTAAATTATTAATGCATTCTTATTTATATTCAAGTTAATTTGAATTCTTGTTTTAAATTTATAGTTATTGCCAATTCCATTTGTATGGCCAAATCTTGACTTTGAATTATCCATACCTTTTTATCTTAGATAAAATCTAGTTGATGCAATAGTATGAACTAAAATATTTTGGGAAAAATTGTGCTTAGTCATGCTTAGACCCAAAAGTATTCAATTTGGGGAATTTTTAGCAAAAAATCAAATGTGATTTAAATTGTATCCATAGCATTGGTGTGCCGTGGAAGTTTATAAATGACTTTAAAAAATAAAATAAAATAAAAAACTAGTTTAGACTTGGGCGAAATGGATAGTTGGTAGGTACAAGTTTATGCACGGGCTCAATTCACTGAATGTTTGAGGCCTAGGGATTGTTTTGGAAGTCGCCCAGTCATTTAAGGACCAATCTGCGAGCTGTGGATTGTTGAGCCATTTCGTACTACCACAAGTCTGGTATGGGACAAACCGGGCTAATTAATTTGCAAAGTTCCATTGTTAGTTGTGCCATATTGATGTGTGGGTGTTGTGAAAGCTTTTTTAATACCCAAATGGCGCAAGAAGGGGGCTTCTGGCGGATAGTGTAATCTAAAGGAAATAAAATATTAGTGGGCATGACTACCTTGAGGTAGTGCATTATAAAGGCCTTGTAATAATCACTTAGTCGCACACCTTCAGAAGTGTGTCAGACGGACATTAAAAGTTGATTATCTCTTGTGGGTAAAGTTATACAACATCTGTAGAGTGTCAAACTATTCAAATAGCCGTATCCACAGTCATGAACATTCTGAGCAAAGCCTTTCACAGATTAGACTATGGTTTTGTTTTTAAAATGTTTTGACAAATAATTTCATGGATTTTTATCCCATGTGGAAAATTTGGGCAGAAAGCCAGGTGTAAGAGAGTTAGTCCTTCACCACTTGTGTGTGGAGGTTTATCCCATGTGCTCACCCTTGCTTAATAAAATGTTGTTTAGAGGAGAAGGACTTCGCTACTGGTGTGGATCTCGACGACTAGGCCACTACCCTAGTCGATTGCCTGTGGCAGATTTGTTGGACTCTACTACTACTTTTTCGTCTTTCGCTGTATTCTTTATTGTTGGCTCGTAAGACTTTCTTGTAATAAACTATGTTATTTATTAATAAATTTGTGCAGAGTATGAATGTTACCATATTTGTTTACTGTGTGAACTAGCTACTGATCATGAGACTAGTTCAAAATACACAGAGGATTTAGTGGTGTTACTCCCAGGTCCGAAGCTAGCGCGCACACACACACATTGTCCCCTTCCCCAAATACCACTCTAACACCATCTGGGCCGAGCACCAGAACTAGAGCAAAGCAAATTAATCAAGAGGTGAATCTTTTCTCAATGAGCTATGCATTGATTTCCACAAGAATGGATTGCTACCTAATACCTCTACTTTACTTGTTATTTGGTTTCATGAAGATAAGATGAACAACTCCATGTCAACATGACATTAGTGAAAAGATAAGAAAGGCAAATGGTATCAGCGAAGGTCATCGCTTACATCAGCAAATATATGAAGTCATCGCATGTGTCAACATACTTAGCTATGAAGTATATGATGTTATCGCATATGCCAGCAACCAGATGATGTCATCGCACATGTCTGGATATGATTGATGTCATCGCTTATGTCATAATCTAAAATGATGTCATCGCTTAGGTTGTCATCTTTCTTGGACATCAAGTAATGAGGTGTAAAGTTAAACTTTACAACTTGAATTGAGTTGTAACTTTAGTTGTGAACAATCTACCATGAGGTGTAAGGAGCTTTCTACGAGTCATGAGAGGTTGTAGATGTGTCTTTTGTAATATATAAATAGGGCATGAGGATGTATCCAAATGTAAGCTTGAAATTTCAGAATGATATTTTTTTGCTCTAGAGTTTAAGTGAAGCATTTCCACCCTTTAGAATTCGGAATTATCTGAGAGTTCTTGCCTACGTCATTCTTGTGATTGCCTTGGTGATTATTAGAACACGTTTACTCCATGTGGGTGAGTAGACAAGGGATCGAAGTGTATGGTTGGGTGAATCGAGTGTCGCAGGTTGCTGTAATAGAGACGGTGGTTGACAGTGTCATTCGTCATGTTACATGGGTCTAGTTATCTTCAATCCTACGCCGTAAAAATCTGGCAAAAATTCCCACATCATTTTCCTTTGATAAGAATTTCTCACATTGAGTTTTTACTTAACAAAGTTTTAACAACGCAATCATGTAAACATCAATAAGCTCATTATTACATTTTAAATATATTTGTCTCATTTACATGTATAGAACTCATCTTTTACAATTTTAATTTGTATTTTTAAATTCTATACACATGTTTTAAAATTTTTAAAAAATTTTCGAACTGAGATAAGCTACACAGACCAACCCAACCCGTCGCGCTTATCATGCCTGAGCCGACTAGACACATCACAGCTTAAAAATTCGACGTGCCATATATGAGCCGACAGCCAAACTTACTCGTCATCACGACACAACCCGTTTTATTAGTCAAGCCGGTTGGCCGTGCCTAATGGCCGGACCGGGCCTCCCATTTGGCCACCATACCACCGTATTCTTCTATCAGTAGATTACGCAACGGTTCCCACGTGCCCTCTTCAGTCCATAGTCCATCCGCGTCGCATCACATGGCGGCGCCCGCGCTCCTCTCCGCTGCGTCCCCTCCCCATCCCATGCACGAAGACGGTGGCGGCGGCGGCGTCCCCCACGTCGCCCAGCCCCCTGCCCCGAACCCGCCGGAGCGCGGGCTCCTGCGGCGGCGGCCGGCCGTCCGGGTGACCTCGGAGTTCGACAGCGAGCGCCGGCTCTTCTCCCACCGCCTTTCCTGCCGGGTCCTCGACGGCCTCGCCAAGCTCCGCCTCCGGCTCCACCACGGGGGCGCGGGAGGGGGACCGCCTCCCGAGGTCGCGCTCCTGGCGCGCAACTTCTCCGTCGTCGTCGACACCGCCTCCCGCGGCGCCGTGCTGCGGGGCGCCGCTGACCTCGCCGGCTCGCTGCGCCTGCGCGCCGCGCACAACACCAAGGTGCGCCATTTGATTTATTAGGCGCTTTTCTCTTGAGTCTTCGTTGCGATGGTGATGTCAAGTGTGGTTGCGCAACTAACTGTCTGTGTTGCATTTGTGCATGCGGAAGCGAAGGAACAATGCATAGAACTTGTGTAATTTTAGATACTCGAAATTGGAAATGGAAATAGATAGAATTTGTGTAATTTTTAAGAGATACAAAATTGGAAATAGAAGTGGAAATGTATTTCACTTTGGACGGGGTGGACGAATATGTCAGGAATGGCAGAAATTAGTTATGCCAATCGGGTGAAATTAAAGTTCTTGTAGAGGTATCTAGCCTTCTAAAAGTAGGCTATTGAGTCTTGAGTGGGAATTACTCGGGGAACATTAAAAGGCGATAAAGGGCTATAAATTCTTGCGTTGTTTGGGGAGGAAGAATAAAAAGTACATCTCAGGTCTGCTTTCTGGTGATGGTGTTATGGGTTCAAGATTTGGAAAAAAGGAGCTGCCATGTCTTGCACAAATTATTGAAGTACAAGTTTGGGTTCAATTCTAATGCATATAGTTAAACGATGTAATAAGGAAATATGCATCTATATGTTTCAGGGTTGTTTCCTAACTGCCAAGGTATGATATGACTGCATAATTGAAGTGGCTGAAAACTATTTTCTCAATGGCTGCACATCATGTGGGATTATGAGCATGTGGATCATATGAGAACATCAATGTATTTGTTGGTGCAAGCGGATTACTTCGAGTTAGATTGGTTGAGCTTGTGCAAGTAAACAAGAACATGCTACAATTAACTATATATTATCCCCTTGGGCTATTGCAATACAATTAACTATTCACATTTGCACTCCCCCTCTTCATCCAACATGGTATCAGAGCAGGTTGCAAAACCCTAACCGCCGCCCATTCATCTTTCGCTGCCGCTGCCCCCGGGAGGAGCAATATTCATTCCTGGGGGTGGCCACCTCCTAATTGTAGCTTCTTTAGTGTCAAGCAGTAGCAGCAGCTTCGTCATCATCGGCAGGCTTCATTGTCATCGCTGTCCCCCTCTTCATCTAACATTGTAGAGCTATTTTGTTAAGATCCCTCAATACTTATGCATGACTCAAATTCTGAAGTTGCTAGTGATGCTCATTGTTTATATATAGCAGTACTGTGCAATTTTCTGAGATTGCCTTATGTTTCAGAGTTGCCAGAATGGAGAACAATCATATATTCATATCGGCTGTTCGACACACTGTTTGTCTATGTCTTGCAATTATGAATATGACAAATCTATTATTTCTTGCATTCACTTGGATAGGTACTTTCAATTGAAGTACCACAGTAGAAAGGTGTGTGTTCTGTACATAGAGAAGTTGTTCTAAATTCTAATCACCTCAAACATGTTTCCTGTGATTTAGTTTTGAGAAGTTGTTTTATCAATTTGATTTTCTCATATGTAAAAAAAGATTACAAAAAAAAAAATCGTTTCTCCATATATTCTATAGGATGACTATACATCTTCACCTTATTTACATGTGCATGTTTCTTCTGTGTGTCTTGTACCAACACCAAAACAAACCATTAACATTGTTAGCAAAGTATTTGTAACAAAAGCAGAAAATTTTATTTTGTTAAGCATTGACTGGTAGTGGACTTGGAAGGAACATCTGTTTGTTTTCCAAAGTATTTGTAACAAAAGCAGAAATTTTTATCTTCTTAAGCATTGACTGGTAGTGGACTTGGAAGGAACATATATTTACCGAAACTTTGAAGGCTACCCATTTATGAATTATAAGACCACTAATGTATTCGGAACAGATGATATTTTGGTTGTAACTTGGCAGTAAGTTGATCAAATGATTTTAACTCACCTGCTTTTGAACTTAAATGATTCTTTGCGGCTTCCATAGTTTCTATGTTGAGGAGATCTGCATCGGATAGGCCAATAAGACTGAGCAGTGAAGCTCCTTTTTAGTTGTTCAGTGTTTGCATTCTGTAAAAAAGAGTCCATTGGGAAAGCATTTCATTCTTGTATAAAAGAGTCCATTGAGAAAGCACTTCATTCTTTCTCTATAACCAGGGCCCTCTTTAGTCCGCATGAAAGATGAGTTATGGCAATGGTAGCTTGATGAGCAGCTCTATCTGTTCTGTAGTGTGAAACTGTGAATTGGTGAACCCCCAAAACGTTCTTGGTAGTCACATACCTGTGTCACACACATTGTGCCTGCACTTGATTAAGACATGAGCCCTGAAAGGTCTCCATGTGCAATAGAATGTTTTTTTTTTCAAAAACAATTTTTTGTTATTTGGACATCTCTTTATCATGTTTGAACTGCAGAATGACTTAGTTTGAATTTATTTGGCATAAGAAATACATACAAATGAAACTTGAGCATTTAATTTGTATTTGACGAGTACCCCACTTCAATGGTTGCAGTAAAAATAATCTAGTGTTTTCTCAGTATCACTCAGATGAGATTATTTCTAGGTTGGCTTGCAGTGCTTGACCAATGGTCTAATCATAATTAATATCACTGAACAATGAGAACGACATGCTTCAGTTGGTTTTCTATTATAATCTTTCAGCCAATGAAGATAACATACAATCATACTATTGAATCTGCCAGCAAAATAATCCTGTGTTCTTTCTGCATTGCTCAGGTAGTAGCAGTACCCATTCAAAATTGGTTTTCAATGCTTACCCATTGTGTAATATCAATATCATTCTACAATGATAACAACGTGCAATTTGTACTTGATTTGGCCTTGCAATTTGTACATGATTTGGCCTGGTGATTTGTACTTGTTTAGCCTTTCATTTTCATTTGAAATAAATGAAATAGGAGTGAAGATTAACAAATGGTAAATATACTGTTATTTACATTTGTTCTTCCAATACAATAATTTGGAAAGCTTTTATCTATTTGTTATCGTACAGTGTGTAGCATGTACTGTGCTACAGATATGCATGTGGTTACTGTACAAGTTACATTATTGCATAATACAGGTGATCACATTTTCTTTTCTCAGGAGCAACAAGGAGAAGTGGCAGTAACTACAAATTTGGGAGATTCACCATGCAAGATTGAATTATCATCTCTGGTTCCTCCTGATGGATTGGTCAGTATTTTGAAATTCAGAGGAATAATAAAAGATTCATTGGTTTTTTAAAAACAGAAAAAAGCTATATAGTTGTGCAATCCCAAAAACTGCCAGTATATGTTGTCATTCTTCTTTTGACAATTTCCTCAAGAACTGTTATGTCTTTGCTCCTAACGACCCTATGAACAACACAACTTTCTCTAACCTAGAGTTGGAAGTAAAAAGATCATGTAGGATTTCATCGCTTAGAAAAGTTAAATTATAGATTTTTTTTTGTGTGTAGCCAAGAGCAACCTTCATCTTTCCCAATGGTGAAGTTTCAGTTAAGGAGAAGAAACTAGATGAGGGTGAGAAAATTTTGTTAGTAAATGGTTTAGTGAAGTCTCATGTTCTGAATGGAGTTTGCACCGCATTGTACAATGATAATGAGATGAACATAAAATATCGCTATAAGGTAAAACTTCTCTCTGCTCGCCTGGTTTCATTGACATTTGCTGCTTTGTGCTGCTCATAATGGATCGTTTGTTGTATTTTATAGGATGATGAGCTATCATTTATTCCCAGCATCACTTTACCATCAAATTCATTATCCTTCGCATTTAAGCGCCAGTTAACTCCTTCAGACAAGTTAAGGTAAATTAAGATGGTGTAATTATGGCCAAGTTTGCGTTGAAATTCATTTAGTTCTACAGTTGCATAAATATCTCTACACACGGGTAGTAGCTGACCTACGCTGGAAAGATCATATAATTATTTAACTTGATCTCCTAGATGTGTGAGACTGTTGCAAGCAATGCACTTATAACCGTGCTTGGCCCTGGGCACTAGGATGCATGGGGAGCTTGAGGCACCCTGCCTGTATGTTATGTCTGTACCCTGTTAATTTATAATACTCCTTATCAATTATCATTTTCAGCTATTGGTACCATTTTGACACAAACTACTGGAGTGCTGTCTATAAACACAATGCTAGTAAGCATGTCAAGTGGAAAGCTGGTTATGAGTCAGACGAAAGGCTTGGATGGGCATCTCTTTGGGTAAGGCATTCTACATTCACGCATGTATTAATGCTAACAACTAAGCCGCATATGAGTAAACACCTATTCTGATGTTTCTAGCATCCCCTGAACTGCACAGGCGCTAAGAATATTACCTGAATGAGGACTCAATTAATTTTTTTTGTTGCTATACGTTTGTGTTGGAAGCAATTGAGATCTAAGTTGCATCCTGTCATGCAGGTTGGAGATGCAGGCGGCAAGACAAAGGAGGTGCCTATGAAGACGAAAATTCAGTTCATGCTTAAAGTCCCTCAGGGCAATATACAAAATTCAGTTGTATTGTTCCGAGTGAAGAAAAGATGGGACTTTTAACTTGTAATTTCTTTTCACACCACGCGCACATAAGCATGCGTGCATAGAGAAGGGGAACAGCAATAAGAAATGGGAATGCATGTCCATATGTAATCTGTCCAGCTCACCTATAACGCTCAAATGGAATGAATAAAATAATGTGATGGTATTCCACCCCCCCACCTCGTTGACGTCAGTTGAAAGGGTGCATTTTATTGGTGGTTTATGCAGGGGCAATATTATGAAAACAATTTTGATGGTTAATCTAGTTTTGGCGTTTTGATTAGACAAATCAATAAACCTTTATTTATGTTAGTGTCAAAACTGAAAAGGATTGACAACATTCCACTTATTCTGGGTGGAACAGAATGAAACCTCATGATAACCATGGAAGTCGAAAAAACGAAGTCATTTTTTTAACTACAATTTACAAGTTAGGGTAGCACCAACTCATGAACGGAGGATTCATCATAGTACTAACTAGTTGTTAGGACATATTGCTACTAATAATCTAATAGTTGGCCCGGCCTCTAGGCTCTAGCAGATAGCACCTTCCGTGACAAACAAGAACACAACACAAGCTGCTCACGCTTGTTAGAGACTCGGTGGAGGCCACGGCTCAGCCATAAACCAGCTATAATCTTCAAGTGACTCTCATAGGCAATAGGTGTTGTGATCTCTAGGAAAAAAGTTGGCTTCTGAATCAGATTCAAACCCACATTGTTGCAGCAGCATCCACATTGTTGCAGACACAAGAAACTCAGCTGAATCTAATGGTCAAGCTCCAAACATTATTATATAAGTAATGCTGCAAATTTCCAAAAATTCTGAACTGAAAATATTACAAAATCATTCATGAGAAACAAATATCACTTTGGTAATATTTTTTTTGAGACCCACTTTGGCCAATGATTTGACAACATGCATTAGAGTAAGAATGAATATATCTAATTCACCCTTCAAGTACACTAAAGCCACTTCTTTTTCTTTGGAACCACTTTTGACAAAGGAAGGATGACGGGAGAACTAAGATAACATCTCCCTGCCTCCCTCCCAAATCTACCCCACGAAGACATCTGTCTTTTCGAAAAGACTGATCATTAATAGAATCACATAATGTTCTCTTTTAGGAATATTTTACCTCTTTTCCAACACCATTTTTAACAATTTTCCCTTTTCTTCATGAAAATCAAGTATGCATCCATCTTTATGCGATGCCAACATGAATAGTAAGACATTCAGTAAGCTGTTACAACAAGAAGAATGTGTAGCAGGGGCAGGCCACAAGGAGAATGTGTGGAAAGAAATCTAAAACCGAAGTAGCAGATAATTAGATGAAAGCACACATATATTTACCTTAAGTAGCTACAACCATGCAGGCAGCAGCATACAGAACTCCTATGCAAACAAAAAAGAGTTCACCTAGTTCAGAGGTGAATCTTCAAACAAATTTGTCCGTGTTTTGAATACGGTCAAATGGAGAACATTCTGAACAATGGAACATTGTAATTGCCCAGAAAAGATCTGCGTAGCACAGAAGACAACCTTGTATACTAATAATAATAATTTTCATATACCATGGACGGGAACCCTTCCATTTTTGAAGGTCCACATGCTGTTCTCCACTAGCCAATTCAAATTGGAAATTGTAACAGCATATAATGGTGGTAAATTGCATTGCCATCTCCAAGAAAAGACGAAAAATACATTCAGACTGGAGACCAAGAGGAACCAAGAAACTGGCCAAGCAGATTAGTTACCTGGAAAGGCAAATAAAATGTATCCCACAGAGCGGTCGCAGAGGCAATCCGTCACCGCTTTGGCCTGCGTCGTGAGGATGTGGTTGTCTCCCTCCACAACCCAGAGTCCTTTCTCCACAAGTTCAGCTGCAAGCAAACCAGGGATAGAGTGCGTGACGCCCAGAAATTCCACCATGAGGCTCTGGAGATCCACGTGCGACCGTGGAGGTCGGTGAGCCATGCCTTCGGTGCTGCGATGTTCTTCCGCGTCCGCCTCTATCTGGAAGGGCTCCCGGTGTTCGCTTGGACTCTGGAAGTTGTGGAGAGCGTTGTTGGCAGGAAATGCTCCTTGCACGCCATCGAAGGGGCCTCGGCGAGTTGGGAGGACACCAGGATGCTCAATCTCTGGGCTTGGACGTCCAACACGAGCCTGATCCCAAAGGTGGCCTGGGTCACCTTCACTCTTCAAGAGGATGTCTCCAGAAGGCCAGAAACAAGCTTGCATCTCCTGGACTGTAACAACCCAAAAATTCATAAAGGTAAAAATATGAGATTTTTAAAACTTTTTGTATAATGTCTGTTGTTGCTCCGTTCGCCTGCATTTTGAGAGTTGCTTGAGTGCCTTTCTCTTTTCCGCTATTCTGATTTTGTCTATTTTCGCGTAAGAGTTCCTTAAAGCTAAAATCAGAATTTTAGCAAGTCTAAAATTTTGTTGTTCTATCTCTTCCCATTTCTTTCTAGCCCTCCTTCATTCCCCCACTTCTTCTTTGGCTAAATACTGATCAGCCTAGTACGGCTCACCGTGCAGTGCTTTTTTCCTCTCTGTTCCTCAGGCCGATTGCAGGTCCGAACCCTTCTGACCAGACCTCCCTAACGGGAGACCTGGGCAGACGTGCCCCTCACCCGTGGGTTGCATGCACCAAGAGGGAGCTCCAGCTTGTTGTGGTCCGACAAGCCAGTAATGGCAGTCATCCAGGATGTCATTCCATTGCCCTATGCTGCCCATACCGTCAACTGCACCAACCACTCCTCCTCGTCGGTTGTGCCAAGGTGCATGTACATATTCACTTCAAGTCCCATATTGCCTTTCTTGGTCATTCCAGTGCCAGCCTCACTCTCTTCCTTCTCCAAGAAAGCTTGAGCTCCATTCAGGCTCAAGCGCTTGCCTCGGCCGAGCGCCGCCGCATCATCCCCGCCTTTGCCGCAGGCACCCATCGAAATAGCCTTGGAGACCACTCTCCTTTCACCTCTGACCAGGACATTTCAAGACATCCGAGTAGGACCATTCATATGCTTCCAGGGAGCAACCTTGAAGACCGAAGACCACCCACCTTCCTCAAGCTATTACAGCACAGAGCTTCTCCCGTAGTCGTGACCCACGTCGCCAGCTGGCTCCAACTAGCCCATTTCCCAGCCCGTACCAGTAAGTTCCTAGTGGCCGGATGCTCTTCCTAGTTCGAGCCGCCTTGTTCTCTCTTGGATTTTCCTTTGGCTTTTCCACTGGTTCATTCGATTGCATCAATACAGTCGAACTTTTGCTTCTTTCGACCTCTGCTGTGTAGCCGAATATTATCCCATTCGACTATGCACGGTTAACACTTCCACGACCTCCATCCTTGCACGGACCTCCCATTTTACAAAGACCACCCTATTAATCGTGACCTTCTTTTTTGCTAAGACCACCTTCTTGGTCTTTTGCAAAGACCACCCTCTTGGCTTTTTTTTTGCAAAGACCTCCCCAAGTCATGGTGCCTCCACGACCCCCCCTGGTCGCAACACTCTCATGACCTTCCCCTTGTCCTGGTATCTCCAGGACCTCCTTTGCGTTCATCTTGACCGTCGGGACCTCCTTTGCTTTCATCTTGACCGTTGGGACCTCCTTTGCGTTCATCTCGACTGTTGGGACCTCCTTTGCGTTTATTTTGACCATCGGGACCTCCTTTGTATTCATATTGACCGTCGGGACCTCCTTTGCGTTTATCTTGACCGTCGGGACCTCCTTTGCGTTCATCTTGACCATCGAGACTTTCTTTGTTTAGATCTAACGGTACAGACCTCTCTTCGTTTAGATCTAAGGGTCCAGACCTCCCTTTTCTTGGATCTGAGGGTTAAGTCCTCTCTTTGATTAGATCTAACGGTCCAGACCTCTCTTCGTTTAGATCTAAGGTTCCAGACCTCCCTTCATATGGATCTGAGGGTCCAGACCTCCTTCCGTTTGGATCTGAGGGTCCAGACCTCTCTTCGATTAGATCTAACGGTCTAGACCTCTCTTCGTTTAGATTTAAGGGTCCAGACCTCCCTTCTCTTGGATCTGAATGTTCAGACCTCTCTTCGATTAGATCTAACGGTCCAGACCTCTCTTCGTTTAGATCTAAGGTTCCAGATCTCCCTTCATTTGGACATGAGGGTCCAGACCTCCTTCCATTTGGATCTGAGGGTCCAGACCTCTCTTCGATTAGATCTAACGGTCTAGACCTCTCTTTGTTTAGATCTAAGGTTCCAGACCTCCCTTCACTTGGATCTGAGGGTCCAGACCTCTTTTCATTTAGATCTAACGGTCCAGATCTCTCTTCGTTTAGATCTAAGGTTCTAGACCTCCCCTCGCTTGAATCTAACGGTCTAGACCTCTCTTCATTTGGATCTGAGGGTCCAGACCTCCCCCCTCGTTAGACCACCCTCATGTTCAAGACACGCCCTCACCTCTTGTGGACCATCTGATCAGATTGGACGGCCCCACTTCGCTGCGCCTTACCTCCTTGACCTCAGGACCTCTTTCTCAAGACCGCTCTCGTGGTCTTTTGTAAAGACCCCCCTCTTGGCCTTTTTCAAAGACCACCTCCGTGGTCGCGTCCTCCCTTTTTACAAAGACCACCCTCTATCGCACGACCACCCATTTTGCGAAGATCACCTTCTTGGTATTTTGCAAAGACCACCCTCTTGGCTTTTTTGCAAAGACCACCCTCTAGGTCATGATCTCCCGTTTCGCAAAGACCACCCTCTTGGTCATAACGCTTCTATGACCTCCCCAGGTCATAGCGTTTCCCACGACCTTCCAGGTCTTAGCATCTCCACGACCTCCTCGGGTCATGCTTACTGCCACGACCTCCTTTGGTCGTGGCACTCTCGAGATCTCCCCGATCACAGTGCTTTGGGACCTCCTGATGCAGTGCTTCGGGATCTCCTTGGGTACAGTACTTCTAGGACGCCCCCTAGATACAGCGATTTCAGGACCTCCCTTGGTTACAGCGATTCCAGGACCTCCCCTGGTCGTGACACTTGCACGACCTCCTCAGGTCGTAACACTTTCACGACCTCCCTTGGTCGTGGCACTCTCAGGACCTCCCCTAACTACAGTGATTTCAGGACCTCCCCTGGATATAGTACTCCCGCGACCTCCTTAGGTCGTAGCGTTCCCACGATCTCCCAGTTTTATCCTTCTACGAACCCTATAGCCTATACGACTTCCATAGCTTCGACCACCGTAGATACTACGACCCATCCCTGGATGTAAGCTTTTCCACGGCTATCTCCTAAATCGTAAGACCTCTCACAATCCGTATGTGGCCATAAGCTCTGCTACCACCACCACTTGGTTGTAAGATTCCTCACGACCAGTACTTAGCCTTAAACCTTTCTACTGACATCTTCTGGTCATAAGCTCTTCTAGGACTAGTCTCTAGTCGATGGGGTTTACAGACGTGTAGGCCTAGATGATCAGAGTCTCTCCCATGCCATATTTAAAGATATGGACTGGTCATCCCATTGAGCTGTCGTTAAATATGTTTGCTCTCATTCGAAGTGTTTTCATTCGTTTGAATGCATTTGGATTTATTGGAGTTCCTTTGGTTATTTTCAGTCGCTC
This sequence comes from Phyllostachys edulis, assembly GCA_036346405.1. Taxonomy (NCBI): domain Eukaryota; kingdom Viridiplantae; phylum Streptophyta; class Magnoliopsida; order Poales; family Poaceae; genus Phyllostachys; species Phyllostachys edulis. The sequence goes on from CM070568.1 coordinate 14,003,612, forward strand.
GGGAGTTCGATCGTATTATGCGTAATTAGCATTTGGAGATATCATGGAACTGCAACCCCAATAAGGACAATATTGCCAGAGCATTGTATAGTATGATTATCAACATATTGAGCGAAATTATTACCAGGATATCGAGAAGGTCGAATATCAGGATATAGAGCTTTATCAGAACATTGGCCAAGGCGAGTCAACACTTTGATCATATTGCACCTACTTTTTGCAAATTGTGCTGTTTCAAATTAAGAAATTGCATTGCTATGTTCTATGAAACTAAATTAGTCTAGATCATAGTTAATGCCTTGGCAAGTAATTGTGTATAAACTTCCAACCCTTGAACTTGGACACTATCCTTTGTCACCCTAGACTTAATGGATTACATACTAGTTGATAGGTCTGTATCTAAGTGTCATGCTTAGCCTTGCGTGAATCTGAGTGTCATGTGGGCATTAAGTTGCCGACCACAATCCTTAAAAACTTTGAAAATGATTTGGGCGAAGAAATTTGGGAGGCTTTTTGTCATTATGTTGAAGTAAATGATATTTCCAAAACAATAAAACTTGAAAAACAGTTTTCGACTGCGGCGGCTGGAAAGAGTGGCTGGTGCCGGGGGCACGAGAATATGATAGTATGTGGATGTACCGCCCTAGTCAAGTAAGGACCAAATCTTGTGATGATCTCTCATGCAAAAACAGTGCAACCACAAGTCCATTATGGGTACGACCTGGTCAACTAATTTGCTCGCCTCGGCGTGGTCTCACCATAAGAGGAATGTGGCTTGGGTAAAGGGGAAAGAAGCCACAGTGAAACCACATGGTGCAAGAGGGGGCCTCCTGGAAGTGCTTGGCATCGGGCGGTAGAAACCTTAGCAGGTGGGGCTGCGTCGAGGAATGAGCATTATAAAGGCCTTGTGGTAATCTCCCCTTGATTCACATGTCCAAGGAAACGTGTGAATATATCAATGCGATTACCTCTTGTGGGTAAAGTGTGCGAACTCTGCAGAGTAAGAAAACTATCATGACAACCATGCTCATGGTCAAGAGCGGTGCTGAGAACTTGCTTGATATAGTTTTCACTTTTACAAAAACCATTTGTGTTGAAAAGGGAAGGCTGGGGTGGGACCCTAGGGATTTGAGAAAGGCCTGGTCGGGGACCAGTGGTAATTACAGGAATACCCAAGCACTGAGTGGATGGAGCCACTCAATGGTATAGGTGGTGAGACCTCCACTAATACTTTATAAATGAAAACTCATTTATGAAAACAGATTTGTTAAAAATGCTAAGTCTCAGGATTTTCTACTACTCCTCTATTTCAAATTTGGCTTTGTGCAAATAAAAGAAACCTAAAGCTTCCCTTGACTAGCCCTGTATCTATACAACTGCATTGTGTGTTGGCTCGCGAGTACGGTTGTGTACTCAGGCTCTGCCATTATAATCTTTTCAGAGCCATATATGATCAAGACCCTGCGACCACTACTACCCAGAGGCTAAATCGGATGGTGTGGAAGAATATGAAGCTTAGGCCGGGACCTCCAGTCGCTTGCCTATGTGCAGAGTGAATGGATCCAGTACGACTTGTTCTGCTTCTGCCCTGGTTTTTGTTTTGTATCCTGGCTTTTGTAAGATTTCTGCCTTATGGCTCTTTTGTAAAACAATTGGCCGTATGGCCTTATACACACACACACACACACACACACACACACACACACACACACACACACACACACACACACATATATGAATGTTTATATTATGTTGCGGGCTTGCACTATTCTTACGGGCACTGTCCCTACGAGCACTACTCACACCAAGCACGGTCTACACTATGCGTGGTCATATCTCCCACGACCAGGTGTGGTCTCCAGGACCTCCTCTTGGACCCCCCCTCCGAGACCTCCCCAAGTCCTCCTCTCGGACCTCCTCCGAGATATCTCCAGGACCTCCTCGGAGACATCCCAAGACTTCCTCTTGGACCCCCTCTAAGGGCTTGTTTGGGAACCTATATCCTGGCCGGGATCCCTGCCGAATCCCTGGGATTGAAAAGCCCAAGGGAAATTTCCCCTGCTCCCGCGAACGTGTCGTTTGGATGACAAAGGCACGTCGAATCCCCGGCGCATTCCCTGCCATTTCCACAGGGAAGAAAACCACGAGTGCTCACACAAGAATTTTCATCCCCGCGGCGTGCCTCCCTCCCTCCGCATCGCCGCGTGTCTCCCTCCCTCCGCATCGCCGTGCGTCTCCCTCCCTCCGCATCCGCCGCGGCGCGCCTCCCTCCCTCCGCATCGGCGCCGCCGCGCGTCTCCCTCCCTCCGTCGTGTTCTTTCGCTTCCCTCCCGACCTGGGCACCACCTACTCGTGCATCGGCGTGTGGCAGCATGACCGGGTAGAGATCATCACCAACGACCAGGGAAACTGCACCACGCCCTCCTACGTCTCCTTCACCGACTCCGAGAGGCTCATCAGCGATGCTGCAAAGAACCAGGTCGCCATGAACCCCATCAACACCGTCTTCGTTGAGCAACCTCTCCTGCCCTCCTCCCCACCCCAGATCTCTTCTCCGTCCTGCTTTATTCTTGTTGTTTTTATATGCGTTAGATCTGTGGATCTGAGGCTCTATCATGTATGGTGTTGTGATCTAGCTTAGTCCGGTTTCTCAGATCTGCTGGGTTTCGTACTTAGGATACAACGTTTTGAGATTGTGTTGATGTGGTTACCTAGATCTGTGGATGGTTAATACTTAGGACCTGTTTGATTTGTATGCTTAGATGTTATGGATGATTCTTTGTTAAGAAAATTGAGACAACACTGATTTTGTTAAGAAGGTATTCAATTTATCTACAGTATTTTGTTGACATTGTGAAATCATTATTTTATACTTTCTTGATGTAGCATGATAATAAAATCCCGGCGATTCATTCACTACAGTTTCTTTAGTATATTGTTGTTGTCTATCTGTTTGAGATTCACTTCTTGGGTTAGGTACCAAAAATTTAGGGGAGCTAATTGTTGACTAGCAACAAAGAATTCAGCTCCTCTGTAATATTATTAGTACTTTGGTGTCTTAGTCTGAACTAGGTCAAGGTTCCTTTGATAGTATGTCTATTATTTTTAATGAGGTGGTCCATTTTTTCTATATACTTTTTAGTTTAATACAATAATTTTCTGCCTCGTGTTTCATGAGATGCTTCAATAATGTCTTGATTGGAAATGGAGAAAACAATTGTGCTTAATAAAAACTATTTCACTAGACTTATGATGACAGTATCCTTTCTTAAGAATTCTGCTAACCGGATTATCCTGGCAGTAGAAGAGAAACAGACAAAAAGCATACTGGTACAATGGCATAACTTATTAAAGTGCTTACGATATTCCTTGAGGTGCAAGAAACATGTATTAAAAGAGCATCCAATTCTTCACTTTCTTCTCATGCAAGATTCCTTTTTCTCTTTGCGGCATGTGTGAGCTTCAGAATAAACAGATTTATTGGAGACTACTCATCAAGTCATCATATGTTTGAACTATGACTATTTTTCTTGTTGTTGAACAATAAACTTTGCTTAACACGAGTCAAGTTTTAGGACAAAAAATAGTAGGATCGTATAGCCACTTGGAAATTCAGTTTCAATTTGTCAACTATAGCTGGCAATCTCTTGAATAGTCCATGAACTGATTCATAAAACCTTACTTTGTTGCAGCATTGCATCTAATGGAGAAAAACGTGGTTGCTGTCATTGGCCCACAATCCTCTGGAATAGGCCATGTCATCTCACACATTGTTAAAACATGCTCCGCTTTTATCATTCGCCGCAACTGATCCAACCCTTTCTACATCAGAGTATCCTTACTTTTTAAGGAGTACCCTAAGTGACTACTTCCAAATGCATGCTGTTGCTAGCATTGTTGATTATTATCAATGGAAAGAGGTGGCTGCTATATTTGTGGATGATGATTATGGCCGAGGTGGAGTGTCAGCCCTCGGTGATGCACTTGCAGCAAAGCGGGCAAGAATTTCATATAAAGAAGCCATTCCTCCAGATTCAAATACAGATGTGATTAATGATGTACTGTTTAGAGTAAACATGATGGAATCAAGGGTGTTGGTTGTGCATGTCAATCCTGACGCAGGGATGAGAATATTTTCCATAGCGAACAAGCTCCGGATGATGGCCAGTGGCTATGTCTGGATAGTAACCGATTGGCTAGCTGCTGTCTTGGACTCCTCAGGGCCTGCAGATTGGTGGTTCTGGTCCCGTTTGATTGGCTATTGGTCTAATTACTCTGGCCTTTCTATTGCTGCTCCTGAAATTTTGTATCGAAAACAACCAAATACGTCTAATTTATTTTCCTGGAATACTTCATATTTTGCATGATGTTGTGATGTCTATGATACTTTATATTTCTACACATGTTTTATCATTTTTAAAGTTTGTAATCTTTTCCTGGAATTTACAGATTTTTTTTATTTTTTTTGATTTTTTTTCATGGCCGGGATTTTCCCCCGTTGTTCCCAAATAGCAATAGAGATTTTTTCCCCAACCTTATGTTGAGGGGGATTTCATATGCCATCAAAATTCCCTCAAGGGATTTTCTTCCCTGGGATTTTCCTCCCTAGCATCCAAATAAACCCTAAGACATCTCGAGACCCCCTCTTGGACCTTCTCTGAGACCTCTCCAAGGCTTCCCATTGGACCTCCTAAAATCACCCAGACCTCCTCATGAACTACGGGACCTTTTAGGATCTCCCATGACCTCCTCATGCATTGCAGGACCTCCTCCGGATCTTCCAGGAGCTCCGTAGGACCTCCCCCTCCGGACCTCCCTTAACCTCATCAGGATCTCCCCAGACCTCCAGGACCTTCTCAGGAACTTCCAAGATCTCCTCAGGACCTCCACAAGACTTCCTAAACCCTTTTGTCGTATCCTCAGGACCTCCTCAACCCCTTTTGTCGTATCCTCACGACCTCCTCAGGACCTCCCCAGCCCGTTTCTATAGTGTTCCTCAGGACCTCCCCAACCAGTCTCTACAGTGTTCCTCAGGACCTCCCCAGCATGTCTCTACAGTGTTCTTCAGGATCTCCCCAGCACGTCTCTGCAGTGTTCCTCAGGACCTCCCCAGCGTGTCTCTACATTGTTCCTCAGGACCTCCCTAGGACGTCTCTACAACATCTCTTAAGACCTCCCCAAGACCACTACAGGACTCCCTTAGGACCTCTTCCAGACCTCCTCAGGATCTCCTCGGGACAACTCTAGGTTTCCCTCAGGACTTCTTCAGAACTTCTCCAGGATCTTTGGGACCACCCCGAGACCTCCCTAGAACCTCTCCGGGACCACCCCAGGGCCTTCTCTACAACCAGGTGTGGTCGTACCACATCCATCAGCCATTACCTGGTCGTAGGCCTGCCTTGGGCTAGCTTTGGGGACTGATCAAGACTGAAGAACTAGACGGCTACATGGTCAGTTATGGGTATTGTGCCAGACTGAAGATCAAGAAGGCCCACAGTCGATTGCCGGTGGGCACATTGTGAGGGATTCCACACGCTGTGCTTTGGCACTTCTTTCGCTGCTGGCTCCCTGAGTGTATTTGGCCTATTCGGCTATTCAGCAAGGCAAAAGCTGTAAGGTATGTTTGTACTTTGTTTAGTATTATGTATTAATTGAACAATTTCGAGATATGCATTTTGAGCCAACAATGTAACTGTGTGTATCAGTTACTGATCCAGGGAATGACACAACTATGCACAGTAGATCCCAAGCTCCAAATTTGGGGTCTAACACGGACAAATGGAGGCGAGGCCTCACTCACCGAGTGATCATCCACCTCGACTACATCGAAGACCGCACTGCTGCTCCTCTTGATGACTTCATCTCTTCGGCGGACATCGCCCCCTATGAGTCGATCACTTCCTATCTCCCTTGGAACCTAGGGGTCGTTAACAGCACGCCAGAAGCCCTTCCTCCTTGGACCAGAGGCGCAAGGACAACGACGACAGCGATGACGATGGCAGACACAACCATCCCAGCCACCGAGGAGCTAGGAACTTCATCTCGGGTGTCACCAAGCCATGGTTGAACGCGGGAAGGGATCGTGATCGCTCCCCTCGTCGGGGTAACACCTACGGCGAACCCAGGGAGGAGCAACATAGGGCTATCCTGGCTCTTCTTCTTGGCTCTCCCGTTCCTAGTCCAGCCTGCCTCGTCACCCCCAAGCCGTCGTCGGTTCAAGCCAAGCCAATGGCCGAAAGCCTTCTGGAGCTTTTCGCCTCCTATGCAAATTCCCTGCGTGAAGCGTTGCATGAAGTCTTCAGTAAAGCCTCTTCACTGTCCACTGAGAAGCCGCCCCCATCCTTCCAAGATACTGATTGGCTGCGCAAGGCCGAGGACTTCACTAGGGCCTCATATGCTGCTGTTGATGTCCTAGGCCTCCTTGGCTTCCTTGGCTCCTTCGCCATCTTGGTCGACTTTTCTAGAAGCAGCAGGCCACCTCTTCGCACCTACCGCTCTCAAGGGCCACCCTGTCCAAGCTCTCAGCACCTCATTGGCCTTTTCATCAGCTCCTGGTGCCTCTCCTTAGGCAGCAGCACCTCAGCCCCAAGAGGTGGTCATCTACAAGGCGCTAGCCTTTCACTCTCTCCATGAGCCTGATTGGCTCCATGACCAGCAGAATCTTGTAGATGTGAGAGAAGCTTCAAATGATCGGCCTGGTCACCCCGCAGATCACTCGCAGCTTTAGGTTCTAGAGCTCCCTGCCTCAGGCCCTTGACAACTTTCACTGCTTCCACTGGTGTAGGCTCCTGCTCAGCATGCTGCTGTCGCCCTGGAGCTAACCCCCTTGCAGCCTAGGGCCCCTACCGAGGTCAGCGTTGTCATGCCGCTTATCGTGCCCACCCCTATTCCTATCGCGGAGGTCCAGTCCTCTGGCAGCAGCGACACCCAGCCACCTCTTAGGGCCAGTCGTCTAGTGTTCAAGCTGACTCAGTTCATTTCAGAGGTCACTAAAGAGCTCGTCCCCCCATTGCTACACTTCTACAAGAGGAGACCATCTGCGGTGAAGCGAGCCAAGAAGAAGGGGGTGAGCTTGCGCTGTAGTGCACGCCTAGCTTGTAAACTTGCAAGCAAGCTCACCATGGAAGAAAAGGCTCAAGATCTGCTCAAGAGAAGGTTGGGTGTGCCCACTGACAACACCCATGAATACTTGCAGCTGTTTGAAGGGCTGCTCACGGAGGCTACGATCAGAGCTATCTCCGCGTTGGTGGGATTGGGCGTGGAGGACTACTGCCTCCCCATCACTGTGGCGAGTCCGTGGGTGGGTGATGCTGCCTCCCATGCACGCACCTAGGTGGTTGCGGCATGGCAAGCCGCCCCCACCCGCTTGAAGTGGCCCTCCACTTCCCACAGTCGTCGTCGAGGATTTGTCTCCTTCAAGCCCCCTACTGTTTTCATTCCCCATGTATCTGTCGCGTTGTGTTGTCGTCTTGTTTGGGTCCTGTACTATTCTGTGCGGCTGCTTTGGCCTGGTAGGAGGAGTCTTCTCCGAGGTAACAATTTTTGTACCTGGAGCCGTCCGACCTGCCTGCGCTTCATGCATTGCAACACGGGATGGACTACCTCCTGTCCGTTTGGTCTTGATGCGTGTACCGTTAGCTGGAGCCTTGGACTAATGGAGCGATCTACGCTGTCTTGCCTTTGTGTTACTGTCTGTTCCCTTGTTGATTTGCAATCCCCATGCCACGTCAAAACTACATAATTCTGAACTGGAATGTGCGAGGCCTCAATTCTCCTACTAGGCGAAATGTTGTGCATGAGCTAGTCCAGAGCACAAGAAGCACCATTGTGTGCCTTCAAGAAACGAAGTTAGCATCAATTGGCAGGCAATTGGTTGTTGAAACCTTGGGTATCAAATTTGCGGATACCTTCTGCTTCCTTCCGGCTATCGGTGTTCGGGGCGGCATCCTTTTGGCTGTCTCAGATGATCACTTTGATCTTTCTTAGCCAACCCTCGCAACTAATTTTGTAAGCGCTCTTGTGACTGCGAAAGATGATGGCACGACTTGGTTCTTAACAGGGGTTTATGGACCTCAAAAGGATGATGACAAGGTTAACATCCTCCAAGAGCTTCGATCGCTTTCACCGACCCTTTCTCGTCAGGAATGGCTACTCCTTGGTGATTTCAACCTCATCTACCAAGCAGCAGATAAAAGTAACCAAAACCTAAATCGGCGGCTCATGGGGTCCTTTAGATCGGTGCTAAACCACCTTGACCTAAAACAAATAAACTTATCCAGTAGAAAATTCACTTGGTGCAATGAGAGATCTAACCCCACGCTTACAAGAATTGATCGTATGTTCTGTACTACCAGTTGGGACCTCCTCTTCCCTTTAGCTTTTCTTCAAGCCTTGCCAACTCTTGTTTTGGACCATTGGACTAGGTTGAATGGTTTTCTTCAGGCTGTCCAAGAAGCCTGGAGCAGGCCAGTTTCGTCCCTTAGCGCCACCAAAAGGTCTCATACAAAGCTTTCCCACACGACAAAAGCACTCAAGCGTTGGGTAAAACTCAAAGTCGGCAACTCGAAGGTCTAGCTAGCTATTGCCAAAGAAGTGATACTTCAGCTTGACAAAGCCCAAGAGCGTCGGACCCTCTTGCAGCAAGAGCTCCTCTTGCGGCGTAGTCTTAAAGCAAGATGGGGTCTAGCGATCATTGAAAGATTAAGAATAAAGCAAAGGTCCCGGCTAACCTGGATCAAGCAGGGGGATGCCAACACCAAATTTTTCCATATTCAAGCAAGCAATAGAAGAAGGAAGAACCACATTCAAATGTTGCAAACCGATAGGGGGCCTATTACCACTCAGCAAGACAAGGAGGATGAAGCCTTCATGTCCTTCAGCTCACATATTGGATCTGCGGGGACTCGGACAAGATCCTTGGATTGGACCAGTTTAGGTTACCAACAGCGAGATCTCCATCAATTAGAAACCCCGCTCGGCGACGAGGAGATCAAGGAAACTATCTTCTCCATGCCACTAGTAAAGCTCCGGGCCTTGATGGCTTCACTGGCCTTTTCTACAGAGTTTGCTGGGACATACTCAAGAATGACTTGGTGGCATCCTTCCAACAATTATTTGATCTGCATGCGCAACACTTCGACCTCACAAATTCGGCAAATATCGTTCTCCTTCCTAAAAAGCAAGATTCTTCCCGAATCACAGATTTTCGGCCAATCAACCTGATCCACAGCGTCAGCAAAATTTTCTGCAAGCTTCTGGCAAACCATCTGGCCCCTCACCTGGACTCAATCATCTCTCCCTGCCAAAGTTCCTTCATCAAGAAAAGAGGCATCCAGGACAACTTCTTATATAATCAAAATATGATACGGAACTTGCACAAATCTAACACACCTTCGTTATTCTTCAAGCTGGACATTGCAAAAGCCTTCGACTCCATCCATTGGGTGTATCTTTTAGAAGTGCTGGAACAGTTTGGTTTTGTCCCTAGATGGAGGGAGTGGATCTCGATCCTGTTTGCTACCTCGTTTTCCAAGGTCCTTATTAATGGCACGCTGGGGAGAAGTTTCCACCATCGCAGAGGGGTCCGCCAAGGGGATCCCCTAGCACCGATGCTTTTCATCTTAATGATTGACCCTTTGGCCAAAATCATTGACCGTGCAATTCAAGAGGATATTCTTTCCCCGATTCTCTCACGTACAATTTGGATGAGAACCTCACTTTATGCGGATGATGCCACCATTTTCATGAACCCAATAAAGACTGAAATTCAAGCTATTCAACAAATCTTGTAAGTTTTTGGGGAAGCAACGAGCCTATTAACCAACCTCCAGAAAAGCGAGGTGTACCCAATTAGATTTGGGGAGCTTGACCTCCAAGAAATTCTGCAGCCTTTCTCAGGAGAGTGCAACGAGTTCCCTTGCAAATATTTAGGTCTGCTGCTTCACACGCGCAAGTAAGGAAAATCTACGTTTTGCCTACCATAGAAAAGATAGCATCAAGGCTACCGAGTTGGAAGGGAAAGCTTCTGTCCAAAGCGAGCAGGCTAACCCTCGTCAACTCGGTGCTATCCTCGCTTTCGACCTACCACCTCACCATCTTCCCCTTAGCAAAGTGGGCACGGAAGAAGTTGGACAGAATTAGACGATCTTTTCTTTGGAAGGGTTCCGATCACGCGAATGGAGGGCACTCCTTAGTTAAATGGGGGAAGGTATGCCGTCCAAAGAAGCTTGGTGGCTTAGGAATCTCCGACCTTGAAAAATTTGGTCGGGCCCTAAGACTAAGATGGTTGTGGTATGATTGGAAGAGTAACTCCAAACCCTGGGCCGGAACAGAGCTGCCCTGTGATGAAATTGACAAGCAACTTTTCCGGGCGGCCACAACTATTTCCATTGGAAATGAGCATAAGGCGAGTTTCTAAGATGATCATTAGCTTTCAAGCATGGTGCCAAAATACATAGCACTGAACCTTTTCAAAATAGCAACGAGGAAAAACAGATCAGTTGCCAAGGAATTGCATCACAGTAACTGGATGCGCTCGATTAGATCCCTCAACATCTCCCAACAACTCGAGGAATTCATAACCCTATGGACCAAAATTCAGCAAGTCAGCCTCGACCCAAACATCCTAGACGACATTGTCTGGACACGGACGTTGAACGGCGAGTATTCTTCTAAATCAGCCTACCTAATGCAATTCCAAGGCAGCATTCAATGTTCCTTCGGAAAGCTGATCTAAAAGGCTAAGACGGAGAACAAGTGTAAGTTTTTTGCTTGGACCTTAAGCAACAACAAAATCCTAATGGCGGATAACCTAGCGAAGAGAGGATGGCCTCATCATCCTCTTTGTAGCCTGTACAACCAAGCCCCAGAAACTTCATCGCATTTATGCCTACTATGCCCCTACACTCTTGAGACCTGGACTAGGGTGTTCAGCCTCACAACTACAACATTTTGAGTCGTGTGCCTCCTTAGAATTTCAACACCTTAATGGCTTGATGGCAACAAGCGAGCCTACTGACCCCTAAAGGTGACAGAAAAGATTTCAATGGCTTAGTCATCTACATAGTCTGGAACATCTGGAAGGAAAGAAATAGGAGGATCTTCTAACAGGTGGATTTAACCTCGCAGGAGCTCGCTTCCAAGATCAGAGAGGACATCAACTTGCGGGAGCAAGCCTTTCTTGTTTAGTTTTTGTAATTTTTTCCCCTTTCACAGTGAATCTTTGCGGCTCTCAGTTGCAATCTTTTGCTGCTTGTTTCTCCTTTCTTTCTTTAATGAAATTGGCAGAGCTCCTGCCTTTTTGCTAAAAAAAAATGCATCATTGTTGCATAGCTTCCCTCTGATAAGAAAGCATTTGATAAATGTACATCTAAAAGAATTTATCTTCTCCTATTGTTAGTCACTAGAAAAAAAGAACTGGAAGCAACAAGTTTCAATGAGCCACATCATGTTCATCACAAAGGGTTAAAAATACGGTCTAAGTTCTGTTTACATTTGTTTCAGTTAGGAAGTATTTCATTCAGTAAATGACACAAACCACTCTAGGGCTCATTTTGATCAATCAAGCACAAACTGTAACTGCTAATGCCATCTTAGAAGGTTAAAAATATGGTCTAAGTTTTGTTTACATTTGTTTCAACTAGGAAGTATTACATTCAGCAAATGACACAAACTACTCTAGGAGTTATTTGATCAATCAAGCTGTCATAAACCTTAGTTCATAGCAGGAATAAACACCTTCTGAAGGAGGTCGGACAACAACGACTTGAGGTAGAACGGTGCTAGACGAAGGAGGGCACTGATTGGGGGATAGGAACGGATCTAGAGTGGCTGGCCTAGGGAAGAGACCAGAGCTCAGAATTGGGGACTTGGGAATGCTTCTTCATTGTTCATAGATTAATTCATAATGGGTACATGTCCCTTTTATAGCGATGACTTACTTGGCTCTTAAAAAAGAAATCTCTAATTTAAAGGAACTAATCTTATCTCAATCCTAACTAATCTAATCCTGCCTTGTGCACCACATAATGGGCAGCGGCCCTCTAGTCCTCACCCATGACATTACACCCTTCTCAGACATGCAGCTCATCCTCGAGCTGCAAGGTAGCAGCCAAGCCTAACGTCCTTCATAACCCCACTTTGATGAGATGTTGAGACTCCGACACCTCATCAGCGATAGTGGTAAGCTCTTGCATGTTGCAGAATTCTTGGCTGAAGCACTTGGTGATTGAAACGTGGCCCTCTGTTGTGGCACAAACCGAAAGCCCATTTGTTGCCGCGGCCCACTGTATTGGCCCATTTTAGAGCAGGCCTACTACTGCCCATATAAGTCCATGTAGGCACCACGGATGGGGATGCACGTGAATTGGCAAAAATGGCATCATGGATGGAGAGGTAGGCGACATGTGTAATTGCTCAGAAAAGATCTGCCCGAGCCTACATCACGTCACTCATCGTGCCTGTGCCCCCCTTGCCGCTCACCCGTCGCGTCGCTGCCCCCATGCCGCTCATCTGGTGCAATGTACCGAGTCTGTCACACGCCAGGTGCACTGCACTGCACCTACCTGCCCGGTCACATCTTCTCGTCGCTTCAACGTCACCCGCGTCGCATCGCGGTTGGCCAGTCGTGCCCCTGCCACTCACCCGAAGCCCTGGAGGTTGCTACCCATGGCTATAAAAGCCTACGCCCGTCACTCTAAACCCCCACATTAGCTTGAATAGCTCGGCGCAGAGGGATAGAGAGGAGCAGTAAGAGAGATATAGAGTGTTTAGTTGAACGTTTTCCTGATTTCGCTGCTGATTTGAGAAATTCCAGAGAGGTGTTTACCGGTTGTATTAGTAGAAAAAGTTCTACATCAAGCGAAGATCTTCAAGAAGAGGTAATTTTTCGCATGCATTATGTATATTAACTATGCAATTAGTGTATAATTAGCTTCTTGACAATGTTAGGAATATATTCGTTATTAATTTGGTAGTTTGTTAATTAGCCACTAATTAGGTAGCATAATTAGATAAGGATTACCAAAGTGTAGTTGCTTTGGTGACATAGGAAAATGTAGATTAAATTGTGAAAACTGTTTAGCTAATTGTGTAGAAAATCTGGTACATGTTGTGAATGTGTTTAGCACGATTGTTTACTATGTAGAAACAATATTTGAACATGCCGTTGATAGTTATAGCATTTTTTGGCGCACATGATTAGCAAGATAGTCGACAGTAATTTACTAGTATGGTAATTATGCACTGATTAGTTAACGTAATTTGGTTGGGATTACCAAAGTTTAGTTGATTTGGCGATATAGGAAAATGTAGATTAAGTAGTGCAAGCTATTCAGGTGATTGTCTACAAATAAATTGTTTAGCACATATTGTGTAGAAATTTAGTAGTTTGTTAATTAACCACTGATTAGGTAACATAATTAGATTAGGATTACTAAAGTTTAGTTGCTTTGGGGATGTAGGAAAATGTAGATTAAATAGTGCAAACTGTTTAGGTGATTGTGTACAAATAAAATATTTAGCACATATTGTGTAAAAATAATGGTGCAGTACGTCTAAAAAAATACTGGTAAATGTTGCGAATTTGTTTAGCATGATGTTGGCTATGTAGGAAAAATATGTAAATTGCTGGGTAGCTAGTTTAATTCGTAGGAATTAAAAAACGGTGAATTACTGGAAACATGGATATTAAGTGTATTGGATTATTGTGGTCGTAGGTAATGTCCTACATGCAAGACTTGCTTGTGTTTTTCAGTGACGATCTCGTACGGGGCAATCCAGATGGGCTGGACATGTTAAGATGCCAGTTCAAGGTGGTCCGAGCAGAGGGCCTGAATGAGATGAGTATTGACGAGCTAAGGAGTTGCATCTAGAGGGAGTTCGACACAGAGACAACAAGGAAGAAGCTTATCATCAAGGCGTTAACCTGCACGAATATGCGAGGGCAGGGCATATGGTAGTTAGACAAGGTGAAGAGTAATGTTGCATGGGGCCAGTATAGGCAGATTCCTACGAATCCTAAGGCGGCGATACACAGGAGACCGATGGTGTATTTGCAGTTCGTACATAGGGTGCCAACAAACAATGATGATGCTGGTGCTAGTGGGAGTGGGGAAGCACAGGCGGTGGGTGAAGATAGGAGCATGGAATGTGTTGATTTGGAGGAAGACTATGATAGAAGACTTGCGGAGAATTTTGTTGAAAATGAGGGGGGGGGGATGAGAATGGTGGTTGGTGATACAGGGTGCCCAATCTTCTGGACATAGGATCAAACATAATAACGAACTCTCAATTCCTAGTGAAAAAGCAAGAACGATCTTGGAAATGCCAATTCCCCACAAGAACATGGCTGTGCCAATGTCTTGGAAGAACAGGCGCGTGACCTAGATAACGATGAGACCCTCATCATGAAAGTAGCTTAAAGCTAAAACACAAACATGTATTTTAATTCATAATATCAATGCCGAGTTACATGAACATTTACAATGGCTTATATAGCCCTCCTAAAACACCTAAAACAAGAAACAACTCTCCAGATAACTTGGACACAAAGAAAGGAAAGACTAGAATTTTTGCCATCAGTTTGTTTTGGATATTTTGGCACATACACAAGTAATCTGAAGCTGACACTTGATCCTTTGCGTGGGCCTTGAAGTTAGCTTTCCAAAGAGTCCTAGAACACTCAAATTGGAGTTCGTATGCAAACGATATAGACTTTTTAAATTGGACTATGCTGGCGGTGACGAGTTCAATCCGAATTGACTTCAAACCTTCCTATCTTCAATGTCCTTGTTTGAAGTGAATTAAATCTGTGAGAAACAAGATAAGGACACCATTTTGAACCTTTGAAAAGTCTTAGGATAGTAGGAGATCACCCATAGGTGTCCCCACAAACCACGAACTCCGCTTGTTTTGCAATCCCACGTGACACGTTGACAACCTGTATAACCTCTAATGAACTTGTCATAATTTTGTGTAGAAAGCTCCAAATTATATGTTATTTGATCCTTTGGAAACTATACTTGATAGGATTTCTAAATATAAACTCTTTGTGCATTTTAAACCGATAAATTAGTGCACAAACCTTCATGAACTTTGTGGACAGAATAGCGAGCACCATGCTGATTGAAACTTGATTGCTCTTGTTTCTTCCTCTTAGGCCGACCTCCCACTCCTATCTCGCACAAATAGGTGTATATGCCATGTATATCCTCATCATTCTCCCTTTCTTCAAAATGAGTTGTCCTTGACTCGTGTTGATTGTTGAAGCTTCGATTTGATGATGACGATGAAGATGATGACAACAACGACGTAACACATAACCACAAAAATTACAAACTCGACGACATGGATAGATAAATACACTCAATTTACCATTTAGATACAACTCCATCTAATAAAAACCAAAACCAACAATCGATAGACCCTGATAAGAGCGAACAATTGTTCATATCACTCACCCAATCCTACCCCAAACCATTGGTGTTTGATCAACACTAATATGGAATTGAAATCCTAATATGTGAATAGAGTTTGCGAGATACAAAATCCTACCGAGTCAATGGAGCTATGGTACCAAGATGACACGGGGTGCCTGATCTTCTCGATGTAGGATCAAAGATAATAACGAATCCTCAGTTCCCAGCGGAAAACCAAAAACAATCTTGGAAACACCCAATTCCCCTCAAGAACAAGGTTGTGCCGATGTCTTCGAAGAATAGGCGCGCAACTTAGATAACGGTGAGGCCTTCATCATGAAAGTAACTAAAGGCTAAAACATAAACATGTATTTTAATTCATAACATCGAGTCTGAGTTACATGGACGTTTAAAATGGCTTATATATCCCTCCTAAAACACCTAAAACAAGAAACAACTCTCCAGATAACTTCGACACAAAGAAAAGAAAGACTAGAATTTATGCGTCAGTTTGTTGTGCAAAAGCAATATTTGGCATTTTAAATACAATACTAAGTTCAAAAGCACAAATTTTATAATAACTAAAATTGAGTTTTAGCTGAGTTAATAAAGCTAGTGTAGGCACCAACCTAACACTAACTTAAACACGGGCACCAACCCGGGGTTTCAACCCATAACTTTTCTCATGGACACCCATCCATGTCAAAACTGTTTTACAAACCATTTTGAAAACAAAATCAAAGTCTAACTTTGAGTGGCTTTGCCAAGCAAGAAGAGACAGAGGAGGAAGAAGGGTTAGGGCGGGCCCACTGTCGGTGACGGGTGAGAGAAAAGGGTCAAGAAGGGGGCGCGGCTGGCCGTTTGATGTGGATCGGATGATCCACGCTGCTTGAGACGTTCGGACCGCTTCGAATGACAATCTTGATCGGGCCGTCCAATTTTGATCGGACGGTCCACATTGGCTGGGATGTTCGGACCGTCCGAATGTGCATCTTGATCAGACCGTCCAGCTTTGATCCAACGGTCCACAAGATCTGAAGTGGAGCACGCAGAAGGAAAGGTGAGGCTGACACGCGGGCCCCGCGTGTTACTGAGAGCGTGAGTGAGAGGCGCGGGCGCGCAGGTGGAGCGAGCTGTGTGGGCCGCGTGCACATGGAGAAGATGGGTTGGGCTGAGGAGTTTCGGCCCAAACACTGTTCATGGATTTTAAATTGTTTTTCCAATTAAAATAATTCAATTAATTCAATTAAGCTTTAGAAAATAGCAAATAAAATCCAAAAATTCTAGACAAATTCATAGAAATTTCTAGAGTTATTTTGGACTTAAATAAAATAATTCCAACTATTATTTGGTAATAATTTTTGTAATTAAATTTGTTTTATCTTTAAAATAATTAAGGAAAAGCTTTTAAAATTCCGAAGTTAATTAAAATTTTATTTTTCAATTTAAATCAAATAAAACTTCAGAAACTTCAATAAATTTTATGTTTGACTTTTAAAACTTTAGAAATTCAAGAAAAGCAATAAAACTCTTTTAAATTTCAGAAAATCCAATAAAATAATAACTTTATTAATTTTTATTTTGGTAACAAAACTCTGGGATGTTACAAACTACCCCCCTTAAAAGGAATCTCGTACCCGAGATTTGGAGAGGCTAAAAAGAAAGCTGCGGATACAAGGTCTTCAACTGGAGTTGTTGTTGTCTACATCCTGCTCCTCATCGGACAGGGCCTGAGCTATGATGTTGTACAGACGTCCTTTTCCCAAATTCCGCGGCTTCCTGGTTGCTTGCATGGTGTTGACCTTTGTAACTTCAGAGTTAGCTGGATGCGCTGCCTACTGCTTCTTTGGACATTTCTGGCAAAATGCCCAACCTCATGGCAGTTGAAGCATGTGGTGCCTACAACATAGGATGGATTCTTCTGTGACTGGCCATCCTCAGATGTTTTGAAAGACTCCAAATTGTCCTGGTTGTTCATTGCAGTTGTTTTAGTTGATGTTGCTGGCTGGAATCTGACTTGATGTGGTGGAGTTACTCTTGCTCTAGGTAAACTTCCAGGGTTGAACTTCTGTGCAATCATTCTTCTCTTGCGGTTCTCCATCTCTTGGTGCATGCCTTCTTGTCGAATCGCCTTGTTAACCAGCTGCTAAAAATTAGAATAATCCTAAGAAATCAGTTGTACAGACAAATCGTCATTAAGTCCTTCATGGAATCTTTCTTGCTTGTCTTCATCTTTTGTAACATCTTCTAGTGCGTAGCATGCCAGTTGATTGAACTTGTCGAGGTACTCGTTTATTGAGAGGTTGCCTTGGCATAGTGAGCGAAACTCCTTCTTCTTGAGGGTCATCATGCCAGATGGGATATGTGCACGGCGGAAATCTTGCACAAATTCATTCCAGGTGATGGTTTGAGCATCAGCATGTGAGATGCTGAAGTTATCCCACCATTCAGAAGCTGACCCCATGAGTTGGTGCGAAGCAAACAACACCTTCTCACGGTCGGTGCACTGAGCAATGTCTAACTTCTTACCAATCGCCCAGAGCCAATCATCTGCATCCATGGGTTCTGTGCTGCTAGAAAAAGTTGGTGGACGCATCCTCATAAATTCTGACATGCTGGTCCTTTGGGGTGGTGGAGGTGGAGCTTGGAAAGGTGTAGCTTGTCGGGCTTGATTGTTGTTGATAGACTAAGAAAGTAGTTCGATCAGATGGTTTTGATTGGCCATCATCTGCTGCCATTCTGATCCATTGATTGGGGCACTTCCATCATTGTTGGCGTTGGTCCCACTTCCAGAGTGACGAGTGTTCACCATCTGTTGGTTATTCCATAGGTTTAGAAAAGGGGACAAAGGATAGGGAAGAGACAAATAATAAGAATTAAGGGGATAGAGTGAAACAACGCTCTCAAATGAAAGAACCAACTCAAAAGCTTTCCAGAACAACTTTAATAGTTTTATACATCGTTCTATTGATTGAGACTCTTAATCCGGTGAAAACGACTCAGTACACAGAATGAGTCTTGGCAAACTTAAACTATATGGTTAGGATGACATCACGATCTTTGATTCACAGTCTTCGATGATGACGATGCTCTCTTGATAGCTTCATGTCTTGTGATCTTGAAAGTGATGGTTAAGAACGTGTTGACCATCTATAGAAATTTCTAAGGGAAAGAGGATCCATTTAACATTATAAAATGGTGAAGAGAGAATTAGGTAAGAAAGAATTGTTATGAAGAAGCTAAAGATAGATAGATGACCAAGATGAGAAGAGAACAAATTATTTTTCTGGTTATAAAATAAGTTTTGAAATTTTCAACTAACGGCCATTCTAACTAGTTGACGACCTACAGTCGATATGGTTCTGATATCACTTCTGTCAGACCCAGGAGTAACCCCCAAATCCTCTGTGCATTTTTGAACTAGTCCCATGATTAGTAGCTAGTTCACACGGTAAACAGATATGGTAACATCCATAAATCGCACAACTTTATTAATAATCAACAGAGTTTATTACAAGAAAGGCTTACAAGCCAACAATAAAGAACACAGCGGAAGACGAAGAATAAGTAGTGGAGTCCAGCTGATCTGTCACAGGCAATTGACTGGGGTAGCGGCCTAGTCGTCAAGATCTACACCGAAAGCAAAGTCCTTCTCCTCTGAAACTTATTTGCATGAAGCAAGGGTGAGCACAACTTCCGTGCTCGCAAGTTACACCCAATAACAAAGTTAATGCATGCATGGATATTAACAAGGAAGGCTTATAGGGTTATTTGTGCAAAAGTAGTATTTGGCATTTTAAATACAATACTAAGTTCAAAAGCACAAATTTTATAATTACTAAAATTGAGTTTTAGCTGAGTTAATAAAGCTAGTGTAGGCACCAACCTAACACTAACTTAAACACGGGCACCAACCCGGGGCTTCAACTCATAACTTTTCTCATGGACACCCATCCATGTCAAAACTGTTTTACAAACCATTTTGAAAACAAAATCAAAGTCTAACTTTGAGTGGCTTTGCCAAGCATGTCCATGACCGTGGACACGGCTATTTGAATAGTTCTTAACACTATGTAGAGGTTGTACAACTTTACCCACAAGACATGAATTCTCTAGTTTGTTTGGCATTCGTCGATACCACTGCTCACTACCTTAGGTAAGCAGTCTAGAGCACATGACAAGGCCTTTACAAAGCATCATCCCATCGTGGTCCTGCCTCGCTAAGGTTTCGCTTCCATTGGGCTAACCACTCGCCGGATTCCAGCCCCCTCTTGCGCCATGTGGGAATACATAAAAGTAGGTCATTCTGACACCCACACATCAACATGGCACAACCACGATGGAATGTTGCAAATTAGTTAGCCAAGTCTGTCCCATACCAGACTTGTGGTGGTACGGTGAGTCGTAGCAAAGGAACGCTCGAAGACCGGTCCTTAACTGACTCGGGCAACTTCCAAAAACCCTGGGTCTTAATCCTACCCAGATTAAGCCCGTGCATAAACCTGCACCCACCAATCATCTATTTTTACCCAAGTCCAAACCATCATTAAATTTTATTTCATTTTTCAAAGCATTTGTAAACTCCCATGACACACCAATGCTAAGGGTACAATTTAAACAACATTTGAATTTTTGGCTGAAATTCCCAAATCAAATATTTCAGGTCTAAACATGGCTAAGCATAATTTGACAAAATGTTCTAGTTCATACTATTGCATAAACTAAGTTTTCATCTAAGGCGTCAAGGTAGATTTATTTCAATGTCAAGATTTGGATGTACAAAGGAATTAGACATAACTATAATTTAAAAATAGGTATTTAAATTAGACTGAATTGAAATAAGCATCCAATAATAATTTAAAAATAGAATTTAAATAATTTGAATTAATGGGATCAAATATGATCAAAGGTATAACCTGCCTTGCTTGATTAGTTATTCTCAAACGGCGTCGAAATCTAACTCTCCGAAGTCGTCGAAATCTATACACGAAAATAAGTAAAATTCAAATGAGGATTAAAATGAACTCCAAATTAAATAATTTTAGTTTAGTTAGCTAGATCTTGAATTTATATGAATTTAGGAATTTGAATCGACGAAATCGGAGTTCGTATAAAGGAGAACGAACCCTAGGAAGTTTTAAAATCACATGAAATGGTGGAATAAGGATTTTCCCGAATTATTGGAATTATTGTTATTAAAGAAAATTGGGTTTTGTCTTGACACATTGGCCTTCCCATGTCAGCGACACGTGGGCGCTAGGGCAGAGGTGGCGCTTGTGTGGTAGCCACATGGTAGTGCCACGTAAGCAAGGGCCAGTGGCACTCTCAGTGCCGAGCTCGTCGGTGCTACGCGCCGCGGTGAGCTTCGGCGAGGGCATGAGCGGAGAGAGGGGAGTGTGGCGATCATGAGGCTTATTGTGGCGGCGCACCGGCTCGCTTGGTTCGTCAGCGGTGAGGAATTTTGTGGCGGCGCGGAGCGGTTGGTGGCGGCGAAGGAGCTCCGGTGAGCCTTGGCTCGGGCGAGTGTGCGCATGGGGTAGGCGTGGTCGAGGCGAACCCAACGATGTGGTCGGGGTGGTCGGGGGAGGCTTGATGGCACCGGATGAGATGAGTGAAGAAAGCTCAGTGTCGCGAAGAAAAACTCCGATTCCCGCCAATTGAGGGGGAGAGAGGGAGAGGTCTTTGAGGGGTTTTGATGAGGGTGAATAGGGGCTCACCATGCTCCCTTTTATAGGGGCCAAGGAGGCCGAGAGGGGGAGATCGGGCACGAGATGCTCGGCGGCAATTTCGGCAGTCATTGATCATTTCCAGTGAAAACACTTATGAAAGAGGGAGAAATGGCTGGGACAGGGTGCGGGATTGGAGGGCGAATTCAATGCGCGTGATTCCGGGGAGTAAAGGGGAGGGAAATGCGGGATTTCAAAGCTTTAAGTGGGCGCAAATGGTGGCCGTGTGCATTTCAGCACGAGGAAGAAGAGACAGAGGAGGAAGAAGGGTTGGGGCGGGCCCACTGTTAGTGACGGGTGAGAGAAAAGGGGAAAGAAGGGTGCGCGGCTGGCCATTTGATGTGGATCGGACGATCCACGCTGCTTGGGACGTTCGGACTGCTTCGAATTGCAATCTTGATCAGGCCGTCCAATCTCGATCAGACGGTCCACATTGGCTGGGATGTTCGGACCGTTTGAACGCACATCTTGATTGGACCGTCCAGCTTTGATCCAACGATACACAAGATCTGAGTGGAGCGCGCGAAAGGAATGGTGAGGCTGACACGCGGGCCCCGCGTGTCAGTGAGAGCGTGAGTGAGAGGCGCGGGCGCGCGTGTGGAGCGGGCCTCATGGGCCACGTGCGCATGGAGAAGATGGGTTGGGCTGAGAAGTTTCGGCCCAAACACTGTTCACGGATTTTTAATTGTTTTTCCAATTAAAATAATTCAATTAATTCAATTAAGCTTTAGAAAATAGCAAATAAAATCCAAAAATTCTAGAAAAATTCACAGAAAATTCTAGACTTATTTTGGACTTAAATAAAATAATTCCAACTATTATTTGGTAATAGTTTTTGCAATTAAATTTGTTTTATCTTTAAAATAATTAAGGAAAACTTTTAAAATTCCAAAAATTTCAAAAGTTAATTAAATTTTTATTTTTCAATTTAAATCAAATAAAACGTCATAAACTTCAATAAATTTTACTTTTGACTTTTAAAACTTCGTAAATTCAAGAAAAGCAATAAAACTCTTTTAAATTTCAGAAAATCCAATAAAATAATAACTTTATTAATTTTTATTTTGGTAACAGAACTCTGGGATGTTACAGTATGCAAAAGATATAGCCTTTTTAAACTGGTCTGTGCTGGTAGTGACGAGTTCTATCCGAATTGACTTCAAACCTTTCTATCTTCATTGTCCTTGTTTGAAATGGATTAAATCTATGAGAAACAAGATAGGGACACTCTTTTAAACCTTTGGAAAGTTTTAGGATAGTAGGAGATCACCAATAGGTGACCCATAAGCCACAGACTCCCCTTCTTTAGCAATCCTCGTGCGACTCCTTGATACCATGTACAACCTCCAATGAACTTGTCATAACTTTGTGTAGAAAGCTCCAAATCACATGATGTTTAATCCTTTGGAAACTAGTCTTGATAGGATTTCTAAATATAAAATTTTTGTGCATTTGAAACCTCACAATTAGTGAACAAACCTTCATGAACTTTGCAGACAGAACAGCGAGCACCATGCTGATTGAAACTTGATTGCTCTTGTTTCTTCCTCTTGGGCCGACCTCCCACTCCTCCTGTCTTGCCCAAATAAGTGTATATGCCATGTATATCCTCATCAGTCAGCCTGCATTGACTGCCATGAGTTCTACTAAATCAATCAGATGAGTCGGAGTTCGATGAGGATGCCGACCCAGGCTTGGATGGTAGTGAAGAGGACACACCTAAGGGTGCAGGGGGTGTTGGTCCGGTGGGCAGAATTGTTTCAATGGAGGTGGCCTACATGTCATCCAGACCAGATGATCTTGCAGTGTGGTGCACAGGTCTAACCCATCTCATTACACAGTGAAGTTTGTAGTGGAATGTTTCCCTGACAAGGTTTGTGCACAGAAGGCGACGGTCCATGGCACGGACTTCATGGTCACGGTGTTGATCGACCACACTTGTGAGCTAAGTAAGCCGCAACATCAGTATTGGAATGCCACTTCTGCATATGTGGCAAGCCTCATCAATCACCTAGTTACAGAGGATGTGTCCGTCTCCCCCAAGTGCTGATGTTAGATGTTGCAATTCTGGTCGGTTATCCAGTCAGCTACTGCAAGGTTCGACGAGCTAAGCAAAAAGTGATCGATTCCATGTACGAGATGTATGAGGAGGCGTACAACCTTGTGCCAAGGATGCTTCATCAGATTGTGGAAGCAAACCCTGGCACATACATAAACAATATGGATAGATTAGATCCTGATGGAGGCCCTAACTACTACATATTGGACTATGTATTCTGGGCATTCGGTCAGACCATAGAGGGCTTCAAGTTTTGTCGTTCGGTGCTCACAGTGGATGACACTTTCCTTATCGGGAGCTACAATGGCATCATACTCACTGTGGTGGCGGCAGATGCAAATGACCAGCTTCTTTTGGTTGTTTTTGCCATAGTAGAGAATGAGAACAGAGACAATTGGCTGTGATTCCTTGCAAATGTCAAGCAGGCCATTGTGAGAGATAGGCCTAATGTCTATCTTATCATAGACCACAATGCATGGTTGTTGTCCGTGCTCAACACTATGAAGAATGGGACACAACCCACCTTCTAGTGGAATGATGTGCAAACCTGATGGTGCATGAGACATGATGCATCAAACTTCTTCAATCGGTTCCACTATAAGGATCTAATGAAGACCTTCAAGAAGTTGTGTTTGCAAAACCAGAAGTGCAAGTTTGAGGCCATCTGGCGAGATCTTGAAGAGCAGGCTGCAAGGCATACCAGGGAGTCCCATCCAAAGCTAAAGGAGGGACAATAGGGTGCAAGAGAGGCATCCAGGAACCCCATCAGTTTCTTTGAGTGGATAAATCTGCATGCTCCTGAGTTAGAGAAATGGTCACAGCTGTATGACACTAACGGTGTGAGGTATGACATTATTACAACCAACATGTCCGAGGTGTACAATAACGTGTTGAAAGGTGTGCGGTGCCTCCCTATTACTGCGATCGTTGACGGGACCTATCACCGCGATCATTGACGGGACCTATCACCGCGATTGTTGACGGGACCTAGACTTGCACAATCAGTTATTTTGTCAATAGAGGCACCATAGCGAAGCAACAGTTGGATGAAGGAAAACAGTGGTCCCAGAACATGTAGATACATGGACAAGAAGATGCAGAAAGCTTGTACGCACGACATCTAGGTGATTGATGGCCTGAGGAGGAAGTATGTCAAACCCGAGAGTAACACCCCCAGATTCTCCATGTACTCTACACTAATCCCTGGATCAGTAGCTAGTGTACACAATAAACAAATATGGTAACGTCCACATCTCGCACAATTTTATTAGTAATTATCATAATTTTACAAGAATGGATTACAAGACAATAATAAAGAATACAACGGAAGACGAAGAAGTAGTAGTAGAGCCCAGCAAATCTGTCACATCGACTAGGGTAGCAGCCTAGTCATCGAGATCCTCAGCAGTTGCAAAGTTCTCCTCTAAACAACATTTTATTACGCAAGTGTATGTACAAAAATGCACTCCGCAAGTGACATCCATAACAGAGTTAATGCATACATGGATATTATCAAAGGAAGGCTTATAGAGTTATTTGTGCAAAAGCAATACTTGACATTTTAAATACAATAACTAAGTTCAAAAGCTCAAATTTTACAATATATAAAATTGAGTTTTAATGAATTAATAAAGCTTAGTGTAGGCACCAACCTAACACTAACTTAAACATGGGCACCAACCGGGGCTTCAACCCACAATTTTCTTATGGACACCCATCCATGTCATAAACCATTTTGTAAAACATTTTGAAAAGAAAACCAAAGTCTAACTTTGAGTGACTTTGCTCAGCAAGTCTATGACCGTGGATACGGCTATTCAAATAGATTGACACTCTGCAGAGGTGGTGCAACTTTACCCACAAGAGATAATCATATTATACTATCTGCTTCACACACTTCCATTGGTGTGCGACTAAGTGATTATCAAAAGGTCTTTACAATGCATCATCCCAAAATCATTATGCTCGCTAAGGTTTCACTTCCATTGGGCTAACCACTCGCTAAAAGCCCCCTCCTGCACCAAGTGGGAATACTATCTAACCAACACCCACACATCACAACATGACACAACTAACAGTGGAACGTTGCAAATTATTTAGCCCAGTTTGTCCCATACCATACTTGTGATAGCACGGTGGAGCTTAGCAAGATGCGGCTCGAAGATCGGTCCTTAACTAACTTGGCCGACTTCCAAAATAATCCCTGGGCCTTAACCATTCACTAAATTAAGCATATGCATAAACTTGCACCCACCAACTATCCATTTTGCCCAAGTCCAAACTGGTTTTTAATTTAATTTAATCTTTTAAATCATTTATAAACTTCCATGACACACCAATGCCATGGATACATCTTAAATCCAATGTATTGTTTTACTGTAAATTCCCAAATAAAGTATTTCGGGTCTAAGCAATGGCTAAGCTTAATTTTTCCCAAAATGTTCTAGTTCATACTATTGTACCAACTAGATTTTATCTAAGGTGACAAGGTATGGACATTTCAATGACAACATTGGCTATACAAATGTATTGAGATTAACTACAACGTTAAGACATGCATTTAAATTATATTGAATAAAATTCAGCATGCAGTAATAATTGAAAGCAAAATTTAAATAATTTAAAATACTGGGATCAAATATGATTAAAGGATGTAACTTGCCTTGCTCAATTAATTATTGTTCTAAAACGGCGTTGAAATTTGGTTCTCTAGAGTCGTCAAAATCTATACGTGAAAACAAGCCAAATTCAAATAAAATTAAAATAAACTAAAAACTAAATAATTTTAGCATATTTAGCTAGATTAGGATTTTATATGAATTTAGAAATTTGAATCACCGGAATCGGAGCATGATGTCAGCGAGGATAATTGATTTTTTGGCTGAATTATTTTTCTTAAGGAAACTTGATATGTGTCTCT
Organism: Phyllostachys edulis; assembly: GCA_036346405.1. NCBI lineage: Eukaryota > Viridiplantae > Streptophyta > Magnoliopsida > Poales > Poaceae > Phyllostachys > Phyllostachys edulis. The sequence goes on from CM070568.1 coordinate 14,029,733, forward strand.
GACTTGTGGGCCCTCACAAGCGCACACGTGGGTGCTGATAGGGATGGAGGAGAGGATGTGGCGCACATGTGTCTGCCACATGGTGGCAGCGCTCTATTTTTTTCTTCTTGTTATTGTAGATCCTCTAGCATTCTGGTCGATTTCGACCAGAGCACCCCTTAGGAGAAAGCTCTTGAGGAGGAAGAGGTCAAGCCAGCCCCCGAGCAGGTGGCAGCGCTAGTGCCTGCTCAAGAACCCGTGGTGGCTCCAACCCCACTTGCAGAGGTGGTGGTTCCTGAGGAATCTCAGCAGGTTCTGACCCTTGCTGGGAATTCTCCTCTCCGAGTCGCCTTTCCTCATCGCTTCCGAATCTTCAAAGATGAAGATCTTAATGAAGCTTGGGGAAGAATTTCGGACCGTCAAACAAAGATGAGTCTTGACTCTATTTTTGCCGAATATAATGATATGGCAATCGAGGTAATCTTCCACGACCACTTTTAACAGCCTTTCCCTTAGAAAATACTTAAAGGAGTTTGCTATTTTTGTAGCATATGGTGAGAATTTCGCTGTGGTCAGAGGACTAACCCAGCAAATAAAGCTTTTGGAGAAAAAGAACTCCAAATTAGAAAGTAAGCACCCTTTTAGTATCTTCTTCTCTCCTTCTTCACAATTTGGCTCTTTTTCTATTAACTAATTTCTCCCTTTATCATGTCTGATAGATTCGGAGAAACTTAAAGAAGAAGTTATGGCCAAGGAAGCCATAATTGGCAAGCTTAAAGAAGAATGTCAAAACAAGGACCAGTCGATCGAATACCTGACGACCAGGCACAATGAAGTCCTTGATACTATTGAAAAGAAGAGCCAAGGTAATCGATCGTAAACTCGACTAGTGTGCTTCCTTTTTCTAGTCGTATGTACTTATCTTTTGGTTTACTCGTACAGAGCAAACTCAAGCATTAAAGAGAACAGAAAAAGCTCTTGAGTTCAAGCGTGACAAGAAGGCACCTTTTGGGCAAAATCTTGAAGAGAAGGTCAAAACTTTCAACAAGATGCTCTTCGATATGGGATCGGGAATGGAATTGCCCAATTTAGGAGATCCCACAGAGAAGATCAACTACTTTGGGCAACAACTCGAAGACCTCAGGAGTGTCCTCAAGACAACTCGGGAGAACCATGCGCAGACCTTGTTCGAAGCTGTCACGAATGGAGTTAGTTTTGCTTTGGTAAAACTGAAAGTCTCCGACCCCACCACAAGTCTCCAAGCCGTTGAGGAAGACTTTAACTGCTCGGGAGAGGAAGAAACCATTGTTTTCGAGGAAATGACACCTCTCGGACACAAGGTTGTGGAGGAAATGGAGGTCGGGTCTCCAACACGTAGTGACCAATCTGGTGGCTCCGAGAAGTAAATGATTGTAATATTTAGACTGTTGTAGATAAAACTTACCTTTTATCATCAATAAAGTCTTTACTTTGTCTTTCTAAATTTGCTAAGTACTCATATATTTCCTAGTCCCCGACTGCTTGTATTAGTAGAAGAACTTTACTAAAGAAGTAGTAGACCCAGAAAATAGGCAATAGCTACGACCACGGTACGAAGTATATGCTGATTATGGTTTTTTTATTTATAAAAATGATCTAAGAATCACTAGAAAATCAATGTGGTTGGAACCAGCATATGACTTCGACTAGTTTTAGATCTTTTACATAATTGAAATACTGTGTAGCACCTTGTGTAGTTGGAAGATGTATAAGACTTGTATTGATGATAAGGAATCATGCAAAAATGTATGCAAAAAACGCCAAGTGAACTTGTTTATATATCTTATCTAAAACTGATCGTAAAGGTTGCTAAGTATCAAAGACTAAGAGAAACACTTCGCGAAACGTGTTCGTGCTCAAGTTCCGACTAGCATCAAGGATCGTAAGAAAAGGATTGTCTCCAGGAAGCTCTTTCCAGTGGGTAGGACCACGTGCAGAGAAGGAGAGACTTCGACTATGAGGATTTCTGTGTCCCGACCATTAGCCAAAACAAGAGGGGAACAGAATGTTGAAGGTAAGAAATGTAGTCTCCAAAATCTTAAGCATGTAAAGTACTATATGTAGTTGTTTGTATGATGCTCTTGTTACTCGTATATTTCTTTAAGAAAAGAGTGTTGGTCGCGCGTGAGAACCATTGTTTGAATGGTCACGACTAGGACCCTTATGGTGTTTGACTCATATGTCGTAGCCATAGAGTAATAGAGATCCTTAAAAAAGGATATCGGAGATAATTTGTTCTTCTCCGACCAAATAGACAACAATAGTATGCAAACCAGATTATGAGACAATCATATAAATAATATCATTCGTCAGAAAGTAAAGGAAATGCATCTTTATTAAAAAATTAATAAAAGAATGAAAATACATCTACACAAAGAACTTACGCAGTTGGTCAATATTCCAAGAGTTTGATAAAACACACCTATCTGACATAGCTAGTCGTACCGAACCAGGTCTGGTGACTTTGACCACAGTGTATGGACATTCCCATTTGAGAGAAAGTTTATTACGATTAGCCTGGTTTTGAATTCGTCATAGAACCTACAGCTAGGCTACGAGGTTACATCTTACGACTGTGGTACCTTATCATGGCTTGTTGGTAAACCACCGATCATATGAGGGCTTGGTTTCATCGTTCTTCAAGGAAATTGACATCATCAAGTCTTCGTTGTATTTGATAGTTCTCGTTGAAATAATCAGTTCGAGCAGAGCTGATTTTCAGTTTTGGAGGAAGCATTGCTTCAGCACTGTAAAGCAGAAAAAATGGAGTTTTACCAGTCGCACGACTAGTCGTAGTTCGAATGGCCCATAACACAGAAGGAAGTTCTTGAGCCTAAGCTCCTGACTGTTTGATTAACTAGTCGAACACTCGGCATTTCACTCCTTGCATTATGATACCACTGGCCCACTCAACTGCTCCATTGCTCTACGGATGAGCGACAGAAGCGAAATGTATCTTGATACATAGATCCTCGCAGAATTCCTGAAAATTTCCGCTAGAGAATTGGGTGTTATCTATGATTATACGACTGGGTATGCCAAATCATGTGATCACGTTTTTTGTGAGGAACCTCTTAGCTGCTTCAGACGTTGTTTTAACAACTAGCTAGGCTTCTATCCATTTCGTAAACATGTCAATCATGACGAAAAGGAATTTGAAGCCCCCGGGTGCTCTTGGGAAAGGTCCCAAAATGTCTAGTCCCCAGGTAGCAAAAGGCCAAGAAAGAGGTATGGTTTGCAAAGCTTGTGTCGGCTGATGTACTTGTTGACTACGAAATTGATACTGTATGCACTTCGTCACGAGCTCTTTTGCATCATAAAGGGCAGTTGGCCAGTAGTATCCTTGCCTGAAGGCTTTATTGACCAGTGTTATGTAGGAATGATGTGCTCTATAGACTCCTCCATGAATGTCGGATAGCAACTTAATGCCATCCGTTTGAGATATGCATCTCATCAACACTCTATGAGATCCTCGTTTATACAAGTGTGGGGACCCCCAGGTTATTTCCGTAAGACCAAGGCATTCCCAGCCTTATGGAGATAACACTAGGTCTCCCATGTGAATGGATTCCAAATTAACTCCATCTAAGCGAGAGGCTTGACCGAAAACTAGAGCCCTGACGATCATGCGTGCCGCACCTCTACGAGCACTACATGATGATCGGTTCTCTAATAGTCCAAGCACTACACTTAGTGAGTTAAATCGGAATTCATAAACAACGAGCATGAGATCATGTTGGCTCCCAAGATCAGCGACCAACATGCCCCGAACTCACATATAGTATTGATCACATCCATACAACATTCATACATTCATAGTTCAAAAGACATACAACATAATAGTCCAAGTCTACGACTATTACAAGTGGCCGACCGGCCAAATTCAAATAAAATCATAAAGTAATAGCGGAAGTAAGTAAATAAACCAAAAGTCTAGCATGTTATGCCCCATAACCCATCAGTAACCGACTGGGAGTTAAATAATAGCACTACTCATTAGTGTTGCCTAAATCGACACCAACGAGCTCATCGGGCTCAACATCTTCCTCACCTGAAATTGCAGCATCTGAATTGAGTACAAATGTACTCGCAAGTCTTACACAAATAAAAATTAGTTATGCTAGAGGTTGTTCCAAAGGATGGCTCATATTGGCTTAGTTTTGCGAAAGACGCAACAATTTTCAACCTACACACACTAGTTTATCAATTGCCATTTTCAAAACAGATTTGAAGTAGAAGTAAAGCATGTGAATAAGTAACAAAGTGAAAAACAAATGAATCAAACAACAACAAAGTGGAAGCCCACTTTGATACAACAAAATGCATGAACATCCCATTCATGCCAAATACCGATTGTACCCACAATTTAAATTCAAAGTCTAACGATAGTAACTCCCGAGCTCAAGCGGTTGTCCATAACTGTGGACACAGCTATTCAAATGGTTTAACTCTATAGAGGTGTACTACTTTACCCACATGACTCGATTAGCCCGTAAGCCACCGGAATTAACACACTTCCTTTGGTGTGTTGGCCGGGGAAAATTGAGATACAGTCGTTTTTGGCAAGAAATTCTATTGAGTTAGGTCCCCCATGTGAGATGTTTCCGTACCTAGTACAAGCATCTAATAGAACTTGCTAGGGGGCTCACAAGTTGTACTGGAAATACCGAGGTAATGTAAATGATGAAAAATGGTGCTCCCATGCACACTATAGAAAATTACCTCGGCTCCTACGAACAAATGATCAACACAAGTGCCCTTACAACACCATGAGACTTCACCCAACAAAACCTTCCCCCTACTTGACTATACAGTACCCATATCCCGCGTGTGGTAGCATGAGTGTACTTGAATCAACGACGTTACCAAATTTCACTCCTTAATGGTCCGGACAAGACATCCACATACCCAATATCGTGCACGAAGGCACCATTACTAGCAAGAACTTGTCCAGACCCCCAAACTCATTTAAAATGATAAAATTTATCTCATAAAATAGATATGAAGATCTGGAATAAAATGAATATAAGAAAGTAAGTGTTTCCCATAATTGTCGGGTTATTCCCAACAATCAAACTATCGTTTCTAGACTTGCATGGCTAAGCAAACTCGAACAAAATAATTCACACATTCCTATCTTAAGAATGTGGTACTAGAGTAATTCAAGATTAACCTCACCGAATAGGATATAACTATTCTACACATCACAAAAATAGCGACATTATCAAAATAGCATGCAAGCAATTATCATTGCACTAACTTAACCAAAACTGGGATCAAGTATGATGCAAAAGAAAGTTCAAATAATTCTTGCCTTGCTGGTAGAGTAGTTGTTCACTCTCAGTAGCGTAGGAGTCTATATCAATGGTCTCGGAATCTATAGAATTAACAATATCGATAAACACCGAGAAAAACCTCAAAAATCAAATTGCTCAAAAATGCATGATTTTTCTACAAAAGCTAGATGATGATTTTAGATGAATTTAGGTGAAATATTTATTCCATTCGGACTTAGTATGTGAGAGTTATGAAGGTTTGAATCTCAGTTTTCAGAAAAATCCAATTTTAATTCCAATCAGTTTCTGTTCACCGAATTTAATTATTTGATCAAAATTTGTAGAGCAGTAGGGGATACAAGGATTATATAGATAATTAGATAATAACATTATATGTCCAAAACATTTGGGCTCATCTCATTTGGAGTTTTTATGAATTAGTTATGCATTTTCAAAGTTATCAGCCTTTTTTATTGTTAAAATAGTAGGTTTAAGGATTATTTTCCAAAATTATATTCTCTGCTACAGAGACAAGTTTGAAACCAATTTTATCATAAATTTCATTAGAAATGAAAATTATCAGCACTGGTTTCATTCATTTTAGAGTTGAGATGAATTAGTTGTGTATTCTAGAAGTTTTTCATATTTTTTAGTGTGCAGATTAATAGATTTTGATTTTTATAAGTTATTTGTTCCTTTTCTTACCGAGGGCTGCGCTAGCCACAACCAACAACATGTGGGGTCCTGTGAATAGTGCATTCTCCCTTTTTAACTACTGGTTTAAACATCCGAACTGACAAGTGGGGCCCGGTGTCAGAGGCGCGGCTCACTGGACTAGGTCCATGCCTCCATGCGCACTGCACACACACTCAAGTGGTTGGGCCCACAACTCAGTCTCTGCTGCGATTCACTTAATGCGTTGGATTTCTGTGCAAGGGCCCGCATGTAAGTGACTTATTAGTGCGGCTAAGACAATTATTAAATGCTAATCATTGCCATTAACGCCTAATCATTTAGCTACAGTGCGTGTCCGCATATGACAATGGGACTTTGCCCCATGTGTTTGCTCGGTGGTTCGCCGGCGCTATGCGCCGCGGCAGAGCCAGCCAAGGACAGGGTTAGATGCGCAATAGTGTTGCGCACCTAGAGGGAGTGGTTACAGCATTTGAGGTGGCCTTCACCGGCGGCTAGCCGAAGTTGAGCAATGAGAGGGCTTCGGCCAAAATACATGCAGCAAGTAAAGCTCCACAGTGGTCCAGATAAGCGTGTGCCCAAGCTTCTAAGGACTACTAGGAGGTTACCTGAGCTAAGTGGAAGCTCGGAGGAGTTGTGAGGGAGTTGAAGCAGCAACGGCGCCGGAGAAGATGACGACGGCGGCACAGTCCAACGAAGAGATGATGATCTGAGCAAAACAGAGCAAAGTGAGTGCTCGAGTTAGCTCAAAGATCATATGAGGATGCACTAGAAGCTATGAATCAACAAATGCCTTACCGGATCACAGTGGGAGGTGAAAAGTTGCTTTACGGCCGAAAATGGTTCAAGCTTCAAATTCACCCGATCCTGTCGTGCATTGCTCGAATTAGCTGAGGGGTTTTGCTTAGTATGCTAAAGCATGTAAGGTGACGCGCTAATGCAAGGATAATACCTCCCGGAGATGAAGAAAGCACAGTGATGTCTTCCGGGTGCGCGCTCTGGAATGCTGAGAGCACGAAAATGGTCCAAGATCTACAAAGCAAGATAGGAGCTGGTGTGAGCAAAAATGGAAATGGTAATGAACCTAGAGTTGAGAGGTAACACTCGGTAAAAGATTACCTAAGAAAATAGCTTGAACGAGCGTGCCTTTCCTCGGCCGAAATGAGGAAAAGTGAGGAAAAACTAGGGTTTGAAGGCTACTTATCATCGGAAAAGTGACGGAGTGGAGGCGACATGAAACAGAGAAGCTCTAGGATTGGTTGCCATGGGCGGTGGCTCACGGCGGTGACGGTGCATGCGGCAGCGATGTGGCGTTTACTCTCTGTGTGACTCGACGGGCGCATCAGCGAGAGGAGGGAGAAAGACTTGACAAGTGGGCCCGCCTCGTCAGCGAAACGACACAGCGCGCGCGAGTAGGACGTTCGGACCATGCACGCGGATGGCCCAATTAGGATCCAATGGTCCACAATCATTGCGCGTTTGGACGGTCCGAACAGCCCAATTGATTTGAATCGTTAATTTCGTATCGACGGTCCAAACGCGAGGCAAGTCCGGATCGTCCGAACGGCCCAATTAATCTGAATTGTCGCTTTTCAATCGGACGGTCCAAAATGGTCCTAGTGTGTTTGGGCTAGCCTGGTGCGGTTCGGACCACGTGCATGAGCCGCACGATTAAGATCGGACGGTCCATATTAGCCCTAGTTAATCTCAGTTGACTGAGTTTGAAATCTAAACTGCCACTTTGACTAGGCCACTAAAAATAGAAATAAAATTCCTAAAAATTTGAAATAAATCAGAGGTGCTCCTGGGATGACCTAGTACCCATATAAAATTTTAAACCCCTCTGTTCATGTTATATAATGTGCAGTTTAAATTTAAACTTAACTTAGGTTATTGGATTGTGTTAGAATTTTCTGACGATTTAAACTATTCCCAAAAATTTGGAAAAAAATATATAAATTCAAGATAATTAATGTAGTATTTGAATAAATTGTTTCTAGAGGAACTTCAGTAGCATTTGTTTCAGTTTTCTTTTGGAGTTTACTTCTTTAAGTGTATGCTTAATATTTTAACAAGATTTTCCAAGGCAATATATAATGTAATTACATGAAAATAGTGATGCATGCTCATGAGATGTATAGTAATCCTCTTTATTAACTTGGGGATGTGACAACAAGGTACTTTCAATCAGAGTGTATGATTTGGCTTTTCAAACTATACGATCAGCCTCTACATCATCTTCAGGAGTAATGTCATGCTGAAGATAATTGTAGATCGACATCATCCAATCTCTACCGTGATCGTGCTGTACGAACTGTGGAGTATCCATGTTCTCTGGATCGATTTGTACTACATGTAGTGGAACATCTATGTCCTCAGAAAGCATGACCACCGAGGGTGAATCGAGTTGCTTGAGAAAAACACCAGGCGGGACAGGTGACCTAGTGGAGGCCATCCATGTCAACTGGTCTGCTAGAAAGTTTTCCTTTCTAGGAATATATTGGATCTGGAAATCGAAGAAGTGATTTTTGAGTTTCTATACTTTCGTCAGATAAGATGACATCTTGGTACTTGAGCATTGATACACTTTCCCGACTTGATTCGCTACTAGTTGAGAATCGCCTTTCACTAGTAATATGCGAATCCTAAGCGCACGAGCTGCTTGAGTCCTGCCAGCAAACCCTCATATTCTGCCACATTGTTTGTAGCTGGAAACTTTAGCTGGATGGCATATTTGATGTGTTCGCCAGTAGGGGATATCAATACAACTCCAGCTCTCGTGCCTTTGAGCATCAAGGAACCATCAAAGTACATTGTCCACTCATTGTGGTGTGTGTACTCGGGCCCTTGGGTGGGTTCAGGGTTTGTCCATTCGGCAATGAATTCTACTATTGCCTGGGACTTGATTGTTGCTCGTGAGATGAATTGGAGGTCGAACACCCCAAGCTCGACCGCCCATTTTTCTATTCGTCCTGATGATTCCCTATTTCCAAGGACTTGACTCAAGCGATATCCGGTTGGTATGACCAATTTGTGGGCCTAAAAGTAATGCCTTAGTTTCCTTGAAGCCATAAGGAGGCCATAGAGAAGCTTTTTACCTGTGAATATCGTTCCTTTGGTCCATGTAAGACTTCGCTTACGTAATATACCGGTCATTGGATGTTTTCACGTTCAACGGCCAGTACACCACTGACTATTTGTGGTGCTGTAGCCACGTCAATTAGCAATGTTTCCCCCGATCTCAGAGACATTAAGATCAGGGCACTCGTAAGGTACTTCTTAAGTTCTTCAAAGGCATCATCTGCTTCTTTAGTCCACTCGAAACTTTCTTGTTTTCGAAGGAGTTTGAAGAAGGAGAGTCCTTTTTCACCTATGTTTGCTTCAATCCCTCTAGCCGAAACTAGATACCCAAGAAGCTTTCCAGAAGAAACTCCGAACACACACTTCTCTGGATTTAACTTAAGGTTATGCCTTTTAAGTTATTGAAAGTCTCATGTAGGTCGAAAATATGGTCACCAGTGTTGATGCTTTTTATGACTTAGGCTTCTAGATTTCGACCTATCTGAGGATTAAAGGTTTTCCACATCAACCTTTGGAAAGTCGCACCAGCATTTTTGAGACCAAATGACATCTTAACATAGCAGTAAGTGCCATATGGAGTGATGAAGAAAGTTTTCTCTTCATCGTCTTTACTCATATTAATCTGGTGGTACCCTGAGTATGCATCTAAAAAACTTATCAACTCACACCCAGAAGTAGAGTCTACAAGTTGATCAATGCGTGGAAGGGGAAAGTCATCCTTCGAACAAGCTTTATTAAGATCTGTAAAGTCAATACACATTCGCCATTTCCCATTATTTTTTCTAACCATTACAGGGTTGGCGAGCCACTCTGGGTGGTCGACTTCATGAATAAACCCAGCCTTGAGGAGCTTGTCGATCTCCGACTAGATTGTCTCCTTCCGATCAGGTGCAAAATGTCTTAGCTTCTGCTTGCTGGTTTTTTGTTAGGCTGGAGAGCTAGCCTGTGCTCGATCACCTCCCTCAGGACTCTGAGCATGTAGAACGCCTGCTAGGCGAATATGTCCTAATTTGCTCGGAGTAAGGAGACGAGTGACTCTTTCTATTTGAGGTCGAGTCCTGCCCCGACCAGTACCTTTTGGGCGGACACATTACCGTTTCTTGACCTAGACGGAGTGTTGGCACTTTCCAGAGGAGTGCCTTTGCCAAGTGGTACCTCCTTGGTCGGGTCAGAAGGTTTTGGCGCCATCTTTGGCCTCGAGTGCTTGATCTACATGGTAGGCGGATTAGTTCTCTGGTCGGAAGCTCATCGACCAGTTCTAAGGACTTTCGATCACATGCATAAGCCATTTTTCAGTCTCCTCGAACCGTGATGACACCTTTCAGTCCTAGCATCTTTAGACTCTGATAATCGTAGTGCGTGGCTGTCAAGAATTTTGCTAGAGCCGGACGACCAAGGATTCCATTGTATGCGGTTTCAAAATCTACCACATCAAATGGAATTTTCTCTGTTCGGAAGTTGTCGGGTCTTCCAAACATAACCGGTAGGGATAGCTATCCTATCGGTTTAGCGGTAGAACCAGGCACTATGCTGTGGAAGGCGTATTTCATAGGTTTTACCTTGGATCTGGGATCTCCATCTCTTCCAATGCTCCCGCAAATAAAATATTTAAAGAACTACCTCCATCTATTAAGACTCGATTAACTTTACAATTGTTAATAGTAGGTTTAACCACGATAGGAAACCTACCTGGTCGAATCGACGGGATGGGGCAGTCTTCTTTGCTAAAGGAGATTACAGTTTTCGACCACTTGGATGGCTTGACGGTGATCGGAGACTCGGCAAGGTTGACCTCCCGTTCCATAGCCTTCAGATGACGTCTCGAATCATACGAGGAGGATCATTCAAAGATCATATCCACCGTATGCTACGGATCCTAGTAGTCCATCTCTTCATCGCCACCTTTGTCCTTTTTGGAGCTTGGTTCTCTGAGTTCTATTATGGAGGGGAAGGGTCCTTTACCTGAGTAGTATTCCTCTAGTTTACTTTGCTAGGCCCAACAGGTGTGCAGATCATGCCCTGCTGCCTTTTGAAGTGGACACCACTTCTTAGTTTTCTTGAAGTCACTGGTCGGAGCCTTAGCTTTGTTCCGACTAGTGAAATCTTTTTTGCCCTTGGTAAACTTTTCTGGAATCGCGAGGACTTCCTTGTTCTCGAGCTTGCAATTCTTCTTGTTCTTGAGAGACTTCTTGCTTTTCTTCTGTTGCTTCTCCAGACCCGACTGGGGATCTTTATCTTTTTTATCAATAGCTTCATACCATTCGACTACTTCACTAGCGGCCACGTACTTGTCTGCCGTGTCTAAAAGTTCGATGGTTGTTCATGGAGGATTTATTGCAATATCCTCTGTAAACCGGCGGTTCCTCAGTCTTGCTTTAAAAGCCTGGATGACAGAAGATTATGCGGTCTCTAGGATGGAATTTCGAACTTGACTGAATCTGTTGATATATTGTTGAAAAGTTTCATTGGTTTTTTGCTTCATCCGATGAAGATCATCCTCCTTTCCAGGGCAGTCGTACATCCCTTGAAAGTTGGCGATCAAAGTATCGCAGAGCTGCTCCCAAGTATAAATAGATCCGATCGGTAGGTTAAGCAACCATGACTACGCAGACCCTTCAAGGACCGTGGGCAAATAATTTGCCATCATGTTATCGTTACCACCAGCGGTCTTGATGGTAGTAGAATAGTTTTGAAGAAATTATAATGGATTCTGATTCCCATTGAACTTCTCTATGTTGGCTGATCGGAACCTGTCTAGCCAACAAAAAGTTTGGAGACCTGTCAAAAATGCTCAGTAGCCTGTAATGGAGTCATGGCGCCTTCTACGAAAAGAAGCCGAATTATAGTCAGTCAGGGACTTATTCCTTAGATTTGCATATCTAGGATCTGGTGTCCCAACCCGGTCATGGACATTATGATAACATCTTTGACCACCTACTTGGTTCAGATGATGGCGGAGATCGCTTGAATCAAGTGGTTGTTCCTCTTGACGAGGAGGAGGAGTGGCTGTTGTGAAGAGCCATCTTCCCTCATGATTCCCTGGTCGGGACCTACGAGGGGGTCTTGGTGCTGATCGATCCTCTGCTCGATCATGTTGTCCCCTACTAAGACAGGAGCGCTGGGACAAGGTCATCGTGTGACTTTGCAAATTCCTTTGCTCCCAGTAAATTTCTGTACGCTGCATGGTTTGTTGGAGGATCTCCGACACCTGACCTGCAAGCTGAACATAACCTGGAGTTTCTGCTAAAGCAGGATCTAGATTATTCTAGATATCCCAGACTCGTTGTAGGTTTTGTATCGCTACCGAAGGTCGTGGTAGATTTCCACTTGCAGTGGGCGTCCGATGAGTCAAGTTTTCCCTTGACCTTTTGGTTGGCCCTGCTTGATTCCTTACTTGTGATGGGGTAGGAACAGGTGAATTAACTGATGCCTCTGGTAGTTGGTGCTTGAGCACCTGTACCATCTTCACCAACAAGTGGTGGTGAGTTAACCCGTGGAGGATCGTGCATGGCATCCGGATTGGTATATCTGATTGTGTTAACTTTGTGGTGCCAACAGTGATCTTCCGAGGAACTCCCATCGTAGCTAAGGGAGAGCCTTCTAGTGCTTCCATAAGGAGCCTCCATGATGGGGAGCGGTTAGAGATTACAGCCTCTGATGGGCTTTGTGGTGGACTTAACCTGATCCGGCGGACTACCGATCATATGCTAAGTTTCACCATGCCCACTTGGCCTATGATTGGTGATAACTTCATCGATACCTTACCAGATGTCGCTTGGCCTCTGGAATACGTAGGAGCCGTTGGCGAATACTGGTCGCCTATGACAATATCGAGAGTACATGAACTCTCTGATTGCAGTGCTGGGCTTCCATTGCCGCTTCGGCCGGTCAGATCGACTGGTCTTGTAGAGGTGTTCAGACATTCCAAACTGGTCAGAACGAGCGGTTCCTCTGAGAGCGCCATTGTTGGTGGCGATGTATCCTCATCCATCCGGTCGATTTTGTCAATCTCTGCGACTGGCGAGCCAACGAAGGAGGAGGAGGATTATGACATCCCTTTTTCTTCCATGGCGCAGATGCATGCGTCCATGTCGAGGTTGGAGTAGTCCGCCAGGTCGAACCAGTTTTCCTCATCCCAAGTCCCTACCATGTTCACATGGGTGATGATGGAGCAAATGAGGAATGCTTGAGCGAAGTAATCTTCAAGAACTCAATGACTTCTTCCCCATAGATGGCACCAGTTGTCGACGATCGAGTCACCAATCTTACGAAATAAATAGAGGAAAATAGCAAAGAGTTCTTAGGAGAGAATGTGACTGCTCTTTTATTGCTATGAGCTAGCTATTACAAGGGGTGCCCTAGACAAGACAGTGGACTAATCCTAATTACATTGAGTGTAATACTTGCTATATTGCAGGAATTAGACTTGAAACATGAATCTAATGACGATTGTTGTGCTTAAAACTGATGCCCTTGATCCTCTGCGCTCCATTTTTAAATAACCGTCGAAGAGGTGGCAGTTGTTCCTTGAAGAGATGCTTGTTGAAAATGCCATGACTGGTCAGAGCGAGGTAGAGGTTGATAAAGTACCAACCGTTCGGCGGTTGTGTGTCTATGAGACACTCAACCGTAGGGTGGTCGTTGTCAGTGTCTTAGGACCATGAGACGTCGTGTGGTATGGAGCAAATATGACATGTGTTCGATTCATCACACGATAAGGAATATACTCGGAGTTAGATCCGAATGCTAGTTCATTGCTTCTACGAGTAGTCATCTGGTCAGTGTCGAACCCGGGATAGAAGGATCCCAGATTCTCTGTGCTTACAACACTAGTCTAGGAACAGCTAGTGTACACAGTTTACAAATATGGTAACAAGTCCACATCACGCGCTTTATTGATAATATCAGAGTATTTATTACAAAAGGGCACTTGGCCTAAAGAAAATTACAGCGGAAAGCAAAAGATAGTAGTAGGCCAAACGATATGCCACAAGCAATCGTCTGGGGGTGCAGCCTAGCCGTCCAAGTCCTCCTCGTTCGTGAGGTACTCCTCCTCTGAGATTATTTGCAATAAGCAAGGATAAGCACAACTTCCGTGCTCGCAAGTTACACCCAATTACAGAATTTAGTGCATGCAAGGATTACAAAGGAAGGCTTATAGGGTTGATTTTGCATAAAGCCATGTTTTCTTTAAATACTTGTACTATGCAGTTATTCTATAGCTAAAATTCATTTTATAAATTCTCAAGTTTTATAGTAGGATAACCTCCATTTGAAATATGGTGATGGATACCCTCCTATCACATGGCTAACCATCTAATTTCCCAATTGGATAAACTATCCAAAATCATTTGTTCAAATATTTTGAAAACCAAAACCAAAGTCTAACTTTGAGTGGCAAATACTAAACATGTCCATGACCGTGGACACGGCTATTCGAATAGTTTTACACTCTGCAGAGGTGGTACAACTTTACCCATAAGAGATAATTTGCTTTTGATGTCGGCCAATACACGCTTCTGAAGGTGTGCGACTAAGCAATTATCACAAGGACGTTACAATGCTCTACCCCAAAGTATTTATGCCCGCTAAGGTTTCACTTCCATTTGATTGTCCATCCTCCGGAAGCCCCCTCTTGCGTCAAGTGGAAATACTGTCTATCCAACACCCACACATCAACATGGCACAAATAACAGTAGATTATTACAAATTATTGAGCCTAGTCCTGCCCACTCAGGACATGTGGTAGTACGGTGGAGTTTAGCAAAAGCGGCTCTCAGGCCGGTCCTTAATCAACTTGGGCAACATACCAAAACCCTAGACTTGATCAATGAAAAGATTCAATCCTGTGCATTAACCTGCACCATCCTGACATCCATTTTGCCCAAGTTTAAACTACCTTTGATTTTATTTTTGTTTTCAAAATCATTTGCAAGAGAGTCCATGGTAAAACAATGCCATGGCTTATTTTAAACAAATTTGAATCCTTGGCTAAATTCCCCAAATTAAACTTTTTTGGTCTAAGCATGTCTCTGCATAACATTTTCAATGATGCTAGTTCATACTAATGCATCAACCAGGTTTTATCTAGGGTGACAAGACATTTAGTTCAATACCAAAATTGGCCATACAAAGGATTTTAGGTATATCTATGAATTTTAACAGGTGTTTAAATAACTAAATTTAAATAAGCAGGCAGTACATAATTTTAAAACATAATTTAAATAATTTGAAATACTGGGACTCAAATATGATCAAAGAATGTAACTTGCCTTGCTCAAAAGTCTAGTTGTTGATTAATTCTGGTTCTTCGGACTTGTCGAAATCTATACGTGAAAATAAGCCAAATTCAAATAAAATTCAAATGAACTTCAAATGAACTCCAAATGAAATAATTTTGGTTTAGATAGCTATTTTATGATTTTATATAAATTTAGAAATTTGAATCACCTAAATCAGAGTTCGTATGAAGGAATATGAGCTCCTGGAAGTTTAAATCTAACTAAAACCCTAAATTCTGAATTTATTGATTTTCCGATTTAATTTCCTAAAGGAAAATCACGATTATGACGTCAGCCCTTAGAAAAAGGATTTCCGGACGAAATTATTTTAAACCAAAAATCCTTGAGACACTGACATGTGGGCCTGCGGTAAATGGACCCGGTCCACGCTTGGTCAAAGGTTCATGGTGAACCCGGTGCATGCAGCAGTAAACGAGGTGAGGACTGATGCGGGTGCTGAGGTTGATATGGTGCCACGTAGGCGCCACGTCAGATCTGGAGCTGAGGTGGCATCGCGGTGGCACCGACGTGGACTAGCCACGTAAGCCCGAAACCGGCAGCGATGCTGCGTCGAGCTCACCGGCATTCTACGCCACGGCGAGACTCGTGAATGATCGCAAAAGTGCGAGGGAGAGACTAGTAGTCTAGCGCGCTACCTTGGAGCGAAGGGACGGGTGTTTAGGTCGTCGGTGGCGAGGTTTGGCGGCGGCGGTTTTAGGGCTCTAGTGAGGTGCGTGCTCCGGTGGTCCTCGAGTCACGTGAGTGTGCGCACAAGCTTCGCGGAGGTGTGGCGATGATGGAGGTATGGACGATGAGGCCGGAGAGGGCTTGACGGCGATGAATTCGGCAGTTGAAGCTCCTCCGGTCACCGGCGGTGATCTTCAAAATTCAAGCGAGAGAGAGAGAGATTGGAGGGATGTAGGTTGAGGTGCTGGGTTAAGGAGAGGATGGCGATCCCGGGGATTCCTTTAATAGGGCTCGGGGGTTACTGAGGTGGTGAGGACGTGCGCGGCCGTTTCATGCCGGCGCGGCGGCGAGGTAAAGAGAGTTTAAGAGGGTTTAAGGAGGAAGAAATGGGTGCCTTGAGTGCATCCGTGAACATGGGTTTAAATGGCATCGAATGCGAGCGAAGAGGAGAAGTAACGGGCGAGATTAATGAGCTCGGTGAGGATGACAATGGCGGTGTTGCGAGGAGGAAGAAAGGGTGGAGATGACGGCACTGTAGATAGCGGTTCCACTAGTCAGCGAAAGAAAGAGAAATAGGAAAGATAATGGGTGATGTTATGGCCGTTGGATTTAGATCGGACGGTCTACATTGATTTGAATGTTCGGACCATTCAGAGATAACATCAAGATCCGGCCATTCATTTCCAATCGGACAGTCCACAATGATTGATATGTTCGGACTGTCCAAACATTTCACAGATCTGACTGTTGAATTTAAATCGGACGGTCCACATTGCTTGGGACGTTCGGACCGCCCTGAATAGCAACTTGATCGGACCGTACAGCTTTGATCCAACGGTTGAAAATGGTTGAGATGAAACGCGCGGGCGAGCGGGCCGTGTGGGCCACGTGCACGTGGAAAACAAGAGTGGGCCGGGGAAGATCTGGCCGAAGGATTGTTTGAGAATTTCTAATTGATTTAATAATTGATTTAATTCCAGAAATTCAAATAGGCTTTAGAAAATAGCAAATAAAATTCAAAAATTATGAGAAAATTCACAGAAATTGTCAAAGACATTCTAGACTTAAATAAAATAATTCCAACTTAATCTTGGTAATAGTTTTTGCAAATAAATTTGTTTTGGCTTTAAAATAATTAAAGAAAAGCTTTTAAAGAGTCCAGAAATTCCAAGGAAAATAATTTAAGTTTTATTTTGCCAACAGTGAAAATTTGGGATGTTACAGTCAGGGATTGGGTACAGGATCTCATTCGACCAGTATACTTATTATGTAACATCTGGAATCCTAACGACCACAGGGGTCGTTAGCCTTAGGGGCTTAGGGCCACGAAGACATATGGTCTTTTATTATGTATTAAAGTAATACATAGAGATTTTAATCCTCGTCACTTACTATCCCTCAAAATCTGAATTTCCAAATTTTATTTATTTAATTTTCTCTCTAATTCAATTGGAGTCTCTAATGCTATATGGGATATCACTGTGATAGGGTATGTCATTGGTCTTGGTTCAACAAAATGATTTCCGCTCAGGCGAGCAATCGTGAAGTAAAGGTGGTGCAGTTAGTACATTGTGGGATGTGGTAGACTCACTTGAGTAACTTGTCAAGGACTTAATCTTGTGCACCATTGAATTGAGCCACAACTGTACAACCATATGCCTAGTATGAGATATGACTAACTTAGTAAGTTGTGGAGTTTTGACATTGACTACTTAGGTAGTAGGTTAGTAATGGGTGGAGGTGTGGACTATTCCAAAAGTCACATCTATGGGTGGTTTGCCGTTCCAGGTCCAACAGTGTGTGCCAGACCAACGGTGAGGTTGGGGTCGACTGTATGTGTGGATATCATGGGGATATGCCCATGATCTTAGGATGATGAAACAATTGGCAATGGTGCTTTTGGTTTGAAGTTTCACGCGTTTTCAGCAAAGTTTCAGATCTGTCAGGTCAGCGGCGGTCTGACCGGCTTTTGTGCTGAATGTTGATTTAAGTGGTGAGTTGATTATGGGATAGGTCATATCCATTTTTGTTAATACATATGTGTTGCATATTGCATGTTTTGGCTAACGTGGGTCAAGTTGTAAAGAACTTGTTCCCGGATTCGTGTTTGCTTGTCTATTGCTGTGCAGGTGGCTTGCAGGTCAATGACGGTCAACGACGAGGAGGATCGGGACTAAGCTTGGAGAGCTGAGGTCCAGAACGATCAAGGATGCCGGGTGAGGTCAAGTGACTCAAGCATGGCGTAGAATGGACGAGGATGACCGAACGGGCGGTTCGGTGCGACTGGTTGGATCAAGCGGCGCGGGAGTCATTGCAAGTGCTCGTTGGTGCCGGTGGGATCCGGACGGGAGAGACTTGACGACATGGAGCCGTTGATCAACCTACACGTGGCGAAGCAGGCGATTGCTTCAACAGATGGACTCGGTCTTTTGGAGAATGATCGAGAAGGCGTATTTTGGTAATTTTACCAAATACCGCTTTGGTGACCTTTTGACTAAGCATGGCGCTGCTGGTCGCGATGGTGAAGCGGTTTAGATCAATTGACGATGAAGACGACGCTTTAATTTGCGTGCGTGTGTGTCCTGTTATTGTTGGGCCTTAAGTGAGCCCATTAGGTTTGGTAGCTGCCATATAAAAAAAGAGTGAATGGAACATTAGGTTTTTTTAGCCGCTGTTGAATGTGGCATTTGTGGGGTTGCGTGCTTGTGGCCGTTGTAGGATTGGCGTGCTGTAGATTTGCCTTGAAAAATCTAGGGATGTGCCTTGTTTGTCTTGGTCGAAACCGAGGCTTTGGCGGCCAAGCAAAACCACGAGAGAGAAATCGGTGTGCTGTTGTTGCCCGCGATAAATCGATTCTGCTACCTTTGTTTGATCTAAGGTGTTTCATTGTGTAGAGTTTTTGTTATCTTTGTGTTTTGCAACCGAGTTCGGATTTTTTACCGTTTCTTGCCGCCTCTTGCGCAAGTGTTTGATCTTGATTTGGTCGCTTGATTAAGACGTCCGGAAAAACCGGATCTGGCGTTCAAGAAAAAGCCCTTGGTGGCGCGTGTGATGCATACGAAAATCTGGCGGCGGCGGCGATGGCGTTCTTGGTAGCTTGTAAAAGCTTTGATCTTTGTTTTTCTCTGCGGCCGTTTCTTTTGATTTGTGCGAGCTTCTCTAGCTAGCGGCGGCGCCTGAAGAAATCGCAGAGGCGCGGCTTGTCTCTGGTGAGGTTCCGTGGGAACCGGCCGGTAGCAAAGACTGTGTTTGTGAAAAAAATCAGTCGTTTGGATCGTGTTATTTCACCTTCTTTGCGTGTGTTGATTTGCCCCATAGAAAAGATGAGCTGTTGTGGCGGGTTTGTAGCTCCTTTTCCTTGCTGCGCTTTCTTTGTTTTTTTCGATTGCTTATCGGCTCAATCTTGATTGGGGCAGCCACCGAGTTGAAAAGGAAAATCGGGGCGCGCGGCCGGTCTTGATTGGAAAATCGGTAGATCTGTGCGGCAAATTGTGCGACTCATAAAAATCGGGGCCATGGGTGGCATTTGTTTTTGTTGAGTCTTTTATTGCTTTGAATCATTTCAAGCTTTGGTCGGTTTGATTTGTCTTTGCACCTTTTGTTTGATCCGACCTTGGTTTCGCTTTGAGTGAAATCGGTTTCTTTGTAGTTAGATTCATTTCTTGCCTTGGTTCTTTGCTTGTTGCGATGGAAGTATCGAGTTGATTCCTATGGTTCCTTTGTTTCTTTCCTTGGCCAACCGAGTGATATTGCATAGAAGGCAAGAAGGAGGTTCGACATCTGTTCTTGCTCTATGTCCGAAATTTTATTCTCGGGTTGCCATTTTTATGCGGATGAGCGGTGATTTGATCTTTGTGCTCTGTGTTTCTAATTTGTTTATTTGGTAGCTAGTTGTAGCTCTCTGGTAATCTTTGCTTGAGGTTGGGTCGTGCTTGTACTCCCGAGTCTTTTCTTTTGCGTTGATTTGATCTGATTGCTCCTGTTTCAAAGTTTTTATTTGGTCGCCATTTGTTGCATGTGAGTGTTGATCTGGCGGAAGCTTGGCCAGACAGAGAAATATTTTGGTTGATTTTCAGCAGTTTGTTGTTAGTTATTTTTACCTTGGTTGTAGTCCTTTTGCTTGTCTATCGGTTCGATGTCTTGTGGTTTGTTGCATCTCGAATGCGGCGCGATGGCTTGTTCAAGATCTCCGCATGATGCATCGGCAAATCGTGTGCGTGTAGTTTTTCGCTTTGGGGTTTGATCGGATTCAACACGGGTTATCCATTGTGGTGCGTATCTGATCTTCATAGCCTTATAGCTATTGGAGTGAAAGTAGTGTTGAGTTTGATCGAGGTGAAAAATCGAGAAAGCGTCTATTCACCCCCCTCTAGTCGCCTTTCCGGTCCTACAATTGGTATCAGAGCCAAGTTTGCTCTTTTGTGATCTTAACTGATCTTTGAGCATGGCGACAAATATGATGACTTGTGAGCGCTTCTTTGCGTCGTGTCGTGGTTCTTTTACCAATGGTGTTGGCCGTAACAAGATATTTGAATGTATGATAAGTGTAATGGCGATGGAGGAGGATTTCTCCTGTGATATTTGTGGCGATTCCTTTTGTTTTGATTGTCCTAGTTTCAGGGATGAGTCACTTTTAGAGCCCGAGGAGAAAAAGCCCAGTGACGCATGTGCAACAGCTATTGAGGATGAACATGATGGAGAGGATTTTGATGATGAGCCTTTTGATGATCATGATGATTTTTTCGAGGACGATCCCCTACTCAAGCTAAGCAAGGTGAGTAAAGAAAAACTTATAAATGTCTTATATTCATATGATCTTAAACTGCTTGCTCTTAGGAAGAAAGTAAAATTGTTAGAAAAAGAGAAGGGTGATTTGTCTCATGAGCTCTCCGAATTGAAAACCTCCATGAATGCTTATGATTTATTGCTTGTAGACATGGAGAACTTGAACAATTCTTTTGCATGCCTAAAATCTGAAAATGAAATATTGAGATTAAATGCTTCTATGCCTTGTGATTCTTGTATTGCCTTACATCATGAACTTGACAATGCTAAGTTAGAAATAGGCAATCTTAGTTCTATGGCTAGAAATGATTGTGATTCTTGTGTAGGCATGCTTGCTAAAATTGAGAAGCTTAAATTGACTAATTCCATGCATCTTGAGCAATTAGAAAATGCTAGAGCTGAGATTATTGAAATTAAAGCTAGGCCTTGTAGCATGTGCTTAGAACATAAAAAATTGCTTAAGGATGGTTTAGTCTCTTGCAAGAATTGTGCTTGTTTAAAAACTGAAGTTGATGCTTTGAACTGCAAGCTTAATTCAAATGCATCATTAATTTCTTGCACATCTTGCATTTCATTGAAGAGCGAGGTTGAGTCTTTGTGCGATGATATGAGCGCCAAATCATGTGACTCTTGTATTTGCCTTCACTCCGAGGTTGATGTTTTTAAGATTTCTCTTGCATCTTTGCATTCGGAGTTGGAGTCTTTTTGTGCTAAATGTGAGTCACTTGATGTTGGTTTTTGTAGCACCGCTTTGGATAGCTCTTCTTTGGTGAGTTCGACTCTTTCGGACTTTTCTTGTGTTGTCCAAAGGATTTCAAAGGACAAGGGTGTTTCTTTTTCAAATGGTACTATATCTTCAAAAAGAAAGTACCATTGCACCTTTTGTAAGAAAAATGGACACACTTTCGAGTTTTGCTTTCGTCGTTTGAAACATGAGCGTCGAGTGCGTCGTCATACCTCTAGGAACACACATAGCCTTTCTCATGGCATGTGTGGGTCTAGTGTTGATACGAGGACAAGTCATGATGCTAGTTCTTCCAGGACTTCTTCTTTGAGCCATAATGGTGCTTCGTCCTCTCGGACCGTGTCTACTAGTAGACCTTTACACCATTGCTCATTTTGTGGGAAGAATGGACATCATGTAGATTTCTGTTTTCGGCGTGTAAAACTAATGCGTCGAGCTCATGCTTCTAAGTCTCCTAGTGGGCATAGTCTTTCTCATGACATGCACACTAAAGAGCCAAGCATGAAGACTCGATTTGTTGATGGCTTCTTTGACACCTTTTCTAGTGGTGTCGGACAGCACCGTGGACATGGTTTGCATAGTTTTGGTTTTGGTCCACGAGCTGCCCCGAGGCAGGATTTTCGCCATTGTCCAAGAGGTGGACCTCATTTTGTTCATCGAGGTACACACCCACGGCGAGGTTGTGTGAGTTTCTTTGATGCTTCTGTTGGTTCTCATCATGGTGCTTTCAAGCAAGGCCATCGCCGCTTTTCTAGAGATGGACCTCGTTTTCCTCTTCGAGTTGTCCACTCGCGGCGTGCCTTCAAGGATGAGATTGGATCTTCTTGTATGGACCATCATTTGCATCATGCTGACTCACATAATGGTTCGACTGCCTCTGGTGGTGTTGTGTCCAAGGTTTGGGTTCCCAAGCATTTGCTATCTAACCCTTCGGGACCCAAGACTCGGACACCTTTCCTTTCTCATGTGTAGGTATCAAGAACGTGGGTTGGAGAACATGGACTTAAAGATTCCGATCTTTTGCTTCATCACATGATCGGGTCACTTGATGGTTCTCCACCTCAACGATGGCCTCCAAGAGGTATGTGCTTTCATGATTGGTGCTTTCACATGTTTGGTGAGCTATCTTTTACCTTCATACATTTCCTTTCATGATTATTCATACTTGGCATGTTGTGCTTGTCTTTGTGCTCACTTGTACCATATTGGCATGTGTTACTTCTTTGATATCCTTTATCATGCCTTTTCCTTTACCTTGCTTGTATATCCATGAATTTCATAGTTGTTCTTAATTTCCATGGGTATATGAGTTTGGTCTTGTCATCATGAGCTTGTGCTGTTTTGTACATGATTTATCTTACTCGTGTTGATGTTTGCTGTATGTATCCACATGTTCACTTGATATCCATGTTAGCATTCATTATTCATGATTTGTTCTATAACATGTTTTATGCTTACATGGTTATTGTGCCTTACTGTTAATTGTGGATGCATGAGTCTTGCCATAGCTTTCACTAGCTTGCTTTTGATTGTGTATATGATGGGTGATATGCTATGTGCTTGTTTGCTTGCTCCTATGCCTTATTGTTGATTAAGGACTTTTTGAGCTTTATCATATCTTGGATAGCATGTACTGAAATTGATTTGTCTATATTCATGCTCATATCTGAATCGATGATTATATGCTTAAATGAGCTTTGGATCATCTCGCTATCCTTGCTAGTCATGTGTCTTGGTACTGTTTCTTTAGACAATGTTTCACTAACCCAGTACCAAGGCATAGACTTTTTCTGTCTCTTTGGTGTAGTCTTTCAGTTGAGAAGAAGAACATGTGGTCCAACAAGTGGTCAAAGACTCCAGCTGTTGGTTCTTCTTCATTTGTGCATTCATGTTGGCTATCACTTCTTGGAGACAAAGGAATTTGAGATGAGGATGATGGGTGAGCGCAACTACCTTCTGAAGCTTCAAGGATTGGATTTTCATCTATCATGACTACATCTCACTGCCAAGCAGTGCGACTTAGGTTCGAGCTTCTATACCTTACTTTTATGTATGGTATCCCTAGTCTACCTTGCATTGCATCTGGTTCGTGTCAGGTGTTGGGCTTGTTGTGTTCAG
Organism: Phyllostachys edulis; assembly: GCA_036346405.1. Taxonomy (NCBI): domain Eukaryota; kingdom Viridiplantae; phylum Streptophyta; class Magnoliopsida; order Poales; family Poaceae; genus Phyllostachys; species Phyllostachys edulis. Next base: position 14,053,417 of record CM070568.1, read on the forward strand.
GGTAGATAGGAGGCTCTGTTCTAGCACGTGTCTTTTTTAGGCACTCTTCTTATCCCATGATTTTCTAGGATGCACTCTTCTCACAGTCTTGGTTGAGCTTGTCTCCTAATCACTAGTGTTAGCAGGTTTTTGAGTTGCTTGTAAGCTTTTTAGTGTTGGTGTTTCGCTCCCTAGCTTTTTGAGTTGCTGTCCCTAGAGATCGTGTGGCGTTTGAAGTTTTTGTGTTAGTTTTTGTGGAGTCCAAGGCCTTCTTGGCAGATCTCCCCTCAAAGCTTTTTGACCCAACAAGGTTTGCCACCTTGAGATGCGAGTTAGGGATAATTTATCCCTATGGGTTGGTTTGAGGGGGAGTTGGTTCTTTTCTGAACCTTTTCTGTTCATCTGAACTTTCCTTGTTCATGTGAACTTTAGTGTGGATCTTTTCTGATACCTTCTTCAAGTGGTATCTTCTTTGGATCTTTTTGATCCTTGTGATCTTTTTAGGCTTTTACATCTTTTGTGTATCTCATTGTATCATATTGCATATATATGAAAAATCCAAAAAGATGCATTGTAATATAAGCTTTACCGCTTCTTTCTTTTAATTGTTGAAGCTTTGTTTATTACCCACTTGAGTTTTAGTATTTCAATTCTTGCTCAAGATTGTGTCTAGTTCTTTGACTTGCTAAAATTATCATGCTTTCACATGTGCAGCAATGTCTTTGTTATATGAGCTAGAACTTTTAATTTAACTTGAACTGAAAATTACAATTTATGGATCTTTTAGCTAGTTGTACAATTAGTGATCCTTTGTGACATTGACCCTGTCAAAATTGCTTTGTTAGCTCTGGAATCTAGTATTGAACATCTTTGAGCCTTTTGTTCCTTTAAAGAATTAAAATAGCCTTTGTGCAAAATGAAAAATGATCTCTTTTGTGCGAAAAAACTGATCTCACCAATTCTTTCTCATGAGACGGCTTGCCATTGTACTAGGCATGAACTCAGGGGGAGTTTTGGATGACCTAGACCACTCTTTTAAGCTTTTGTTGCTTGGGATGGTCGCAGTGAGGCTTGAGATCTAGCACATGGCTAATAATGCAAATTGTCAAAATTGGTTGAAGCTTAGGAAGAGGTTGTGGATGGCTCCTAGTCTAGGACCTTCTTTACTAAGATAGACCTTTTATCAACTTGAATATTCATTGCAAATGAAAAATAGTTGAAATTTGGGCTTTTGACAAAAATTGAGCTAAATGATTCAATTCAAGACTTTTTGTCTCTAAGATGGTCTTTGCTAGCTTCTGGATCTCACAATGACATTCTGATATGGCCATTATCACTTTAGGATAACTGTTGTTGAACTTGCTAATTTTGATGCATTGCTTAATTTTAATCCAACAACATGTGATATATTGAGCTCATTAGCCTAGCTTTGCTATATATGTCTTAACATGATCTTGCTAGCTTTGTCAGGCTTGTTGGATCTTGAGTAATGGTAGAAATGCTAGCCTGTTCAATTGAGTAATCTTCAAAGCTTCTTTTACCTAAAAATTGAAAAATCAAAACAAAAATAAAGCCACCCCATTGCATTTCATGCATGCTCTTTCTTTTGCTTCTTCCTTTCTTGTGCATTTGTCATCTTTGGATGAGAGGAAGGGATGGTTCCTTGATGAATCCATTGTCAAAGGGGGAGAAGATATAGCGAAAATGTAATGTTAATAAAGAGTTTTTTGGTTATAGGGGAGAAGTTTTGTAAGGAGGAGAAATGGAGAAATTGAAAATGATGATCATAGTGAGGGGGAGCGTTTATATTGCATTCTTTTGATCTTATTGCCTTTTTGAATTTGAATTGCAATTCTTGAAGACTCACAATGATCTAAGGTCAAATAGAACAATTGTTCTTTCATATGGACCTTAAGTGAGATTTTTGTCGATTATCTGGATTTGAAAGCTTTCTTGCTTTCTTCTGTTGTATCTCACTTGTTTATGCTATTCTGAAGCCAGCTTGGTCATTTCCATTGCTTTTTCTTGCTTTTGGACCAAGTTGTGCCTTTGTGCGAAAACTGCGAGTATTTTACTTTTCAAACCACAAACTTACATTTTTCGAGAGATTGCCAATGTGTTCATCAAGGGGAGATTGTGGATATCATGGGATATGCCCATGATCTTAGGATGATGAAACAATTGGCAATGGTGCTTTTGGTTTGAAGTTTCAGCGTTTTCGACAAAGTTTCAGATCTGTCAGTCGTGGCGGTCGGCGTAGGCTTTTGTCTTGAATGTTGATTTAAGTGGTGAGTTGATTATGGGATAGGTCATATCCATTTTTGTTAATGCATATGTGTTGCATATTGCATGTTTTGGCTAACGTGGGTCAAGTTGTGAAGAACTTGTTCCCGGATTCGTGTTTGCTTGTCTATTGCTGTGCAGGTGGCTTGCAGGTCAATGACGGTCAACGGCGAGGAGGATCGGGACTAAGCTTGGAGAGCTGAGGTCCAGAACGATCAAGGATGTCGGGTGAGGTCAAGTGACTCAAGCATGGCGCAGAATGGACGAGGATGACCGAACGGGCGTTTCGGTGCGACTAGTTGGATCAAGCGGCGCGGGAGTCGTTGCAAGTGCTCGTTGGTGCCGGTGGGATCCGGACGGGAGAGACTTGACAACATGGAGCCGTTAATCAACCTACACGTGGCGAAGCAGGCGATTGCTTTAACAGATGGACTCGGTCTTTTGGAGAATGATCGAGAAGGCGTATTTTGGTAATTTTACCAAATACCGCTTTGGTGACCTTTTGACTAAGCCGCGGCGCGGGTCGGCGCATGGTGAAGCGGTTTAGATCAATTGACAATGAAGACGGCGCTTTAATTTGCGTGCGTGTGTGTCTTGTTTTTGTTGGGCCTTAAGTGAGCCCATTAGGTTTGGTAGCTGCCATATAAAAAAAGAGTGAATGGAACATTAGGTTTTTTGAGCCGCTGTGGGGTTGCATGCTTGTGGCCGTTGTAGGATTGGCGTGCCTGTAGAGCTGCCTTGAAAAATCTAGGGGCTGTGCGTTGTTTGTCTTGGTGAGAAACCAGAGGCTTTGGCGGCCAGCAAAACCCTGAGAGAGAAATCGGTGCGCCTGTTGCTGCCCGCATAAATCAGTTCTGCTACACTGTTTGATCTGAGGTGTTTCATTGTGTAGAGTTTTTGTTACTGCTGTGTTTTGCAACTGAGTTCGGATTTTTTTTTACCGTTTCTTGCTGCCTCTTGCGCGAGTGTTTGATCTTGATTTGGTTGCTTGATTAAGACGTCCCGGAAAAACCGGATCTGGGCGTTCAAGAGAAAAGCCCTTGGCGGCGCGTGTGATGCGCCCTGAAAATCCCTAGCGGCGGCGGCCAGTAGCGTTCTTGGCAGCTTGTAAAAAGCTTTGATCTTTGTTTTTCTCTGCAGCCGTTTCTTTTGATTTGTGCGAGCTTCTCTAGCTAGCGGCGGTGCCCTTGAAGAAATCGCAGTAGGCAGCTGCTTGTCTCCTGGTGAGGTTCCGTGGGAACCGAAGCTGGTAGCAGCACCCTGTGTTTGTGAAAAAAAAAATCAGTGCGTTTCAGATCTGTGTTATTTCACCTTGTTGTGCGTGTGTTGATTTGCCCCACAGAAAAGATGAGCCTGTTGTGGCGGCTGTAGCTCCTTTTCCTTGCTGCAGTTTGCTGTTCTTTTCTGATTGCTTATCGGCTCTGAATCTTGATTGGGGCAGGCACTGAGTTGAAAAGGAAAATCAGGAGCTGCGGCGGCCGGTCTTGACTGGAAAATCGGTAGATCCTGTGCAGCGCCTGTGCAGCTCATAAAAATCAGGGCCATGGGTGGCAGCTGTTCTTGTTGAGTCTTTTATTGCTTTGAATCATTTCAAGCTTTGGTCGGTTTGATTTGCTGCTGCACCTTTTGTTTGATCCGACCTTGGTTTCTGCTTTGAGTGAAATCGGTTTGCTGTAGTTAGATTCATTTACTGCCTTGGTTGCTGCTTGTTGCGATGGAAGTATCGAGTTGATTCCCTGTGGTTCACTGTTTCTTTCCTTGGCCAACTGAGTGATATTGCATAGAAGGCAAGAAGGAGGTTCGGCATCTGTTCTTGCTCTATGTCCGAAATTTTTATTGCTGGCTGCCATTTTTTATGCGGATGAGCAGTGATTTAATGCTGTGCTATAGGTTTCTGATTTGTTTATTTGGTAGCTAGCTGTAGCTCTCTGGTAATCTTTGCTTGAGGTTGGGTCGGCAGCTTGTACTCCCGAGTCTTTTCTTTTGCGTTGATTTGATACAGATTGCTCCCTGTTTCAAAGTTTTTATTTGGCTGCCATTTGTTGCATGTGAGTGTTGATCTGGGCGGAAGCTTCTGGCTAGACAGAGAAATATTTTGGTTGATTTTCAGCAGTTTGTTGTTAGTTATTTTTTACCTTGACTGCAGTCCTTTTGCTTGTCTGTCGGTTCAGTGTCTTGTGGTTTGTTGCATCTCGAGCTGTGCGTGCGATGGCTTGTTCGGCATCCCGCAGTGCATCGGCAAATCGTGTGCGTGTAGTTTTTCGCTTTGGGGTTTGATCGGATTCAACACAGGTTATCCGCTGTGCCTGTATACAGATCTTCATAGCTTTATAGCTATTGGAGTGAAAGTAGTGTTGAGTTTGATCGAGGTGAAAAATCGAGAAAGCGTCTATTCACCCCCCCCTCTAGTCGCCTTTCGGTCCTACAGTATGCACACCGGGAGAGTCAATTGTTGAGATGAAACTTCTGAAAGGTTTTATTGTGATCAGCTCTGTACAAGTTGATTGCATCTTGTGGGTAAAGTGTACAATGTCTACAGATTGTTAATTAATCTATTTGAATAGCCACGTCCATGGTCATGGACATGCTCGGGGATTTCACACGAGAGGTAGAGTTTCTTCATAAAATAAGTCGAAGTGTGAATGGGAAGTTCACTTCATGAATATAATGTTCATTAGGTGAATGGGGAATTCACTTGGTGGTTTGGTTGGGAAGTCAATGGGAAGTTCACTAGTTGATTTTAAAGAAACTATTTACTTTATTTATTTATTGTCTTTTTGATGAACCACAGAAGTTCTGATCTGGCCTAATCTTTCAACGAGAAGGAAAATTCGGTAGAAGTCACTCAACTCTCATGATCCTGACTATGAACTCGCAAAGCCCGAAACCACGCAATCGCTGAACTGCTCGATAAGTTGTTATCAATTGTGCACGAATACCCAGATGACCTGATCACGAAGATCAATTCCTGCACACACCGAAGAAGTACACAAGAACAAGGTAAAACACAATATGATGTATTGCAAATATTGACGAAATACTAATAAGGTGGGATTCCGAATAAGGATCTTGACCGGGTGGTCTAGTTGACACATGTAGACGATACAAGTTGCAACGAAGGCTAACTAAACATAAACAAAATCCGAGTTCTAGCAAAGGAAGGCGGCGGCTCCTATATGGGGAGATGACTAGGGTTACAAGGCCCATGGGCCCAAGTGGAGGTGGCGCAGCACCCTTTTGATTTGGGCTCAAAAATAGCACCAGATTGTTTAGGTGATTGCGGTATGCTGAGAAGGAATTTAGAGGTGAGATTGGATCCACTGGAAAGAGGGCGAGATAAGCTTTCCATCAAGTACTTGTGGACCTCCAAAGGACTCTGTATGTGAAAGTTATGTATGTTTGAAGTCGGTGTTGTCTTCAAAGGCCGAATTGGATTGCACACTTCCCTTCATGATCAGCTCTTAAGTACCTGATTAAAAGAACATCACATACATTAGGTAGCAGCATATTCTTATTAGAAATAAAATGTACTCCTGGAAATGAAGTTACCTAATAGTTCAATTGACGTGCACGAGCTCTGGTGATTGGGCCTTGCAAGTGCATAGGTTCAACACTATTATGAGGAGTGTTGGGTATACGGATGGAAGTGATATCCTCATCGTCCTCCCTTTCTTGCATTTGAGCTATCCTCGACTCAAGCTCATCATCTTCACCCAAATATGGCTTCAAATCCGCAATGTTAAATGTGATACTAACCCCGAACTCTGCAGGCAGATTAAGCTTATATGCATTATCATTAATCTTAGCTAATACCTTGAATGGACCATCAGCTCTAGGAATCAACTTGGACTTTCTCAATTCAAGGAATCTATCTTTGTGCAAATGTAACCATACGAAATCACCAGGTTCAAAAATTAAATTCTTTCTACCTTGACTACCAGCAAGCATTCATGCGCTCTATATTTTCTTTAGTAGCTTCATGCAGTTTAAGGACAAATTCAACACACTTCTTAGCATCGAAATTTACTTTTTCAGAAGTAGGAATAAGCAATAAATCAATAGGAGCATGAGAATTAAAGCCATATACTACCTGAAAAGGGCTCATCTTTGTGGTAGAATGCAGCGATCTGTTGCAAACAAACTCTACATGAGGTAGGCATTCTTCCTACATCTTCAAATTCTTCTTCAAAACAGTCCTCAACATAGTTGATAACGTATGCTTGACAACTTCAGTTTGTCCATCCGTTTGGGGGTAACAAGTAGTAAAAAACAGCAGCTTGGTCCCCAATTTTCTCAAAGGGTGCACCAAAAGTGACTCAAAAACTTCGCATCCCGATCTAAAACAATGATATTGGGCACTCCATGTAGTCGAACGATCTCTCTGAAAAATAAATCAGCAATATTTATAGCATCATTGCTCTTATGATAAGGTATAAAATATGTCATTTTAGAAAATCTATCCACAACAACAAAAATACTATCTCTCCCCTTCTTTGTTCTAGGTAGTCCTAAAACAAAGTCCATTGAAATATCCTCCTAAGAACACTAGGCACAGGAAGAGGCATATATAAACCATGTGGATTAAGTCGGGACTTAGCTTTATTGCATGTAGTGTAGCGAGACACGTAGCGCTCAACATCTCGCCTCATTCGGGGCAAATAGAAGTGCTCGGCCAGAATATCCTTTGTCTTCTTGACACTAAAGTGTCCCATCAATCCTCCACCATGTGCCTCCTATAGCAACAAAAGACGAATGGAGCTAGTTGGAATGCATAGCTTGTTAGCTCTAAACAAGAATCCATTGCTTAACACAAATTTATTCCAGTCTTTCCCTCTTGACAATTCAACATGGCATCTGTAAAAATATCATGCTGAGCATAAAGTTCTTTAATTGTTTCCAAACCAAAAATTCTACAATCAAGTTGAGACAACATGGTATAACGCCTAGACAAAGCATTAGCAATAATATTCTCCTTCCCTTTCTTGTGTTTGATAACATATGGAAACAATTCAATAAACTCAACCCATTTAGCATGTCTATGGTTCAGTTTACTTTGACTACGAATGTGCTTTAAAAATTCATGATATGAGCGTATAACAAACTCTTTAGGCCATAAATAATGCTGCCATGTTTCTAAAGTTCAGACAAGAGCAAATAATTCCTTATCATAAGTAGAATAGTTCAAACTAGGCCCACTCAATTTTTCACTAAAATAAGCAACAGGTTTACCTTCTTGTAGTAACACACCTCTAAGTCCAATTCCACTAGCATCACATTCAAGCTCAAAAGTCTTACCGAAATCAGGAAGTTGGAGAAGTGGTGCATTTGTGAGCTTCTCTTTCAGAAGGTTGAATGATTATTCTTGTGCAGGGTCCCAATGGAAAGGAGCGCCTTTCTTAGTGAGCTCATTCAATGGTGCGGCAATGGTGCTGAAATCCTTGACGAAACACCGATAAAATCCAGCAAGTCCATGAAAACTTCGCACTTGTGTGACCGTGTTAGGAGTCAGCCAATTCTGTATAGCCTCGATCTTGGCTTGATCAACATCAATGCCCTGTGGAGTAACAACATAGCTAAGAAACGATACTCGACCGGTGCAAAAGGTGCACTTCTCAAGGTTACCAAATAAATGTGCATCGCGTAGAGCATGAAAAATAGCACGTAAATGATCAAGATGTTCCTTAAGTGACTTGCTATATATCAATATGTCATCAAAATATACCACCACAAATTTACCAATGAAAGTACACAAAACTTCGTTCATCAATCTCATGAAAGTACTAGGTACATTAGTTAAACCGAAAGGCATCACTAACCTCTCATATAAACCGAACTTAGTTTTGAACGTTGTTTTCCATTCATCTCCTAATTTCATACGAATTTGGTGATATCCACTATGCAAGTCAACTTTAGAAAACAAAGTAGAGCCACTTAATTCATCAAGCATGTCGTCTAACCTAGGAATAGGATGACAATATATAATGGTAATATTATTGATAGCTCTACAATCAACACACATACGCCATGACCCATCTTTCTTTGGAACCAAAAGTATAGGCACAACACATGGACTACGGCTCTCGCGTACGTACCCTTTGTCAAGCAAGTCTTGCACTTGACGTTCAATCTCCTTAGTCTCCTCCGGGTTGGTTCGGTATGGCACACAGTTGGGTAGGGAAGCTCCTGGGATCAAGTCAATCTGATGTTCAATGCCCCAAATTGGAGGCAGCCCCAATGGTACCTCACTTGGAAATACATCATCATACTCCTGCAAAAAGGTGATTAACAGTAGGAGGCAAAGAAGGGGGCATATCCTCAAATGAAAACAATGCTGCATTGCACACTAAAGCATAGCAAACAGAATTACCAGCTTCTACCTCAATAATATCAGACTTTGTAGCTAACAAAACATAACCTTTCAATCTAATTTCACCTTTCTTAGCACTAGGTTCCTTCTTCTTATGTGGTGTAAGTTCCTTAGCTACAATCTGATTTTCACTTTTGCTACTCTCTTTTTCTCTATTAGCTCTTTCTAATTCATCTTTTAAAATTGCTTCAGGAGACATGGGCAACAAAGTGATTCTCTTTCCTTTAGACATGAGAGTATATTGTTTAGCCCTACCATGATGCACAGTATCATTATCATATTGTCATGGTCTATCTAACAGTAATGAACATGCTTGCATAGGTACAACATCGCAATTAGCATAATCATGATATGAACCAATAGAAAAGTGTACTATCACAATATGTGTTACCTTAAGCTTACCACATGAATTAAACCATTGAATGTAGTAAGGATGAGGGTGATGTTCTGTAGTCAAGGCAAGCTTCTCAACCATATCAATGCTAGCCAAATTGTTGCAACTTCCTCCATCAATAATCATATGACAAGAACGCTCATTGACCACAAATTTTGTTTGAAACAGATTATGGCGTTGATTCTGTTCAGCACGCTCCATTTGAGCACTAAGTACACGCTTCACAATTATGCTAAAAAACTTATCACTTGCTTTAGCTCCAAGACGTTCTTCGTCATGTTCAGTTTCATATTGCTGACCTGTGGGGTCAGTTACCAGCAATGCATATTCTTCATCAATATCACTAGCTGAGGTATACTCACCATCTTCTCTAACAAGAAGTGCACGCTGATTTGGACAATCTCTCATCATGTGCCCGAAGCCTTTGCAGCGATGGCATTGTATATCTCACGATCTCCCGGTGGAGCAACTGAAGTAGAACTCTTAGCTTGTTGAACCAAAGTTAATTTTCTTACGTCGAAGGCTCAAGGAGTTGGAGTGGTGCTTGCTGGTCACCCATGGCCAGAGGGGGTGGGGAAGGCTAGGAGTGGCAGGGACAACAGGGGGGTGGCGCCCGGCCCAAGGACTACGCCTGATTCTACCTACCTACAAAAGAAACTCTAAAAGAGCCTCGGGAGCGAGATTGTCTTCCCTGCACTTCACGTTCAGCTTTGCAAGCAAGATGGAACAAACTGGTGATAGACTTATACTCCTTATAATCTAGAATGTCCTACATGTCCCAGTTAAGCCCTCCTAAAAATCTAGCTATTTTAGCATCTTTAGTTTCTTCTAAACCACAATATAACAAACTAGTTTGCAATTCTTGATAGTAATCTGCTACGGTGTTACTACCTTGTCTTAAACATTGTAATTTATTCAGCAAATCACGAGAATAATATGAAGGCACTAGGGCACAATTCATTCCACCAAATAGATGCAAAATTAGTGAACTCACTAGTAGAAGCCCTAACCCTTTTATTTTCAGAAAATTCATGGCATGCAAATTTTTGGTCTATGGCTAACTCCCATGTGAGGTAAGCATCAGGATCATATTTACCAGCAAAAGGAGGCATAGTGAATTTAATTTTACCAAGTGTATCATTACGATTACGTACCTCATGATTGAAGCGTCGTTGCCGATGATTATGATCATTGTTGGGATTGAAACCACCATCGGACTCCGTATCAGCAACATATGGGTTCGCTTCGTCTTCTACCTCATCGGCCAATGAGCTAGCAACGGATGGGTTACGACACGGTTGTGCAACGCCGACAGCAGCGGGGGTGACAGCAGGAGGTGGAGCTCTCTCTAGCTGCTCCACACGTGTAGCAATCGCAGCAAGATCGTTATTGGTGCGATCTAGAACCCCCTCAAGACGCTCCGAATGTTGACTCAACAAGTGTGAAAATTGCTGCATGATGACTTTCGTGCAAGGCGTGAGAGGTGCATCTTCCTCAACGTTGGGCCTGCTATTGTCCCCTTGTGACCCTGAACCTGCCATTGTTAGTATCAACAAGAAAAATACATGAGTGTATAAAATTCCTTATGAACTACTAGGCGTTGGTCAGGTCGAATCAATTCACTCTCTCACAACGTCTTACCAATGCAGCAAGGAAGTGGTACAACCGGTGGCTGGTTCATGATACTCTCACTTGTGATTAGCCCAACAATTGCAAGAAACGATACCTGTTGAGTTAGTAGGAAACGGAGCTCGGAAGGCTAGTATGTAGCAAAGGAGTAGCAATTTTTCAAATTAGTATGCAAAGTTTAAAAGTAGTTCAAAGTACTAGTCACAGTTTGCTAGCCCTAGACTAAACTGGAAACTAGCTAAAAGCAAGCTGAGAAAGAAAGCTCTAGGGTCAAGCACAAGGAACTACCAAGACACTGAAGCACCAAAAGAAGGATGCAATTCTGAAAGGAACAAGGCGTTTTTCTTGTGCAGCTCTCTCTTTTCTTTACTTTTCTTTTTCTCTTTTTCTTCCTTTTTTTCCTTGTGCGGCTTTTTTTTTCTACACTTACCTCTTTCTTTTTCAATTCAGAGCAGAGCGGCACATATATTAGAACACACTAAAAAAATACAACCGAGAAACAAAGATTACAGAATCTAGAATGAAAGAAAACTCAAATTGGACGGCAAACAAACGGCGAAAATGGGTGCGGAAACTTCGGAGGTTGTTTTGAGGCCCTAAACGATATTTTTTTTTGGGTTTTTCACTTTTGCGGATTTGCAAATTTTGACCTTGTGTAGAGGCCCCATCTAAATGATTCATAGATTGAATTATCAAATTTCGGATGCAACTTTTCATTAGCTTTCCAACGAGCAAAAGAATGTCGCAATCTGAGTTCTTATGCAAAAGTTATGAATGTTTCACCGGACAGTGCGCAAAACCGAAATTTGTTCGGGTTCGGATTTGTGGCCAGGGAGGAAAACGAGTCCGAGCTGAAGAGGTTGACTTGGACTTGTTGCCGTGGCCGACTAGAATTCTGTGTCGTGTCTGGATAGTTTTTTATTTAAATAGCAACAACCAAACCGATTCGCTAGGTGGTGGAACCGATCGACAACTCCCTTTCAGCACAAATTCTTATGGCAAACCTGGACGAGGTGGACACAGCCGGAGCAAAGTGGTCGGGATTGATGCGGCAGGCGGATGAACAAGGTGGTGCTCAAAAGGAATTTGGAGGTGAGATCGGATCCGCTGGAAAGAGGGCGAGATAAGCTTTCCATAAAGTACTTGTGGACCTCCAAAGGACTCCGTATGTGAAAGTTATGCACGTTTGAAGTCGGTACTGTCTCCGGAGGCTGAATTGAATTGCACATGCTTCCATTCATGATCAGCTCCTAAGTTCCTGATTAAAAGAACATCACATGCATTAGGTAGAAGCATATTATTATTAGAATCAAAATGTACTCCTAGAAACGACATTACCTGATAGTTCAATTGACGTGCACGAGCTCTGGTGATTGGACCTTGCAAGTGCATAGGTTCAGCTCTATTATGAGGAGTGTTGGGTGTATGCATAGACGTGATGTCCTCATCACTTTTGAATTATGCATTTCAATCTATTTACTATATTTATCGTCAATACTACTTTTTGCAAAAGAACCATACAACTAATCCTTTGTTCGAGCCTTGCATCAATATTAATTGCATAATGTTTTCCTACAACTTGTTGAGTACATTATGTGCTCACGGCTTCAAATTTTGTTGCTCAGTTGAAGAGTATCAAGTTGCTCAATAGTTCTTCGAGAAGGAGTACTATAAAGGCTTTGCGAACTAGGATGCGTTCTCCACTCGATTGTCTGTGGGCATGTTGATTGGTCTTTCCAAATTTTTCCATTCCGTTGTAAGAGTTTATTTGTTTCTTTAGCCCTGCATGGCAAGTTAAGTAAACATTGACCATAAGGTCCAGTTATTATTACTATTTGTTATTTTGATATCTTTTTATTAAATCGATAAATGGATGGTATTTTATCGATGTTTCATGTGTGAACTAGCTACTGATCTAGGACTAGTTCAGAATATACAGAGGATTTTGGATGTGTAAATCCGGGTCCCGACACCCTCTCTGCTCCTATCTCTACAACTGCTCGGGAGACTAATACCCCCATGGTTGTAGCCAGGACAATCGTAGACTTCTCTACAGAGATGTCCACGGGGGCTGGAGAAGCAGGACTGAAACAACAGAAGATAATTTGACATCTCAAATTGTGAAATAAAAGAGTAAGTACAATTACTTATCCTTTCATTTTACATACCTTGGTTTCCTGGATATGATCTTGAAACCCGAAGATATCTTCCCAAGGGAAGACTTCGTCTTCTCCTCCTCTTCAACCACCCTCGCCAGTTTTGCACTTTCAGCCTCAGGAAGACTTCTGACATCGCTGGTCTGGGACAACCATGTTTTGTACGACCTCAACTGGTCATACATTGCGAGAAGTAGATGGAGCTTCTTTTGCAACTTCCCCCTCTTGGTGATTGGAACCAGCTTCGACCGTCTAGGGGCTATCTTTTCTTTTGACCACAAGCTCTGCTGGACCAACAGTAGCCTTCACAAAAGAAATGTAACTCTTCCAGTTTTCCTTTTTAATTCGCTTGACAAGCAAAGAACAAGGGGAAACTGAGAATGTTTTACTGCCATAATAAAAGGGTACCTTGGCCTTAGGGACTTTATGCTTGAAGTCTACAACCACCTTCCCTTTCTCCCCTGCAGTCGAAACTGCTAGGGAATGGCCCACAGGAGAGGTTGGTGGAAGGGTGGAGCTCGAGCTCCCTTCTTTTTTCTTCTTATCAACCGCCTTTACAAGGTGACGTCTCTTACTTAGAGGAACTTGGTCTTCCTCTTAGTCATCTTCAACAGACCCCAAATCGATGTCAGATACATCTTGAGGGTTTATTACACCGACTTGCTACAAAAGGTCATGACATCAGAATTGATACGTGGTCAAAACTACAACTACTAATCCCTAAAGATGAAATCAACACAAATATTGATTACCTTTAGGTGTCTTTTTATCTCCTCTTTAGACACAACCACCAATATCTGAGGAGCCCCCTCCGTGATCGGGGGCCTTCTCACTATGGAGTTTGACCCGAGCATCAATTTCCCTCTGCGGCAGGTCTACAAATGGAAGAGAACAATCAGTAACAATGTGCTTGAATCACAAATTAAAAAGAGCATATTGGTTATGGTATTATCATCCTAATAATCTCTAGTCATGTCATTAGCCCTTGAGTACCTCCACATTGGATATGCTTGTTTCTTCAGAGGGCTAATACGGCGCGTGATGAAGTCCTTCGCCATGTGCCATCCAGTCAACCCCTCTTCTCTCAAATCATTGATGTCTTGAATGTAAGGGGTCACTCTGTTGAGGTTAGTTGGAGCCAAATCCCATAACTTTTTCTTCTCTGCAGGCTTGCCCTCGAAGAAGAGACTGTCATCCTTGGGGATGGTCTAATAAAATCACCTATTCCTCCATCCCGACCACGATGACCGAGTGAACATCAGAATATACTCCTTCGACTTTCTATCGTGGAGTTGGAAACCGCAACTGCCTGGGATTCCGTGATGCTTGCCCATTCAATAGTAATACTTGAAGAGATCTAAATTTGGAAGGATTTCTAGATAGGTCTCGCACAAGTATACGAATATGCTCAGCATAGTGATGGAATTGGGAACCAAGTTCACCAACTCCACCCCAGAATGCTCAAGCACGACCAAAAGGAATGGGCCCGCAGGCAGTCGAAGGACGCATTCAGTAGGATTGGAAAACTGGAATCCTATCTGACTCCTCTGATGGCTAGTGCTGACCTTTAGCGTTGGTCCACATCAACAAAGCTCGCTTCGGGATCTTCTCCATAGTGACTAGAGTAGTCATCTTGTCCATATCCATCTTTGATTTATCCCATTTAGAAACGACTCCAGCCATTTTTCTAGAGATTTGTGTTGGATTCAAAGATATTTGGGGAAGATTACGATTTAGATGGAAGGAGAGAAGGCAGGAGCTCAAGAGAGTTGGAACTATTGAGGAAAGTAAAAACCCTAAGTTTACCCCCCCTCCCGTGGCTATTTATAACCACGAGCCTGAGGTAAAGATCATGGGAACCCAACAGTTACAATCTCTTCGGGAACCATTCCCAAAGGACATAAATTGTAAGAGGCGGTTGATGTTCTTTATTCTATCCGTTTGGGAAAAGTGGACTTTATTTTTACAACTCAAGTAAAAATACCATTTGTAACATCCCAACTGTATAATTAGGGTTATTCAAGTCTAATTATATGTGTAGAAATTAAAACTTTTTCTCACATCTTGAAAACCCCTAATCTCTTATGTAATTCTTGTCCAAGAGTTGTGTAATTCAAAAACGCAAAGCTCTTGTTGACCAAAAGTCAAACTCATTTTCCAATTATCTTAAATCTTGTGCCAATCATTTGAAAATATTTTCCTTGGTCCTAAAGCTGATGTGGGACCCCTCTGAAAAATATCACAAGTTGTAAAACTTGTTTGATAATTTTTGGAGGCAAAACAAATCATGGACAGCCTTAATGAATTTCCTGATAAAAATGCATTGCATAATAACCTCTGGAAATTTTATGTAAGGTTAATCTCATTGTCAACAAGCTCCTGTAAAAATTTCATGAATTTTGGAGTTCATTTGCTATCTCAAATAATTTTGCAAAGTCTCAGCTGTTAGAAAATTAAACTTCAAACTTGGCACTATTCCTTGGGCCGAGCCGTATTCAAACCTGGTCAAGCCCAACCCCATCTGACCTCCTTTCCCACCTTGATGAGGTCGTAGCCGTTGGATCCAATCCAAAGGCCACGACCTCCCCCTCAACCAACGCACCCAGGACCTCCCCTTCGAAGTCCTCTTGACCTCGTGGACCTCCTCGGGTCAACGTGGGCGCCAGACCTCCTCCGCGGTCAACACCGCAATGGCCTCCCCACCTCATCAGGTCATAGCCGTTGGATCAAAGATCCACGGTCATGACCTCCCCTGTGTGTAAAACCGCAAAGACCTCCCTTCGATATCTATCACCTTGTCCAGGTCATAGCCCTTGGATTAAGATCCAACCGCCCCGACCTCCCTTGTTATCAAACCTCAAAAACCACCTTCCACCTTGGCGAGGTCATAGCTGTTGGATTTACATCCAACCGCTCCTGACCTCCCCTCACTGTTAAGCTAAGCAAACTTCCCACCTACATGAGGTCACAGCCATTGGATCAAAAATCCATGGTCGCGACCTCCTCCTCTTAATCTAACTATCAGACCTCCCTTTGCACTCACTTGAGGTCGTAGCCGTTGGATCAGATCCAACAGCCCACGACCTCCCCTCAAAATATCAAGCGCTTCCAGACCTCCCCCTATCTCGTGTTGTGCACCGTTGGATTAAAAATCCACGGTCACGACCTCCCCTTTCGCTTCGTGCGTGTCAGACCTCCCCATCAGGTCAGTGCCCTTGGATTTTAATCCAAAGGCCATGACCTCCCCCTCATGCTTTTATGTTCGCGTGTTAAGACCTCACAGAGGTCCGCACTGCTGGATGGAGATCCAACGCTTTGGACCTCTGTCCCATTTTCCCACGCGCTTACACATTAAGGAAATCGGAGGGTCACGACCTCCCCATCTCGATCGTGTGGTGGGACCTCCTCCCGACCACTTAAAACATAATGGTTCAAAATTGTCATCCGATGGTTAGGACCTCCCCATGGTCCTATCCAACGGTCATAAAGACCTCCCTGTTCTTCTCCTTCCTTGGTCATGCTGCGAGCTTCGAGCAAAGTGAATTAATGCATGTCCGTCCATGGGGTACGTTATAACGACTCTTGTCGACCGCATTTAATGCAGTCACTTTTCGCTCTCTCAGTCGGCTCGGACACGCCATCGTGTCAACTTTACATCTTGTCCAATGCCCTAGATCAGTGCCATGGGCCAAGCTCACCATGAGCTTAGCCGGTGGTCCATGACCTCCTTGCCCTTAGGATAAAACCACCCCACGGTTTCCCGGCTTCCTTTACACGCCATTGTTCCTTGCTCGCTCTCTGTGCTTGTGAGCTCTAGACCACCAAAGTTTCCTTGGCCGCCATTCTTTGGAGCTTGAAGCCCCTCGGTGGGCAAGGGTCGCTGAGATTTCTTCTCCTCTCCTTGCTTCCATTTGTGCCTTCCCTCTGGGACCAAGACCTAACTTGTTTTGGTTTGGGCATTTACAGAGGTGGACAAAGTGGAATCTGAGTCTGGAGCTTTGGCCGTGGAGCACCTTTCCTCCCAAGACGGTCCTTCCTTCCTCGACCTCCTCAAAGACCTTAGGACCTCCGGTACTCCTCCTGTTAGTCCCTTAGTGCTGGCACCGCTGAATGATGTCGCGGAGCTTTTCTTGGCACACGCTGAATGTCGCCATGAGCTTGATTATGCATTCGGTTTTGGCCGTGCTTGCCTTCATTTTGTCCTCTCCGGCTCGCCCGGCGTTCAAAACCGTCGCCGCCGTTGAGAGGAGGTCCGCCGAGTCGCGCATGGTTATTGCGGACCCAACGGTACCATTGGATGTTGCCGGCGAGGTCTACATCGCCGGCGAACCAAATCCTTGAGCTCGGTCTTTGTCGGACACGGCAGCACCGTTGTCGCTTTTAGGACGAGATCCGCCGTGTTTAATGCGGTCATCAATTGCTCAATCTCGCAATCATTGGTTGTGTCTTGATGTCCTTAAACCGCCCTTTTTGCGCCGCAATTAAGGCCTCCGCAGCGGACCTCTTGGTGTCCCGCGCATTAAACTCTTGTCCGAGCACGTGTGTGCGCGCAAGCACGTGGTCGCGAGATCTGGGACGTCCATGACCTCCTCCGAGGAGATCTGGAGCGTCCAAGACCTCCCCTTGCGCGATCGTGGCCGCCTGGACCTCCCCGGAGGTCTGTGGACGTTAGATCTCTGCGAGGACCTCCTCGAGGTCATCTCACCGCTGAGGACCTCCTCTTTAGATCTGGTCCGTCCGGACCTCCCTCATCGCTGTGGTCCGTTGATTCTCCATCTACGGCCACGACCTCCCCTCACCTCGCGCATGTGCGTTGCTAGGAGGTCCAGAACCTCTGGACCTCGTGAGCGCGTGTGCGTTGTTCTCCTGGGAGGTCCTGAGCCGTTAGATCTATGATCTGTGGCTCACGTCCTCCCATGCCTTTGTGATTTTTAGAAATTCCAGTGAACTCTTAATTATAAACTGAAGGAGGTATGAACTTTAAAATTTCATAACTTTTTCAATTTAAATCCAAATGAGGTCATTCAAATTGTGTTAGCTCTGTCTTGAACTTGACTTTAATCCAAAAATGATTGTAAGTTGAGTTCAACTCCAGAGCACAGTTTTGCCATTAGATTTTGAAACCAACTTTAAATATACACTTAAATCAATGCTTAACTTGTAAAATACATAACTAATGCTCTTTAGATTATTTTTGAGTGAGACCAACCTTGTTGGTTTCCTCTAATAATGAACTCACTGTGAAAATTAGTTTTGAGCATGTTGCTGTTATAGAAATGAGGACTTGTGCATTATAATTTTGTTCAAGTTCTTGTTTTTGAAAAATGGTAGAAAGTGCAATCTAGCTCCAAATGAGATGAACTCAATTGTGTTATTCATCACATGAGGTGCTGGTTTTGCTGTAAAAATTTCAGTGTCACCACTGTTCTAGAAAATGTTGCCTCATAATTAAATTAGTGAATAGTGCAGTTTGGTATTTTTAGGCTGAGCAGAATTGATTTCATCATATCTTTTGCATTAAGAATCCAAATCAATTGATTCTTGTTGCTAAATTCATGATAAATCATTGTCTTGCTGCTGTAAAATTTTCATAGCATTCGGAGAAGTTTCTCTGTTGCGTCTTTTTGGTTTTCCGTTGTTCTTATCGATTCTTTATCGCTTTTTCCGTTAGGCTTCGACATTTGTGGTGATCCCGAGAGTGACCCTCTGCCACAACTTGGCCAGCAACATCAAGGCAAGCAGTTTGATCATTTCCATCATTGTCCCATTACTTTAAAGCTTAATATATTGTTTTACTTGTATGTATGCATGCTACTTTGTGTTAAATGTCGCTAGCAATCCTATAGTTGCATAATCTGTAGGAATTGTTTATCCTCTACTACCATGAGCCTAGGTTATTTGCTGTGGTTTGAGCTCGTTGGATGAGCTCTTATCACTTAGTAGTTTCGATTTAAATTGCTTAGACATGCTTAGTTATCGGTAGAAATGGGCGATCATCGACTTAGTCGATGGTCTTGATCACTCAAAACTGGTTATTACTCCTATATGTCCAGCACTTGTGCTTTGATTAATTTGTAAAATCAAAAAACTGAAAATAAAAGATGGATTTAGACTTGGGCATATTGGATGGATGGTGTGGTTTTTGGATGTGGTGGTATGCCTGAGTCAACAAGGACCGAATTCTTGCGCCATTGATCCAAGCAATTTTATGCTAACCACACGAGGGGATATGGGACCCTCTTGACTAAGTACTTTGGGTGGTGCTAATTGGGGTCGCTTTCGGTTGGTGTGTTTTAAAGATAAAATGTGTGTGTGTGGTGTGGGAATGGAGCATTGGCAGGCGGTTAGGTTGTCTATTGTGTCCTTATCCCGTGGGTTGTCTTGGTCGAATTAGCATCGCCCATTGGAAATGTCTCAGAGGACTTAATGCGTGCGGCACACCAAAGGTAGTGTGCTTGAAGGAAAGGCGGTCCGACGTGTGGGTACATTGGTACACCCCGCAGGATAAAACTATTGAATAGCCTCGCCCTAGGTTATGGACACGCTTGGTTATTTCCGTGAGAATTAGACTACAACCTTTAATTAAAACTTGACATGGTTGGTATGAACGGGAGTTCATGCTATTGTTGTGGTGACTATTGGGTTAGTCACTTCGTGTTGATCTTGTTGTTGTTACTATGTTATTTATCTCGTTGTTATTTCAACAATTAAAATGCTTTGCCAAATTGCCTTCAATCTATTATGTTATTGCAAATGAAACTTGCTTTAGGCTAAAATGAGTCCAAAGCCTCATCCACTTAAATAAAGCTTGCATGTAGCTATTTATAGTTCTGTTAT
This sequence comes from Phyllostachys edulis, assembly GCA_036346405.1. Taxonomy (NCBI): domain Eukaryota; kingdom Viridiplantae; phylum Streptophyta; class Magnoliopsida; order Poales; family Poaceae; genus Phyllostachys; species Phyllostachys edulis. Next base: position 14,073,062 of record CM070568.1, read on the forward strand.
CTCACACGTAAGTCTTGCGGAGTACTTTATGTACTCATCGCCCATGGTTGTGGCATTTTGTGGCTTTTGTTGCAGAGGAAGAAGGGAGCTCCTTGAGCCTCTCTTTTGTGCTACGTGTTGCGCTTTCTTCTTGACGACTAGCTTGGCGGTCGGTCGAGATGCCTAGGGTTAAGGCACACTGATTGGCTTTGTGTTATAGCCATCTTTATGGCACTTTTGCTTCCGCTGTTATCTTAGTGCTTGTTGTTATTTGGCCAAAAGGCCCCTCTTTTGTAATAACCTATTCCTTATTAGTATTAACTTCTGGTTTGTTGCTTATGTACTATGTGTTGTATGGAATTGATGCATTCTTTTGTTGTGAGGTATGTATATTGCATTCTGGGGAGTATACATCTCTCGAGACTGGGTTTATTTGGTTGATAATACTAGGGTCAATTAGATGACTAAGTATTATGAGCTTAATAAATCTGGGTGCTCACAAAAGTTGGTATCAGAGCTATACTGACCGTAGTAACGCAAGCTTGGTCGTCTTTAGGGTATTTTGAAAACCTAATTTCAAAGTGTCAAATGAGTTTTGAAAGCTTAAGGAAATTCTCGATTTTACTCCTCATCTATCTTAGCTTTCTTCTCATCTCCTCTAATTTAAGTTTTAAAAGTTGTTTTCCTCTCTTCCTTCTACAAAATAGTTGTTATCGATTAATGGGGTTTTGGGGAATCAATGAGTTTGGCAAATTGAAGTGTTAGCTGCCCACTTACAAGGTTTTGAAGCTTGGAATGGCCAATTTATTTGGAAGCTTGATGCAAAATCTGGACAGCAAGCGTCAATTTCCGGACAGCAAGCTCAAAGGTTCTAAATAGGGTAGAAAATGAGAGGTTAAATCAACTAAAATTTGTGGGAATAAAAGGGTAAGATGTGATACTAGTTAGCTAAGTATCTAACACTTATTTCGCTGCATTAACCTTGCTCTCTAATAGTTTTAGATCTCATCTTACAATCTGATTTTTAATCTTCTCGATCAATTACTCGTTCATTCAATACGGGATAGTTGAGTTGAGAAGTTGAGCCTTACTTTTGGTGTTTCTTGGCTGTTTTTAGAGTCTTTTAGAAGCTTCTAAAGTTGATTTACTCGCTGTTTTGGCTTTCGATTTGGGCGATATTCCATACCCCTAGTCGTTAGCTTTTGCTTCCTTTAAAGGCTTTGTTTTTCGGGTTTAGTTGCTAACCAAATTTCATTGTAACAGATGGCGGACCTTTTCAGTAGCGGCCAAGGCGATCACCTGGTCCGGACGAGGAGCTTCCTCCTCCTCCGACCATGGCCGACGTTCTTCTTCAGATCGGCGCAACCGCGCGGATGACAGAGAGTTTCTATCGACGTCATCGCGCAACACCACCGCTTCTTACCGGAGCTTCGTGATCCGGGCAAGGAACGCCCATCACCGCGTGGAGGACTCGCGGAGTTTCTTCGTACTCAGCCTCCTACCTTTTCCCGGCCCGAGGACCCGTTGGATGCGACGATTGGCCGTCTGGTGGAGCGAAGCTCGCGATCGCATGATGCCAGGAGCACGAGAAGGCGCTGCTTCGATCGCACCGGTGGAGGGTGCAGCTTTGTCATGGTGGGAGAGCTTTCTCGCCATGCAGCCCGCAGACCACACCGTCTCTTGGGAGGAGTTTCGATCGCTTTCGTCGGGCTCACATCCTGCCGGCTTGATGGAGATCAAGAAGGGAGTTTCTTGCGCTCAAGCAAGGGCGAGCTCGACCATGGAGTATGTCTACGAGTTCAACCATCTAGCTCGTTATGCTCACGAGGATGTAGCCACCGATATGGCTAAGGTGCCAAGTTCAGCGTGGCTTGTCCGAGGAGTCAAGGACAAGCTATCCATTGTCGACTTTCCCGATTTTCAGACCTTGGTCGACAAGGCCATCGTCGCCGAGCATGCGGCTCGAGAGCTTATGGACTCTCGCAAGCGCAAGTGGGAGGCCCATAAGTAAATCCAGGCGATTCCTCCGCCCCTTGAGGCGCCTCTCGGGGTACCGGCCTCATTCTGCGGCACCCCGAGGTTACTCGCCTATTCCTCGTTCATCGCAGCCATGTCTCGATCCGTGCACTGCGAAGTCGAGAGCGGCCCCGCAACCCGGTGCGGGGTCACATGCTTCTCTTGCAACCGAAGGGCCATTATGCAAATAATTGCCCTAAGAAGACGAGAGCGCCCTCGCCCTAATGGAGGACGCGGGCAGGAGGTGGTGCATCTCAGACCGGAAGATCGTCCCGCTACCCAAGGCGTGGGTAGTGGTCGCGTCAACGCCGCCACCGCAGAGGAGGCTCAGAGGCACCCGACGCCGTGCTAGGTACACTTTCGTTAACTCTCACCCCGCTCTTCGTCTTGTTTGATTCAGAGCATCTCATTCCTTTGTTTTTGAGTCTTTTGCTCTTGTTGGAGAGCTTTTCTCTCCATTGTCGGTCCCGCTTACTCATTCGCTCTCTGGTTCGGAGTTGAGAGTGAATCTGAGTGTAGGATGTTCCTATCGAGATCGAAGGCGAGGGTTCTTAGCAAACCTTATCCTTCTCCATTCAATGAGTCTTGATGTGATTCTTGGCATGGATTGGTTGTCCCAAAGACATGGGGCAAATCGATTGCGCCAGAAGCTCATCTCTCTATCTAGTCCCTCCGCGGAAAGTTAGCTTTTCGCGGTCAGCTGGATCCGCATCTCTTCGCGCTTGAAGCGAAGCCCGCTCTAGATATTAGCGAAGTCCCAACAGTTTGTGACTTCGTTGATGTCTTTCCCGCAGATCTTTCGGGATGCCACCCGCTCGAGACCTCGAGTTTGTCATTGAGTTGGCTCCTGCACGCCCCTATCTCAAAGAGGCCTTATCGGATGCCACCGAACGAGTTGGTGGAGTTGAAGAAGCGATTAAGCGAGCTGCAAGAGAAGGGTTTCATCCGCCTAGCTCATCTCCTTTGGGTTGTCCAAAGCAATCTTCGTAAAGAAGAAGGCGGTATTTTTATGATATGTCGTTGATTACCGCCCACTTAATGAAGTGACTCAGAAGAACAAGTATCCATTGCCCGCATTGACGATCTCTTCGATCAATTAACTGGAGCTCGAGTTTTCTCCAAGATTGATTTGAGAGTGGGATATCATCGAGTTCAGATTCGCCCGAGGATATTCCCAAGACCGCGTTCTCTACTCGCTATGGCTTGTATGAGTACTTTGTCATGTCATTCGCTTAACCAATGCTCCCCGCCTTTGTTCATGAATCTCATGAATTCGGTATTCATGGAGTATTTGGATAAGTTTGTCGTGGTCTTCATCGATGATATCCTTATCTACTCCAAGAATGATGAAGAGCATATCGAGCATCTGAAGCTTGTGTTAGGCAAGCTGCGTGAGCACCAGCTGTACGCGAAGTTCAGCAAGTGTGCATTCTGGTTGAAGGAAGTGTCTTCAGAGGCCACGTTCTTTCAGCAGAGGCGAGCCGTTGACCCTAGCAAGGTCAGCGATGTTCTTTCATGGAGTCACTGCCGGTCACCGATGTACGGAGTTTTCTCGGTTTAGCGGGATATTATCGCCGCTTTATCGAGAACTTCTCCAAAATCGCGAAGCCGATGACGGAGTTGCTCAAGAAGGACAAGAAGTTCATGTGGTCCGCTGAGTGTGAGGAAAGTTTCCAAATACTCAAAAAGCGTTTGACCACCGCTCCCGTTCTTGTTCTTCCCGATATCCATCGAAGCTTCGATATCTTTTGCGATGCTTCTCGTCGAGGCCTCGGTTGTGTCCTTATGCAAGAAGGCAAGGTAGTGGCCTATGCATCAAGGCAATTGAGACCTCATGAACTCAACTATCCTACCCATGATTTGGAGTTGGTCTGCTATGATTCATGCACTTAAGATTTGGCGACATTACCTAATTGGTAATCGCTAGAAGTGTATTCGGATCACAAAAGCTTAAAGTACTTGTTCACACGGCTGACTGAACCTCGTGCAAAGGAGATGGTTGGAGTTGATCAAGGACTATGATATGGGTATTCACTACCATCCGGGCAAGGCTAACGTCGTTGCCGATGCGCTTTAGTCGAAGCGCATTGTAATGCCTTGTTGTCCAAGGAGCTTGACCCGCTCTTCCGAAGAATTTCAGCGCCTCAACTTGAGTTTAGTTGAGCATGGTTCTCTCATTGCCTTGGTTGTGCAACCAACCTTGGTAGATCGGATCAAGTCCGCTCGGCGATCGGATGTTGGAGTGAGCCACATTAAGGCAAATGTCAAGAACGGAACGACCAAGTGCTTTTCTCGAGGATGAGCATGGTGTTGTGAGGTTCGCAACGCCTTGTGGTTCCAAAGGACATGGAATTGCGAAATTTAATCCTCCATGAAGCCCATGATTCGCCTTTATCCATTCATCCCGGCCACAAAGATGTATCAAGATCTCCGCCAGAGATTTTGGTGGACCCGAATGAAGAGGGAGATCGCGGTTCGTTGTCGAAAAGCGACGTGTGTCGTCGTGTCAAGGCCGAGCATCAGCGTCCAGCAGGACTGCTTCAGCCTTTGCCTATTCCGGAGTGGAAGTGGGATTCGATCGGGATGGATTTTATCACCGGTCTACCCACGTCCCCGAAGGGAAATGATGCCATTTGGGTCGTCATCGATCGATTGACTAAAGTGGCTCATTTTCTTCCAGTCAAGACCAAGATTCGTACCGATCGCCTAGCTGAGCTCTATGTCTCTAGGATTGTGAGCTTACATGGCGTACCTAAGACGATCGTTTCTGATCGTGGCTCTATCTTCACTTCCCGTTTCTGGCATAGCCTGCAAAAGGCTATGGGAACCCGTCTTACCTTTAGCACGGCATTTCACCCCCAAACTGATGGTCAGACCGAGAGGGTCAACAAAGTTTTGGAAGACATGCTTCGTGCTTGTGTCCTTTCCTATGGGAAGCATTGGGAGAAATACTTGCCATTCGCCGAAGTTTTCTTATAACAACAACTTTTCGAGCCGGTCTCGGCATGGCACCATTTGAGGCCTTGTACGGAGAAAGTGTAGAACCCGTTGAACTGGTCGAGACCGGTGAGAGACCTCTCTTTGGCCGGACTCAATCAATGAGGCCGAGCGCCAAGTCCAAATTTTATTCGTGGCGTTTGCGCGCAGCTCAATCCAGCAAAAGAGCTATGCGGATCGCCGTCGACGTGAGTTGCGTTTTGAGCCTAATGACTTTGTTTATCTCAAAGTCTCTCCTTTGAAGGGCCATCAACGTTTCGGCGTCAAGGGCAAGTTGGCTCCTCGATATGTCGGTCCCTACCGCGTTATCGAGAAGAAGGGAGCTGTTGCCTACAAGTTGGAGTTGCCGGCTGCACTTGAGGGGGTACATGATGTTTTCCATGTGTCCCAGCTTAAGAAGTGCCTCCGTGTTCCAACCGAGGAAGCTCCGTTGGAAACTCTCGATGTCCAGGAAGATTTGACCTATCGCGAGCATCCTGTTCGCGTACTCGATGAGTCTGAACGAAGGACAAGGAATAAGACCATCAAGTTCCTTAAAGTTCAGTGGTCGAACCATTCTGAGGCTACTTGGGAAAGAGAAGATCGTCTGCGTGCGGACTATCCATCTTTCTTTACCGAGTGAGCCAAATCTCGGGACGAGATTTTTGTAAGGGGGGGGGGAGATTTTGTAACATCCCAACTGTATAATTAGGGTTATTCAAGTCTAATTATATGTGTAGAAATTAAAACTTTTTCTCACATCTTGAAAACCCCTAATCTCTTATGTAATTCTTGTCCAAGAGTTGTGTAATTCAAAAACGCAAAGCTCTTGTTGACCAAAAGTCAAACTCATTTTCCAATTATCTTAAATCTTGTGCCAATCATTTGAAAATATTTTCCTTGGTCCTAAAGCTGATGTGGGACCCCTCTGAAAAATATCACAAGTTGTAAAACTTGTTTGATAATTTTTGGAGGCAAAACAAATCATGGAACAGCCTTAATGAATTTCCTGATAAAAATGCGTTGCATAATAACCTCTGGAAATTTTATGTAAGGTTAATCTCATTGTCAACAAGCTCCTGTAAAAATTTCATGAATTTTGGAGTTCATTTGCTATCTCAAATAATTTTGCAAAGTCTCAGCTGTTAGAAAATTAAACTTCAAACTTGGCACTATTCCTTGGGCCGAGCCGTATTCAAACCTGGTCAAGCCCAACCCCATCTGACCTCCTTTCCCACTTTGATGAGGTCGTAGCCGTTGGATCCAATCCAAAGGCCACGACCTCCCCTCAACCAACGCACCCAGACCTCCCCTTCAAGTCCTCTTGACCTCGTGGACCTCCTCGGGTCAACGTGGGCGCCAGACCTCCTCGCGGTCAACACCGCAATGGCCTCCCACCTCATCAGGTCATAGCCATTGGATCAAAGATCCACGGTCATGACCTCCCCGTGTGTAAAACCGCAAAGACCTCCTTCGATATCTATCACCTTGTCCGGTCATAGCCCTTGGATTAAGATCCAACCGCCCCGACATCCCTTGTTATCAAACCTCAAAACCACCTTCCACCTTGGCGAGGTCATAGCTGTTGGATTTACATCCAACCGCTCTCGACCTCCCTCACCGTTAAGCTAAGCAAACTTCCCACCTACATGAGGTCACTGACCATTGGATCAAAAATCCATGGTCGCGACCTCCTCCTCTTAATCTAACTATCGACCTCCTTTGCACTCACTTGAGGTCGTGGCCGCTGGATCGATCCAACGACCCACGACCTCCCTCAAAATATCAAGCGCTTGGACCTCCCCTATCTCGTGTTGTGCACCGCTGGATTAAAATCCACGGTCACAACCTCCCTTTCGCCGTGCGTGTCGACCTCCCCATCAGTCGGTGCCCTTGGATTTTAATCCAAAGGCCATGACCTCCCCTCATGCTTTTATGTTGGCGTGCGGTTAAGACCTCACAGAGGTCCGCACTGCTGGATGGAGATCCAACGCTTTGGACCTCTGTCCCATTTTCCCACGCGGCGCTTACACATTAAGGAAATCGGAGGGTCACGACCTCCCGTCCTCGATCGTGTGGTGGGACCTCCTCCCAGCCACTTAAAACATAATGGTTCAAAATTGTCATCCGATGGTTAGGACCTCCCCATGGTCCTATCCAACGGTCATAAAGACCTCCCCTGTTCTTCTCCTTCCTTGGTCATGCCTGCGAGCTTCTGAGCAGTGAATTAATGCATGTCTGTCCATGGGGTACGTTATAACGACTCTTGCGACCAAGATTTAATGCAGTCGACTTTTTCGCCCTCTGGTCTCGGACCGCCATCGTGTCAACTTTACATCTTGTCCAATGCCCTAGACCGTGCCATGGGCCAAGCTCACCATGAGCTTAGCCAGTGGTCCATGACCTCCTTGCCCTTAGGATAAAACCACCCCCACGGTTTCCCTGGCTTCCTTTACACGCCATTGTTCCTTGCTCGCTCTCCTGTGCTTGTGAGCTCTAGACCACCAAAGTTTCCTTGGCCGCCATTGCTGGAGCTTGAAGCCCCTCGGTGGGCAAGGGTCGCTGGAGATTTCTTCTCCCTCTCCTTGCTTCCATTTGTGCCTTCCCTCTGGGACCAAGACCTAACTTGTTTTGGTTTGGGCATTTACAGAGGTGGACAAAGTGGAATCTGGAGCTGGAGCTTTGGCCGTGGAGCACCTTTCCTCCCCGGCACCGGTCCTTCCTTCCTCGACCTCCTCAGCACCTTAGGACCTCCAGGTACTCCTCCTGTTAGTCCCTTAGCTGCTGGCACCCGCTTGAATGATGTCGCGGAGCTTTTCTTGGCACACGCTTGAATGTCGCGCGGAGCTTGATTATGCATTCGGTTTTGGCCGTGCTTGCCTTCATTTTGTCCTCTCCGGCTCGCCGGCGTTCAAGGCCGTCGCCGCCGTTGAGAGGAGGTCCGCTGGGTGCGCATGGTTATTGCGGACCCAACGGTACCATTGGATGTCGCCGGCGAGGTCTACATCGCCGGCGAGAACCAAATCCTTGAGCTCGGGTCTTTGTCGGACACGGCAGCACCATTGTCGTTTTTAGGACAGAGATCCGCCGTGTTTAATGCGGTCATCAATTGCTCAATCTCGCAATCATTGGTTGTGTCTTGATGTCCTTAAATCCGCCCTTTTTTGCGCGCAATTAAGGCCTCCCGCGCGCGGACCTCCTGGTGTCCCGCGCGCATTAAACTCTTGTCCGAAAGACGTGTGCGCGCAAGCACGTGGTCGCGAGATCTCGGGACGTCCATGACCTCCTCCGAGGAGATCCGAGCGCCCAAGACCTCCCTTGCGCGATCGTGGCCGTCCTGGACCTCCCCGGAGGTGCGTGGACGTTAGATCTCTGCGAGGACCTCCTCGAGGTCATCTCACCGCTGAGGACCTCCTCTTTAGATCTGGTCCGTCCCGGACCTCCCTCATCGTTGTGGTCCGTTGGATTCTCCATCTACGGCCACGACCTCCCTCACCTCACAAGCATGTGCGTTGCTAGGAGGTCCAGAACCTCTGGACCTCGTGGAGCTGTGTCGCAAGTTCTCTGGGAGGTCTGAGCCGTTAGATCTATGATCTGTGGCTCACGCCCTCCCATGCCTTTGTGATTTTAGAAATTCCGGTGAACTCTTAATTATAAACTCAAGGAGGTATGAACTTTAAAATTTCATAACTTTTTCAATTTAAATCCAAATGAGGTCATTCAAATTGTGTTAGCTCTGTCTTGAACTTGACTTTAATCCAAAATGATTGTAAGTTGAGTTCAACTCCAGAGCACAGTTTTGCCATTAGATTTTGAAACCAACTTTAAATATACACTTAAATCAATGCTTAACTTGTAAAATACATAACTAATGCTCTTTAGATTATTTTTGAGTGAGACCAACCTTGTTGGTTTCCTCTAATAATGAACTCACTGTGAAAATTAGTTTTGAGCATGTTGCTGTTATAGAAATGAGGATTTGTGCATTATAATTTTGTTCAAGTTCTTGTTTTTGAAAAATGGTAGAAAGTGCAATCTAGCTCCAAATGAGATGAACTCAATTGTGTTATTCATCACATGAGGTGCTGGTTTTGCTGTAAAAATTTCAGTGTCACCACTGTTCTAGAAAATGTTGCCTCATAATTAAATTAGTGAATAGTGCAGTTTGGTATTTTTAGGCTGAGCAGAATTGATTTCATCATATCTTTTGCATTAAGAATCCAAATCAATTGATTCTTGTTGCTAAATTCATGATAAATCATTGTCTTGCTGCTGTAAAATTTTCATAGCATTCGGAGAAGTTTCTCTGTTGCGTCTTTTTGGTTTTCGTTGTTCTTATCGATTCTTTATCGCTTTTTCGTTAGGTTTCGACATTTGTGGTGATCCCGAGAGTGACCTCTACCACAACTTGGCCAGCAACATCAAGGCAAGCAGTTTGATCATTTCCATCATTGTCCCATTACTTTAAAGCTTAATATATTGTTTTACTTGTATGTATGCATGCTACTTTGTGTTAAATGTCGCTAGCAATCCTATAGTTGCATAATCTGTAGGAATTGTTTATCCTCTACTACCATGAGCCTAGGTTATTTGCTGTGGTTTGAGCTCGTTGGATGAGCTCTTATCACTTAGTAGTTTCGATTTAAATTGCTTAGACATGCTTAGTTATCGGTAGAATGGGCGATCATCGACTTAGTCGATGGTCTTGATCACTCAAAACTGGTTATTACTCCTATATGTCCAGCACTTGTGCTTTGATTAATTTGTAAAATCAAAAACTGAAAATAAAAGATGGATTTAGACTTGGGCATATTGGATGGATGGTGTGGTTTTGGATGTGGTGGTATGCCGAGTCAACAAGGACCTAATTCTTGCGCCATTGATCCAAGCAATTTTGCGTGCTAACCACACGAGGGGATATGGGACCCTCTTGACTAAGTACTTTGGGCGGTGCTAATTGGGGTCGCTCGGTTGGTGTGTTTTAAAGATAAAATGTGTGTGTGTGTGGTGTGGGTATGGAGCATTGGCGGCAGGCCGGTTAGGTCTGTCTATTGTGTCCTTATCCCGTGGGTTGTCTTGGTCGAATTAGCATTGTCCATTGGAAATGTCTCGAGGACTTAGCTGTGCAAGCACACCAAAGGTAGTGTGCTTGAAGGAAAGGCGGTCTGACGTGTGGGTACATTGGTACACCCCTGCAGGGATAAAACTATTCGAATAGCCTCGTCCTAGGTTATGGACACGCTTGGTTATTTCCCGTGAGAATTAGACTACAACCTTTAATTAAAACTTGACATGGTTGGTATGAACGGGGAGTTCATGCTATTGTTGTGGTGACTATTGGGTTAGTCACTTCCAGGTTGATCTTGTTGTTGTTACTATGTTATTTATCTCGTTGTTATTTCAACAATTAAAATGCTTTGCCAAATTGCCTTCAATCTATTATGTTATTGCAAATGAAACTTGCTTTAGGCTAAAATGAGTCCAAAGCCTCATCCACTTAAATAAAGCTTGCATGTAGCTATTTATAGTTCTCGTTATCTCACACGTAAGTCTTATGGAGTACTTTATGTACTCATCTGCCCGTGGTTGTGGCATTTTTGTGGCTTTTGTTGCAGAGGAAGAAGGGGAGCTCCTTGAGCCTCTCTTTTGTGCTACGTGTTGCGCCTTCTTCGACGACTAGCTTGGCGGTCCCACAGATGCCTAGGGGTTAAGGCACACCGATTGGCTTTTGTGTTATAGCCATCTTTATGGCACTTTTGCTTCATTGTTATCTTAGTGCTTGTTGTTATTTGGCCAAAAGGCCCCTCTTTTGTAATAACCTATTCCTTATTAGTATTAACTTCTGGTTTGTTGCTTATGTACTATGTGTTGTATGGAATTGATGCATTCTTTTGTTGTGAGGTATGTATACTGCATTCTGGGGAGTATACATCTCTCGAGACTGGGTTTATTTGGTTGATAATACTAGGGTCAATTAGATGACTAAGTATTATGAGCTTAATAAATCCGGGTGCTCACACCATTCTCTTGACCAAGTCAATTTTTGGTTAAAAGAGATACCAGTCGAAAACACTTTCTCTTCGACCACCGTCCTACGACATCTTTTTCAAGTAAGTCATTTTCACTTGAAGTTGGAGGGCTAAATGACGATGATCTAATAATCCTCAATTAATTAAGATATTTATATGTAATGTCTATTATAGATAATGATGTCTTTATACAACCTTCATAGGTACCCCTTATCATTAAGGGAAGATTATAATTATGCAGTAGTCATAAACCATTCTATAACCACCTTATATAGTCATAAGCTATCTTATGACTATAATCTTGTCGTAAGATCTTCTATGACCACCTCTTGATCGTAAGCTTTAATACGATCATATCATGGTCATAAGCTTTACTACGACCAGGCCAATCACAACCACTCTATAGTCGATAAAGCCCACAAGCATGTGGACCCAATCGACTAGGGACCTTATACACTGTGTATATTTGTACACAGTAGATGAACATGTGTTGTTATTCTCTGATATAACTGCACATAACTCTTTGTCTCTGGCATAACTACAAGGCAAATGTGGGAGCACTACTACAGGAACCGACATCACAGATAGTTCGGAACCGTCATCACAGACGGTTTCCGAACCGTCTATGTTTGTTGGTCTGTGATAACAGGATATTATCACGGGCGGTACAAAACCGCTCGTGATATTTAATATCACGACGGTTTTATTAAAAACCGCTCAGGAAGTCATATCACGCGGTTTGAATCGAAAACCGCTCAGGATTCGAGAATATCACGAGCGGTTCTAAATAAAACCGCTCGTGATAGGAGAATATCACGAGCGTTCTAAATAAAACCGCTCAGGATTTGTGACTATCACAAACGGCTTTTATATAGAACCGCTCGTGATATTCTCCTATCACGCACGGTTTGCGATAAAACCGCTCAGGATATTTGCCTTCCTGACGGTTTTAACAAAAACCGCTCGTGATAGCTAATACCCCGCCCACAATTTCTTTGTTTTCTGGCTAGCCTCGGGAATTGCTAGCCATGCCCTCTCGAAAACAAGCATTCACGTAAACAGATTCAGCAATCACAAAACAGATTTCACAATAATGATTCAAGCAAACCATTACAACTCAAAGTGATCATTACTCAAAATAAATTACAAAAGATCGCATTTGTTCAAGTATTGTCGCTATAGTTAAAACTAGATTACAATTGTTTTGCGTTGAGAGGTTTTAGTGGGGTGATGCTCGGGTTGGCGATGGAGTGAAACTCTCCGTTGTCGTTAATGATTTCGAGTTGATAAAGGCGCAGAGCTTCCTCGAATGTCCTTGATCTCTTCCGCAACGAGTGAATCACATTGTAAATCCAAGACACTGCCGCTACCAATTAAGAGTAAAGTGGTAAGCTATATATATTTAAATTTATAATTAGGAAATAATTATTTCGAGATTGACAAACCTCGTGATCCTTCTTCTTAGTCAGAAGGATTAGTCGCATATGATAGCAGACGAGATTGCACATAACTCATCATCTTTTTGTCAAGGCACCGCAAAAATAGAATTACATATATAGGTATAGTCGGTTCGAGACGCGTTATTATGAAGTATGATATAGTATTATTGTGTTGTAGCACGATTGGAAAATCCATCCTATGTGTTAGTTAGGCGCTCTTTCCATCAGATATTCCTTTGTTGGCAACATAATTGATGAACGACCTACATGATTCAAAAAGTTATCCTCGGCCATTTCAAACGAATGAAGACTACAATAGAGTTATGTAAGGAGGAAATGAGCATACCTCTTGAGTATTCCTCTTAGAGTGCTGAAGTCGTGCTTGTTGCGGTTTAGGGAATCAAGGTATATCACATGGTTCCTCTTGGGTATAATAACTAAAAGGATCCAATAGTACCTACTCATGTATGTCGCTATAGTCATTAAACCTAAGTTCGTGTCAGATAATGTACAAATGAAATTTGTATAGCAAGTAGTGACACTTACCCCGGTTGTAGGGCACCACTATGTACTTCATGTTCCTCTCAGAGAAGCAATGACCTCGTTATGTATTTCTCGGCGAAGGGCTAGTCTTGTAGGATGGTTTGCAACGATACCACATGTGGGTCGAGGAAACCCACCGGTTCTTTCCATTCCGGACATTTTGCAAAGATGTATCTATACATAAGCAATGAGTTGTGATATTTATCGGTATTAGATGAATGTAGAACTTGATTGTGCGCGACTTACAAATGTCCAACATCGAGAAGCGAGACGCCGAGGCCAACGAGGTTGAATAGTTCAAATAAATCATTGAAGCCCACGACGAAGTACCTCGCCCCGCTGAAGAAATGCTTGTCCTCGATTCGACGGTGATTCGAAGTCGGACCCTTCTTTTGGGTCTTGTCCAAGTACCAGGCATGCAAAGCCTGACAAGCATGTCCAGCGTGCATTAATACTGCGCCGGAACACAACGGTTTTCCGATGATGTATTTCCCGGGTATCGCGGACTTCCCGAGTATCGCGGACTTCCCGGGTATCGCGGACTTCCCGGGTATCGCGGACTTCCCGGACTTCTCGGACTTCCCGGACTTGGGAGGCGCCTTAACGTTCGTTGATTTCGATTTGGCCTTAGCGATTGGCATCGTCTTTTTGTGAGACGACTCGGGAACCGATACGTCGGCACGCTTTTTCGTTCTTCTGGCGTCTTCTCCACGGAATCAAGAGGTGGCCTTTTGAGGCTAAACATGAGGTGGAGTCATCGAGGGTCCCGCTGGAGAGGAATGGTCGTGTCCAGATCGCAGACCGCTTTGGTTCGAGGCGTATGTTCTTCTTGGGCCATCGGATAAAAGAGAGGACGGCATCCCTAGTGTTGTGATCTCTTCGTTCGGGCAAATGTCCGGCGGGATGGCTCGAAATTGACATGTACCATATCCACGGACCTTGGCGTAACGTGCACCGGTGGGCACCGCGGTCAGACCGCCTTCCTCGTATGGATACACCATCCTCGCGCTGACCTCAATACAAAGGGACCCATCCATCCTCACTTGGAGCTTACAGGCGTCGGCTCCTATAAAACGACACGCAATTAGCTAAGGCGCCGTTAGGGTCTATCTTTGGTGCATTCCATAGATGTACGCTACCTTGATGTTGTCTATCGGTAATCGGACGTCGCCATGTTCACAATTATGCGCGACGCGACGCTACTCCGACGCCGAGGAGGACCTGCCTTCCAAATTAGCGGGCGGCTTATGCATCACCGCTCATGAGTATATCCATTTGACTCGCAATGCCGCCATCTCTACTTGAAATTGGTTAGTAATCATCTGCACTAACCGGTTGTCGTGTTTCGCCTTGGATCTCTTCCTAGTCCTATACGTGTAGTAGTCGTCCGCGAATCCATGAATCCAAGGTACGTTAACCCCAAGGCCTCGCGTGCGACCCGGGTGCTCCTTGTTTCCCAAGGCCGTAGATAGTATATCCTTCTCCCTGTCTGCACGGAAGGAGCCTTGGGAAGCTTGGGCAGTCAAGTCACACTGCAAGAGGTCATCACGTTATTATAGACACTATGAAGTTATGGACTTATTAACAACTTAGTAGTTCGATATACTTACCACACGTTGGGACACTTCCGTCTCGCCGGGTTTGTGAAGGAGATCTTTGCCAAGACGAGACTTGTGCCCTCGCTTAACCATTTTAGGGAACGCTGGTCCGTGACATCAGAAACGGGTTCTCCTTCTCGCCGCCCATTCTCGATTTACGCGCAGAACTAGCGGTGCCGAAGTCCAGGCGGGTGAGTGTTTCAGTGTCCGAGAGCTTTGTGCGCCGACTTTGCTCCTTAAATTCGGCCGATGTTTTCGTAGCCACAAAGGTGTCCCATGCTTCCGCGCCAAGAATCTATATGCTGAAGGCGTCTCGACCGTGTTCACGTTTCGTGACAAGAATGCTCTTGAAGGTCCTCCACGATTTACCCATCGTGAGCATCGCCGTCCATCGCACGCGTGCCACATGTGCTACTCGAATAGTGAACTTCTCGAAAGTTCTGCCCACGTGGCGCTTTCGCTTCTTTTCGTCAGTCCTTCCACCTTGGTGTGGTGATGAGGACCCGCTCCTTCCAAGTATCCCGCAGATGGTCCGGAATCCGCCACGATCTCTTGGGACTCAGAGGGACCCCAAAGTCACCGACCGTGATGACCAAACCGCCCAGAGGCATTTTCGATTGTCCTCTGCCATCTCGCTTAGTGTCATTATCGCCGACGGTGACGGCGGCCTCGTCGGCGCCTCTTCCATCTGCTGGGTCGGTGTTGGCGGCCTCGTCGGCGCCTCTTCCATCTCTGGGGTCGGTGTTGGCGCCTCGTCGGCGCCTCTTCCATTTGCTTGGCGTCGGTGGCCGGCGGCAAAGATGGTGCCTTTGCCATCTCGCTTACTTGCTCTCGTGAAGAAGTACAGAGGTTGACTATAGAGATCAAGATGGCAAATGAAGAGTTGAATGAGCTCATCTGAGACTACTAACATTCCTAACACTCCTTAATCCACGAGCTTCTATTCTAACACTCCTAACACTCCTTAATCCACCAGCTTCTCTTGTGATCTTTGTATAGATAGAAACTAGTGATACAAATCTTTTGCCCGAGCCTACTTTCTAAGGAAATGCGATTGATGATATTATGTGCTCTCGAATGAGAGTAGCTAAAGAACAAGTCTTTGCCATCTCAATCCTATTGTCTATACTCTTCATGAAATGAATATGATAATATAAATTCAAACTATGAGCTCTAAACAATACTTTGCTTAGCGTCAAATGATCTCAATCATTAAGCTAAAACAGATTAAACTTCCAGTCAAACAGAGGTTGACTACAGAGATCAAGATGGCAAATGAAAAGTTGAATGAGCTCATACATACTACTAGAAGAATCACAAACTAGTCAATACAACTCGATCAATTTGCAATAGAACTATGAGTGAACCGAAAGTAACCAATTAACAAAGTACAACATATTGACAAGAGTAAGTAATACAATAGAGCTCAAGTATGAACTAACTATCACATTCAATCTCAAGATAAGACGGAGTTCATCACAGAGCATGAGCATGTCAACAAATATATATGATATATATATATATATATATATATATATATATATATATATATATATATATATAGATCAACAAAGAATCGCCACAGAGGAGCAATACTCACAGAGAGGATGCTGACAAGAACTGGGGAGGCAGGCAGGGGAGGAGGCCGATCGGGCGGGAGGAGGGAGCTGGGGAGGAGGTCGACACGGGAGGAGGACGGCGCGGGAGAAGGCCTGCAGAGGGAGGAGGTCGACACGGGAGGAGGACGGCGGCGCCGAGGTCGGAGGCGCCAATGTCGGGGGGCGGCGGCACCGAGGTCGGCGGCGACGCTCGGGGCTTCGGCCTGGGAGGTGAACGGGCGCCGAGGTCGGGCGCCGAGGTCGGGCGGGCGGCGCAGAGGTCGGGGCACCAATGTCGAAGGCGGCGCCGAGATCGTGGTCGATGGTGAAGGCGAGCCCTAAACCCTAGAGGAGGCGTAACGAGCGCGAGAGAGTAAGGGCGGAGAGAGGAAGTGAGAAGTGAGAGGAAAACCCTAGCGTTTCCGCCTTATAAAAAGTATATCACGACGGTTGAAATGAGAACCGTTTAGATATTAATATCACTGAGCGGTTCTCATTTCAACCGCTCTGCGTGATATTATTTCCTGACGGTTGTATAATAAAACCGTCTGTGATAGCCGACAACCCGAGGCCAATTTATGATATCGACAAAACATATGAACTCCGGTGAGACATAAATATCCCGAGAAAACAGAGTGAACTCTTTGAGACAAGTATGATGACAATTATGACAAGTCCATATGAATTCTAACACCGTGACAAGTATGATGACAAGTTTATAACACATTTGACTTCAAAATTTCATATCTAATTCAACTCAACTCCAAATCAAGTGAAACCAATTTTGATACTCCACATTACAATGTACGCCCACACATTGACATTAATATCAAATATGACAAGTCCATAACAAGTTCATAACACATTTGACTTCAAAATTTCATATCTAATTCAACTCAACTCGAAATCAAGTATGATGACAATTTTGATACTCCACATTACAATGTACGCCCACATTGACATCAATATCAAATATGACAAGTCCATAACACATCAACACATGACAATTTCACGCTGACATCAAAATATATGAGAGATTACAAGTCCATAACACATGATGTTATGGAATAAATTAATTACATTGGAGTAAATTCTTAATTAAGATATAGGCCTTCGTGATGATCGACGCAAGATATAGCTAGCTTCCTCACCGGGTTCTTCCTCGAGCCTAATGCCGCTTCCGAAAGGAGGCAACTCGTCAAATTGATTGTATTCTTCCTCGCCCACTACATTCTCAACTCCGACAATCCTCCTTTTTCCATGAAGAACTACGTGGCGCTTCTTATTTGCCGGTCGGTTACATAGAAGACTTGAACAACTTGGTTAGCCAAGACGTAATGGTTCGTCTTTATATCCGACACGCTCGAGGTCCACGGTAGTGACACCGCATTTGTCGACCTTCACTGTGCGAGATGGACCCAACGGCACCAAATAGGGGATCTTGAAAAGCACGAGTCGAGCTCCCATATCTCGCCTATTTGCCCATAGTAGGAGCTCCTCATCCCATCGGTAGTGAATGCATCTATGCGACACCGCTATTACGAATGTGCTCTTCCTATCATGAGTCGCCAGATAAAATGTGTACCCATTGATGTCGATCCTTGCCATGTGACAATTGTAAATTGTGGCCCTCGTACAACCATAGCAACAGATCATCACTTGATGACCTCCCGATGATTCGCACCTTTAACCATTCGTTGAACCGACGGTTGTGTCTCTCGTGATCCAAACCTCCGACCGGTCTCGATTACATTGGCGCACCATGTCTTTGTGCTCGTCGATATACGGGGACACTTGGGTCATGTGTTGCAAGACCATGAAATGGGCTTGAGCGTATGTATCCAGATCAGGAGTTATTGATTTCCTTCCGATGGTCCCGATACCATCCAGTCTCCCCTCATGGCGAGATAGAGGCACACCTATCGGTTCCACCTGAGCCATGTAGTCGACGCAGAACTCAATGACCTCTTCGGTTGCATAACCTTCGATGATCTTGCCCTACGAGATCGATTCCGACGAGGACTTGAGAATTCCCATGTACCTCTCGAACGGGTACATATGACGAAGAACACAGGTCAAGATATCTTTATCTCTCTCACAAGGTGAACAATGAGATGGACCATGATATCGAAAAATGACGGAGGGAAATACATCTCAAGATGACATAGAGTGGTCACCACCTCGCCTCGCAGAGCATCTAGTCCTTGGGGATCAATGATCTTCGAGCAATTGAGTTGAAAAATAACACGACCTCAAGATTGCCACTCGGACCTTGTTCGGCAAGATACTTCTAATTGCAATAGGAAGCATTTGTGTCATCAGCACATGACAATCATGAGACTTCATACCAATTAATTTCAAATCTTGCATAGAAACAAGGTTCTTAATGTTAGCGGAGTAACCAGATGGGACTTTCACTCCATGCAAGCTCCGCACGATTCATTTCTCTCGGCCTTGATAGAGTGTAGCAAGCTGGGGGAAGGTACGTTCGTCTCAGATCGGTCTCTACCGGTGCTAACTCAGTCCTTATGTTCATATCAACCAAGTCACGCCGTGCGTTAACACCATCCTTTGTTTTGCCACTAATGTTCAAAGAAGAGACAAATCAAGCTATCACATACATTCTTCTCTCGTGCATGACATCGATGCGTTGGCGAACTTCTAAGTGCTCCCAATAAGGCAAGTCCCAAAAATTGACCGCTTCTTCCAGATGTTCTTCTCACGGGTTCTTAATTTACGCCCTTCCCAAGCACAACATCGACATCCTTAACCATATCATAGACCTCTTTCCTCTAAAAGCCCTTGAGCTGAATCGTTCTCCTTATTTCCGTCGAATTGTTTTTTTCATCTTGCGGTATGGGTGACTCTAGGAAGGAACCTACGGTGACGATATATACGCTTTTATGTGAGTTGTTCAACCATACACTCTCTGTAGCATCTAAGCGGTCTTGACAAAGCTTTGGCTCCTTTTGTAATCTTGGCTTGACAAAGTTACCAAGGGCAGGAAAATCATTGATGGTGCGAGAACAACATGGCGATAAAGTGAAGTTCTCTCGTTTGTACGCATCCCATACCTGCACCCTTCGCTCCACAAAGGTCACAAGATCTTCCAAAGAATGGTGCTAGGTACACATCAATATCATTCCCTGTGTTGCTTCGCCCTTGGATAAGTAGTGACATCAAAATGTACTTCCGCTTCATACACAACCAAGGAGGAAGGTTGTACATACATAGATTCACGGGCCAAAAGTGCTATGTCGGCCGCTCATGTTACCGAAAGGATTCATTCCATCTGTACTCAACCCTAACCTTATGTTCCTTGTTCAAGACCGAACTCTTCAAGCTCCGATCAAGTTTCTCCACCGCGTAATCAGCAGGTGTCTTAGCTTTCCATCTCTCTTACGCTCCTCTGAGTGCCAGCAAAGCAATCTTGCGCCCTTTATGTTCGCAAATAAACGCTTCAAACGTGGGATCACAGTGCAGATACCACAACATCTTAGCAGAGGTCCTTGCTTCACCTTAGCGAAGATTCGACGCTTGTATCGGGATGCTTTGCACAGGACATACATGCATGTTCGCATACTCTTTACTAGAGAGGATACAATCATTCGGACATGCATGTATTCTTTCTACTTCCATTCCCAATGGACAAATAACCTTCTTTGCTTGATAGTGGTCTTTGGGCAACACGCTTCTCCGGAAGGATGTCCGCTAGAGACCTAACAACGCCGTGAAACTCTTATCGGACCAACCATTGCTTGCCTTCAATTTCAGCAGCTCAAGCACGGTTGACAACCTTGTATATTCGGCTTGCAAACAGGAACAAAGGTCTCACCGAGTCCTCCCTTAAGCCCTCGAATTTACAAAACTCTCTCTCAGTAGTTCTCTCAGATCGCAGTAGCATCCGATCCAGATTGTCATCGTGTGACATATCCTCATCAAAAGCAAGATCTGATCCACATCCGCGATCGTTGACTTCCTCGGCGGTGCCGCCATTACTAACTTCATGTGTAATAATCTGCTCTTCACCGTGATGGTCCAACATGTATACCCTTTTGTGAAACCCTTCAATCAAGTGCGCTTCTATTTGCGCGCGTTGTTAAACATCTTCAAATTACCGTAATCAATGCATGGACAAGACATAAAATTTATCTCCTTCTTCAACATATCACCTTTCGTGGCTCTTCTAAAAGCAACCACGCCATTAATGTACTCTTGACTCACACGGTTCACATCTGCACATCCAGCCGATCCATCTACACTACGATGTAACAAATTAGTGTCAAAATTGATTAGCGATTAATTTATAACAAATATAAAGGGTTATAGATCGTTACCCTCGAAGGTCACGAAGAAAATACGATTCCTCTCCTTTCCTTCTTCTCTCTAAGGTGGCGAATGGGGAGGAGGTGGCGGGTGTTGGAGGCGCTTAGGGCAAGGGTCCAACCTTCTCCTCTCTAAGGTGGCGAACGGATAATTATTGATTATCTGCATGATTGTTGATTAGATACGAGACAAAAGACAAGAGGAAGATCCTAATTAATAACTACTAAGTTGGTCGCAGCGATTGCGTGTATCTGCTTTTCATATAATTGAAACAATAAACCACCGTGATGACGCGTTTCTTCATGGATATAAATGGAGGAAATATAAAATACATCATTGCACATGTGACTTATCTTGGTGTGTCATAAATTCTTCTTTTTAACTGTTCTAGAAAACTACTCATGAAATTAGTTCGATTAAGACTTTCACTTCTTTGCACGCACTTACTGTTTTGTCTCATCGTTGCACAAATGAATTACACCAGATTAATTAAAGGCTACATGTTTTGCTTTTCATTTTCTACAAATAGGGTCCATCAAATTGAGAGCTAGATGTACGTACGTTTTGCCTTTTCCCATCAAGTAGTATTAATTGAAACCTAAACCCTATGCTTCCGATTAAGGAATACAACAAAGAAAACAAAACATTAGCGTCTATGTACAGAGTAGCAAAGTCAGGGAAATTTACTAATCAATAGAGTGAAAAAGGATAATCAAGATTACTTCATCTGCTTAATTAGGGAGAAATCGCAGTTGGAGGAGCTAGGGAGGAAGTGGCCGGCACTGGGGAGGAGAAGCTAGCTACAGATCTAAGTGGAGCCCAGCAGCAGAGGGCGGCGGTTGATTATATTTATCCAAACGCCGCAGAGAGGAGAGGCAGAGGCACACAAGAAGGCGGCAAATGGACACAATGGCGGTCTGGCGCAGAGGATGTGTCGCGCTCAATTTATACGCAGTGGGCATATCACAGATGGTTCTTAATAAAAACCGTCTGTGATAGATGACTATCACAGACGGTTTGTAAATAGAACCGGCTCGTGATAATCACCAAATCACGCGACGGTTTGTAAATAGAACCGCTCGTGATATTACACGCACGGTTATTAAATAGAATCGCCTGCGTGATTGGTGATTATCACGCAGCGGTTTGTGAATAGAACCGTCTCGTAATATCACGAGCGGTTCTATTTACAAACCGTCGTGATAGATGACTATCACGAGCGGTTCTAAAGAATACCGTCGTGATATTCTTCCCGCGCCACCCACAGGTGCGGCAATAGTTAACACAAAGCGGTTCCAAAGGAACCGTCCGTGATGGGGTGTCTACTATAGCCTGTTTTGTAGTAGTGGAGGAGTGTGTCTATAATAATAACTGGCATCATAACATGCGTATTTCATCAACTGTTGAGCTGCCTCCTAGCACAGGACAACTATCACCCCCTCAGACGCTATATAAAGGGTAACGCCGATGAACAGAGGGACAAGGAACAAGACAAGAGTCATTAGTTCTAGCTTTTGGTGACTTCTTTCTTGTTGTCACATGATCAATACAATAACATAGGTGTAGGGTTGTTATTCTCCCAGAAGAAGGTCCGAACCTCTCTAAAAATATATATGTCTCATCATGTGTAGTCTCGATTAAGGATGTAACATCCCAAAAGTACCAGAATATAAAAAATATAGGATTTTTAAAACTTTTTGCGTGTTATTTCATTTTTGCCTTGATTGCATATTTGAGAGTTGTTTGAATGGCATTTTCTTTTTGTCGGCATAGGTGATGATTACAGAAAACCCTAGACACAAGGACCCTAGGAATGAAAACCCTAAAAGCATAAATCCTAAAACAGAAACCCTAATTGCATAAACCCTAGATACATAAATTGTAAAAGCAAAAGAATCGGGTACAAGTAAAACATCGTGACAAAGTATTACCTTTGAAATATTACATGTAGTGTAAACCGAAAAATCGAAAGTGTAGAATTCTAAAACCTAATTCTCCGAATAATCAAAAAGTCCAATTAGAAGTGTCTAACAAATATCAGATTATATATATCCTCACATGAGAATTCTTAAAGTAAAAACCAGAATTTTAGCAAACCTGAAATTCTGTTCTTCTTCTATTCCCAATTTTTCTCTTATCTTTTTCCATTTCCTACTGTCCCTTTGGATGGGTCAGTGTTGGCAACCGTTGCAACCCAACTAGGCCTACCCACAGCCACTGGCTTCTTTCTCCCCTGCCTCCTTCATGCACCAGGCGCTGGCGCCCATGCCGCGCTCGCCCATGCTGCCGCCTTGCCCCATTCCGGTGTTAGGCCGTTGCCGCCACGTGAACGCACCTCGTCACCCAACTGGCTCCCGCTTGCCACACCGCCAGCTCGCGTCCACGTGCCACGTGCCACGTGCACCCCGCCGCTTCACTGGCGCTATACCGAGCACATCGCCTCGTTCACCCGACACCAACAGCATCGCCGAGTGCCCTCTGTTCCTTACCTATAAAGACAGTGCCATAGCCTTGCCCCCCCCTCGGCTATCTCTCCACCCCTTTGCTCTTATACACCGAATGCCAAGGGTTGAAATTGCTGAGCTCAAGCCACAGCCGCCATGCTGCCTGTCGCCGATCCGGTCGTCCGGCGACCTTCATCCCTAACTACCCGCGTCACTTCATGTCCCCAAGTCCCCTCTCTTGAACCCCTCAACTAATTTGGGGTTCCCCCCGTAGGAGCTCGCCGCACCATGGTCTTCCTCCTCGCCGGCCAATACCGCCACCCCGGCCGCCCCTCCTTGCCCGGAGCACCTCCGGTCAATTCCTCGCATCGGGAGCTCCACCCCGGCTATCTCGTCCTCCAACAGCCAATTGAAGCTCTCCACCACTAGGGTGCCGCCGCCACGATGCCCCCACAGCACCGCCAGGATCACCATCACCAGGTCGCCACAAGCATCCTTGCCCCTCTTCGTCAGCACCGGTGAGACTACCTTCGCCCTCTTATGCCCATGCGTACGTTACTTTCCCTCCTCTCCCACTCCAGTGCCGGAGCCCCTTCCCTCCTCCAAGGCCGACCGCCGCACGCAGCAGCCCTGTTGCTCCCGGCCATCTTCGGCCGTGCCTCCACCGCCCACGGGACTGCCCCAGCACCATGGTTCTGTTTTGGCCACCTCCGATCGCCACTATTGTCCCCCTTGCCGTCGGCCAAGCCAAGCCCGAGCCGCTCGACCTTCTCTCTGTATTCCTTCTCGGTGTGCTCTGTGTGCATGTGTGCGTGTGTTTACATGTAGGGTCTGACAGGAGACTTTCCCCTTTAATTATTAATTAGAATTAATTTGGTAATTAGCTAGCCAATTAGAAATTGTTAGTAGATTACTTAGCTACTAGAGGTTCTATTGTCAGACAACAGTATAGTTTGACAGCATCCGACAGTGGACTCCACCTTTTACTAGTTAATTAGAATATGTTAAAAGGTTAGTTAAACAGTAGAAATCCAATTGACACTATATGTTATATGTAAAACCTTAACCTTTAAATAACAGTAGGGTACATCCTATTACAGTGTATATGTCTCTTGAAAATATGTATAGGATAGATAAATGGTTAGCTAAATCCAATTGGTAGGATAGTTGTTAACAAACAGATTAAATTGCACATATATTTTTACTAAGTTAAGTAGATTATTGAAGTAGGTTATAATTACCATATACTCCCTTTAACTAAGCCAATTAGATTATGATAATAGAGTACTTGCTAATGAGTGTTTAGTTAGTAAATGGTATAGTCATATGGTGTTAGTTAAGGAATGAGTCAAGTGATTAGAGGATCCTTTGTCTAGTTGGAGAGTTATGAACATCAGGGAGAAATTGAAATATGTCAACTATAGACAAGATAAGTGATATTACGTAACATGATCCACTAAGTTACGTCTTAATCAAAGTAGTTAGTACATTAGCTTTTGTAATCTAAAAAGTAAGAATAACAATAAGCTTTGTGTAATGTAATTCTTGATATAGTTATGTTTAGATATACACACATACATGATCTAACCCTAGTAAACCCTAGACCATTGTGGTAATAATAAAGATAATCATTTAGTTAAATAATTAATAAGGGAGTTAAGCAAATGGATAATATTCGAGTATCATTAACCTATAAGTCCCATGTCTAGGAGTGCCCAATTGAACATTAGATTGTATGCTACACCCTAATAACGTTATGTTCAGGGATAACCTCCGCATAATAATCGTGTAGTAAAGCGTATGAACTCGCATGTGCATACATAGTATTAGTAGGTTAATTAGTTAGTTAACCTCAAGTGAATAAATGTGTCACTAGCAAATTGCAACCGTATTAATAGTAACTAGGGAACAGGTCTTAACATAAAATCATTAGTGAGTTGGTGTAGTTAAAACAATAGTGAGACACCTGGTAGCTAAAGATCAACCCAGGTTCATAAGTTACTTTAGAGTATACCGAGCCACACAAGTAATAAAGCTAACCAAAGATCACCTCAAAGATGAACTTAGATCTGTATACATCCCTAATCAAAATGTTAGGCTAATATCTAGCCCATGCTTGGAAATTCCAGCTAAGGCTCGTGGAATTTCCTTGATAAATATAAATTAATAAGATAAACTATTAAGTGAACTAGGTTCCATGTGTCGGTGGGACTTATGTCTACCATATGCGAACCCTGCACTTATGCATGGGTCTTACCTGGCTTTTATGGAACTTTCTTGGTAAATAGGAAGTAATAACTAAAATAATCATTAGAGCATCTAGGCGCCACTTGAGCAGCGGTGGTATGCTCTCATGTGGATGATAGAAGTTCATCCCCCAAACAACATCATCTAAACCCTAGCTATCATCCATCAGTATCTGTTCCCAGTAATCGGACGATCCGTGATCCAAAAGCAGATCTATGACTATTACCTAACCAGGTAATCTCCCCCATCTAGGTAACTAGTGAGGAATGTTCCTGCAAACATTCTCTCTCTTCCTGTTGGATTTATCTACTTTCATCTGTAGTATTTCCTTTATCAACTCCTTTGGATATATCTTGTTTGTAGTATTTTCTTCATCAACTCCTTGATTATACTTCATCTGAAGTATTTCCTCTATCAACTCCAGATGAGTATGATTTGGTCTCATCTGAAGTAATTCGTCTATCAAGGTACCGTTAGATGCGTTTATTTTCATTCAAAGTATTTTCTTTTGTTTGTATGTATTTAAACTTATTGGATTTCATTTGGTTGTTTTCAGTCACTCTTGGATTTAATCGTATTCTACGTAGTTAGAATATGAGGATATGAAAGAACAACAATCCCAACAAGGACGAGGCCGGGATCAATATTATCAGAATACCGAGAAAGGCGAATATCAGAATATTGAGCCTTATTAGCACATTGGGCAAAGCGAGTCAATACTTTGATCATATTGCACCTACTTTTTGCAATCATATTGCTTTAAATTATGAAATTGCATTGCTATGTTTTATACAATTATATTGGTCTAGATCATAGTTAATGCCTTAACAATAATTGTATATAAACTTCCAATCCTTGAATTTGGACACTATCCTTATCACCCTAGAATTAATGGTTAACCTACTAGCTTATAAGTCTGTATCTAAGTGTCATGCTTAGCCTTGCTTAGATAAATTGTCATTTGGGCAATAAATTGCCCAATATCACTTAATCTTTTGAAAATGATATTGGGCAGTCGAGGATGGGAGCCTGGCTGGTATGTTGGATTAAGAGTTATTTTGAAAACAAAAGAAAAACCTGAAAAATAGATTTCGACTTGGGCGGCTGGAAAGAGTGGCTGGTGCCGGGTGCACGAGAGAGAGAATTGGTATGTGGATGTACCGCTCAAGTCAATTAAGGACCGAATCTGGTAATGACCTCTCATGTAAAACAGTGCAACCACAAGTTGGTAACACATACGACCTGGCTAACTAATTTATTCACCTCGGCGTGGCTTCGACATTGGTGGATGCGGGTGGACAGACGGGGGAGAATGAAGCCACGAGAACCGCAAGGCGCTAAAGGGAGACCTCTCGGTGGCAAGCTGGAGAGTCCGAAAGAGGTGATACCTAGCGGTGCGAAGTTGCAATGAGGTGAGACATTGTAAAGGCCTTGTGATAATCAACATTAGCCACACACCTATGGAAGTGTGTCGGGGCAGTATAAGTTGATTTATCTCTTGTGGGGAAAGTGTACAAACTCTACAGAGTAAGAAAACTATCTAGATAGTCATGCTCATGGTCAAGAGTGGTACTGAGAACTTGCTTGATATATCTTTCCTTTTCATAAAACCATTTATGTGTGTGTGGAATGAAAAGGGTGGGTTTGAGCCAAGAGTTGGAAATGTTGACTTGGAATCTAGAGAATTGAGAAAGCCTGGTCGGGAACTAGTGGTAAATATAGGATAACCTAAGCATCGAGTGAACAAAGTCACTCAATGGTATAGGAGATGAAATCTCCACTAGTACTTTACAAACAAAAACTCAGTTTATAAAACCTGTATT
This sequence comes from Phyllostachys edulis, assembly GCA_036346405.1. Lineage (NCBI taxonomy): Eukaryota > Viridiplantae > Streptophyta > Magnoliopsida > Poales > Poaceae > Phyllostachys > Phyllostachys edulis. The sequence goes on from CM070568.1 coordinate 14,100,080, forward strand.
GGTTGAAAATGCTAAGTCTCAGGATTTGTTATTACTTAATCTATTTCAATAAATGGCTTTGTGCAAAATAAAAGAACCATGAGCCTCCCCTTTGATTAGTCTTGCATGTATAATAATTGCATTGTGTATTGCCTCACGAGTGCGGTCGTGTACTCATACTCGCTATTTACATTCTTTTAGTCAGTAAAGCATAAAAGAAGGCTACATGGATAATTATGAGCATTGGACAAGACTGAAGATCAAGAAGGCCAAGAACTAGGTCGCGAGCCCACAGTCCATTGCCGGTGGGTATATCATAAGGGTTCCACGTGTTACCCTTTGATTCTACTTCCGCTGCTGATCTCTGAAAGTATTTGGCCTGTTCGGCCATTTCTGCAAGTCAAAAGTCGTAAGATATATTTACACTTTGTTTAATATTATGCAATAACTTTACATTTTTGTGATATACATTTGAACTAACAATGTAACTGTGTGTGCCAGCTACTGATCTAAGGAATGTCATAAATATACACAATAGGTCTCAAGTTCCAAATTTAGGGTATGACAAAGGAGTTCCCCAGCATTCATTTTATAAGTTCGATATTAAAACATCAACAGGACCCCACCCTCAAGAAGATGGGGGGAGAAAAGTGTGTCATTAATGGGTGAATATTTTGCTATATCGGTATCAATTGAAAGAGGTGCATCGTGACATTTGCATTAATGAGAAAAATATTGATGAGATTTGAGAATGATGAGAATGAGATTTATGAATATGCATCAAATCTTCAATGAACTTTTGTTACTACTATTGTACATTGTACTTGTTGAGTCGTGGACTCACTCTTGCCTTATTGTTGTTTTAGGTGGTTGATGGCGGTATCTCGCATGGGGAGGGATAGCGCATGTGGAACTATAGCATACACTCCAAACACTTGATTAAAATGGTCATGCGAATCTTTATTATAGTGTGATGATTTATTCTTAGGACTTGATAAACTTTGAATAATCTAGTTGCTTGGTTGAAACTTATTTTATTCCTTCGATAGATTTTTTATGGTTGGTTTGCTTGGATCTTGGATTATTATTTCGCGTTGCCATCTACAGATTTATTACCTATACTTGTGGTGTCGTTATTTATGTTTATTATGACCCGTGAACGGTTTTATCATTTAACTGCTTGCTGAAATTTATTATAAAATATTGTTAGAATTAGTAGTTAGCGTTGTACAGTGACATTCTAAGCTCCGTGTTGGACCGAGGTGTTACAGTAATATATTATTTTTTAGGACTAACAATTCTAAGCCATGTTATTAAACTAAGAAAAATACCTAAATTTCTGTATTAAAATAATCTATCGTATCATTATCTTATTACCGAACCCCATTCGAAAAAATCATATATTCACCGATCTCCTATGTCACTACGAATACACATTATTACCACCAACAAGCAAGAAGATATGCAGCTAATCCGATACAATCGAGAGTACAATCTGAGCGAAACATGCATGAACATACACAAGAACTAAATAAATGGATAACATTTATCTTTACAGATACGGTAAGTTTTTATTTGATTGCTCTCAGTGGGGGAGGAGCCGGTCACGATCTAATCATCGGGCTAGGTCAGCTGTTTTTTTTTTGTGGCTAAAATCGACTATTTGGTGATTTTCAGAAGATTTTTATGGGTTTTAACACCGATAAGATTTTCAGATCTCGGGCTGTAACCCACCCTGTCCGAGACCTAGATTCACCCCTAGCTTTGAGAATGAATTACATTGAGGAAGTGAAAGAAGCCAACAAACCAATTAATCAAGGATAGAACTCAACAAGAAAAGAAACACTACTTGGATAGATGCGAGCGAGCAACTTAGGGGACATGGAGGACCACATATTGGATGAGTTTTTGTCTAAAATGACACGTTGTTAAAGCGAAATAACATAAATAGCCCGAATGATCACACATTGGATGAGTTTTTGCCTAAAATGACACGTTGTCTAAGCAAAATAGCATAAATAGCCCTCCAGTAAACGATACGACAAAAATGATAACCTTGCCGTGCCCCGTGCGTGGCAGGGGACATGCCGCACCCATTCATGGGAAGCTGAAAAAATGGACGCCAATTGTGTTTTTGCACTATTGTTACAATAGATACGGTCATCGATCACTGTTTTGAACGGTACCAATTACTGTAGCAGGGAGAGATCCTCGTGACTCCAGGTGAGCGACAGGTAGGGGTGCAAATGGAGCGGATACAAACGGATATCGCTCATCCCGTATCCTTTTCCATATTTTTTCTCGGATTCGGAATCGGACACGACAAAGTGCGGACACGAATCTGAATGCGGATAGTCTCGGTCACGAATACGGAGCGAATACATGCCGAGCCGAATACAGATTGTCTCGGTCACGAATACTTATTCGGATATTGCGCAAAAACATAAACCATATATATCGCACAAATAAAGATCAATCAACAATACTATATGTCCAAAATGCAACTAGATTAGTAGTTTAACAAATAAATTTAAATATATCACACAATAACATAGGCTATTTAAGCAAGTAGTAGTAACTACTAATTAGCAAGTAGCAAGTACATGACAAGGGCTAAGTAAACAAGTGTAACTACTAACTAGCAAGTCACAAGTTCACATAGAGATTACATTTAACTAAGTATTAGTGACTTGATTAAGCCCTATAAAAGCACGTTGTATTTACCTATAGCCCGTATCAAAGAGATTATATTTAACTAAGTATCAGTGACTTGATTAAGCCCTTCTTTTAAAAAAAAAGAAAAGAAAAGATAAAGCTCTATAAAAGCACATTGTATTTACCTATAGCCCATTGATTTGTAATAGAAGCACGGTCAAATCCATTTGCCTATATTGGACCACCTTGATCTGCATTCTTGGTAGGCAACTTTCCTCTGTAAAACACACACTAATTAAGTCACGATATGACAAAATATGCATTTGTCATTTGTCCAAGAAACATATTTGAGATTCAATTATACATGGTCAGTAATATATGGATATACTAATATGTAATGAGAATGTGTTATCTTTAGTATCTCCTGAAATTGGTACATTTTATTGTTATCTTACATAAGTTGAAACAAATGTCATCATAAAATATTTACAGCACAACAGAAAACTAGTCAAAAAAAATATTTGAGATATATGCAATATCTAACAGCAGATGTAAGAATGGACTGATCAAAATTTCATCATAAATCATCTAAAATATTATGTTGTTTAATAATCAATGTGTGAGACTGGAATTAGATGAAAGAAATTTTGCAAAGTTTCGCCGTGCCATGGCATACAATTGACAGGGCAATTTACTCTAGAGTACAATTATATTAGACCGTCAACAAAAAACCGTGAAGGAAAACGTATTGTATTAGACCAAGGCAGCTACTAGAAGGTTGCAAAAGAAAAGAATTAGCAATATTTGTCTCTAAATAAACCAATCAAGGGATCCAGTATTTTCACCTTTAAGACAGATGATACCGATCCATACATGTTATCGCTCTTTCTGACATCCTCAATAAGTATTTCTCGCCACTAGATGCCGCATTATTCTTGTCGCCTCACCTTTAGATAGATGCTTCCACCCCAGCTCCATGAAGACTCAAAGTATCATGACGGTGCTTCTTGACCTGTGTAGCAATAGATATACTTTACAATCTAGGTGCGAATATGCGATTTGCCTTGTCACCGTGGCTTCCCGTAGTAAGCTAAGATGCACAACTGGACCATGGGCATATTGGTTTGTGGAATCGGCAAGAGCCACTTGTGGCAAGGTAATCACATTAATGAACTTAATAACATAATAATCTTGAGTACTTAGCGAATACATACGCTAGGCTCACTAAACCTCTGTAAACTTCAAGAATATGAGAAGTTGAACATGTCCGCCTTTGTCATCATGACCATTTCGACCTAAAGAAGCAACAAGAGAAAGAATTTATATCCACAAACAGAGGCGCTGCATGTTTTGGAGGGCACACTGTTGTCCACTTACCAACCGCCTAGCAATGTTCGTTACATCTTTCTCAATCCACACCAATTCTTTCAAGCAATTATCACATGTTTTTGCGCAATGTGAAGGATCAAACATCTCTCCAAAGTGGATCAATTGTAGTAGGCGTCTGTAGTCCACATCATTTTCACAATAACTAACCTATAGAAAGAAAATATGACAAGTTGTGATGCCTTCCAAACTACAACGCAACAAGCAGAAGCATGCATATAGAATCATATATACCATGCGCAAGAGATTCTCCTTATGTGTTTCAAGTGCTTGCTCATGTGAAGACGAAGAGCTTCCTCGTGGTACTGATGTTATTTGCTCTACAACTCCTTGTGTAATCATGTGTTTGACACGAATCTACATAGTTTTGCAAGAAAATTACTTGTTTGTGATGAGATATGAAGATAGCAAGAAGCGCATAATATAAGGTACCACTAGACTTACATAGTATTAGTCGAATAATTATAATACAACACACAAGATGAAAGTTGCCCATCTCTCGCCAAAGACGTCCACACTCCTAAAAGAATGTTTGATCATCAAACAACTTAAATTATGCAACTTCTTGTGCACACATTGTGAAACTTATGTCATTAGAAATACCGATGATATCCTTTAATTGATTTGGGCAGGGAGTGATGAATAACAAAACGAACATCGGGTTTATTAATACCTGTAGTTTGTACCATTAGCATGGTGCACAAATAAATAGCATTTATACAGAGCATCAGCCCAAATCCAACCATAAAAGGGCCGTAGCATCCAAGTGCTACTACCAAGTAGATGGGAAGCTACAACAACAAGAAAAGTCACAAACAATCTTAATCACCTTGCACTGTGTTCTTCAAGACATTAGCAAGTGAAAATTGATGGCACTCACCAACCAAGTATAAGTTTGAGGAACAGTTGAGGTTTCAAGTATGGCAACCCAGACGGCTGAGATTGCCACCAGCATTGCAATGATCTTGAATATGTGCTTCATTTAGGAAATCCAAGGCTTTTCTCGCCATCAAAAACAAATGAGAACTAAGGAAGCTAGTTATCGCTAGATGTACCAAAGCATGCCAAATTGAACTTAAACTTGACTCGAAGTCTGGATCGATCTACCAACCTATGAACCTGACTCGAGTCTCGACCAAACATGCACAAAACCCACATCTCCAATTGATGCTCCGAATGAGCTCGGTCTCTTCAGAAATCACGAAGACTCCCACAATGACCATAGGTTTAGGATAATTCATTAGTTCAACCACACATTGCATCGTATCACCACTCGGTACATGCTATACATACATTTAGCAAGTCATGTTGACACAGCACAATTTAATTTACTACTCCCTAATCTCTCCCAGATCGGCCTTTATTTGATTTGATTGAGTAGGTCCAGTGCAAAGAACGACTAATTCACACAAGGAACTAACTGTGCTCGAATGCCGAGGCACTTATGCAAACAAATACAAAATCGATCAACGGCAGAATCGATCGACTAATCAATCAACTAACCAACACAGAGCTCAAATATTAGCAAAGATCGGCAAGAGCAATGAAGGCACAAACCCATACCTCGGTCGCCGGTTGGCTGGCGCCGCCATCTCCGGTCTCTCCGGCCGGCTCGCCCTCGGCTTGGCCCCGCCCGATCCTCCTCGAGCTCCGGCCAGCGCCGCCGGTCGGCTCGCTCGCCTCGTCTTCTGGTCCGCTGTTGGCCCGACTCGCCTTCGGCCGCCGGCGCCTTCCTCCAAGCCCGTGCGGCTCGGCCATGCCCGCACTGTGGCTCGCTTTCGGTGAGGCGACGAAGCGAGGTGGAGCGGCGGGGCGGAGCAGAGGAGCCGAGGAGGCGAGGTGGACCGGGACTATCGACTGCGGGACGCGGACCGGAGGAGGCGCGGTAGGAGGCGGAGCGCCGGGAGGCGAGGTGGCGCGGCAGATCCCTGGTTGATCCGCCTCTGGGCGGCGGCGGGGCGGTGTGGTAGGGTTGGGAGGCTGGGAGGCTGGGATTGAGAGTGAGAGAGAGTGAAACTGAGAATTGGGTCTTTTGGTTTTGGGGCGGGGTCGAGCGGGACGGGACGCGGGAGATGTCCCGCCTTGTCTCAGTTTTGTGCGCGTGAAAATCCGGATAGTATTCGGATACTCTTCGGTTATATTCGAATTTAATTCCGGATAGTTCCAAATAAACCGGATAATTGACTATTCGAATCCGAATCTGTATCCGGTGAAAAATACCCGAATCCGAAAAAAACCTCCGGATATCCGAAAAATATCCGAATTTTGCCCACATTTATTCGGTCGGTCGGTCGGTCTGGAACTATCCGCTCCGTTTGCACCCCTAGCGACAGGTCCGTGCCGCGCTTTAGGAGTATTGCAAGCGACACACTACGTCTACAGGAGATGCCGGAGTCGATGCCGGCGGTGACTCTGTTTGTTGGCAAAATTTGATATATGCTATCGAGTATCTTGCCATTTCGAGATATGCCACTCAGTATATTGAAATTCGAAATTTACCAATCTAGTTTCTTTTCAAATTAAAATATACCATTCTCACCTCTTTTCTCCAATTTCCCATCAATTCCAAAAGTGATCTGCCCATTTTGCCCCTCTCCACCGCCAGCTCACCTCCTGCAGACTCCCACTGCTGCCCGGTGGCGCTGGGCAGCTCGCCGGAGACCTCGACGTGTTGGCGTCAATGCTGCTTCGAGCGGGAGCCATGCCTCCGCCGCCGCCCCGCATAATGCTGCCGTGGCCGTAGTGCCCGGTGCCGGATCCGAGCACGTCTGGGCGTCTCATGCCCACCACCACCATGGACTGTAAACCCTTGCCCTTCCTCGCCGAAGCTGCCGGCGCCCTGATCCACGTCTGCCGCTCCTTGCTGCCACGCCGGGTCCCACGACGGAACATGCCACGCCGGCATCATCGGTGCCGGCTGCCCCATCGGCGGATAGTAGTACGGCAGCCCAGCCGCGGGCCCCTCGCCGCTCGCGCCAGCGGCGCCCCCTCCCGCCGCGAACCCGAGGGCGCTGCCGGGCTCCTCCTTGGCCTCCTCGCGCGGCACGATGTCGACGAGGAAGTCGAACACGTCGGTGCGCGCGATGGCGGCGGCGACGTCGTTGCGCTGCAGGGTGCGGCGCTTGTTCTCCTCGGCGTGCAGCCAGGAGCGGATGGTGAGCTCGAGGATGAAGAGCTCGCAGGCCTTGGCGAAGAGCACGGGCGCCTCCGCTGAGATCATGCGCATTTCCTCGTCGGCCTTCATGATCTTCTTGATCCTCGCCAGCGGCAGCTGGTGGTTCTTGAAGTCCGACGCCGACGCGCGCTCCGCCTCCTGCCGCTGGTACGCCCAGAACGCCTGCAGCTGGCCCTGCTGCTGCTGGAGCAGGTGGTGGGGAGGGGCAAAATGGTAGATCGCCTTTGGAATTGATGGGAAATTAGAGAAAAGAGGTGAGAATGGCAATTTTCAATTGGAAAAGAAACTGGAGTGACAAATTTCGAATTTCAATATACTGAGTGGTATATCTCGAAGTGGTAAGATTCTCGGTGGCATATATTAAATTTTGCCCTGTTTGTTTGGTGTCGACCCGATGGTACCATGAACATAAGCAAACCTAGCCTGGCTTGACCAGCCTGCCTGAGCCTAACTTTGAAATTTATAGGCACCGATTGTAACCTGAAAATTCCTAGCCTTTTGTGGAAATTCAATTGTTTCAAACGAAATCTGTACAACAATCCTGTAAAATTCATGCATTTTAAACAATCCTTTAAAGACCGAAAGATACAGTTGGTCCTATTTGGTGTGACTTGGGCTAGTTGTGCGTTGAGCTTGGGTTTAGAGTTAGACCAACTTTGGAATTTAAGGCCACTCAAGTTTTGCTTATTTGGTTAAAATTTGGCTTCTTGTGCCTCATAGGGTAAACATATTAGGTGGGATTGGCTGTCTTACTAAGGTATAAATGCATCCAGACGATGGCTTAGGTATAGTTATTTGGGCTTTTTGGTGGTTTGAACTGAGTTTGCCTAATCCGAAATTTGCTCTGGTCTAGTAGCACATAGTAGGATAAACAAGATGTTCTATAAGTGATGTGAGGGAAGAGATAAGCAGCGAAGGATGACGGCGAACGGGTTGCTTCCAAAGATGATGCTTTGTTTTTCCTGTAAATGCAAGCAAGATTCTTTCTGGTTGTGATGAACGACGGTCGGTGGATAATGCTCTTTGTTTTCCTTATGAATATTGAGCATGTATTGGCAATTTGAATTGATATTTACTCAAGAATGCAATAAGTATGTAAAGTCGCTTAAGTTATATTTTACATATTTATTAACATCTTCCAATGAAATATTGTAGAGTTTAATATGTTCTACAACTAAGCTCTTATTCATGTTGTGAATCAATGAATAAAACAGCCAAAATATAATCGACTGGATTTTTTTTTAATTTTTTGGAGAAAATATAGCAGGCATGGAACTCTATATCAAAGTTCTTTTTATAAATTCAAGATTTAACCAATGCTCTGTATAGCAAAGTATTACAGAAGTACAACACCAGCCACAAACACATAAAAAAATATAGGGACAAAGCAATACAATTGTTGTTCTTTTCCTGAACATTGAACCATTTTTATTTTATGTGTATTTTTTTTATATGTTACTCATTTTGGTGTAAAATTTGCACTTTTTTTACATTTTCATATCAAACTTTGACATTGATTTTTATACTAGCATATAAGTAAGAAAAAGATTATTCATATATCGCTGCAAATGTGAACATAGCAAAACCATTTTCATGCAAGCAATTCCCTCTTTACTGCTAAAATAAATTATCTCTCAACCGTTATATACCATCAATATATTTCATTTTAGAGATTTGTGATATTTTACAGTCACCTCCCTGTATGCATTGGAAGTTTCTTGCTAAAATCTTAGATGTAACCCAAAATTTGGAGCTAACTAGTCAAAACTAATGATACAGGGCTAAATTTGGGGAAATTGGGTCCGATTTGCATTTCTAGAAGGCAAATATATATATATATATATATATATATATATATTTGCAACTTTTGGAGTAGTATATATCTAATAATTCTCATAAAATTTCTGTTGCTAAATTATAAATGAGGTGTTCTGAGTGGCAGCGTAGAATTATCATAACCATATCATTAATTGATATTCTCTTTTTGATGTAGTCACTCGAAATGGTTTGATGAAATGAGCCAATGATAGATAGAATTTGTTAACTTCCACATCTCAATGAGGAGCGGGAGAAAAATTGTCGCGCTTCACTTTGCACTTCATCATGTCTTCTTTAATTGCACTGTCACTAGAAATGGTTTAGCGCAACGGTAGAAAGAGTTGCTCAATTTCCATATCTTAAGGGGGAAAACAGATTGCTGAAATTATGTTGGCACTTCATACCCTTGTTTAATTGCCTCTCTTTTACCTTCACATCTTCAAACCATGCTTCTGAATTGGTGATGTATGATCTGAATCCTGACTTGGACTGAAGAACTGAATCTTAGAATAAGATCAAAGCACAGACAGAATTCTGATATGCAAAAAGAAGTTGAGAATTAGAAAGAGGGATAGCCTAGCATGGGGGATGAGGATCACTCTCCTAGCCAAGAAAGCTTGACCATGCAGCCACATTTCATCCATCATCAGGACTCCAAGTTTGTCCCACTGATGAACCAAAAAGTGTGCGTAGGCAAGCCATTCTTGGCTAAAAGAGGCAAGATCCTCATCTCCATGTAAGGCTACCCTCTATACTTGTTTACTCATGCTCTTGTTTGCCTTGGTTTGCCATTTTAGCTAGTCAGCACCAACTATTTATAACGTGGGCAAGATCTAGGAGGAATCAGATAGTGCTTGCCACTTAATCTCATTCTGTGCCAGTTTGCAATTTGGATGGCACAGTTGTGTCCTCTCTCCATATAGAATATATTCTGTGGCATGCAGTCTTTTCAAGAAAATCCTAGCTTAGCCAAATCAGTTCTCAAAGGATAAGCATGGATTTAAGGAGATCTGCTTCTTAGAGTGGTCAGATATTTGAAATTGTGGTTAATTTAGGGCGTGCCATGTGCACCTCTTATGATGCTACCTTGAAAACTTGTGATCTAACCCATACGATTGACAAGGAGGGTTGTCATTCATAGAGTTTGTGTGTTCATTCGGAAGCTAGCCTGGGTAGCACTGACGTCATAGAGGAACATGTTTCCTCCCCATACTAATAGCACAGTTCAGATTGTAAGCTAAAGGATAATTCTACCCTTACATGGGGTCATGATTTACCAACATATACAATATGTGTGGTTTTCTTCAAATGTCAAAACATCATTTGAACTTGTTAATATGCTCTAAAAATTATCAGGGCAGTTTACTTTTGTTGAAGAGAGTACTAGTTGAATTGTTTTTTGAGAGTCAGTAGCCACATCGATATTAACAAGACAAATTTATTATTGTTATTTTCCATATTTGTGCCTGGACTTATACCATCCCTAGCTAGACATGTCCTATTGCAGCTAGCTAGTGGTTGAGGTGACAAATTTTGAGATGGCAAAATGATGAGTCAAAGCATCTAAGGTTCTATTCTAAATGTAAATGATATTGCCCCAATCCATAGCAGAATGTCAATAAGATACAAGCAGCAGACTTGTCAAAGAAAGAATCTAGCTGTTGCACGTGGCCAAGTTCCTGATGGAAGAATAAGTTCCATAAAAGATGTTGGAAGTAACCTTTCCAATAATCAAACTTCCACTCGTTGCATCTTTGCAGCTCTGTACTCAATGGACTCGCATGTGATGCATATGGTTCACTGAAACAGAATAAGAAAAACATTCTCATGACTTTCTGGAAACTTATGCAGCAACTTGGAATCACCTTATGAATGTAGTTTATGAAACATCAGCCCATCTTATTCAAAAATGCAAAACCACTTGTACTTCTTATTTAGGTTTTTTTTGTTCCTTTTCCAAACAAAAAAAAAACAACATTGGGTTTTTGTTCTTCCCCCCTGCAAGCATGAAGCTTCAAGCAGAGCAATATATTCAGAATCAGATGATGGGTAATTTGGCATGATATATCATGTATTGCTGTGAAATTTGTAATATAAAAATGGAAACATAGGCGTTACTAGAAACAAGGAAAAACAATTAAGCCTATACGTCCAAAAAGAAAGGTTAATTATGCTAAAGCAAAAGGAGAAAACTACCTAAAAGATATTCTGTTTGCCTCTTTGGAGAACTCATGGGCTACTGCCCTTACACTGTGTTATTTAGAAAACTTAGATTACTGAATAATGGAGAATATGTTGTTTATAGGATGCGACTAGCGCTCGGATATACGATCCGAGCACTAGCGTCGTACGCTATGCATTACCGTTCGATCTGACGCCATGGGGTTCAGTTTTTCGACCTCAACACATTTTTCTTTTCTCTAGAAACAAGCGAAAAGGAATCTAATGCAACATCACACACCATCGACACAACAAAACCCGCCCAAAACTCCTCCTCCGCCTGATCTCATTCGAATTTCTCCTCCAAATTTGTTCCAATGGCCCAAACAAACAAATATTGATGTCACAACATTGCATCATTTAAAAATAACAGTGAAAACATTTGAAAATAATTGTTGCAACATTTTTGGAACAATGATACACCAATCAAAGAGTGGAGGGCTGCAACAAAAAGCAATGTCACAACATTGTAACATTTGAAAATAACAGTGGAAACATCCAAAAATAATTTTTTGAAACAATGATGCAACAATCAAATGGTGGAGGTGCTGCAACAAAGTTGTGCAAAAAATCAAAAACATCATTGCAATATTTGAAAATAACACTGGAAACATCCAAAACCCTAACAATCCTGGAGTCCTAAACCCAATATTTCAAAATTTTGTTGCAACAATCAAAATAAATAGGTGAAACATCTCACAATTCTTACTGCAACAACTCGAACAACCTATTGCAACATCTCACATATCCGTAGGGTGATGACCTTTTCTTCTTCATCAGCCATGGCCACAGCGCTCATGGAGTCCATGCTCGCCTACGATGGAGCGTGGCTGGCCTAGGTGGCGCTCATGAGCACAAGTGATAGCATCCTTGAAAAGGGGAGAGCATCCACGTAGGGCTCCAACCATGACCGCAAGTGGCGAGAGGAGGGAGGAAGAGGAACAAGGAGGAGCATGCGAGCTCCTGCCAACAGCAGCATGGTGAAAAAGATGGAAGGAGAGAGAGAGACAGGGAAGAGAGAAGCTTTGGTCTAGTGTTATACCTCGCTAGTTGGAGAAGAGACTGGAAGCAGGAGACAAAACTCAAAAAGTGTGGGGAGGTCATCCCTTAGGCATAGAAGGTATCCGATGCTTTGATGGATCAGAGTGTTTTGAGTGCCTGGATGTGGTTGTGTGGATGAAAACCAGCCATGCCTCCGTCCGAGCATCCGTTTCGCTCGGATGTCAAGCGTTTCCCTTGTTTATATCAAAATATAGCATACTTCTGAGTACTTACCATCAAAAGATTTTGTGCATGAAAAAATAAATGTTGCGCTCGACAAATTATCAAAGTAGCCGCAGTGCATGTATACTAATAAGATACAATTATACAATACAAGAATCTACCCCCTCCTAAAAAACAGAGATACACAGTTCCCCGTGTATTTTCATCTTTTTTATACAAGAATCTACCACCAAATATAGTGACCAAAGTAAACAGATGGTGAACTAACATCAAGCTTCTCAATGTAATGTGAAGCATGGTTCACATCGGAATAACTACCGCGTAGATGATGGTCAAACAGCGTAGCTTGAAGAAGATGTGGGTTTCTAGAGATAGACAGACTGATATAAGAGAAATTTTCGGAGAGAAAAGAGCGAATCACTATTTGTACTTCACTCGTAATGGACATGCTGTCCTTTCTATAGAGATGAGTTAATTTACCCCCACAAACTCTATCTATAAGGATACTTATCTCCAATACATGTGATATATCTATAAGGAAATAAATCGGAAACTAAATACTCTCCAATACATGTGATATATCTATAAGGAAATAAATCGGAAACTAAATACTCTCCAATACATGTGATATATCTATAAGGAAATAAATCGGAAACTAAATACTTTTCTCTAATTTCTGATTTATATTGCACCAGTGGTACGTGGGTGCTACAGCACTGTGTGAACAATATCTACAGCTGCTACTGTGCACGCGTCAGATGCAGTAAAGGCGTGTGAACAGTATTGTTACAGTACCGCACCACACAGCATGTTGTCACTGCTCAAAGGGGTTGTTTGGGATCTTTAGTCTTACAAAACAAGATTTAGTTAAACTTATTTTAGAGTTCTCTTAGAAAACAAGATTTAGTTAAACTGATTTTAGAGTCCAACCGTTTGAAACCTTGTTTGGTTAGGCTAGTAAAAAAAATAGAATAATTCACTTTTGCCAAAATTAGTAGAAAAAACATGCGATGTGATCAACTGCAAAGTTGTCAATATCATTCTGGTACTAGCCATACCGGCTAGTATATACCATACCGCCACCTAAAACAGTATAGAACAGCCTGTGTACCATACCGGCATCAATACCGGCCATACCAGATGGAATTGATATTACCGGTTGTTTCGGTACCGGTCAAAATGCAAGTTACATCTTCAAAATCGGCCCAAAGGCCTAGTGTTATGGCAACGGCAAGCGCAACTCTAAGACCTAGCTCTAAGGGAGGAAGAAACCCTAGCCACAAGGAGAGCTGAGAGCCTAGGAGGTACGAGTGCTACGGCGATGACAAACAAGATGCGAAACGTGGCCACAAGAAGCATCTCCATCGAGTCTTGGCGTCTTCCGTTAGCGGCAACGCACGAACAACAGCTCATTTACTAGTCGCCTCATGTAAGTGGTTAATTAGTAATTACTGGATCGAGATTTCATCATGTGGTGTTGTAAATCAATGAATGTCATCTATCTTCTAGTCTTGCAATCTATTAGTAATCAATTTAGTGTTGCATGTAGAGAAGTAGAGATCCATCAGATATGTATTTCCTTTTTATTCTTAGTACGTTGCTATGTATTGATACAGTTTCATTGGCTAGATAATGGCCTCGGGCTCATCCTCAGCTGTTGAATCAACACCCACCCCTGCATTGGGTTTGTCATGGTCAGAGGATCCTGCTTGGGCACATGGGAGCTTCTCCTTGGAGGAAGAAATAGCACTATTTGCCTTCACTGTGGCAAGAAGGTTGGAGGTGGTTGTATTACTCGTTTGAAGTATCACCTTACAGGAGTTCGTGGTCAAGTTGAACCATGTAAGAAGGAGCCTAGTGATGTCCAATGGCAAATGAAGCAGTTGTTAAATGATTTGGATAAAAATGAGGAGAGAAGAAAGGAGACAAGACATGAAATTTTCGGAGAGAAAAGACCGAATCATTATTTTTACTTGATTTGTAATGGATACATGTTATCCTTTCTATAGAGATGAATTAATTTACCCCCACAAACCCTATCTATAAGGATACTAATTTACCCCCACAAACTCTATCTATAAGGATACTTATCTCCAATAGATATGATATATCTATAAGGAAATAAATCGGAAACTAAATACTTTTCTCTAATTTCCAATTTATATTACACGGTAATGCGTGGGTGCTACAAAGACCTTGTGTGAAAAATATCTCTGACTACTACTATGCACGCGCCAACAAGAAGAAAGTCGTGTGAAAAGATTATTACAAAGATCGCCACCACACAAAGATATTGTCACTGCTCAACAGAGTTGTTTGGGATCTTGAGTCTTAGAAAACAAGATTTAGTTAAATTAATTTTAGAGTCGAACCGTTTGAAACCTTGTTTGGTCATGCTAGTAAAAAATAGAATAATTCACTTTTGCCAAAATCAGTAGAAAAAAACATGCGATGTGATCATCCGCAAAGTAGTCAATATCATTCTAGTACTGGCCATACCAGTTGGTATATACCATACCGCCATCTAAAACGGTATAGGACAGCATGTAATTGATATTACCGGTTGTTTCGGTACCAGTCAAAATGCAAGTTACATCTTCAAAATCGGCCCAAATGCCCACTGATATGGCAACGGCAAGCGTGACTATAAGACCTAGCTCCGAGAGAGGAAGTAACCCTAGCCACAGGGAGAGCTGAGAGCATGGGAAGTACGAGTGGTACGGCGACGACAAGCAAGATGCGAAACTTGGCCACAAGAAGCATCTCCATCAAGTCTTGGCGTCTTTTATCGGCGGCGGCGCAAGAACGGCAGCTCATTTACTAGTCACCTCATGTAAGTGGTTAATTAGTAATTACTAGATCGATATTTCATCTTGTGGTGTTGTAAATCAATGAATGCCATCTATCTTCTATTGTTGCAATCAATTAGTAATCAATTTAGTGTTGCATGTAGAGAAGTAGAGATCCATCATATCTGTATTTCCTTTTTATTCTTAGTACGTTGCTATGTATTGATGCAGTTTCATTGGCTAGATAATGGCCTTGGGCTCATCCTCAGCTGGTGAATCGACACCCACCCCTGCATTGGCTCCAGCAAGGTCAGAGGATCCTGCTTGGGCACATGGGAAGCTTGTCCTTGGAGGACAAACTAGCACTATTTGCCTTCATTGTGGCAAGAAGATTGGAGGTGGTGGTATTTCTTGTTCGAAGTATCATCTTACATGAGTTCGTGGTCAAGTTGAACCATGTAAGAAGGTGCCTAGTGATGTCCAATGGCAAATGAAGCAGTTGTTAAATGATTTGGATAAAAATAAGGAGAGAAGAAAGAAGACAAGACATGAAATTGGATCCATTTGATCTGTTGATTCAAAGGAAGGTTCAACTAGTGTCTCACAAAGCAGGGGAATGTTGATTAATCCTTGATTGCATCCGTTGATTTTTGCATGGTAACTGACAGCCATGCAACACATTGATTGTTTTTTTGTTTCTTTTGTTTGCATTAGCGGATTTGATGGCATCCATGGATGGCTGAAAGCAGCAGTTATGCCGTGCATTGAATGCCGCTCAATCATGGCATTTTTATTCGTAGCGTTAGTAGCCGTAAATAGTTACTAGGAGCACATTCTATGCATGCTAGTTAATTTTGCATTAGCAGTCCGTGGATATCATGGGGATATGCCCATGATCTTAGGATGATGAAACAATTGGCAATGTTGCTTTTGGTTTGGAGTTTCACGCGTTTTCGGCAAAGTTAAAAGGCCGATCTTTAGCCATTTTGGGAATTTGGCTTTGGGATAGATTGAGTTCATAGGCTATAGTGCATATGTGTTGCATGATGCATGTTTTGAGCTAACGTGGGTCAAGTTGTGAAGAACTTGTTCCCGGATTCGTGTTTGCTTGTCTATTGCTGTGCAGGTGGCTTGCAGGTCAATGACGGTCAACGGCGAGGAGGATCGGGACTAAGCTTGGAGAGCTGAGGTCCAGAACGATCATGGATGCCGGGTGAGGTCAAGTGACTCAAGCGTGGCGCAGAATGGACAAGGATGACCGAACGGGCAGTTCGGTGCGACTGGTCGATCAAGCGGTGCGGGGGTCGGTGCAAGTGCCAAGGTGGTACGGTGGGAACCGGATGGGAGAGACTTGCCGACACGATGAGAGCTGCTGGATCAACCTACACGTGGCGCAAGACGGTGCGTCAGGAAGTGGATTAAATCAAGAGATTTGGAGACGACGCTTTAAATTGCGTGCGTATGTGTTCCGTAATTGTTGGGCCTTGAGAGAGCCCATTAGGTTTGGTAGCTGCCCAAAAAGAAACAGTAGATGGATATTAGGGTTAGCTGCTGAAAAAAGAAACGGGGAACACTATCGCGGCTGGGTGTTCTTGAGAAAAAGTCGTTTCCTGTAGCGGCGCCCTGATGTGCGCCTAAAAAATTGAGAGAGCGGCGGCGGCCCAAAAATCCGAGCGCCTGTAAGAGCTCTGGGCGGTGCTGTGTTTGTCCTGGAGAGAAACTCAATGCTTGGCGGCGCTGTGTAAGAGCCTGTAAGGAGTTTTGATGTTGTGACCGAATCTTTGGTTCTTTGTCCAAGGAACAGTTGTGAGCTTTTGTTTGCCGATTGACTAGTGTGTGTGCTCGTCCTGGTTGTTTTGATGATGCATTAAATTTGCCTGGAATTGATGCTGGCTGTTTAGCTTTTTAATTGCTTTCTTGTTGGTTTGATCTTGTGTCCAAGCTGTTTTATTTTTTTTATTAGCTCCTTGGCGGCGGCCATTCCTGCGAGTTAGAGTTCTAGATGGCAGCTGCTGGAGGGTAAAAGAGGACTGTGTCTGTGGCGGCGGCTTCTCACCCTGGGATATCAGAATCCTCGAGGTGGCTGCTTGATTCTTGACTGCCAGCGAGTTTTGTGTTTGATGCTTTCGTTTCTTTGAGATCCGCCGACAGGAAAGTTTGTAGCTACGTGTAGTCCTAAAAAATCGGAAGTCCTGTGCGGCTGCAACGTTGGTCAGTTCTTGTTTCTTGCGATCTTGAGTTGCTGCGGATCGATGCTGTGTGTTTACTTTGAATTGCTTTGATGGCTGTTTGATTCTGTAGTTTTGATTGTCCTAAGTCCTGTCATCGATTTATTCTCCTAGGAAATAGGGTCATGCATGTTGGAAGTTCTGCTTTATTGTCTCGGTTTTGAGTGCCTTTGGGTTATTGTGTGATGTTAAATCAGATTGTGCTTGGCCGAGGGTCTGCAGGCTCTGCTGGTGATCATCATTCGCACCAAGCACCATCAGTTGTGAACCAAATCCTTGCATTGAGTTTGTTTTTATTCACCTGGAGTTGTTTCTTCCTGTGTGTGTTGAAATGACTTGATTGACCCTTTTTTTTTGCTAGTCGGCTTGGCTCTTGTGCGGTCTTGAGTTTGATTGAGGAGAAAAATCATAAAGCGTCTATTCACCCCCCTCTAGTCGCCTTTCCGGTCCTACAATTGGTATCAGAGCCCGGTTTGCTCTTCTCATAGATCTTAACCGGTCTTTGAAGCCATGGCGACTGACAAGTATTCACTCAAACCTCATATTTTCGATGGTGTTGATTTTGCTTACTGGAAGGCTCGCATGCAAGCCTACATCGAGGCTCAAGAGCACGCTATTTGGCTTCAGGTCAAAAATCCATATGTCGTGCCGGCCGATGACGATGTGATCACTCCGGACATTGAGGCTAACAAAAAGCTCGCAATTTCTTGATCCAAGGTCTTAGTCGATCTCGAGTTTGAGCGCGTGGCTCATTTGAGGTCTGCTCACGAGATCTGGAGGACCCTTTGTGACTACCACGAGGGTTCGATTGTGATCAAGGAAGTGAGACAGAACCAGCTCAAGAAAGAATATTCAAAGATCGAGCAAAGACCTGGTGAGTCTTTAGATGAGCTGTGGGGGAGATTTTCCAAGATTCTTCATGATCTTCGTGCTGTTGATCTTGTTTTCACTGAGTCTGAGAATGCACGCCAGCTTTTGGGTGCGCTTGATGTGAAGGTCTGGGGGATGAAGATCACATCCATCAATGACAACACTGTCATGAGTGAGCTTACCATGGATAAGCTTTACTCGAGGTTGAAGACGCATGAGATTGACTTTATCTCGCGTCTCCCCAAGACAGAGTCGATGGCTCTTGTGGTTGACCCATCTAAGGGTAGCTCTTCTGATTCTTGTGATTTTGGCTCATCTGGTTTTTCATTGTCTGCCTTGCATTCTTTGACTGATGAGCAGCTAGAGAAGCTGCATGAGGATGATTTAGCCCTCCTATCCACCAAATTTTTGAGAGTGTACAACAAAGTGAGGAACAGGAGGAGAGGTACCCCTATCACGTGCTTTGAGTGTGGTGAGCCAAACCACATTCGTTCCAGATGCCCCAAGCTGAAGGGCAAGGATGTGAAGGACACTCGGAGGCATCCTCAAGCTAAGGATGCGAAACCCAAGAAGACCAACTATCGCAAGTTCGTCAGCCGGGTCCTTGCCGCTCTAGAGACTGTTGACTTGAGCGATGTGGACTCGGAGACGGAGGACGACGAGGATGACACCCATGGCAAGAAGAAGGCCCAGGACTTCACCGGCATGTGCTTCATGGCTAGCAACAGCCATGACGTCGATTCCTTCAACGACGACGACCCTTTCAGTGATCCAGATGAGGTATGTCCCTCACTTGCTGACATGAAACGTGTATTGGTCATTTCTGAACAAAAACTGAAAAAGCAAGCTAAAATGATTAAGAGACAGGACACCATGATTGATAATCTGAATTTAGAGGTTGTTAGGCTTAAATCTGTTGATGTGTGCGATTCTTGCTCTAGCTTGCAAAATGAATTGATCAATCTAAAATCTGCTCATTCCTCTGTTGTGAATCAATTGAGAGATGCTCTTGATGAACTAGAAAGTCTCAAGTCTAGTCCTGCTTGTATGAATGCCATTGCTTTAGATGTGACTACTGTTGATGCTATTCCATTATCTTGCTCAAAGCGTGCTTTGCTTGAATCAAAATTGATAGTGCTACAAAAGAATTGATGAAATTTGATGCTAGTCACACATGCTCTCATTGTGAGAAAAATAAGATTAAAATGAAGGAGATGTCTAAAATGATTCTTTACTCTAAAACTGCTTCATGCGAAAACTGTGTTAAACTCACACTTGAGAATGATGCTTTAAACAAGACACTAGAAGAAAAGGCTAAAATTGAACAATCCATGTCCATGAATGCTTCCAAGAAAGTTGTTGACTCTAATTCTTGTGATCTTTGCATTGAGATTGGGCATAGTGTAGATAAGATACAAGAAGCTTTTAGAGTTAAGTTCAAAGAGCAGTTGGATAGGATTAGAGATAATTATTGTGTGTCTTGTGAGGCTTTGAAAGCTGAGGTAGCTCATTATAAGGAAAAATGTTATAGGGCTAGCATGTCAAATGAGTGTGCTTCTTGTTATGAACTAGCCAAACAAAATGACTACCTTAAAGAGACTCTTGAGAGATTTATTGGTGGGAAGAAGAACCTCAACATGATTCTTGACAAATCTAAGGTGAGCGTGAATAATAGAGGCCTAGGATTTGATTCCTAGAGCATACCAAGAACCATCCACCTAAGATTGTTAGAGCTGTTGAGAGTGGTGCATTTGAGGTAGAACCCCCTAAGCCATCCAAGATTGTCTTCAAATCACCGGTTTTGCCCAAACCACTTCTAGCAAGATAGGTGCTTCTACTTCATCGGTCGACCTTTCAAAAGGTCAAGTACCATTGCACCTTCTACAAGAAGAATGGCCACATTGTTGAGTTCTGCTCAGAGAGCCAAGATTGAGAGGAAGGAGAGGATGAGTAACTTGAGAACCATTAGAGGAGTCCTTCACCGCTCAGTAGTCTCTAGAGCCAGCAAACTGCTTTTTTCTGCTAGACATAGGTCTAGGTTCAGAGAGGACTTCTTTGACTCCTTTGGTGGTTCTAGGCAGCGCTTTGGGTTAGGACATCATGAGGAGAGACCACGGGTAGCATCTAGACAGGGGGAGTACCGACCTTTTGGTAGGTCGATTCGGAGAGGTCTAGGTGGTTCTCGTGTGCATTCTTATGATTTTGCTCCTAACCATTTTACTGTTGTTTCTACTGTTTTGCCCAAGCATCGTGTGACTTAGTACTGGATTCCCAAGTCTTTTAACACTAACCCCAAAGTACTGAGGCACTGATGTTTCCTGTTCGTGCTTTGTAGGTCCGTCGTGCGAGGAAGGAGGACATATGGCTCGTTGACTCTGGATGTTCTCGACACATGACCGGAGATTCTAGATGGTTCTCCTCCTCACACGCATCCGCAATGAATTGATCACATTTGGGGATGCTTTACCGGACCGTGATGACCAAGGGCACAAAGGCACGCCAACAACAAGTTCATGCTCAAGGACATCGCTTTGGTAAGTAAGCCGAGGTATAATCGCTTTGCTTCTCACCGCTTGATGAGGGTCTAGAGGTGAGATTTAAGAGTGGTGAGTCAGGGTTTTAGATTCCTCCGTGAGCTTGTCTTTAAGATTTCCGTGTTTGAGAGGATCTTTTGTGCTAATTTCAGATTCTTCTCGCTTCTAGCCCTAGGTGTCTTGTTGCTTCGATTCCCATGATCTAGTTTTGTGGCATCGTAGGCTTGGACACATAGGCTTCGATCACTTGACTAGAGTCAAGAGTAAGGATTTGATTAGAGGTTTACCTAGGTCAAGGTCTGTTAGAGATCTTGTTTGCTCACCTCAGAGACATGGTAAGATGGTTTCTGCTCTCATCCACCTCTTACCTTAGTAATGATAGATGGACCTGGTCAGCTCCTGCACTTAGACACTGTTGGTCCTTCTAGAGTTCAGTCAGCCGGTGGGAAATGGTATGTGCTTGTGGTTGTGGATGATTACTCCAGGTATTCATGGGTTTATTTTCTGGTTTCTAAGGACGAGGCATTTGGCTTCTTTAGAGAGTTGGTCCTTAGACTTGCTGTTGAGATTCCTGGAGCGTTGAGAGCCATTAGGAGTGACAATAGGACAGAATTCAAGAATTCTTCCTTTGCCACTTTCTGTTCTGATAGGGGGCTAGAGCATCGGCCATCACCTAGAGTTCCCCAACAGAATGGAGTAGTGGAGAGGAAGAACAGGACCCTTGTAGAGATGGCGAGGACCATGCTAGATGAGCATTCCACACCTAGGAGGTTTTGGGCTGAGGCGATCTCTACTGCATGTTATATTTCTAATAGGGTTTTCTTGAGATCTGTGATTTGTAAGACTTCTTATGAGCTCAGATTTGATCATAAGCCCAAAGTTTCTCATTTCAAGATTTTTGGTTGCAAATGCTTCATTCTTAAACATGGCAACCTTGATAAATTTGAATCTAGATGTTCTGATGGCATATTTCTTGGATATCCTGCTCATTCTCGTGGCTATCGTGTATTTAATTTTGACACTAACAAAGTTGTTGAGACTTACGGTCACTTTTGATGAGGCTAGTCACGGTACTAGACCCGATGATGCAGTACACGTGTTTCGAGAGCATCTTCGCCGATGATGACTCTGAGGATGAGAACCCAATCCATCCTCAAGTCCCTTCTGACTTGGTTGGAGAGCCTGCTTCCACTACATCAGCTTCAGATGAGCAGCCTCTTCCTACCTTCACCGAGGATCGAGTGGCTCGCTCCTACCTCCATGACCCATGAGGTAGAGGCCACATCAGCACCAGGAGCTCCTCTTCACATTCAGCGACAGCATCCACCTGAGCAGATGATTGGGGATCTTCATGAGCGAGTCACTCGCTCCAGGTTCATTTCCCCTGATTCCCATGCATATTCTGCTTTTGTTGCTTCTTTTGAACCCCGAGATGTCACCCATGCTCTTTCTGATGCCTCTTGGGTCAATGCCATGCATGAAGAACTTGAAAATTTTGAAAGAAACAAAGTCTGGACCTTAGTTGAACCTCCACCTAATCATAATGTAATAGGAACAAAATGGGTCTTCAAAAATAAGCAAAGTGAAGATGGGTTGGTAGTTCGCAATAAGGCTAGACTTGTAGCACAAGGGTATTCCCAGGTAGAGGGCTTAGACTTTGAGGAGACCTTTGCTCCTGTAGCTAGATTGGAAACCATTCGCATTTTGCTAGCATTTGCGACATCCAAGGGTTTCGAGCTATTTCAA
Source organism: Phyllostachys edulis (assembly GCA_036346405.1). Lineage (NCBI taxonomy): Eukaryota > Viridiplantae > Streptophyta > Magnoliopsida > Poales > Poaceae > Phyllostachys > Phyllostachys edulis. The sequence continues at coordinate 14,122,704 of CM070568.1, forward strand.
ATGGATGTTAAAAGTGCTTTTCTGAATGGCTTCATAGAAGAAGAGGTCTATGTCAAGCAGCCACCTGGTTTTGAAAATCCTAAGTTCCCAAACTATGTTTTTAAACTCTCCAAAGCCTTGTATGGATTGAAGCAAGCCCCTAGAGCTTGGTATGATAGGCTTAAGAGTTTCTTGCTCAAAAATGATTTTAAAATGGGAATGGTTGATAAAACTTTGTTCACTCTCAGGCATGGCAATGACTTTTTGATGGTTCAGATTTATGTGGATGACATTATATTCGGTGGTTCTTCTCATGCTTTGGTGTCCAGATTTTGATTCTATGAGCAGGAGTTCGAGATGAGCATGATGGGCTAATTGACCTTCTTCCTTGGTCTTCAAGTCAAGCAACCGAAAGAAGGCACCTTCATTCATCAAAGTAAGTATACAAAGGACCTTCTTCGCGCCGACATGGGAAGTAGTAGACCAATGTCTACTCCCATTGCCACGACCACCGTCTTTGGACCCAGATGAGGATGGAGAGCTTGTGGACCGTATGAGTACCGCAAAGATGATCGGCTCCTCCTCTACCTCACAAATACGAGTAGGACATACAGCTTTGTCGTGTGTGTCATGCGCCGATTTCGAGCTTCCTCGTGCTTCTCATCGTCAAGCGGTCGTCGATATTCAGTACCTTCGTGGCACTCTTGACTTTGGACTTTGGTATTCTTCTTCTTCTACTCTCCCTATTCGAGCATTTTCTGATGCTGATTTTTTTGGGTGTAGAGTGGATAGGAAGAGTACTTGGACTTGTCATTTCTTAGGCACATCTCTTATCTCTTGGTCATCTAGGAAACAGTCCTCTGTTGCACGATCCTTCGCCGAGGCCGAGTATGTAGTCATGACCGAGAGTTGCTCTCGTGTTCTCTAGATCTTGTCTACTCGAGGACTATGGGTTGTCTTTGGGTAGTGTTCTCTTTTTCGTGACAACACTAGTGCCATTAATATTGCTAAAACCCAAAGGCAACATTCTAGGACTAAGCACATTGACGTTAGATATCATTTCCTTAGAGACCATGTTGAGAAGGGTGATGTTGTGCTTCACTTTGTTGAGTCGAGCGGCGAAGTTGCGGATATCTTCACTAAGGCTCTTGATTCTTCTCGTTTTGCTTCTTTTGGGAGAGTTGGGGTTGTTAGTCCTCTAGGCCTGTTTTGAGGGGAGTTTGCTCTTTTGCATTCATTTGTATCATAATGCATTTTACAATTCAGCAACTTGCATTGTAATATAACCTTGTGGAGCTTTGATTATTATCCATGTATGACATGATTTCATACTTTATACCCTGCCATGTCTTGTGCTAGTTTGCTAGACTTCTTTTGTGGCTTTTTATGTATAGCTTAGTTTTTGCCATGCTAGCTTTATTATCTGTGAGCAAACTGAATTATAATATGACTTGTTGGATCTTGTGACTAGTTTTGCTTTAGTGATCATCTCATGATTCATGCCATGTCATATAGGCTTAATTGAGTCTTGAACTTATTTTGAGTTTTTAAATTGAGCTATGATAATTCTTAAGTCAAGCAAATGAAAAATGAGCTTTTTTTCTGTGCGAAAAAACTTATCTCACCAATTCTCTCTTATGAGACGGCTTGCCATTGCACTAGGCATGAACTCAGGGGGAGTTTTGGATGACCCAGACTATTCTCTTAAGCCTTTGTTGCTTGGGATGGTCGTAGTGAGGCTTGAGATCTAGCACAATGCTAAGAAAACAAATTGGCCATTGGTTGAAGCTTAGAAGGCAGTTGTGGATGGCTCCTAGTCCAGGACTTGCTTTACTAAGATAAAACCAATCATTTTTAGCAAAGTGCTCAATGTGCTAAATTCTAAATGCTTGATCAAATTGTTTCAAATATGAATGCTCAAACTTGACTCTTTTTCTAGGTTCTGGCTCAATCTCGCTTATAGACATGACCTGACTCATTTTTGGATACCTTTAGTTAAACTGTGATCTTGAGCATCTTGTCATACTGTTGATTCGTTTAATCTCAGATTATTGCTATTTTGGCCTTAGCTTTGCTGTACATGTTTTGCCATGATTGAATATAGCTTCTTCACATAATATGGCTTGGTGTAATACTTGTACAGTCTTCATGGATAATCTTCATGGCTCCTTTTGCTCAAGTTAAAAACAAAACAAAAATAAAAAAATTAAAAATTAAAATTGCAGCCATTTCATTACATTCATGCTCTATCCTCTTCCATGCACCTTGATGAATCCATTGTCAAAGGGGGAGAAAGATTGGTCAAAAATGTTGTTTTAGAGCTTTTCATCTCAATGACCAGAGGTCACATAGAACAATTGTTCTTTCATATGGACCTTAAGTGAGATTTTGTCGGTTCTTTGGAAATTGAAGCTTTTGTGCTTTCTTTTGCCTTATCTCACTTGCTTATGCTATTCTGAAGCCAGCTTGGTCATTTCCTTTGCTTTTTCTTGCATTTGGACCAAGTTGTGCCTTTGCGTGAAAACTTCAAGTATTTTACTTTTCAAACCATAAAACTACATTTTCTGAGAAATTGCCAATGTATTCATCAAGGGGGAGATTGTGGATATCATGGGGTTATGCCCATGATCTTAGGATGATGAAACAATTGGCAATGTTGCTTTTCGTTTGGAGTTTCACGCGTTTTCGGCAAAGTTAAAAGGCTGATCTTTAGCCATTTTGGGAATTTGGCTTTGGGATAGATTGAGTTCATAGGCTATAGTGCATATGTGTTGCATGATGCATGTTTTGAGCTAACGTGGGTCAAGTTGTGAAGAACTTGTTCCCGGATTCGTGTTTGCTTGTCTATTGCTGTGCAGGTGGCTTGCAGGTCAATGACGGTCAACGGCGAGGAGGATCGGGACTAAGCTTGGAGAGCTGAGGTCCAGAATGATCATGGATGCCGGGTGAGGTCAAGTGACTCAAGCGTGGCGCAGAATGGACAAGGATGACCGAACGGGCAGTTCGGTGCGACTGGTCGATCAAGCGGTGCGGGGGTCGGTAGAAGTGCCAAGGTGGTCCGGTGGGAACCGGATGGGAGAGACTTGCCGACACGATGGGAGCCGCTGGATGAACCTACACGTGGCGCAAGACGGTGCGTCAGGAAGTGGATTAAATCAAGAGATTTGGAGACGATGCTTTAAATTGCGTGCGTATGTGTTCTATAATTGTTGGGCCTTGAGAGAGCCCATTAGGTTTGGTAGCTGCCCAAAAAGAAACAGTAGATGGATATTAGGGTTAGCTGCTGAAAAAAGAAACAGGGAACACTGTGGCGGCTGGGTGTTCTTGAGAAAAAGTCGTTTCTTGTAGCGGCATACGATGTGCGCCTAAAAATTGAGAGAGCGGCATGCCAAAAATCCGGCGCTGAAGAGCTCAGGCGCCTGTGTTTGTCCTGGAGAGAAACTCAATGCTTGGCGGCGCTGTGTAAGAGCCTGTAAGGAGTTTTGATGTTGTGACCGAATCTTCGGTTCTTTGTCCAAGGAACAGCTGTGAGCTTTTGTTTGCCGATTGACTAGTGTGTGTGCTCGTCCTGGTTGTTTTGATGATGCATTAAATTTGCCTGGAATTGATGCTGGCTGTTTAGCTTTTTAATTGCTTTCTTGTCGGTTTGATCTTGTGTCCAAGCTGTTTTATTTTTTTTTATTAGCTCCTTGGCGGTGGCCATTCCTGCGAGTTAGAGTTCTAGATGGCAGCCGCTGGAGGGTAAAAGAGGACTGTGTCTGTGGCGGCGGCTTCTCACCCTGGGAAATCAGAATCCTCGAGGTGGCTGCTTGATTCTTGACTGCCAGCGAGTTTTGTGTTTGATGCTTTCGTTTCTTTGAGATCCGCCGACAGGAAAGTTTGTAGCTGCGTGTAGTCCTGAAAAATCGGAAGTCCTGTGCGGCTGCAACGTTGGTCAGTTCTTGTTTCTTGCGATCTTGAGTTCTTTGCGATCGATCTTTGTGTGTTTACTTTGAATTGCTTTGATGGCTGTTTGATTCTGTAGTTTTGATTGTCCTAAGTCCTGTCATCGATTTATTCTCCTAGGAAATAGGGCTGCGGCATGTTGGAAGTTCTGTTTCTTTATTGTCTCGGTTTTGAGTGCCTTTGGGTTATTGTGTGATGTTAAATCAGATTGTGCTTGGCCGAGGGTCTACAGGCTCTGCTGGTGATCATCATTCGCACCAAGCACCATCAGTTGTGAACCAAATCCTTGCATTGAGTTTGTTTTTATTCACCTGGAGTTGTTTCTTCCTGTGTGTGTTGAAATGACTTGATTGACCCTTTTTTTTTGCTGGTCGGCTTGGCTCTTGTGCGGTCTTGAGTTTGATTGAGGAGAAAAATTGTAAAACGTCTATTCACCCCCCCTCTAGTCGCCTTTCCGGTCCTACACAGTCATTAGAATCATTAGAGAAGTTATTTATATGTAAAATTGATGAGAGCATTGCTAGTATAAATAAGAGAGAAAAAAACTAGAAAAGTTGTGTGGTTGTGCAGCACCAAAAAATCTGTCTTGCAAGTTCTTTCTTCTTCCAGTGCATGTGTGTTTGTTCTGTTCTAGTGTGTTCATATGCGTAGACACCGACGAGTGGGCTAACAATTGGTACCAGAGCTTTGTGCTCTCCTGCATGTGAAGAAGTCGCACGACAGTTCACGCTCTCCTACCAGGTCTCCTTCCCAAGATAGGGTGCAAGGTGACGGCAGCACTACTCACACGATCAATCTCGGTGGCAATGGCGATCGCAAGATTGGATCCAACACAACGATGGCCAAGAGCGTGTGGTGCAGCGGGTGGTAAGGGAGATGACAGGATCGGTGGTCTACCCCACGCTGACGCGGATGAACTACACCGACTGACCTCGTGATGAGGGTGAACCTGCAGGCATAAGGCCTGTGGGAGGTGATTGAACCTGGCAACGCCGACTACCGCGACGACATACTAGCACTGTCCACCATCCTCCGTGCGGTGTTGCCGGACATGCTGTCCACGCCGGCGGTGAAAGTCATGGCCAACCAGGTATGGGACGCTGTGAAGATGATGCGGATGGGCGTCGAGCGCATTCGCGAGGTGAATGCATAGAAGCTTCGCAAGGAGTTTGAGGATATCGAATTCATGGATGGTGAGTCGGTGGACGACTTCTCCATGAGGATCACAGGACTCACCAAAAATCTTTGGATCCTAGGAGATACGTTGGAAGAAGAAAAAGTAGTCAAAAAAATTCCTTCGTGTTGTGCCACCTAGGTATACACAGGTAGCAATCTCAATCGAGACACTACTTGACTTGAGCATGTTGTCGATCGAAGAGCTCACTGGTCGGCTTCGATCAGTGGAGCAGCGCTACACGCGCGACGACTCGGGTGGCTCTGGTGGGCGTCTGCTCCTCACTCGTGCCAAGAAGAGGGAGCAAGGTAGCGGCTCCTCCGGCTGTGACAAGGGAAGCAGCAGTAGTGGTGACAACCGTTATCGCAGCAAGCCACGTGGCCGTGGGATGGCAAAGGCGGGCACGACGGTAAGGATGGTGGCTCGTCCAGTGTGCGTCGTGACATGTCGTAGGTTCAGTGCTACAACTGCGACAAGTATGGGCATTACTCTAGGGACTGCCGCAAGCCTAAGCGCGCCGAGCAAGTTAATCTGACGCAAGTTGACGACGAACCTACGCTTCTCATGGCGCAGGTGTGCGCGCTCACCGAGGCTTCTGTGGGTGCAGGCACTGATATGGTGCTCAGCAAGGTGCATGCGCAGGTGCATCTAGGGTGCGATGAGGACGCCCATGATGATGCTTGGTACCTGGACACTGGTGTCGGCAATCACATGTCCGGGTGCCAGGCAAGCTTCGCGAAGATGGACGAGGGCGTCACCGGCTCTGTCAAGTTCGGTGATGGCTCGGTGGTGGATATACGCGGGCATGGAACCGTCCTATTCACCTACCGGAACGGGGAGCACCTTGCGTTGATGGGGGTGTACTACATCCGACATCTGCGCAACAACATAGTGGGCCTCTAGCAGCTCGATGGGAATGGCTACCAGACGCTCATCCAGGATGGCGTGCTCACGATTTGTGACTAGCAGCGTCGCATACTTGCTCGGGTAAATCGCACTCACAACTGGGTCCATGTGCTTACCCTTAGCATTGCACAACCGGTGGGCCTGTCCGTGCGGCACGGCGATGGCGCGTGGCGGTGAGTGGCGACACGCATCGGCTGTGGGAGCCAGCAGCGTACAGCGGGGGCGGCAACGTGGTGGAGTACGAGTGGCCAAGGGGTGCACGTGCGGAGTGGTGCGGCGGCGGCCGCACACACAGTAGTCTACGCAGCACGTGCGGAGGCGGCGCACAGAGCGCGTAACGGCGGCATGTAGGGCGACAGCGGCTCAGGAGCGCGCTTCGACGGTGCGCGGTGGGCAATGGGACCGGCGGTGGCGGTTTCAGCCCTAGGGACGCACGATGACAGCTCAGCCCAGGGCTCACATGGCGAGGCTTCGGGCGCGGAAGCGCGTTGGCACAACCTAGGGCACACGTAGGTGCGAGGCACAGTGGCTATGTGAACACATGGCACGACGTCAGGCTGGCGGCATGGACGTGGTGAGAAGGGCGCGACAAGCGACACAACGAGCGACGCGGTTGGCGCGGGTCACCGCAGGCTTGCACGGTGGCTCGGCGGCGCCCGGCGTCGGTAGCGAGGACACGCGAGGGCGCACACATGGCGTGTGGCTCAGTGGCTAGTGGCACACAGCAGAGGAAGCACGGTGCCATGGAGGAAGGGGTGCGACACCAGGCGGCACACGGCAGTTAAGCATATACTCCGGTACATTGTTGGTACGCAGAGCTATGGCTGTCATTACGCGAAGAAGTTGGAGGGGCTACGGTTTGTCGGCTACAACGATAGCGACATAGCCGATGATGTCGACGACGTCAAGTTCTAGGAGCTATGCACAAGTATCGGCATCGTCGAGATCAAGAAAACGCATCAAGGATTAGGGGTGTTTGTTGATTAATCATTGATTGCATCCGTTTATTTTTGCATGGTAACTGACAGCCATGCAACACATTGATTGCTTTTCCATTTCTTTTGTTTGCATTAGCGGCTTTGATGGCATCCATTGCTGGCTGAAAGCAGCAGTTGTGCCGTGCATTGAATGCCGCTCGATCATGGCATTTTTATTCATAACGTTAGCAGCTGTAAAGAGTTACTAGTAGCACGTTCTGTGTATGCTAGTTAATTTTGCATTAGCAGTCATTAGAATCATTAGAGCAGTTAGTTATATGTAAAATTTGTGAGAGCATTGCTAGTATAAATAAGAGAGAGAAACTAGAAAAGTTGTGTGGTTGTGCAGCACTAAAAAATGTGTCTTGCAAGTTCTTTCTTCTTCTAGTGCGTGTGTGTTTGTTCTATTTCAGTGTGTTCATGTGCGTAGACACCGGCGAGTGGGCTAACAGGGACGGCCTCCTGCATCACCAACTCCTACTCCATGTTCAGCTACACAACTTCAGGAGAAGAGTTACTTTGCTCCAAGAACAACAGATGGTTCACAGCCAAGCATGAAGAGTGCACTAGCGTCAAAAGAAATGATCGATCATTCTAGAGATGCAATGGCTAGATGGTGGTATGATGCCAATATACCATTCAATGCAGCTAATTCTCCTTACTACCTGCCGATGATAGATGCCATTACATCTATTGGATCTGGCTTCATAGCACCTTCTTATCATGATTATAGAGGAAGGTTGTTGAAAAATGATGTTCATATTGCTCGAAATTATGTTTGTGATCTTAAGGAATGGATTGTCTATGGTTGCTCTATAATGGCTGATGGTTGGGCAAGCCAAAGACAAGAACCATTGATAAATTTTCTTATTTATTCTCCAAGAGGCACCATGTTTCTGAAATCTATTGATACATTAGGACTTCGTAAGGACAAAGGGACGTTGCTTGAGCTCTTTGATGAGGTAGTGCAAGAAGTTGGGCCAGAGCAAAAGAATGTATTAAGAAAAGATTGAGGAACAAGGTATCTTTGTCTGGACAGTATATTATAGTAATTGGTGCTAAGTGGGACAAGCAACTTCATAGTCCATTGCATGCAGCTGGATGTTTCCTCAATCCAGGAATTTACTTTAGTCCTACCTTTACCAAGCAAAAGGAGGTTTATAAAGGCCTCACTACCACCATCATGAGGTTAGTGGCAGATCTTGATGTTCAAGACAAGGTATTCTCTCAACTAAAGCAGTATAAGAAATCAATTGGTTACTTTGGCATGTCTGGTGTTGTTCGCCAACATGAAAAACTTAATCCAGGTAACAATACTGTTGTTTGAAATTCACATTTTGCTGCAGACTCAAATGGTTTTCTTACCAACAACAGATGCCCACATGTCTAAGCCTCCAGCAGACCAAGATCCATTTTTCTATGTCAATGATGTTGGGGAGTAGTAATCTAGAAATGTAGATTGTATCAGCCATGAAGTTATGAACTGTATTGTATTTAACTACGTCTTGAGCTTATGAACTCATTGAACTATATATCATATTTCATCATCTTGCTATGTATTTGGAGTAAGATTACAAGTAAAATTTGTTGTGCACATAATTATATATATATATATATATATATATATATATATATATATATATATATATATATATATATATATATATATAAATATATATTATTATATTAAACGCTGAACGTGACGCGTGCAGAATCTACCATTCCAAGAACCAAACCGGTATGAAGGAGGTGATGAACAAGAGGGTGATCCTAATGCGGCACCTGACAGGGTTCCACGGAGGACGACATGGAGGTCGTCACAGCCACCGTGTGGTTGGCCGTGCCGCCTGAGTCGGCGGTGGTGATGGAAGAACCTCTACATCTCGAGTTTTTGGCTCATTTAGCGCTATTTAGTGTCAAAATAGCAATTCTAGCCGCTTCCAGAGAGAAAAAGGCAAAAATGACACGACAGACATATTAGTAGGCGACACGTGCCCTCATTCGCACGCCCACCACACAAAATCACACAACAGTGCTCATCCGTACGCCCATCGCACGACCGCTGCAAAAAACCAGAAAAACAGTGTTTTGCGTTGTAGCACAATATTCATGCATGATAGCAGTCCTTTTTTCCGAGTCTGCACGGGGGAGCACAGACTAGCACTATAGTGTCATTTTTGTTAGAATCCGTGCGGTGAAGCCATAGTAGCGGATACATGTCGTCTGTCGGTATATCCGTGATACTATTTTTAAATGAGAATCTTTTTTTTCTCACAACAGTACTGTTTTAGCCGATAACTCCTACATCTCGGCGACCTGGTGAGGCGCACACGCACGACCAGGCACCAGGAGCCTAGCTTCATTCAGGACTTCGTCCAAGGGGAGGTTTGTATACTATCACACGTTTCAGATCATATATTAATACAATATAGGATTAGGTGCTTATTGACTGATGGTCATAAACTACTAAGTTCAGGGCAAGTCAAGATTCTGTTCTTCATAGTTTATTTATTTATAGCCAGAGGCCGGAACTAGAACGAAAACGATCAGAGTTCATCACTTCACCATACATATAACAATATATATAATTTTCAAGCAACACTACATTAAATAGTAATTTATGTGAGAAAAGACTGCAAGTGACCGGAGGTTGGACTGAACCGGGATACACAATTTTTAGGTTAGAGGATATACATATAGTATATGCATGATAATATCTGCTATTTTTTCTAAAGATCCTGAAGTCCTGTGACACCAGGTAATATCAAGTACCTGTTTATAGCCAGTTGATGATCTCCTGTTCAGTCAAGTAAAATATCGACCTTCTGGATCCTTCTTTGAGATCCATACAACTCTCTCACTCCATTTTGCAAAAAAAAAATCTCTTTCTCTTCCCCTCTCTCTTCCTCTCTCCCAGCTGGCCCCATGCCGCTGCGACCTCGCTAGCCGCCGGATGGCGGAAACCCCGTGCCGCCGCTGAAAACATCGCCTAGAAACCTCTCGTGGTGCGGGGTTTCTGGCATATGGCGGCAAGGTTTCCGCCGCGGGTGACGAGATTTCCAACAAGCGGCGCAAGGTTCTGGCGCGGGCGACGACATTTCCGGCGAGCAGTGCAAAGTTCTGGCGCGGGCAACGAGGTTTCCGGCAAGGACGGTGGTGACGCGGCATGGCGTGGCTTCGGCACAGGCAGCATGTGGCTCTCGGCAGCTCGGGTTGGCAGTCGGTGGCGCGACGACCAGTGTTGGGAGGGAAGAGAGGGGAAGGAGAGGGGAGGAGAGGAGAAGGGAGAAATGGATGAGCTTTTCTGCAAAATGGATGGACAAGACGGGGGAGAGATACATGAATCTCGACGCGATCCAATGGTAGGGGAAGTGCATGGAACCACGTATACATGTGGGAAAGCTGCATTCGTGTGTTAGGCAATCATCTTTACTTGGATCCAGATCCTAACAGTGTTCTCTGATAGAACAAACAGTACTCCGATGTAATATTGTAGCAAATACTGGGAAACAGTACAACATTAGTAGGAGAGATTTACTGTAGTGGAAATACTGTAGCAACCGGTAACAATTGATTTGAACATTTGATTTTTTATCGGACGGTGGACATCGCTCTTAAAGCAGATTCACTGTAAATCCTCTGCATTAAATACTTCCATAAATAAACAATTCATATGAGCAGTGTTTGTTGCAGCAGATAGGTGGTTGTTCTCATGAGTAGGTCCTATGGCTACCCTACTAATGCATAAGTATTTTTTATCGAGGATAATAATGCGTAAGTTAACGATGTATTGATAAAAACCTACAAAGGTAAGGACTCCACGGGATGGAGGATAGACCCCACAGGGTAGGGGCAAGAGTGTGTCATCGACGGGTAAACACTCTGTTATACCGGTATCAGCCGATAAAGTTTGCATTGAGCATTTGCATTTATGAAAAGATAATAATGAGAAATGAGTATATGGAGGATGAGAATGATATTTGAACATGTTTATGATAATGATGATGATTTAATTGAATGTTAACTTGTTTGTTTATTGTTTTATTATGCATTTGTTGAGTCGTTGACTCACCCTTGCTTTGTTGTTGTTTTTAGGTGATGGGTGAAAGCGACATGCATGGAATGGAGTAATACATGTGCATCACATGCAATTATCACACATACATTATTTATTCCAGATGCTTTCACTAAATCTAGAGACACGATTATTCCCTTTAGGATTTCTTATTTGTCTAGGTTAATTTTTAGGTTACATGATTGAGACTTTGAGTGATTTAATATTAGTTCAACTTATTATTAGTTGTTTCCATCCCATGCACGGAGAGTATGGTTTTGGCGTTTCTCGGGTGCGGGTGTCTCAAGCGTTTCTCAGGTGCATGTATCCCGGGCATTTCTCAGGCACGTGTGACCTGAGCGTTCTTAGCGTGTGTGACCAAGTTGTGAACGTTAATCATTTATGCATTTATATTGTTTAGTGACCCATTGTGAGGTTTTATTCCATGCATAACTTGCTGGAATTATTTTTAATTAAGGTTTAAATTGGTAGTTAGAATGATTTCAGTGACATTCTCGGCTTAGTGTTGAGCCGGGATGTTACAGGTCCTGGTCTCCGACTACATTGGCGCATACCCCCTAAGGAGGAAATGGTGGGGTACCTCAAGGAAGGCAAGGTCACCTACATGGAGGATGCCGAGGGGATCGAGGCGACGGCGATGATGCTGGTTGAGCTCTTTGCCTGCTGCAACATCGGTAAGTAGGTCATCACTGTTGCGCGGGAGTAATGTTGTGAAATGTCTGCGGCCATTGTGTGGAGGATAAATGCAGAGCGGTGTAATGTCTAAAGCTCTGAATCCACTGGTGTTGGCAGATAGAGTAGGCAGTTCGATTTGTAGTTTAATTTGATGAAGAGAATCATTTTGTTGCTGAGCTCGTGTTAATTAAAAAAATGTCAGATTTACTCAACATCTTTATCATAAAATTGGATTTATACCGGTTATTTTCAAATATACTAAGAATGTTGAAATGCTTTGAATTTTTTTTTGAGAACATGCAAAAGACTTGCGTGTCATTTCGTTAATAGAAGAAGAAAGAGTACAACATGTTGGACCAAAAAGGCAACTAGAGAGAGGGGGGGGTCAATAGGAGCTATACTCTTTTTCGACCCTCGACCGATTTCAACTCCTTCTCCTCGATAGCTATGGAAGCTATGAAGATCAGAACACAATCACAACGAAAGTATTGTGTTGAAATCAACAAACCCCAAGACGGGAACTCACAAACCACCTCACACAACACTAGGCCGGTCTGACCGCCATGGCTAGCTGGTCTTACCGGGCTCCGGCCGGATTGATCGCCAGGTATGGCCGGTCCGGCCATTGTGGTTTTGTGAAAGCATCTAGGCCCTAAGAATGATTTTGGTAATTAATAACAACAATGTGCTATAGGACTAACATGTGTGCTAAGATATTCTAATGGTTTAGTCCTAGATTTTGGATGATGACATGGAAAAGGCATGCAAAGATGACAAAATCGACATGGCTCAAGACAAATGTATTATGTTGCCCAAGGACCCTTTTATAGTTTTTAGCGGTCTCGGTGATTGGTGGAAAGACCGGATTTGTAGGCTAGATGTCGTACTATAAAGAGGGATCATGGCTAGTAGCTTGAGGATTTGTTTTGTGCCATCTTGATTAACTAAGACATGCATGCATCTTGAACTGCATCTAAAAAATAGTTGTTAGTAAAACCGGTATGACCGCAAGTATAACTGCGGTACTACCACCTTGCAATATAACCGCATATGAAGTGCGGTACTAACGCAGTGCGGTAGGTTCGATTTCTATTTGGCGGTACGTTATTTACAAAGAGCATATTTTTGAGAGTTTTTCCTCCTCTGGAAATCGGTAGTACCGATAGAGCCATGCAGTACTACCATCGTGAGGTAGTAGCGGACCATGTGAGTGCGGTAGTACTGCACCAAACCGTAACAGCTAGTTCAGAAACATTTAATGAAACCCATATGACCGTTGAACAGTAGGTGTGGTAGTACCGACCGATCAATGGTGGTAGTACCGCACCTGCTGAATTGTTTAGGAATCTTCTTCAAATGGTTGTTTTTGTGGTTGGGGGGCTATAAATACCCCCTCACCAGCACCAAGCTTAGAACCCCTAACCTCATTGAATACATTAGAGCCATTGGTGCACTCTCTACTACTTATTTGCTCATATTTTACATTGTGAGGTAGTTGAGAGCCTTGAAGTGCATTTGCCTCATTTGTTGATCTCTTTGACACTTGATAACCTTCAAGCAAGGGCTGTGGTTTATTACTCCTGATGTTTGCCGGTACCTAGACGGCTTGGAGGAAGATTGTGTGTTGATCTCTTCAAGAAGGTTGTGAAGAGACCAGGCACCGTTTGTGAGTGGTTCGGTGCTCACCATCTCTAGAGTAGAGGAAGAGAAACCCTAGTGGAATTGAGGTTCATTAGGCTCAACTCATGGAGCCGGTCCAATTTGTTTGGGCTTACCTCAATCTGGACTAGTGAAGACCGGCAAGTCTTCGATACTACGGGAAAACATCGATTGTCTTCATTGCGGTTTTCTCTCTTGTCTTTACTATTTCCGCATTTGCTTTTCTAGCTACTTATTTGTGTAGAATGGCTTAGCTAAATTGTATTTAGTATTGACATAGCCTTGGGGTGACTTAGTGAAAACTTAGAATTTACCTCTTGACTTGTGGTAGAAATCTTTAATTAGACCATACTTGTTACAATTGTTACTTAGAGCCCAAGATTTTTAGGAACCTCCTATTCACCCCCCCCTCTAGTTAGTCATCCTTGATCCTACAAGTGATATCAGAGTAAGGTCTCTCTTTAATTTAGGTTTAACCATCTATGAGAGACAGGATAGCTAGTGTGGGTATATCCATAGGTAAGGCACCTTTATTTGATGGATCAAATTATGCTTATTGGAAAATTAGGATGTCTATTTATTTAAAGGCCATGATCTCAAGCATATGGAGGATTGATAGTGAGGGTTTCATTATGCCACTTGATCCTTCACACCCCATGGATCTTGAGGAGTGAAACTCTCACCTCAATGCTAAAGCGATGAATGCTCTTTTTGGCACTTTGAACGCGGATGAGTTCAATCGTATGAGCAACTTGGAAACCGATCATGAGATATGGACTACACTCTCGAAAATCCATGATGGCACATCCATGGTCAAAGAAGCCAAATTGCATAGACTTCAGATCAAATATAAGACATTTACAATGTTACCTCATGAAAACATCACCGAGATATATTCTAGACTTAACAACATTGTAAATGAACTCAAATGCCTAGGCACTAATCTAACCGATGTTGATGTTGTGCGCAAAATGCTTAGGGCTCTACCAGAGAAGTATGAGATGTTGGTGACTCTATTCTTCAACTGACCTGAGTTGTTAAGGATGACACCAACCAGCCTCTTGGGCAACCTCATCACCAATGATTTGTACAAGAAGGACAAGGAGGAGCTTATAGAGCAATCCTCCTCTAAAAAGAAGATTACCGCTTTCAAAACCAAAGTGGTATCAAGTGAAGAGTCGGAAGATAAAGAAGATGACTTTGAAGAGAAGTTCGCTCTCCTTGTGAGGAGAATGAAGAAATTCATGCAGAGGCGCTCAAACCGGAGTGCGAATTTCGACAAGAGCAAAAAGGGGCACTCCTCCAATGATAATAAGAGCTATAGCAATATCCGTTGCTATGAATGCGATAAGAAGGGGCATATTGCCTCTCATTGCCCAACAAAGAAGTATTATAAGGGCAAGTCATCCAAGAAGAAGGAAATCAATGAGAAGAAGAAGCTTTTGAAGAAGCTTCACAAAGATGGCAAAGGTGAGGCTCACATTGGGGAATGGAACTCCTATGAGGAGTACTCTGACTCCCACTCCGACGATGACAAATCCTACAAGAAAAGAGGACTTGTCGGCATCAAAATAAAAGAGGCTCCATCACTCTTTTCTTCTCCTACATGCCTTATGGAAAAAGGAGACAAGGTAAAATTCGTTGACGATAGTGAGCCTACATATGATGAATTGATGGATATGTTTGAAGAATTAAATGAATTTCTTGGAAAGGAGAAGTCAAAATTTAAGGTTTTGAAGATAGAATATCTCTCTCTAAAAGATTCTTATGAGGAGTTAAAGGAAGCTTATGACTCACTCCTTCTAAAGGATCTTAACAAATCTCACTCAAATGTAGTAATTACTTGTGATATCTTAAATGAGATGCCTAGTGTAGAAATTACTTCTACTTCAAATAATGATTTGTTAGCTATGTCGTGTTGCTATAAAATTGATTCTAATTATTGTATGGCTAAGTCTTGTGATCCTTTGCTCATTGTTGAAAACAATGAATTAAAAGAGCAAGTCACCAAGCTAAGCAAAGCTTGGAAAGATATTTTAAGGGAAAAGTTACCCTTAACAAACTTTTGAGTGAGCAAAGGTGCTCATTCAATAAAGAAGGACTTGGGTTTATTCCCAAGAAAGGTAAGAAACCCGTCTACAAGCCCACAAAGTTTGTAAAAGAGAATGGAAAATATTGCTCTAAATGTCAAAATATAGGACATTTACAAAATTCATGTTCCATTGCTAAAACTAAATCCTATGGCATCTATGATTCATGCTACATGCTTAAAAAAATCTACAAATGGCAAGGTTGTAGCTAAATTTGTTGGCACTTCAATTTTAGCCGTAAAAAAAATACTATTTAGGTGCCCAAAGCCTTGGTTACTAACCTCCAAGGACCGAAATAAATTTGGGTACCTAAAAGAACTTGATTTTCTTTTGTAGGTGAATTACAAGACCGGTGGAAGGCATTAGGTGCTTGATAGCGGGTGCACTCAACACAAGACTGGAGACCAGAAAATGTTCAGCACATTTATAGTTGGAAATGGAAGTAATGACAAAATCACATTTGGAGACAATAGCAAAGGAAAGGTAATTGGTTTGGGTAAAATTGCTATCTCAAATGACCTTTCAATTTCTAATGTATCCCTTGTAGAAACATTTAACTTTAATTTGCTATCTGTTGCTCAAATTTGTGATCTTAGACTTACTTGCTCATCCTCTAGAGATGATGTCATCATTTCCAAAGAAAAGGAAAATGAGTTAGTTTTAAAATATTTTAGATTTGGAAATCTTTATTTAGTGGATTTTTCTTCAAATGATTCATGTTTAAAAACTTGTTTAATTGCAAAAACCTCTTTGGGTTGGCTTTGGCATAGGAGACTAGGTCATGTCGGGATGGTTCAACTCAAAAAGCTTTTCAAACATGGCTTAGTGGTTGGCTTGAAAGATGTGAAGTTTGAGAAAAATAGATTTTGTAGCGCTTGCCAAGCCGGAAGGCAAGTTGCAAACTCTCACCCTTCTAAGAGTATCATGTTAACCTCTAGGCCATTAGAGCTCTTACATATGGATTTGTTTGGGCCAACAACCTGTGAGAGTATCGGGGGCAATAGCTATTGTTTAGTCATTGTGAATGATTACTCAAGGTACACTTGGTTTTGTTTTTACATAACAAAACCAAAGCCTCCGGTATTTTCAAAACTTTTGCAAAAAGGTCTCAAAATGAATTTGATTTCAAAATTAAGAAAATCCGTAGTGATAGCGGTTCCGAGTTCAAGAACACTGAAATTGAAGATTTTTGTGATGAACTTGGAATAAAACATGAATTTTCCACAACCTACACTCCGGAACATAATGGAGTTATAGAAAGGAAAAATCGAACATTAATTGAAATGGCTAAGGCGATACTTGATGAGTATAACACTTCCGATAGTTTTTGGGTGGAAGCAATCAACACCATTTGTCATGCTATAAATCATCTTTATTTGCATTGCCTTTTGAAAACACTTCCTATGAGCTTCTCGTTGGAAGAAAATCAAACATCTCCTATTTTAGTGTTTTTGTTGCAAATGTTATATTTTACGGAAATGTGTTTGTCTTTCAAAATTTCAAAGTCGATGTGATGTTGAATTTTTACTTAGCTATTCATCAAATAGTAAAGCTTTCGTGTCTTCAACCAAAACTCCGGTTTAGTTGAAGAGACTTGTGATGTACAATTTGATGAAACTATTGGCTCTCATGAAAAGCAAGAAAATTTGGATGATGTAGGTGACGAAGGATTGAGGAAAGCCATGAAGAACATGCAAATAGGTGACATGAAGACGAAAGAAAATTTGAATGACTCGCCATCCTCCACTCAAGTTGAACCTCCTACCATTTCCACAACAAATAAAACTCAAGTAGATGAAGTAAAGAAAAAGGAAGAACAACCACCAAACCTAGCTCCAAAGATTCATAACGCAATTGCAAAAGATCATCCAATGGACCAAATATTGGGTGATGTGAGTAAGGGTGTTCGGTCACTTCTTATTGTGAGCATTACTCTTTTGTCTTTTCTTTTGAACCAAGACATGTAGATGAAGCACTCAATGATCTGGATTGGATAAATACAATGCATGAAGAACTAAAGAACTTTGCCCAAAACGATGTTTGGACTTTGGTGGAAAGAACCAAGGAACATAACGCCATTGACATAAAATGGGTCTTTAGGAACAAATAAGATAAAAGTGGAGTGGTGGTAAGAAACAAGGCAAGTTTGGTCGCTCAAGGATTCACACAAGTCGAAGGTTTGGATTTTGGTGAAACTTTCGCTCCCCTAGCTAGACTTGAGTCTATTCGAATATTACTTGTTTTTTGCATCATGTTTTGATATTAAATTATTTCAAATGGATGTTAAAAGTGCTTTTCTAAATGGTAAAATATCCAAACTTGTATTTGTTGAACAACCACTTGGTTTTGAGGATCCCAAGAATCCAAATCTTGTGTATAAACTCTCTAAGGTGCTTGATGGTCTCAAATAAGCTCCTAGAGCAAGGTATGAACACCTTAGAGATTTTGTACTTTCAAAAGGGTTCAAAATCAGGAAGGTTCACACAACCTTGTTTACAAAAGTTGTAAATGATTAATTCTTTGTATGTCAAATATATGTTGATGATATTATCTTTGGGTCTACTAACTAAGAATTTTGCAAGAAATTTGGTGATATGATGTCTAGGGAATTTGAGATGTCCATGATCGAAGAACTTAGCTACTTCCTTGGGCTTCAAATCAAGCAACTCAAGGATGGGACATTCGTGAGCCAAACAAAATATGCGAAAGATTTAACAAAGAAATGGCATGGAGGATACAAAGCCCATCAAGACTCCCATGGCTACCAACGGTCATCTCGATCTTAATGAGGGAGGTAAACCGGTAGATTTAAAGCTTTATAGATCAATCATTGGTAGTTTGCTTTATCTTACCACATCTATGCTCGATATTATATTTAGTGTTTGCATGTGTACAAGATTTTCAGCATCACCAAAAGAATGACATTTAGTGGCCGTGAAAATAATTCTTAGATATTTAAAACATTCCTCTAGCATTGGCTTATGGTATCCCAAATGTGCTAAATTCGAATTCATTGGATATTTGGATTCTGATTACGCGGGTTGTAAAGTGGATAGAAAAAGCACCTTGGATAGTTGTCAACTCTTAGGAAGATTATTAGTTTTATGGTCACCCAAGAAACAAAATTCCAGAGCCCTATCCACTGCCGAAGCTGAATATGTTTCTGTGCATAGTTGTTGTGCACAATTCCTTTGGATGAGGCAAATCTTGATGGATTACGGAATTAAATTTGATAACATGCCTCTTTTGTGTGATAATGATATATATTGCCGTGAAGATAGCAAATAAACCGGTCCAACACTCAAGAACCAAGCATATAGATATACAACACCATTTCTTGAGAGATCATGTGAGCAAAGGAGATATAGTCATTAGTCACATATGGACTGAGGACCAATTAGCCGATATCTTCACCAAACCTTTAGATGAAAGTCGCTTTTCCAAGTTGAGGAATGAATTAAATGTCATAGATTATTCCAATATTACTTGAAATCATGTGTCATGCCATTTGCTCTTATTTGGAGTTCTTGGAATTCTTGAGAAAATTTAATTTAAAATTATTTCTAAAAAATCTCTATATTGTTAAAAACTATGTTATTTGGTTGTTGTCATGCATAATGGTCCCGAAGAAGGTTATTTGAGTATCTTACTTAAGGATCATTTGCATTTTCACTGAAATTCAGAACTTCCTCAAAAAAAGGGTACTACAGCTCCTCCCATGTGGTACTACCGCCCAACGGTACATCTAACTTTTAAGTGCGGTAATACCGCTCCCTGCCAGGTGGTCCCAAAATCGGCAGTAACCGACTCCTTATCCCTCTATCTCCTCTCCTTGAACCCAGCTAGGTCTTCTCCTCCTAAAACCCAACAAAACCCCTATCTCTATCTCTTTCACTCCTTCCCCACAAAAGCTCCTCTCTAAATATTTCATGTTTGTGGAAATTTCTTGGATCTTTGACTAAACATTGGTGCTTGAGATAATTTCTTGTCCACCCCTCTAGCAAAAATGCCTCACAACCCTGCTCTCCCCTCTTCATCAAAAGGAAAAGCACAAATTGAATATATATCTGAAGAAGAAGCAACCGATAATGACACAAGTGATGAGGAGTATTCACCACATCCAACCCCTTTCTTTGCTGTGGATGAACCGAACTTCTACTTCTTCCTAGCATCATAAATAGGATCATAAGAGCGACTTTTTCTCCAAATGGAGGAAACATTGATGAGATTCAGGGGAGGACTTGGAATATTATCAATCATATTTTCAAAGGCGCTAAGTTTAATGTTGTACACTTTATCATAACAGAAATATCATTATCAAAGAGGTATACGGAGAAAAGTATCTATTATGCTCCCTACATCATGAAGCGGACACAAGTCAAGCTTGACTTCAACTATGCATGTGATGAAATTCATCAGGAATTTAGACCAAGTGACGTCCCTCCTCCTTCCTAAAAGTTTTTCTTTGACTTATTTTTGGTACTTGATGCCAAAGGGGGAGAAGAAGAGTAAAAGATCAAAAGGGGAGAAGGAGAAGAAGATAAAGAGATCTTATTACCTCTATTATCTATCTATCTACTACTATTAGTTTTTGTGTGGACTTTGGATACGTTTGGACTCATTCCTTGGTTGTATGCATTATAAAAATCTTAACTTGTAATAGTCATGATAATGTTACTTAGTTGTCATGTTAATGCTACATGGTTATCCTTGCTACAACTATCTGATTTGTGCGAAGTATCTCGTTTGTTACATGGCTAAATTGTTTTGTACTTACCATGCTTCGACAAATTCAATAAATAAAGAAAACTCTGCCAAAATTTCCAAAATTCACACATGTGTATGAAAATCACCTCATGAACTCATATGCACATGTTTAGGGGGAGTTTTGTTTATTTGTTGATCGATGTTTTCTTTTTGCAACTAATTCTTCATCTGCTTTTGAGCCCATCTAAAGAATTAATTACAAATCAAAAGTCAAAATAAGAAAATACAACTTGTGTTCAAACTTAAGGTATTTTAAAATCCTTTACTTCATTCGCATTGCCTAGGTTGTCATCAATTACAAAAAAGGGGGAGATTGAAAGCATCTAGGCCCCTAAAAATAATTTTGGTAATTAATGACAACAATGTGTTATGGGGTTAACATGTGTGCTAAGATGTTCTAAAGGTTTAGTCCCGGATTTTGGATGGTGACATGAAAATGGCATGCTGTAACATCCCGTTTTTCCTAAGAGTTCTTGCCATTTTCAAAGCTAAAAAGGAACCATTCGGTTTATTCGCCTGCTCAAGCTTAACTTGGGATTTTGGAAATTTGGGAGTTTAACTTGACCTAACCAAACCTCAACTAAGACTTTTGGCTTGTGTTCTTTGTCTTGTTGAGGTTCTCCGGTGCTCTCTAGTTTTAGCTCTCTTTCCTTTGTGTGCCCTGTGTGCCCTCCGTTTAACTCCTCTAGACCTCCCTTGCGTTCATAGGACCTCTTCTAAGTACTCTGGACCTCCTCTGTGCTCATAGGACCTCCTTGGAGATTCTTTGGACCTCCTCTGAGCTTGGATCTTTCCTTCTCTTTTAATCTAGATTTCCTTTGTTGGTTTGAATCTCTTTAAGGTTTACACCTCCCTCTCTGTTTGAATCTACGTTTGGTTCTGACCTCCCTCTTTGGGTCACAACTACCCCGAGTGGTTCTCTGCTCGCGTTCGTGTTCAAACCTCTTTGATTTCAGAGAACTCAAATTTTGGCTTAGTTGTCCTTCTTTGGACCTTATTGTTCCCGTTAGACCACCTCTGGTGTCTCCCCTTGGACCTCCCCTCTCCAAGAACCCCCCCCTTGTGCTGGACCTCCTCTTGCCCAAACCTTCTTTGTAGGCCTAGGACCTCCCCTCTTGGATCTTAGGCCAGCTCGGGTTTGTGTTTCATATGTCCTTGAACATTTAAATTCAAATTTGGGTGATCCCCGTGTCCTTCAGGACCTCCCTATGTCCTTTAAGACCTCCTCCTTGTCTATTTGGACCTCTCTTGTCCTTTAGGACCTCCCTGTGTCCTCTAGGACCTCCTCCTTGATTATTTGGACCTCCATCGTGTCCGTTCGAGCCTTCCGCTTGAGCCAGACCTCTATCGCTTGTGTACCGTTCGATTTACATTGGACGTTTTGATCTTGGTGAGACGTTCGGATGGTCCGAACGTCCCACCCTCTCTGAGCCCTCAGATCTTTGTTGGATGGTCCGATCTGCAGAGGCGTTCGACCGGTCCGAACGTCCCAACCATTTGGGACCGCCCGATCCAGTTCAATGGCTAAGATCTAGCGTTAGCTTTGGATGGTCCGAACGGCCCAATTACTTTGGTCCGTTCGATTGAAATCCAATGGCTCCCACTTCCCCCGCTTCTTATCTCATAACTGTTCAGACCTCCCCTTTGTTAGATCTGACCGTTAAGGCCTCCCCTTTGGAGATCTTAACCGTTCAGACCCCCCCTTGTTAGATCTGACAGTTAGGACCTCCCTTTATTAGATCGACCGTTAGGACCTCCTTTGGAGATCTTTATTAGATCTGACCGTTAGGACCTCCCCTTTGGAGATCTTAACCGTCCAGACCTCCCCTTTGTTAGATCTGACCGTTAGGACATCCCCTTTGGAGATCTTAATCGTCCAGACCTCCCCTTTGTTAGATCTGACCATTAAGACCTCTCATTTGGAGATCTTAACCGTTCAGACCTCCATATTGTTAGATCTAACCGTTAGGACCTCCCCTTTGGAGATCTTAACCGTCCAGACCCCCCCTTTGTTAGATCTGACCGTCAGGACCTCTCCTTAGGACCTCATCATGTCTTTTGGACCTCCTGTCCTCAGGACCTCCTCGTGTCTTTTGGACCTCCTGTCGTTAGGACCTCCCCTTGATTTGATCTGACCGTCAGGACTTCCTCTCGAGAAATCTAATCACCAGGACCTCCCCTTAGAGGTCAGGACCCTTGGTCTTTTGCAAAGACCTCCCTTGCGGCTGAGACCAACCCTTTGACTGATCTATTTTCTTGAGTTTGGCTGGCCCCGCTTGCCAGCCTTGCTCACTTTTTCCAATTCTTCGGCATCAAAACTCTATGCGCATTTAATGGCTTTTGTATCACATTAAATGTAGTCACATCTGAGGTACTTTGTTTTATTCTTTTAGGACACACCCTGTCCCAACCTTGTCCTAGCTACCACCGATCAGTGACATGTTGTGCTCAAGCCTCTTGTGGTTTCTCTACCAGCTCCGGCTATAAATAGCCTGGGCATGCCTCCCTTTGTCACCTTTTTGCTCATTTCCAATCTCGTTGCTCTCACCTGGTTCTCTCCATGCTCAAGACCTCCCCAAGGAGCTCCCTGAGGCTGTGTTGAGCCTTTTGTTTTCTGGTTTTGGCTAAGTTGATTTGAGCTCTTTTGAAGCCTTCTTTTAAGTTCTTTGCTTGGAGCTGGATTGCTTATTTGGTTCTTTGGCGAATGTGTAGATCCTGAGTTTGAGGAGGAGTTTTTGGACCTAGCAGTTTCTACTGAAGGCTCACCACTACTCAACGAAGGCAAGTCGCAAACCGTTGATCATATTGAGCCTAGCTTTTCAAATGTATTTTGCTTTACTTAATCATGCGTGGCTATTTTTATAAGAAATGGTTTGGGCAATAGTTATTTTCCCCACTTGATAATATGCCATCCTTGAAGTTTGTGCTGGACCTGTTGTCATGATCACCTTGGACACCTTAGATTGGGCTATTTATTTGGCTTCATTTGATATTGCCAACCTGGGGCTGTAGGTTTATGCTTAGTCCTACTTTTAGAACCGTGTGTCTTGTGGATCATGCTTCTTCAATAATATTCTTGACTAATGAAACTATGGAATCTGTGGTTGGTGCCACTGTTGAGCAACTATGGTGGGATGCCGTAGTTGTGTTGATTGTGGTGCGAGGCCACTTTGTTAAAATCTTGCGTGCCAAGATCAGGGAGGTCTTGGCCAGGTGAACCCAAAATGTTTTCTTGCTCGGGCAAGTGATCATGCAGTAAAGGGGGTGCTCTTCGCACACTGGGATGTGGAAGTCTTGCCTGAGCAGCAAGTAAGGACTTAACTTTGTGTTCTGTTGATTTGGGCCTTTTAGTGCAACCACAATATCACTTTATGGGGGTGGTCTGGGCCAAATAATTAGCATTGAGATGGCTTGGTTCTGTTGTGGTGGAGCGTGCTGATTCACTGGCGCAAGAGGGGGCATGAATCTGGTGGGGGTTGCAGCCCAACCGGAAGCGAAACCTTAGCAGGCAGCTCTGAGCCAGATCAAAACTTTGTAAAGGCCCTGTCGCGCTCTCTAGACTGCTCACCTTCGGAAGTGAGCAAGGGTTCCGACGGGAACCCACCCCGCTAGAGATGTCGTGAATTGTGGGTAAAGTTGTACACCTCTCCAGAGTATCAATCTATTCGAATAGCCAAGTCCTTGGTCATGGACATGCTTGGTGAAAATGGTGCAACGGGTAGACTTTGCTAAAACTTGTGGACCAGGGTTGATTCACTACAAGATGAACACCCCTTTGCCAACGCATATATGCGTTGGTAAAAATCCAAATAAGTGTTGGGACGATCTATACCAACGCATTTAATATGCGTTGCCATTGAGGCCGTTGCGAGAGTCTATTACAACAGATAAATAAGCGTTGGTAATAGATATGAAAAGGCGTTGTGAAGTAGCAACGGATATAGTCATGTTGTAACTACACTTGTATGCGTTGTTATTTACCATGCATGGATGACTTTTACTATTTTAACAATAGATATAATTATATTGTCTAGCGCATAGAAGCGTTGGTACTTGCCATACATGAGTTTTGCTATTTTGTAGCGGATATAATTAGGTTGCTACAACGATTATAAGTGTGTAGAACTCAAAGTAAAAAATCATTATCGGTCCAGACATGATTAAAAAGAACACTCATATATTATAAACAAATTGTTGCATTACACGAGAGAACCATCCACATAAGACATGGTATAAATATTTTACTTTAACATCATTTCCTAACAGAATGAATTCTAAATGTAATGAAGATCTTGAACATCATTTCCTAACGAGAATGTAATCTAAATGTAATGAAGATCATCGCCTATGTCACCATTCTCCACCTTGAACATGTCATCCATAGCATCATCCATTTATCTTATCAACCTACAATGAAAAATTAGAGTCCATTAATGCACTATTAGGAAGAAACAAAATCACAATATTAAAGTAACAAGACTAAGAGGAGGACCGTACATAAGTTGATGGCCACGCAATATCAACTCCTACTACATGACCAATCAATTTGTAGCATTTGTATGGCCGTATCAATTCTTCACATTTTGCAATTGCAAGATCGACATGCACCATCCAAAATTCATTTCCTAGCTGAATGCCATCAAGTTTATATTTTGGATCACAACTTACGATTGTAGCAAGAGCCACATCCTTATTTGCATTTTTCCAGCTCTTCAAGAATACTTTAGTGCCAACCTAGTCCACACATATAAGTACATGATCAAATATTTTACAAAGGATGCGATTAAATATTTTAGAGAATCACAGTTCAAATAAACATAAAGATTGCCGTCTTGCTATCGATTTGGTAGCCAACCAATTAAATGTATTATACTGTTGTTTCTACAAAAGATATTATGTGGAACATTAGTATACAATTCAAATAAATTATTAGCAAAATAGAAATAGAGGAGACAAATTTAGAAGGTGTATCTTATACATCAACAAGCATGGTTGCACTAGCTCCTTTTGCGGTTTTTTTGTTCTGGACGTCATGCTAATAACAAGAGGTCAAATAATTAGAAATAAACATTGAAGTACTAAATAGAACAGAATGTGTGTTCATATTTAATTATTTACTAAATATGTAATCAGCAGAAACATAATTGCTAAGAATAATTCTCACCTTGTCATGAGCCATTTGATGTTTTGAGCAATATGAAGGTGCTTCATGATCAACAACCAGTAGTGTATTCTGTTTTAGTAACCTCACATTCTTAGAGAAAAGCATAAAAGCATTTGTAGTACAAATAAACGCCAAAAGCATTTGGTTTGCTTGGTTAATTTCTTGCTGTAGCATTTACCTTGTCTGAAGAGGAGCGTTTGCTTGGTGGCTGCAAATCGTCATCCTGGAAATCATTTTGCTTGCTCTACAGTGAAAGAGAAAAAATGAATACTCTCTTAAACCTTAGTTAGAAAATAAAACTATTTCCGTACACTACCATCGTATTATTTTGCTGCTCAACCATACTAAATTCTTGACCGGAGCAATCACCATATACTCTCTGTGTACAATAATAAAAATGAGAGTTAGACGATATTTATTTAAGCACTTCATATTTCAATGCACAGATTATGGTTCTTTTATAAGATTGTAGATTGCCAGTGAATGTCAATGTTACTTTGCACATCAAACATAAAATTGAGCATTTGGACGAGATGTTTGATATTTGTAGTAGAACGTTATATAGATCAACAATGAGTAAGATGAATAGTTTGTAAAGTTCACTACATACTTTCCTTTTGAATTTTGTCCATCGACATGAGGAGCATCTTGGGGTATGAACACGGATCTAAACTTTCCTGTAACAAAAAAAAAATTAGAACAGAAAGTGACTAATGGAGAAGTTATTTCAATTTACCTCATTTGTTTGTCTTCTATCCAAATTTTTTGTCTTCTCTTTTAATTCGAGAATCATGGCATCTTGATTACGAACATATTTTCAAACTTTTCCATCTGAAGTCTAAGAGATAGAATATCTTCACTTGATGCCCCATCCAATGAAGTAAGATTTATGTTTTGAAGGCGACGTGAAGTTGGTGATCAAAAACTTGATTAGGATTTGGGACTAATCCCAAACCATGTACACGCCGAGCTTATTCTGCTCCTAATATTTGATTCAATGCATCTCCTTTCCAAGCGATCTTTCCTTGGTCGGTATCTGCTAAATCTGCTCTTTGGACTAAGAGTGTCTTCAAATCACCCTAAACATATGATCAATGTAAATAAAAACAATATGTAAAATCGCAATGTAAAATATGAATGATTCATAGTTGACAACATACCACGTGTCCATTTATGTTCTTGTCGCTTTTGGGTGATGTGTATGGATGTACAAAAGAGCCCTATGTGGATTCTTCTTTTCAGGATTTTGTTTTCTCTATTGAACATATGATTGAATTATTAAGGAGTCGATAATCCATGTATAACGTATGAATGGAAAAGGAGATGCATATAATTATAGATCTACAAAACTTACCAACTCTTCTCTATTTCGAGCAAAACTCTTTGAACCGGTTGTATGTTTGACTTCTTCTTTGCACAATTTTTCCTATTTTGCTCACTTATATCCTGTCAAAGAATTAGCAAATGAGATAATCACTTCATTTTGGTAATTTTGTAGAAAAGCTAATCTATTGGAACAAAACGTAAATAAAAAATCTAACGATCTATGTACATGCTTTCTTGCTCATCCAATTATTGACAAGAGCATTCCATCGTCGAGAACCACACCGTGGGACATTGTTGTAATTAACTTCCATACTCTTATCGCATCAAAATAAAGTGATTTCAGATTTGACTTGTGTTGCCTCCATTTTTCTCCAATACTTCTTAACACATATTTTTCCATTCGAGGAGCATAAAGGAATCTCATCGCATATCCATTAAAAATTAATATGCAAACAAATAAAATGTAAAGCATAATATTATAAGTTAGCAAAAAATGTAGGATGTTTACTTTTACTTGGTCAAGTATATCCTTTTTGTTTTTTCTTCATTGGTATTTCTTTCTTTCTTTCCTATTAGTATTCTCCGGTCCGTGTAGCTCAAGCTACACAAGCATCCATTCCTAGCAACCATGCCAAGAAAATTGCCTAGAAGTCCAGCTTCTTCACCAATTGCCTGATTGAGATCATTACACTCAACCACAATTCTAAGCCCTTTCGGGAGGTTCCAAACATCTTTCGCTTTTGTCTTCCCACGCTTTACGGTTTCTCCGTTTTCATCATCATTCGGTGTTACATCATAAAAACAATTTCGATGTTCAACAAGCGAGTAATCAACATTTCTTAACATTGAATACTAAAGAACTATGTAATTACCTTGAATGTTAACATCAACATCATCATCGTTATCTGTCCTGCCTTCTTCAACATTGCTAGATACCGGTTGAAGTTCAGGTGTTGCAGTATGTTCTTGAGGGTAAATCTCTTGTCCAATATGTTCCTCTGACATATATTCATCGTGGCATTGGACAACATGCTTTCTTGTACCCCTTGGCATATCTGCTGAAACACATCAACAATGACATAAAGTTAACATATGAATTCTAAAATAATTATCTCAATAATAAAGTGATGATGTTTGTTGATGTAAAAAAGAGCGATTGATCGATTGCATAGTAACAAAGAAACGGAGAGGGTGATGGAATTAGGTTAGGAGGGAGTAGTCTACAACAATTGTCCAGACTCCAGCTTGGTGGGAAAAAAAAAGAGCACACCGGTAGCATGTTTCAAGTACAACAGTTAAGGTTATTGGCTCCTAAGTTAATTGACAAATGATAAGCCTAACTCCCCTATTGTAACTGGAGAAAGCACGTCTAACTTTTCCCAAGCATCCTTTAAACAATGAAATTCAGTATCCTTCGGTCATTGCAGAGTGGAAATCATAAGATGTATCTTAAACTAGTAGTGACTAGTGAAAATAAGTAGTTAAGAAACAAAGTTAAAATCATAAATAGCTACTAACAAAAGGGCCTGCTGACAATACTCTTGACCCAAGCAATGATTGGATTCAACTCGCTAAAGATAAGGGATTCATTGGTGATGCTTTATTTGATGGCCACGAGTTAGCAAGCACCGATGTGTTTCCTATAGCTCATATTTTTTGTTCTTTGAGAGAGAGAGATCAACTTATTTCTTGATGGAGTTGTTACCTCTCTAGATAAAATATTCTTAGCCTAGGATATGATATTTTGGACAAGACGAACATACTTCAAGCTTAATGGAAAAAGCAGAACATGCAACACGCTACTACTAGACTTGTCGAAAACATACAAAACGACATGAAAAATATCCATTCTTTTAGAGTGATGCAACAATGGCCATTGGTTTTCGAAAGAGGTTCTTGTGACGACATGAAAAATTGAGTGTTAGCATTCCTGGATACATGTGTAAACAGACTAGATATAGAAAGGCAATATGGTGTATCAAAGTAGCCAACTACTATCAGTTGGAACTTGGAAATAAATATGCAACATGGAAGGAATTTGCTTATGTATCATAAACTGCAGCGATATCACAGTAAATTTCAACCTTTTAGCAAGTATGGAGAGTATATTTAAAATAAAAACACAGGAGTGCTCTCTCCATTTTTCACTTTAAAGAAGGTATTAAGATATCGGATTTCAGTTCCCCACCCCCCAATATATAGAGCTACTGTATATTCACAACCACAGTACGATCATCATGGTTTCAATATCACGCAGATATAGTCTTCCAATAAGCACAGTACTCGGCATTCCAACATCTGAGAATTCAACGAGAATAGAGAGCAACAAGCAAATCAAGCATAACACCCAACTGTTAGTCACTTCCACATACCAAGTAAAACATTATGCAAGAGAATTTGCCTCCTTATTCATACAACTGATAGCCTAAAAGCAGCCTACAACAAGTTCCTAAATTAAGAAACAGTAAGTTCTAAAATCGATCATTGCACGCTTCAGGAAATAGCTAAACCAAAGCTCATAGCCCTTTTGCAACCACCGAGCACCGCTGCCGAGGGGAGGAGCAACCACTGCCGACTGCAACCACAGTGGCAGGCGAGCCCGGTAGGCGCGAGTCGACGGGAGGAGCACCCACGAGCCTGGCGCCGAGGCCGGCCGGCAGGAGACGGCCCAGTGGCGCCGGCGTCTGCGGGCTCCCTGCTGAGGACCAAAGCGGAGATGGCCACGCACGCGTGGCCGAGCCGCCATAGCCTGGCCTTGAGGATCTTGTGGGGCGCGCAAGCCGGGAGGGGCGACGGGCGAGCCGAGGGGAGGAGCAACCACCAGCCCGTGGCCGGAGATGGATCTGAGGAACGAGGTGGGGGCGAGAGGAGGGAGAGGCTGGGACGGGAGATCTGTGGGAGGAGAGGAGATGGCGAGGCGAGGCGACACCTGGGGAAGAAAAGGAAGAATCGCTGCTGCTGACCTATGGGAGGGAGGATCGCCGCCGCACGCAGCAGTTTGGAATCGCGGGGAGGAATCGGCTGCTGACTTGTGGGAGGGAGGATCGCCGCCGACGCAGTGATTTGGAATCATGGGAGGTGTGGACTGTGGAGGTGGAGGGGAAGAAAGAGAGCGCACAATTTTGTGGAGGCGTGAGCAGATTTTTAGGGAGGTGGGGAGATTTTACCTGTACAACAAAAAAATTGGTGGGATTACATATTCTAAGAGAGGGAAAACAGTGGGATAAAAAAAGATACGAGAAAAAATGGAGGGAATGAATGGAGGGAGATGAAAATAGTTTTAGGAGTTGAACTGAAAAAAGATCTGAGAAAAATGGAGGGAATGAATGGAGGAGATGAAAATAGTTTTAGGAGTTAAACTGCAGAAGCGAAACCGGACGAAGAACCTAAACTGATCGGAGCCAAACTAGACCTTCTGTACGTACTTGCCGAATAATTTAAGGGGTTTTCATATTCCGAAAAAATATTTGTGATCGTATTCGTTCGATTCATATTTGCTCCGTATTTGTATTCGAAATGAAGGTTGAGATCTCTGTCGTCGTTGGAGGTGTTCTCGCCATTGCCACGAGAGCCTGAAGTGTGTGAGCGATAGGAAGTGATAGTTAGTAGGTGACGGTCGATCCCCATAATCATGGATTCTAGGACTTGACGCATTATATCATGGATTCATATTTGCTCCGTATTTGTATTCGACGTTATTCGTATTCATGTCCAGGGTATTCGTATTCGTTCCATTTTCCATCCGTATTCATTCCATTTTCACTCCTACTCGTGTACACTAAGTAAAATCAGACATAATTATCAGACAGAATAGTCTTGTGTCACTGTACGGTTGGGCGACTTGGTCTAGTCGCTCTACTAGTGAGCGACACTAGACCAAGTCGCTCAACGGTTGAGCGACTTGGACACTTGTCGCTCAACAGGCGAAATTCATGCCTTGCTAGTGAGTGAGTATAATGATTGAGCGTCCAAGTCGTTCACCCAAAAGGTGGTATTATTACCGTAATTCGAAATAAAAAATAGATTGTTTTAAAAAAATTGCAACGCGAGGATGGTCTGCGTCTGGAGGGCGTGATCTTGGAGAGCAGGCCCGTCGAGCGATGAAGAGCTCGATGGCGTTGAGGAAGGCGAGGAAGCCGGGGTGCGAGAAGCGGAGGTGCAGTAGTGAGGGTATTTAAGGGGTTTTCATATTTCGAAAAAATATTCGCGATCGTATCAATTCGATTCATATTTGCTCCGTATTTGTATTTGACGTTATTCGCGATTCATATTTCCTCGGTTTGGATGAGACTCTAGCGCCGTCATTAATGATGAGACCCAAGCTCTCGTCATTATTCGTCGCCGGTGTTTGAGCTATCGGTTTCTCCAAGTGTTGTGCGTTCATCGGAGACCGTGTCGATGTCCGAAACGTCATGTATTCTTGAACAGGGGAGTATTACCAGCACACAACACACTATGCATGGGAAAGGAAAGAAAAAGAAGTGTGTCACCATTCACCAGGACAGTGAGGTAACTATCAGCTAATAAACAATTTTTTACATTTTGCTTGAGCTGCACAACTTCTATCAAGACTACTTCTACATGAGGTCTGCCAAAACTTGACATCTTGGTAACAGAAGAAATCACCAATTGATTTGCCACATTGTGGCGGATGCAGCCCAAAATGTCTATCAGTTTCCCTTTGATCTCCAATCCATGATTGCAGAACGGAGCGAGTGATTTGGTATCAGGCTCTTGTTGGGCAATTGTAGGTTTGTCATCGGGGACTTGTCGTTCATACTTAGCCACATCTCGATCGCCTTATGATCGTACGTGTACCCATCTGACGCAACGTATGGATCGACCATCACTTCCTGAAATATTAGTAGAAACCATCTCAGTAAAACTTCGTATATGAAACGATCATTGCAAGTGCAAAAGTGCAAAGAGACTTCAAGTACTGATTCAAATTACCTGAAGTATGGGACAAATGAAATGACTTGGAGGCGCTGTTGGGCCGTGAAGAGCCGTTTCTCTGGCCTTGGTGGCAACATCCTTCAGCCGCTCCAGCGTCGGAAGAACATGCTCGCTCAAGTCGGGCCGGTCTTTGCGCCTCATTTCAGCGCACCTGAGAGCTAGGGCAGCCAATTCTTGTGTCTCATTCAGAGGCCACTGCCCAGCAGCTGCATCCAGAATGTCCACAAAGCAGCCATCTTCTAGTGCAGTCTCCACAGCATGAGCAAGGCCCATTGGTGATTTTGCTGTCAGCAATTGCAAGATCACAATGCCTAGAGCGTAAACGTCGGACTTCATGGAGACTACACCGGTCCGTTGATATTCCGGGTCTATGTAGCAGAAAGTGCCCACTGGTGCAGTGTTCTTGATCATTGTGGACAGGCACTGATCCATGCTTGGAAGCAAAGTAGATAGGCCTACATCACCTATCTTGCTAACCAGGTTCCTATCTAGTAATATGTTTGCAGGCTTCAGATCCCGGTGAATGATAGGCTCTGGTTTGGAACTGTGAAGGAACATGAGAGCAGCGGCAACCTCCCAGGCAATTCTGAAACGGTCAAACCAGGTCAGTGCCATTTTCCATGTACTCATAGACCAGGCAACCATGTTCAGGGCATGCTCCAAGCATCAGCAGCAACTGAGGGTGCCGGATTTTGCCAAGGACCTCAAGCTGAAATAAGATGAGTTGCACTGTTTAGATGGTAAAGTAATTGGAGTAAGGATGATCAGCAGATTATAACTACTTGCACCGTATGTGCAGTCGTCTAGAAAGTTCAGAATGTTCATAAATTGTCTCAGCAATAGAAAGGATCCTGCTGTTTGTATAAGATGCACACCGCAAGAGGTGGAAAAAAGAAATAGTGTTAAAACGTCCAATGATAGGTGTTGCCTATTTTAAATTACTTTTTGAGGAGTTGCAGAAACACATGTGAATATCTGACAAATAGAATTAAAAAAACATCATGTTGCTGGTTGCAGATCATTTTTACAGACTGAGTGGAAGGCTGTTTTATGCTTGTTAAATTTGTTAGTGAAATCCTTGCATTTTGTTGGAAGGCTTTTTGATGTTTGTTGAAAGCTCTCCTTGGTACAATGATCAGCTTGAAAGGAACACAAGAGCACTGGTGAGAACTCGTGAAGCTTCTGAATATGCTGTAGTTTGACCCTCAACCTTTCAATTTCTATCTTTAGATCATCCTGTTTAGCACAAGATGTTCACAGAATATACATTTACTCAGACAAACATGTTAATTTGTATGTAATATCTTACTATTTGTTCCGAATAGAACAATTTTCTGTTTTACTTGAGAAGATAAATACCTGGTCATGAGAATGTGTCAGATTCGTCGCAATTTCTGAAACTGACGCCTGATCAGATTGATTGGGTAAATTATCTCTTTGGAAGCTCTTACAGATAGAATTTCCACTGCTGCTACTACTGAATTGCACTTCTGAAGTGATTGAGTATGAACTTGTCAAGGCTGTGTCATCATGGAAAAAGCTCTCACTCCCAACACTGCCTGAAGGGCTAGCTCGCCTGTTAGGCAACTTGTTTATGTTTGCCAGAGCTTGGTCACGCTGAGATGACAAGGAAGGCTGGCAGAAGGATACATTTGCTGTTCCATATGTGTCTGCCCATTCTGCAGTAGACAGAATCTTTAGTACACAACGTCAAGAACAAAAAGACCAAATGCCTAAATACATTTTATGTTCCTGAAAGTTTGCTACTTCTAATAATTCAACCTGCTGATCTAGGGTGATCAAAATTCAATGAATCTAATAAATATGTTTATAAACCATATGTTATCTTATACCAATATTCTTCCATCATGATGTCTATCTAGAGCAAAGTGGTGTACTTTTAAAAGTACCATAAGATATGGACGAAATTAACATTTTTCAAAATGCAAACACTGAAGCACATGAACCAATGAACCCCGAAACATGCATGTAAGAGAACTGGAGGGTTTCTTCGTTGACTTAGCTCTCTAGAGGTCAAATTCATTGTATTCCATTCATCAATTGATAGGTCCACAAACCAAAAAAGAAAATAACAAAAATAGAAACCTTTCAAAATATGAACCAGAATCCAATTTATATGAGTAAGACATAAGGAAGTTTACATTGCCAAACTTCTAACCCAAAATTATAATGCATATCCGACATTCCCACTAAATTTCTAGCCGAAATACACCTACTATTCATACTGACAGTTCATCCATTGCATGCAACTCCAGCATGCATATTTTAGCATTGTAGCCGACAGCCATCCAGCTTTTTATAGCTCATGTAAATTTTCAGGCAAGCATCACCGCGTGGAAGTCTCATGAACTTACATTGTATTTCAAACTCAAAAATGTATACAAGCACTCATCGAGGTATTGGACTTCATGAACCTCGACCTGAAAAATGAAATTACATGCCATAAATAATAATTGGTTAATTGGAGGTAATTGACACGTAATTAAAAAGTGTAAGACACAAACCATAAGAAACCCGACCTTTAGTGAGTTTCTAAGTTTCATGATGTGAACTGTCTTTGGGATCTCTGATTGTTCCTCTATATCTCTTGAACCCATGTTTGACTATTGTGTGCATTATCAAAAAGCTCCCTGAGATTACCGACATGATAAGGTTCACTTTCTACATCATTCCATTCTTCACCCATTTCAAAATCATCTCTAGGCTTTATCTTCAACACAACTGCCCATCCTGGATTTATATGGTCTTCCACATAGAACACTTGGTCAACTTGATTGGCAAATACAAGCAGTTCATGCTCTATCTTTTCACGGTGTGAATTTGATGTGAGAAATTCACAAGTGTGCATCCGTGCTTATCTGTTTTACTCCTTTCTCTTGAGTAACATCAACCCATTCACATTTAAACAACACAACTGAAAATTTTCTATAATAGTCTAACTCAATTACATCAAGTATCCTTCCATAGTACATCACATCTCCAAGGATAGGGTTAGTATCACCTGCAGAAGCGTAGCTCGATGTTTTTGCGGTCACAACAACACCACTATTTTGAGTCACCTTGTCATAACGCTTGGCTCTAAATCTGTATCCATGGATATTAAAGGCTCTGTGTCTTATTGCTACCTCAAGTGGACCACGGGCCAACCATCTAATATCCTCATCGATGTTGTCACTACCTATTTGACGCTCCAACTGTATTATCTGTACCAACCCAAAAAAAATACATAAGCTAAATTCAAAATTTGATAAAACTAATCCATAGTACTTACATGATCTCTGTACCAATCGGGAAATTTTTCATTCTGCATACGCTCAATGGCTTTTGGAGTTAGGCGTCGGTTGCGATTTTTCCTTCTCAAATCAGCAGCATGTTCTCTACAACACAAATAAACATAAATATAAATTGAAACACCTGGTGCAACATGTTAAAAGGTTATGGCAGCACACTTACTTGAGATATGGAACGACAGCTTCACAGTTGTATAGCACATATCTATGGGCTTGTAATTTCTCTATATCAGTTAAAGTGTAAACGGATGGTTTTCCCAACGGTTTTCCTATCGGAGGAAACAAAGTGGACACATGTCCATATATGGGAGATTCAAATTGATCTGGTTGGTCATGATTCCTTGATTGTTGGTTATGCTTAGTGGAGAAACCTTCCAAGTATCTAGAACAAAACTCCATACACTCATCCGCCAAATATGATTCTGCAATTGAACCCTCTGGACGAGCTTTGTTGCGAACATATGACTTTAATTTACCCAGATACCTGTAGCACATGGGAAACCATTAAGTTAGTAAGTTATATGATATGCCAAATATGAAAAATTGTATTAAGAAAATGTTTGTACCTTTCAATAAAGTACATCCATCGATAGCACACCGGTCCACCAATCTTACATTCAGTAGCTAAATGGACTACTAAGTGAACCATAACTGTGAAAAATCCAGGAGGGAATA
Source organism: Phyllostachys edulis (assembly GCA_036346405.1). Taxonomy (NCBI): domain Eukaryota; kingdom Viridiplantae; phylum Streptophyta; class Magnoliopsida; order Poales; family Poaceae; genus Phyllostachys; species Phyllostachys edulis. The sequence continues at coordinate 14,158,383 of CM070568.1, forward strand.
TCATCTCCATTTTGCACAGCGTTATTTTAATTGTTTTCTCCAAGTGGTCAAGCTCATCAACATGAAGAACTTTTGAACATATTCCTCGAAAATAAGCACATAAATCAAATAATCTTGTTGTGACATCGTCGGGAAGAATGCCCTCAAAGCGATAGGCATGAGTTCTTTGCATTAGGACATGGCGGTCATGTGTTTTGAGCCCATGAATTTTTCCTTCAACACAGTTCATAGATTTGGATATATTTCGAGAATAGCCATCGAACTTTTATATCTCGAAGAACTTTCTGAACAAGCGCTTCTCACTTCTAGACATAGTAAAGCTTGCGGTGGTATGTAAAACTTGCTTGATGCTCTTTTTACGGGTGGAGCTCCTCTCGATGTTCATTGCTTGGAGATCTAGGCGAGCACGGAGATTATCTTTTGACTTCCCATCTAAATTTAGAAGTGTGCCATAAATATTATCACAAACATTCTTCTCTATATGCATCACATCAAGATTATGTCGAAGGAGATTATTGTCCCAATAAGGTAATGTGAATAGACTACTTAATGCCTTGTAAGTTTTGACTTCTTAAAATCACCAATAGCATTTATTTCACCCAATACAGACGCTCATAGTAAGTTATAGGTTCTGTTCTATGCTCCACGGTCCCATCAAAAGAATTTCTATCAAAGCGAAATTCATGATCGGTGGCGTAAATCTCGATGGCCCATAAAACAAGATTTCTTCCCATGTGTCAAGCGTTTCGACCATGCATTTGCACCACAAGGTGGACATGAAAATTCCCCATGCACCATATATGAAGCAAGCATTCCTAAAATTTGGTAAGTCATTTATAGTCCACAACAATTTGCCATAAATTAAAAGTTTCATTTCTAGATGCATCAAATGTGGACATGCCATTCACAAATATGTCTTTCAAATCTTCCAAAAATTTGGAGGAAGACATGAATATTATCTCGAGGACTTTTAGGGCGAGGAATTAGTAAAGACAACAAAAGATAAGGTTGCTTCATGCATAGCCATGGAGGCAGATTATATATTACTAAAACAACTGGCCAACAACTATAAGTAGAGCTCAACATCCCATATGGATTAAACCCATCAGTAGCCAATCCAAACCGAATATTACGAGAATCATATGCAAAATCTGGGAACCTTTCATCCAAACGCTTCCATCTTTGGTGAATCGGTAGGATGTCGTAATCGCCATCCTTGATGCGCTCTTCGTCATGCCATCGAGGAGAGGTGATGTTTGTTTGCACATGAACAATCTTTTCAACCTCTCCTTAATTGGAAAGTATCGTAATACTTTGCTTGGTGTTGCTTTCCTTCTTTCCTTCTTTGTCAACTTGGTTCCATGCTTTTGTCTTTCCACCTAGAAGCCTTACTGAGTTGAGCAAAAATCATCGTCTCATCTGTCTTTCCAAAACAGCTGGCAGTTATTTGGGCATGCATGAATTTTTTCATAATCTAACCCAAATTTTGTAACAACCTTCTTAGCCTCATAAAAATTTTTGGGCAATTCATTTCCATTTGGAATTGCTATGTGCAGAATATCAAGTAGATCTCCAAATGATTTATCAGTCCATTTGTTCATTGATTTTATGTTAAACAAAAGGACTAGTAAAGATAGCTGTGATAATTCACATCCTGGCCATAAAGCCTTCTCTGAATCTTTAACCAATTTATAAAATTCTTGTGCTTCTAAATTTGGTCCAGATACAGGTGTATTTGGCAAATCATTACCATCAGACATAGGCACGTCATCATATATATGTCCAAATGCATCATTAATTAATTGTTGCATGTGAGCATGCATTTCTTCATTCTGGGTGTGGGTTTTGATTAGCATTGTGTTCCTCAGAAGACTCACCATGAAAAACCCATTTGTCATAGCTCAAGTATCCCATTGCATACCAAATGGCTATATACTTCATCCTTTGATAATAGATTAGTGTGGATGCATGTGTCACATGGACAAAGAATCTTGGTATCTTCCGCTTATCTTTATATACAAATTCAAGAAATCCATTTACGCTTGACTAAGCTGCTGTTCGGATCCATTAGGATAACATAAAAGCAACTTGATGGCTTCTATATCCATTACGACCTTTGTATAAAAGTTCAGTTATTAATACCGATGTAAATTACTAATAATCGTAAGGTTTTGCCATATAATTTTTTTTCAGTTTTTATTTATTTATTTTCCAACTTTCATACGGCAAGAACACAATTATCGTTATATGAATGTCTAACATGACAATTACATCAAGCCAAACAGTACTATTAAGTTCTACAGGAAGGTTTCCTTGTACTCTGACCTGAAAAAAATTCATCGAAACTGAAATTGAATCAAAATTCAAACCATCTTTGAAGGGCTCAACTCTCTATCACCGCTCAGCGCTCACTGCTTTGCACCTTGGCTGCAGTCTGCTGACGATCGATGGTCTGTTGCAAGTCTTGGCCCTCGGCTCGGTGGGCGGTGGCTCGGCCACGGTGCTCACTGCACACAACACCAAGCAACCATAACACGACGCCCGATGGCAGCGGGGAGGTCGAGGAGCCGGAGCTCAAGAGGAAGAGCAAGCAGCGGCGTGGGGAGGGGAGGGAGGGAGGCGGCGGCGCGGCGGCAAGCGGCATGCGTTGGGGGGGGACGCGGCGTTAGGTAAGAGCGGCGGCGTGGGGGGAGAGCGGAGGCGGCGTTGGGTAGGGAGGCGGCGTGGGGAAATCTTGGCGTGGGGGGGCGGAGGGGAGGCGGCGGCGGCGGGCGGCGGCAGCGTTGAGGGAGGGACGCGGTGGCGTTAGGTAGGAAGCGGCGGGGAGGGAGGCGGAAGGGCGGCGCGGGTAGGGAGCGGCGGCGGGGGAGGGTACCGGCGGCGTGGGGAGGGCGTGGGGATCTTGGCGGCGTGGGGGGGGCGGAGGGAGCAAGCGTGGGCGGAGGGAATCGGGAAAGGCCGCCGCAGCGTTGAATTAACAGAAAAACAATCGGCCCGGGGGAGAGATTTGTATTACAGTAGTATTTTGTAATTATTTCAGCGGTGCTAACCAATTGTTCATTCCGCAAATTTTTCACGAAAAAAAAACTAGGTATTTTAAATATTTACAACGCATAAGATTGCAACGCATGTTATCTGTAGCCATCAACATGATTTACGACGAATAGATTTCGCAACACATATTATGCGTAGCCATAGTATTACTTCGCAACGCATGCATAAAGCGTTGTAACGTATGCGTTGGTAAAGGGGTGTTCATGTTGTAGTGATTGTGGATATCGGTGAGTATTTTGGGTGGCTCCGAGTGCTCGTGATGTCTATGGTTAGCCGTGGAGGTTTTGTGAACCCTAGGGTGGCTCAAGGTGTTCTTGAGTTGGTGTTCAGAGGGAGATCTTGGAGCCCTAGGGAGGTCTTTGGGAGCTCTGGAGTTGGTGCTCCAGAGAGGTCTTGGGAGAGGTCCTGGTCGTGGGTGTGGCCAGACCTCCCCCAAGTGGCCTTGGGAGCTCTAGAGTTGGTACTCCAGAGAGGTCTTGGGAGAGGTCTTGGTCGTGGGTGCGGCCAAACCTCCCCCAAGTGGCTTGGGAAGTGAGTTGGTGCTCACTCCCCCCCTCTTTTCAAACAAATGTACTTATCTATTATTGTTTCAAATTGAGCTTTTCAATCTATAGATGTTATTTACTGTCAAACTTTGCTTTTTGCAACTAACCCTACCGCTCTCATTGTTAAGCCAATGCATGAATATTATTTGCATAATTGCTCCCTGCGATTTGCTGAGTACATTTAAAGTACTCATGGCTTAAGCCCTGTGTCAAAGCAGTGTTCGAAGATGAACATGTGTAGGGATGCTCAGACCTCTTCGAGGAGGAGTTCTTTGATGACCCGGCTGCCTAGGATGTCCTCTACTTGACAGCCTGTAGGCTTGCCGAATGGCTTGGAAGCGTTTTGTGTTTCTGCTGTAAAGGTTCCCCTTTTGTCGGTTTTGTAAGCCCAAGTTGGCAAACTTCTATAAGCAAGCTTTGACCATAAGGTCTTGTTTAATGCAAGGTTTAATTTGTCTGCTTCATCTATTGTTTGGCCGTGTGCTTGTGATTATACCTAAGTATTTTGTGTGAGCTATCATCGGTTCTCCTAGGACTGGCTCAGTACACAGAGGCCGGGCCTCCAGGAGGTCTTTGGATCTCCTAGGAGGTCCTAGCGGACCTCCTCTCAGGGTATGCTACGCGGTACTACCGGACCTCCTTGCGGTAGTACCGGTGGTGCAAAAAAAGGGGGGTCCTCTCGGACCTCCCTATGCTCCCTTGAGAGCACTATCCCTGTATATCCTGAGAAGGTCCTCACAAAGGTGGTATCAGAGCCCTGGTCGACTATAGGACGTGGCCTTAGATAGAAAGGTCGTTTTAGTTAAGTCTTAAAAGCTATTTTCTAAATCAAACCAACTTTATAACTTGTTTGGTGGTTCTTTCTTATCTTGTTCTATGTTGTTCTTATCTTGTCTTAAATCTTTTCTCATCTTATACTACTTCATTCTTATCTTCTTCTTTGGTTCTTTTGTCTTACCCCCCCTCCTCTAGAACCTTGTTTTCAAGTTTTAACCTGACCTTCTTATCACTATAACCTCTAATAGGGCTGTTTTCCTAAGGCTAGGTTGGTAGTGGTCCCTTTGAGCTTTAGCATCGCTTAGTTTGGGTCAGTAGGACCTTTGCCTAAGTCTTGCTGCCTCTTTTGACCTTCTGGCCTTTTGCTTTCAAGTGTAACCAAGTCACCCCTAATGGGCTAATCCATCTTTCTCTCTTGCTCTAACTTATCTTTGTGCTATTCCCTCTTATCTATTATGCTTTCTTTCTTATCTATTAAACCAAAGAGGTTTTGTGCAGATGGTTCAAACCTGTCAATCAGCAAGTCAGAATGAGGCCTCAGAGCAGTTGCCTCCACCACCTCCTCCTCCAGTGACAGTGGCAGACCCAGGTTTGGGGCAGTTTATGGCAGCACAAGCTCTAATGATGAGTTCCATGATGTAAAACATGAATCAAATGATGGCCCAGCAAAGTCAGACCACCACTGCATTGCTTGCCATGACGAGCCAAAACAGTCAAGCAGCGGTTGTGCCGCCACCTCCACCCTCGGTTCATCCTCAATCAAGGTTGTCAGAGTTTATGAAAACTCGCCCAACCACCTTTTCAAGCTCCCCGGAGCCTCTGGATGCGGATGATTGGCTGAGATCAACTGAGAAGAAGCTGAATATTGCCCGCTGTGAAGACAGAGAGAAGGTCTTGTTTACATCACATCAATTAGAAGGTGCCGCAGCCGAGTGGTGGGACACTTTTTGTGCCTCTCATGTTGATTCCCAGAGGATTACATGGGTTGAGTTTGCAGCAGCTTTTTGCCATTCCCATGTCCCTGATGGGAAGGTTGAGATGAAGAAAAATGAGTTTCGGGACCTTAAACAAGGCAATATGACTGTGAGTGAGTATCTCACCAAGTTCACTCAGTTGTCATGTTATGCCCATGAAGATGTTGCCACTGATGATGCACGCCAGAAGCGCTTTAAGCGAGGTCTCCATCCCAGCCTGAAAGTTCAAGTCATTGGCAATGACTATCCTGATTTTCAGCATATGGTAAATAAAGCTTTGCTCATTGAAGAATCTCACAGGGAGCTTTCCGAGGCTTACAAGAGGAAGATGTCACCCTCTAGTGCTCAACAAAGACCTCCTCAGTGTGCTAAAACTTTTGTGCAACACCAACCTAGACGCCAAGGACCTCCTGGACCTCCCAGGACCTCTGCCAAGACTTCCCGTTCAGCTGTCCCAAGTCAGCGTCGCTTCACTAGCAGCAGCAATCAGCCTTCAAAGTCCTCTCCAGCAGCAGGGATCACTTGCTTTAAGTGTCATCAAGTGGGGCACTTTGCTAGCCAATGCCCACAAATGACTCAAGCAACCACTGGGACCTCCTCTTTAGGACCTCCCCCTGCTAGGACCTCCCAGCAAGCCGTAGGACCTCCTCAAGCTAAGACCTCTCAATCTTTTGGAAGGGGTCGTGTGAACCATGTAGCCGTAGAGGAAGCTCAGACCTCCCTAGATGTTGTACTAGGTATGTTCCTAGTAAATTCAGTGCCAGCTGTAGTTTTATTTGATTCAAGAGCTTCACAATCGTTTATTTCTCAGAGTTTTGTTGTTAAGCACCAGTTTCAAGTTGTTGCTCTTAAGTCTACCTTGTTGGTTCAATCCCCCAGTTCGGAGTTAAGAACGAACCAGGGTTGTCCACAAGTTAAATTGGTCATAGAGGGAGTAGAATTCTTGGCCAACCTTATCCTTTTGGACACTAAGTCTTTAGATGTGATCTTGGGTATGAATTGGCTTGCAGACCACCATGCAATGTTGGATTGCAGTGGTAAGAGCATCTTTTTGACCAGCCCTAGTGGTGTCACAGTCAAGTTTGAAGCCTCCTCAGAGAAGCTTAAAGGAGTTCTAGCTTGCAGTGCCCAAGTTCTAGCATTGAAAGATGTCCCTGTGGTCCGAGATTTTGTAAATGTGTTCCCTGATGAGCTCCTAGGAATGCCACCAGATAGAGATCTTGAGTTTGTAATTAACCTTGTTCCAGGGACTTCCCCTATCTCCAAAAGACCTTATAGGCTGCATGTTGATGACCAAGTAGAGTTGAAGCAACAGATTGAAGACATGTTGAGCAAAGGTTTCATTAGACCTAGCTCCTCACCTTGGGAAGCTCTAGTGATATTTGTGGCCAAGAAGGATGGTACTCAAAGAATGTGTGTGGACTATCGAGCTCTCAATGAAGTCACCATCAAGAACAAGTATCCGCTGCCAAGAATTGATGATTTGTTTGATCAGTTGAAGGGAACTGCAGTGTTTTCAAAGATAGATTTGAGGTCAGGGTACCACCAGCTTAAGATACGCCAAGAAGACATCCCCAAGACAGCTTTTTTAACTAGATATGGGCTGTTTGAGTTCACTGTTATGTCTTTTGGGCTGACCAATGCCCCTGCTTATTTTATGAACTTGATGAATAGAGTGTTTATGGAGTATCTTGATAAGTTTGTCATTATCTTCATTGATGACATCCTTGTGTATTCCAAAAGTGAAGAAGAGCATACAAAGCACCTCTTTTCGGTTTTGGAGAAGCTTAGAGTTCACCAACTCTTTGCTAAATTTAGTAAGTGTGAGTTCTGGTTGAAGGAAGTGGTCTTTTTAGGACATGTGCTGTCCGAAAAAGGGGTCTCTGTCAACCCTAGTAAGGTCCAAGATGTGCTCAATTGGGAACCTCCTAAGTCAGTGCCTCAAGTTCGAAGCTTCCTTGGTATGGTAGGATATTACAGAACGTTTATGGAAGATTTTTCTCGAATAGCAAGACCTCTTACTCTGTTATTGAAAAAGGAAAGGAAGTTCTCATAGACCTCTGAATGTGAACAAAGTTTTCAAGAGCTCAAGAGAAGGTTGACCTCTACACCAGTTTTGATATTGCTAGATGTCCGGAAGGATTTTGAGGTCTACTGTGATGCATCAAAACAAGGTCTTGGTTGTGTCTTGATGCAAGAAAGAAGAGTGGTAGCTTATGCCTCACGACAGTTAAAACCTCATGAAGCAAATTACCCTACGCATGATCTAGAGCTAGCCACTGTAGTGCATGCTTTAAAGATTTGGCGCCACTATCTTATTGGAAACCGATGTGAAGTCTGCACAGATCACAAGAGTTTAAAGTACATATTTACTCAAGCTGATTTGAATATGAGGCAGAGAAGGTGGTTAGAGCTAATTAAAGACTACAATCTGGGAATTCATTATCACCCCGGCAAGGCCAACGTGGTAGCTGATGCTCTAAGTAGAAATGTTTATAGCAGTACATTGATGGTCAAAGAAAGTCAGCCTATTTTGTATAAAGAATTTCAGAAACTCAGACTTGAGATAGTTGAATAAGGGTTTTTGGCAACTTTGGAAGTGTAGCCTACCTTGCAAAAGTAGATTAGGGCAGCTCAAGTTGAAGTTGCAGACATTCAAGAGATCAAGGCCAACATGAGAAAAGGGAAATCTTTGAGATTTTTAGAAGATGATCGAGGGACCGTATGGTTTGACAAGAGGCTATGTGTGCTAAATAACATAGAACTCAAGAAGATTTTACTAAAAGAAGCCCATGAAGCATTCTATTCCATTCACCCTGGAGCTACAAAGATGTATCAAGACATCAAGGAGATGTACTGGTGGCCTAGTATGAGGAGAGAAATTGCAGAGTATGTAGCCAAATGTGATACTTGTCAAAAAGTTAAGGCCATTCACCAAAGACCTGGAGGTCTTTTGGTACCTTTACCCATACCCGAGTGCAAAATGGGAAGAGGTCGGGATGGACTTTATAACTGGTTTACCGCGAACCCAAGCTGGTTTTGACTCTATATGGGTCATTGTAGATCATCTAACCAAAATGGCTCACTTTATTCCTGTGAAGACCACCTATTATGGAGACAAATTGACAGAAATCTACATTGCAAAGGTTGTGTGTCTACATGGTGTGCCAAAGAAGATAGTGTCAGATAGAGGATCTCAGTTCACCTTCAAATTTTGGCAAAAGCAACATGATGTTGTGGGCACAGACCTCAATTTCAGCACAGCTTATCACCCTCAAACTGATGGCCAAACCGAAAGGGTCAATCAAGTACTAGAGGACATGTTGAGAGCTTATGCTCTAGAAAAGCAAGAAAGTTGGGACCGAATGTTACCCTATGCTGAGTTCTCATACAATAACAGCTACCAAGCAAGCCTCCAGATGTCTCCTTTTGAAGCTCTTTATGGAAGAAAGTGTAGAACACCCTTGTACTGGACAGAGACTGGTGAAGGACAAGTTCTTGGACTAGACCTATTGAAAGAAGCTGAAGTCCAAGTGAAGTCAATAAGGGAGAAGTTGAAGACTGCGCAAACTAGGCAAATGAGCTATGCTGACAATAGACGTCGAGATCTAGTTTTTGCTCATGGAGATCAAGTATACCTCAAAGTGTCACCTCTCAAAGGAATGCGACGTTTCAGAATCAGTGGGAAGCTTGCTCCAAGATTTATTGGACAATTTCCCATTCTTGCCCGAAGAGGTGAAGTAGCCTACAAGATAGACCTTCCCCCTCAGCTTGCTGGAGTGCACAATGTATTTCATGTCTCTCAGTGGAAGAAGTATTTAAGAGTGCCAGAAGAGCAAATGCCCTTGGAAGCTGTGGACCTCCAAGAAGACCTCACCTACAGGGAGCAACCCATCAAGATCTTGGATGTGTCCGAGAGAGTCACAAGAAACAAGACCATCAAGCTTTGCAAAGTGCAATGGAACAACCACACTGAAGCAGAAGCAACTTGGGAGCACGAAGAAGACCTCAAGAAGGAATTCCCGCACCTATTCTCTAGTAACCTAAATCTCGGGGCCGACATTCCCTTAAGAGGGGAAGGTTTGTAACGTCCCGTTTTTCCTAAGATTTCTTGCCGTTTTCAAAGCTAAAAAGGAACCATTCGGTTTATTCACCTGCTCAAGCTTAATTTGGGATTTTGGAAATTTGGGAGTTTAACTTGACCTAACCAAACCTCAACTAAGACTTTTGGTTTGTGTTCTTGTACGGGCAAGCAATTTGCACATACATTTGAACACCGCGCTCTCTGAGAAAATCTCAAAGCCGCCTCATCTTTTTAGGCAAGAACGGCAGCTACCCCAATCCAACAACCGAGCCGAACAAATCATCAACACACACACAAACAACGAATCGACAAACCACGCTCCAAGGAGCCGCAAACAATCAAGAGATTTAGACTAAGAGCGAAGACCAAGCGGTATTGCTCGAGATCTGGTTTTACGGGCAAAAGGCAAAGAAACTTTGGTCACAGCGCAGATTAGAACCAAGATCTGCGAGAACATAGTAGCAACAAGAAAAAGCAGCTGACACAGAAAGCGGAGAATAAACAAACATCATCTCATATTGATCTAAAGGAAGAGATACATGATTGACACAAGAGGAATGATTACATGGTGGATCAACTCATCTTCTCCTTCCCCCAACTCAAGAAACTCAAGAACACACACACTCTCTACAAGTTTCTTGGAGAGGAGAAACACACACACACTAGCTCTCACTCGGCTCATGTCAATACTCGGCTCAAACCCTCACTACACTGCCCTCACCCTCTGCAAGCACACACACTAGAGCTCTACTCTCGGCTCATCCCCACCTTGTTCTCAAGAACACACAACCAAGCGACATGAGGCTCTACAAGGAGACACGACAGAGCACTCCACACGACCGGCACACTACCACTACACGCTATCCACTCATTTGGGCGCTTGCCTGCTAGCTTGGGCGCTTCTTGCACACAAGCTCACTCATATCCTCAAGCGACAAATCAAGAATTGCAGTCCTTGACTCACATGTTTGCTCCACCCACAAATGAGGCAAAAGTCATGGTCAACATGACCAGATTTGGAGGAAAAACCAGCCCTCCTCTCATGCTTGAGTCAAATCTCCAATTTGCCCTCAAGCACCTTCAGGAAGCTTCGCATCCGGTATCTTGACCGTCTGGACCTCGACTCCTCCACGAGTCTAGTCCGGTCCGCTAAATCATCGCCGTCGTATCCGTCACGGGCGTTCGATTCCTCGTCTCCCGACTCATAACCACCTCAAAGACCTCGATCATCTTGGCATCTTTGACCGTGCGGACCTCGACACCTCCTGTGTCTAGTCCGGTCCTCTTCGCCTCACCATGACCTAGCTCAAGTCCTGCGATCCACGAGACAAGCAACCCATCACATAGCACCGCCTAAGCAGTATAATCCACATTAGCACAGATAAAGGTACTCAACCCCGAATACGAAACAAACTCAAAACTCACTAAACCGATAGTCAATTACTCATCACAAACATGGGAACACCTCCACATGGTCTCTCAATCTCCCCTTGATGAGTATATTGACAAACCAAAAAAAGCAAAAGTTGAGTTTGTTTGAAAGTCATACATGGTTCAAGAAAAGAAATTGATGCTAATGACCATGTAGGCATAAGGAGTAAAAGAAAGAGCAAGTTTTCCTCAAACACTCCCAAAACTCTCAAAAGTGACTTTTCTCCAATATTCTCCCCTTTTGGCAATAGAGTCATCAAGATACAAAAGAGAATATAGCATGGTGGTTGAATGTTATGCAATGCTAAGCAATTAGAGCCATGAAGATTATCCAAAATGACTATTCGAGTATTACACCAAGCCATAACTTATATGAAAGCTATCAATATCATTACAAGATATGCATAATCAAGCCAAGCCACGTAAGTAACAATATGAAGATTAGATGAATTTCTTAGCATGTCAAGCCACTCAAGAGAATAGTCTAGCTAGAGGTATCCAAGGATGATGCAAACCATGTCAATAACCTAAGTGGAACCAAGAAGCTAGAATTGAGTCAATTTAGAGTGCTATTAGTTCAAGAATGAATCATTTGCATGCAAGTACTAAGCAAATTTAGCCCAAATCACATATTTTCATTTGAAATTGATAATTTTGGTGATGTGCTAGATCTCAAGCCTTATCGACCATTCCAAGCGAGAAGCTTAAGGAGATGATCTAGGTCATCCAAAACTCCCCGAGTTCATGCCTAGTGCAATGGCAAGCGATCTCATGAGAAAGAATTGGTGAGATCGGTTCTTTCGCACATAAAAGATCTTTTGCTTTCTTAAATAAGTGTACTCACTCATGTTTCATCATGACACTAGCATAGCTCAAACTAAAGCTCAATTAAAGATTCAAGACTCAACTTAGCCTATTTGACATGGCATGAATCATAAGAGGATAACTAAAGATAGACTAGCCTCAAGAGCTAACATGACATGTCTTAGTTCAAGTTGTGCAATTTTAATTAACTTAACAATGGCAAAGGCTTGGCGACACATATGAAGCAATGATAAATCGGCGATTAAGCATAATCATGGCAAGATGTAATGCATTGAAGCATGTCATATATGGATAATAGTCAAGGCTCCATGTAGTTATATTACAATGCACAATGCTAAAAAGCAAGAAAATCGGCTCCCCTCAACATGTGAAGCAATGTTTAGTTCAAGTTGAGTTATATCAATATTAAGCTCGAAGCTCCCAAATGAACTCTCCCTGAACCAAAACAATAAAAGCGAGAAGTGGCAAAGAAATCGAGACAAAGCGGTCCTTAAAGCATAGACAAGATATAGAGAATACTACATGGCTCGGTGACTCTCATCTACCCCATATGACACTAGGACTATCAATCGCCTTGGCTAACACACTAAGGAGCAAACACGTTCCTGTCTACCCAAGGGTGGCCCAACCCTTGCTAGAACCTATAAGAAGTGAGTAAGCTCAACCTAGTGAGAAGAGGCGACTAATAAGCAACATCCTAGAGCATAAGATGAGAGGAAGAAGTCTAAGCAACTAGGCGAGAGAAACACTCTAATCTATGCTAGGAAGACTAACCCAAAATGCATCCCGAATGCAATGCGATAGTAAGAACAATGACATAATATACAAGATAAGCAATAAAGCACAAAGCTCCCCTCACTACTGATCCATAAGGACAAACCACCCCAAGCTCTCCCATAAAGGTGAAAACCTAGAGCTATCCAAAGGCTTGGTAAAGATGTCGACCAATGGCGGTCACTCTCCTGGCTGGAGCACTATATCACCCTTCTCCACATGGTCTCTAAGGAAGTGATATGGGATATCAATATGCTTGGTCGAGAGTCTTTGCCTTGGGTTCTTAGCAATGTTAATAGCGAAGTGTTATCACAAAAGTGGAACACTTTCTATAACTAACCCAAAGTCCTTGAGGTCGAAGCCATCAAAGTATCTGGCTGCGACAATGGCGGCGACAACATACTCACCTCTGCGGGATCATGCAACACCGGATTGCTTCCTAGAAGACCAAAGCGAGAGAAGTGCCAATGAATTGGACAGTGCGGAGGTGCTCTTCCTATCTATCCTCTGACCCGACAAAGTCTGCGTCAGAGTAGGCTCTAAGGAAAAGACAGGATGAGGAAGAGTACAGATACCATAGTCAATGGTAGCTCGAAGGTACCGAAGAATCGCTTCACCTTTGGCGGTGAGATCTGTGAGAGAAGCTCGGAATCGAGCACACAAACACACGGAGAAGTGTATGTCGGTCTCGGCGATGAGGTACAAGAGGAGCCAATCATCTTGCGATACTCCTTCGATCAACCGGCTCGCCATCCTCATCAGGTCAAGATAGGTCAGAAGCCATCGGTGTGGACACCGGCTTACCATCACTCATATCAAAGCGTCTCGGGAGGTCACGAGTGTACTTGCCCTGATGCAAGAAAGTACCTCTCCAGTCCGCTTGATCTGGAAGCCAAGGAAGAAGCTCAACTCGCCCATCATGCTCATCTCAAACTCGAGCTCATAACATCGGGAACCGAGAAACAAGAGTATGAGATGAGCCACCAAAGATGATATCATCCACATAAATCTGGACGAGTAGAAAGTCATTACCATGCCTGCGAATGAACAAGGTCTTGTCTACCTTACCCATCTCAAAACCATGACTCAACAGATAGGACTTAAGCCTCTCATACCAAGCTCTAGGGGCCTGCTTAAGTCCATACAAGGCTTTAGAGAGCTTGAAGACATGGTTAGGGTATTTGGGGTTCTCGAAACCTGGAGGCTGTCGGACGTAGACTTCCTCCTCAATAAGGCCATTGAGGAAGGCACTCTTCACGTCCATCTGGTAAAGCTTGAAACCCTTAGAAGGCTGCAAAGGCAAGCGAGATTCTAATGGCTTCAAGGCGAGCTCTGAGGGCAAGGTCTCCTCGAAGTCAGACCCTCAACACTGGGAAAACCCCGAGCGACCAATCTAGCCTTGTTTGGATGACAACCCCATCCTCACTGCTTGTTCTTGAACACCCACTTGGTTCCAATGATATTGTGACCTCGTGGGGGCTCAACAAGCGACCAAACCTTGTTTCTCTCAAAGTTTTCCAACTCCTCATGCATGGCATTGACCCAAGACTCATCAGAAAGAGCATGATCAACATCCTTGGGCTCGAAGGAGGCAATGAAAGCGAATGGAATGCAGAAAAGAGAGTGCAGATTTTGAGCGTGTGACACGCTCAAAAGATCTCAATGATGCGCTCTGAAGGATGCCTTCTCTGGATATGTCGGGAGGTCTGGATGAGAAGAAGAAGTGGCCTCTACCTCGTGTGCAGACGAGGCGGGGACAGAGCCACTAGCTCGGAGAAGCGGAAGGCAGGGTGATCACCTTGAGGTGCCGTGGAAGAAGGCATCTCAAGGGGAGGAAGAGGAGCTGGATCAGGTAAACAACCATCGTCTCCCTCGTCCTCATCATCCACAAAGATGGTCTCGGACTGCTCTAAAGAACCTGAGATATCTGGCCTAGTCCCCGGACTGGCCTCGTCAAAGGTCACCTCACAGGTTTCTACCATTTTGCTAGACTCGCAGTTCCAGACCCTATAAGCCCGCGAAGAAGTCGAGTAGCCTAGAAAGATACCATCACAGGAACGTGACTCGAACTTGTCTAGGTTCCCAGACTTCAGAATAAAGCACTTGCAACCAAACACACGAAAATGAGAGACATTGGGCTTTCGCCCGTATCTCGACTCATAAGTCTTGCGTGCAAGTGTGCCCTAAAAATACTCGATTTGAGACATGGCCGCGGTAGCTATAGCCTCACCCAAAACTTCCTCGGTGTAGAGTACTCATCAAGCATCGTCTGGCCATCTCGACCAAGGTGCAGTTCTTCCTCTCCTAGCGCCATTTCTTTGAGGGGCGTATGGAGAAAGAGGCGGTGCTCTACACTGTCTCACCGCAGAAACTCTCAAAGTAGGAATTCTTGAACTCCGTGCCATTGTCATCATGGATCGCTCGTAAGGCACCGGGAGCTCAGCAGAAGACCTACTAAAAGACCTCGAAATGTGTAAATGTCTCATCCTTGAGGCTAAGAAAAACACCCAAGAGTACCTCGAGAAGTCATCGACCACAACAAGAACATACCACTTCCCTCCTGCTTGTTGCTTTCATTTGGTCCAAGCTGTGTCCATGTGGAGCAAATTGTCCGGCATCGGTCATAGTAATCGTGGTGGGAGGATGAGAAGCGGCAACCATCTTGCCGCGCTTGGCATGGAGTGCAAACAAGATCTTTGACCATCTTGAGTTTCGCGGACCACGAATGAGATCATGGCCGCTAACTTTCGGGTCAAATGGTCAAATCAATATGACCAAGTCTCCTATGCCGTAAAAGAGAGATCGCGGGACTCGAAGCAACCAAACAGGAGAGGATCACGGAAGAATCAGAAAAATCAGCACGAAAGATCCTCCCATAACGAGAAATCCATAAACCGGACTACCAGAAGAATCAAGAATTTTGCAATTGTTTTTCTTAAAGCTCACCTCGAAACCGTCATCGATGGTCGAGAAAGCGAAAGCAAATTGTCTCGCAGACTTACTAACCAAGGCAACATCCTTAAGAATAAAAGAAGCATTAATCGCGACAAGACCTTTGGCGATGGCGCGTCCGACTGAAGCGTCTCCGAAGGTGATCGTCTCATCACCGGAGCGCGGGCTGGGGAGGAGAACCAGCGGAGTCTCCGGTCATATGGCGAGAACAACCGAGTCTACAAGCCAAACCTTCTCCTTCCCTACGGCGAACTGAGTCAAACAGAGTAAAGTCTCGATCTTGGGATAAATCAACGATGATTTTGGCACCCAATATCTTGAGTAACACGTCGGCGGATGAAGTAGTCAAGCCCGATCGACCTCTATCTACCCTCGCTCTCACTCACTACCAGAAGGTCTAAGAGCAGACCAGAAGTTCTTTGAGTCCGATCGCTCTGAAGGAGCGAGTCTGAGCACAACAGATTGAACACGCCATGGGTAGCTATCTCGATGGGGAAAGCGAGATCTACCCTCGGACGGCGGAAGTCACGATCAAAACAATTTTGAGGATGAAAACCGAAAACTTCGGAAAAACCAAGTCCTCGATCTTTGCACAAACCCATCGGAAGAAATAAGCCTAGACCTCGTGTTGGTCTTAGGTGCACTCAAGGTGCGGGGCCGACCACAATGCGCCTAAGAGACTCAACATGGTCTCTCTGCGATCTTGCGCGCTGAAGCATCGATCGACTGTGTGTCCATCCTTCTGACCGAAGGTGCAGTGATACTTCACCTTTTGAGAGGTAGAAGCAGCATGTGAAATTACCTTACTGTCAGAAATCCCCTGGACATAGCCCGCTGACTCGAAATGGACTTTCTCGGTCACAGGCTCGATCTCGATCACACACGGTGCTATGGGTCTGAGCACGGCAGGTGGATGCTTCCTCATGTCCTCAAAGAAGTTATATCCTAGACCTTGATTAAATCTGCAGATCTTAGATTGGTCTAGAATAAGATTGAGCTTCTTCTTGCCTCCTACAAATCTCTCGAGAGTGTTCATAAGGTCTTGACACTCCTAAAGAGAGAGGTGCAAGAAGAGCGGGGAAGAAGAGGCAAGAAGGTAAAGGAGCAAAAGAAGAACCAAAGCGAGAGGGAAGAATGGCTTGTGCACGCACAGCCGACTCTGAAGGGACAGTCCTACTGCTAGCCAGTTGGTTCACGTCGCTAAGCGTCTCAACCTTACCCTGGGGCTTCTCCCCCTTCTCCACAATCATATCACAAGCACAATGTGGCTTCTCTAGAAGGTTCTTAGTTAGCTTCACACATTTCTCATCCAAAGCAATCAAGTCAGATTTTAGTTTGTTACACTTAATGCATGGTGAGCTAACAGGGTCCTTAGAAGCAAACTTAGCCATCTTCCTTTCATGATCAATCATATCTTGAAACTGTTTGGAGAGCGACTTCAAGTTCGTGATTAACTTAGGGCAGTTCAAGCATGAATCAAACGGCTCAAGTAAAGAAGCTTGTAGTTGACAATTTTATGATCTGCCTGCTTTAAGTTCATCTTCAAGTTATTGCAATTTTCACAAGACTCGGGCTGATCAAGGAGCATGGCATAAGATCCTCTAGCAGCAATGTCCTTACCCTCACATGAGGTGGGAGAAGTAGTCTCATCGGTAATAAGTAGGGTATGAGCCATCCTACTCAACTCTAACTCAGCAAGCAGACTAACATTCTCCACCTTAACACTATCAAGTTTGGAGGACACACTATCATGTGAGGTCCTTAACTTCTCCATATCAACAAGCAAAGCGAGCATGTATCACAATCATCACTAGAAGGAGCGGATGTAAGAGCAATAATCTCTAGTGACGGTCTATCTATTTCCTTCTCTAACTCGGCACACCTAGCCTTAGCTTTAGCATGAAAACCTCCTAGCTTGAGAAAAGCATGATTGATTTGTTAGTAGGTGGGACATACCTCGTCCGAAGTCGAGTCTGTTCATTGTCGTTGAGTTCGCCATCGAGGGCCATGAAGCACATCTTGGGAGAAGTCGTCGCCGCCATCCTTGGGCTCTTGGTCACCCGTCCGTCATCGTCGCTCCATCCCTCCACCTCATTTGAGGTCGAGGTCGTCGAAGGCGGTGAGGGCCTTGATGGAAGAGCTTCTTGGCTTTGCGAAGTTGCGGAACTTCTTCTTCTTTGGGCGTCTGAGTGGAGGCTTCTTGTTGCAGTTCTTATCGGTGTAGTCGTTCTTGCCCGAACCGCCGTAGTCATTCTTGCCCTTCTCAAGCTTGGGGCGGTTTGCCGAATGTGGTTAGGGCCACCACACTCGAAGCAAATCACAGTCCTCCCTCTTCATCCCTCCTCCTCTTGTAAGCATGGGAAAACTTCCGAGCTAGGAGGGCATTGCTCATCCTCGATTGCTCTAGCGATCATCGATTCGCCACGAGAGAGCGACAAGGAGAAACCACAAGAAGAATCGAAGAAAGTCGGAAGAAAAGCGGGATCGGTGACCAAGGCCATCGATTGTGACTTCGACCGACGAGACAACGTCAATCTCGTGAGTCTTGGCGCGAGTCTGCCAGCGTCAAGAGTCGAGGTCGAGAGGTCTGTCGTGTCTTTGATGGTGGTCACTTTCATCTCCCACACGCGTAGATCGAGTCTTTGTAAGTATCGACGGCGTTGTCCGAAGTCGGGGTATGTGAGACCGACCGCTCGGAGGTTGCTCAAGATCTTGTGAAAGCAATAAGCACTCATCTAGGGACTCACCAAAGCAAGCATCTCAAATTTGTTGTATTCTCGTTTGAGCCGGTCTGTCGAACCGTCTTGATCTGGGTGGTGCCCTCATGGTATCGTCGAGGTCACCCAGATATCGTAAGGCGGACGACAGTGAGATATCTTGATCAAACTTCGCTCGACTCAAACCACGGATGATGATGTTCCTTGCCTTTGCATTCGCCTCAACATCGGCCATGTTCCGGCATTGATGTTCTCATCGGCGAGAGCAATGAATCGTACCTTGACCTTCCGCGGATGGCATACCCCTGGCTCGGATGTATGTCTCCATTCGGCTCTTCCGAAGGGGTGTCGATACCATCAGCAGGCGGCTTGGTCGAGTACTTGTCCATCGCCATGGCTCTTGAGACCGGTTAAGATCTATTGAAAAGAGCTAACCGCTCGATACCAATTGTAGGACGAAATGGCGAAGAGGGGGTGAATGTTGCTCTCTTTAAAATCGCCCCGAGAAAGCGTACACTAATTTTTTTTTGTTTTTTTTTAATTTAAGAAGAAGCAAAACAAAGTAATTCCTGAGAGCTAATTCTGCGAAACACGAACGCATGTGACATCTGAAAAATTCAGCATAAATCGAGAGACCACCGATAAAAATTCAAGCTGAAAATACCCATTTGTTTAATCTGCATGCAAAATGGTTGAAAATCAGCAAAAAAAAAACACGCCTTTATAGCGATCAAGTATGCATGCATAGCTCCACATAGACCGGCATGGGATTTTTTTTGGAGCTCGAATCACGGCATCAGCGAGACACGGAATAGAAAAAGCTGCGACCAAGAATGCAAAAGCGCGCAAGAGAAAAACGACAATTAACTAGCGCCTCAAGTCCATTTCTTGAAGGACAATCATTGCCCGATCCTTCCGATTTTGCGGGCGAGGATCAGCGGCGCCGCAGGCATCCATATTCTGCGTGAGCACACAGAACGAAAGCGAAAAAAACTCAAAATCCGGACTAACGGATCTCACGCATGCAAGAACGGAAACAAAAGAAATAGAAACAAGAGATAAAAAAGCTGCGAGCATTGATCGATTTTTGCGGACGAGAACCGACTCAACAAGCAAGCGGCAACCATAAAAATTAAGCGCTTTTCTACAAACTCCTCGAGCGCATCAACGAAAACCGATCGGATCTTTGAAGGCAAACCAACAAAACCAAAAGCGCCAACTTCTGGCGGTTGCTCCGGTTTTTTGCGGACGGGCAAGCAAAATTGCACATACATTTGAACACACGCTCTGAGAAAATCTCAAAAGCCGCGCTCATCTTTTTACAGGCGAGAACCAGTAGCTACCCCAATCCAACAACGAGCCGAACAAATCATCAACACACACACAAACAACGAAGCCCGACAAACACGCTCCAAGGAGCCGCAAACAATCAAGAGATTTAGACTAAGAACGAAGACCAGCGTATTTGCTCGAGATCTGGTTTTACGGGCAAAAGGCAAAAGAAACTTTGGTCACAGCAATGATTAGAACCAAGATCTGCAGAACATAGTAGCAACAAGCAATGACACACGAAGAGAGAATAAACAAACATCATCTCATATTGATCTAAAGGAAGAGATACATGATTGACACAAGAGGAATGATTACATGGTGGATCAACTCATCTTCTCCCTTCCCCCAACTCAAGAAACTCAAGAACACACACACTCTCTACAAGTTTCTTGGAGAGGAGAAAACACACACACACTAGCTCTCACTCAGCTCATGTCAATACTCAGCTCAAACCCTCACTACACGGCCCTCACCCCTTTGCAAGCACACACACTAGAGCTCTACTCTCGGCTCATCCCCACCTTTGTTCTCTACCGAACACACAACCAAGCGACATGAGCTCTACAAGGAGACACGCACAGAGCACTCCACACACCGACACACTACCACTACACAGACTATCCACTCATTTGGGTGCCCTTCGCTAGCTTGGGCGCTTCTTGCACACAAGCTCGGCTCATATCCTCAAGCAGCAAATCAAGAATTGCAGTCCTTGACTCACATGTTTGCTCCACCCACAAATGAGGCAAAAGTCATGGTCAACATGACCAGGATTTGGAGGAAAAACCAGCCCCTCCTCTCATGCTTGAGTCAAATCTCAATTTGCCCTCAAGCACCTTCAGGAAGCTTCGCATCCGGTATCTTGACCGTCTGGACCTCGACTCCTCCACGAGTCTAGTCGAGTCCGCTAAATCATCGCCCGTCGTATCCGTCACGGGCACGTTCAGTTCCTCGTCTCCCGACCAAGAACCACCTCGTGACCTCGATCATCTTGGCATCTTTGACCGTCTCGGACCTCGACACCTCCGTGTCTAGTCCCGGTCCTCTTCGCCTCACCATGACCTAGCTCGAAGTCCTGCGATCCTACAGACAAGCAACCCATCACATAGCACCGCCGCGAAGCAATTATAATCCACATTAGCACAGATAAAGGTACTCAACGAATACGAAACAAACTCAAAACTCACTAAACCGACCGTCAATTACTCATCACAAACATGGGAACACCTCCACATGGTCTCTCAGTTCTTTGTCCTGTTGAGGTTTTCCGGTGCTCTCTAGTTTTAGCTCTCTTTCCTTTGTGTGCTCTGTGTGCCCTCCGTTTAAGTCCTCTGGACCTCCCCTGTGTTCATAGGACCTCTTCTAAGTCCTCTGGACCTCCTCTGTGCTCATAGGACCTCCTTGGAGATTCTTTGGACCTCCTCTTAGCTTGGATCTTTCCTTCTCTTTTAATCTAGATTTCCTTTGTTGGTTTGAATCTCTTTAAGGTTTAGACCTCCCTCTCTATTTGAATCTACCTTTGGTTCTGACCTCCCTCTTTGGGTCACAACCACCTCGAGTGGTTCTCTGTGAGAACCCGGGGTATTAAACTTGTAATACTTAACCATCAAATTGGTCTTAGCATTACAAATAAAATATCCCGATTCTTGGCGTATATGTACTTCCCAAAATTGCAGTACACATACCCCACACAAAAATTAAGCATCCATTCCATACATAAGTCATTACATTACCAAGTCTACAAGATTACGACACAAGGACATACAAGTTCATATTACAAAAGTAGGGTCGACCGACCAAATGACAAGGTAAATAACCAAAGTAGCAGAGGAAACATAAGCCATAAGATGGCGATAAACAAAAACCAAACGGTTTGCCATTACCCACAAGGCAACCGACTGGAAACGTCCAAGCTAGTCGTCGAAGGCAAAGTCGAAGTCGGTCTTACAATAGTTAATCCCTTAGGGATCAACCTCCTCTGCAACAATTAATTAAGCAAAGCAAATGATTACAAAAATGTACTCGCAAGACTTACGTGTAGTGTAACAGCCTATACATAGCTACATGCAAGCTTAATCAATGGAGAAGGCTTTAGGTTCATTTTCAGCATAAAGCAAGTTTTCATTTGCAATAATGTAATACATTTAAAGCAGTTTTAACAATCTATTTTTATCGTTCAAATATCCGTGAGACAATATATAATAACAATATTACAACCTGGAGGTGACTAACCCAATAGCCACCACAACAATAGCATGAATTCCCAATTCGTACCACCCACAACAAGTTTTAATTAAAAGGTTATAGTCTAGTTCTTGTACGACCTTACCAAGCATGTCCATAACCTAGGACGAGGCTATTCGAATAGTTTGAACCCTACAGGGGTGTACCAATGTACCCACACGTCAGACCGTCTTTTTGCCACATGATTAAACACACTACCTTTAGTATGCCGGCACGGCTAAGTCCTACGAGACATTTCCAATGGATTGTGGTAATTAAGAGCCGTCCGTATGGGGGTTAACCCTTAGTGAAATACCTCCCCGGCTCTCACCAAGGACCCATACGAAGAGTAGGATACATCGGCCCAGCTCAAGCCGTTGTGGATGCTCCCGTCCTTTCCCATGTTGCATATAGCCATATGTACAACCCACCATGCGACTCATTAATTAACACCCCCCAAAGTACTTAGTCAAGAGAGGCTCCATATTGTAAAATCCCAACTGTATAATTTGGGTTAATCAAGTACAATTATATGTGTAGAAATTAAAACTTTTTCTCACAACTTGAAAACCCCTAAAATCTCATGTAATTCTTGTCCAAGAGTTGTGTAATCCAAAAACACAAAGCTATTGTTGACCAAAAGTCAAATTCCTTTTCCAATTATCTTAAATCTTGTGCCAAATAATTGGAAAGTATTTTCTTTGGTCCTAAAACTGAGGTGGGACCCCTCTGAAAAATATCATGAGTTATAACACTTGTTGATAATTTTTGGAGGCAAAACAATCCTTTAAGCAACCTTCATGAATTTCCTGAGAAAAATGCATTGCATAATAACCTCTGAAAATTTTATGCAAGGTTGATCTCATTGTCAGCAAGCTCCAGTTAAAATTTCATCAAATTTGGAGTTCATGTGCTATCTCAAATAATTCTGCTAAATTTCAGCTGTTAAAAACTAAAATTTAAAGCCTACACTATTCCTTGGGCTAGCCATGTTCAAGCTGGTCCAGCCCAACCATGTCTGCACCTCACCAGACCTCCCTGGAGGTCTGTGACGTTAGGACCTCCCTTAGGACCTCCCCTAGGTTATCTCAGCCGTTCATGACCTCCCCGGGTAGATCTTGACCGTCAAGGTCCTCCCTCGGACGATCTGAACCATCGAGGACCTCCCTTGGAACATCTGGACCGTCCAGGACCTCCCCTGTGAGGTCTTGACGATGTAGATCTTCCTCGGGGAGATCTTGGTAGTTTAGATCTTCCTTTGGAAGATCTCAGCCGTTGAGGACCTCCCCCATCGTTGTGGTCCGTTGGATTTTCCATCTACGGCCACGACCTCTCCACACCTCGCGCATGTGCGTTACTAGGAGGTCCAGGACCTCTGGACCTCCTGAGCGCGTGTGCGTTGTTCACCTGGGAGGTCTGAGCCGTTAGATCTATGATCTGTGGCTCACGTCCTCCCATGTCCTTATGGGTTTTAGAAATTCCAGTGAGCTCTAGTATAAACTGAAATAAGGTATAAACTTTAGAATTCCATATCTTTTTCATTTTTAATCCAAATGAGGTCATTCAAAGTATGTTGGCTCTGTCTTGGACTTGACTTTAATCCAAAAATGATTGTAAGTTGAGTTCAACTCCAGAGCACAGTTTGCCATAAGATTTTAAAACCAACTTTAGAATATACACTTAAATCAATGCTTAACTTGTAAAATACAAAACTAATGCTCGGTAGATTATTTTTGAGTGAGACCAACTTTGTTGGTTTCCTCTAATAATGAACTCACTGTGAAAATTAGTTTTGAGCTTGTTGCTGTTATAAAAATGAGGACTTGTGCATTATAATTTTGTTCAAGTTCTTGTTTTTGAAAATTTGTAGAGAGTGCAATATAGCTCCAAATGAGGTGAACTCAATTGTGTTATTCATCTCATGAGGTGCTGGTTTTACGGTAAAAATTTCAGCTTCACTACTTTTCTAGAAAATGTTGCCTCACAATTAAATTAGTGAATAGTGCAGTTTGGTAATTTTTAGGGCTGAGCAGAATTGTTTTGCTCATATCTTTTGCATTGAGAATCCAAATCCATTGGTTCTTGTTGCAAAATTTCCTAAAAATCATCCCCTTGCTGCTGTAGAAAATTCAGGGTATTTGGAGTTTGTTTGCTGTGCTGTCTTTGTTGCCTTTCATCGTTCTTATCGGTTCTTTATCGCTTTTCCGTTAGGTTTCGACATTTGTGGTGATCCCGAGAGCGACCCTCTGCCACAACTTGGCCAGCAACAGCAAGGCAAGCAGTTTGATCATTTCCATCATTGTCCCATTACTTTAAAGCTTAATATATTGTTTTACTTCTATGTATGCATGCTACTTTGTGTTAAATGTCGCTAGCAAGCCTATAGTTGCATAATCTGTAGGAATTGTTTATCCTCTACTACCATGAGCCTAGGTTATTTGCTGTGGTGGGAGCTCGTTGGATGAGCTCCTATCACTTAGTAGTTTCGATTTAAATTGCTTAGACATGCTTAGTTTTCGGTAGAAATGGGCGATCATCGACTTAGTCGATGGTCTTGATCACTCAAAACTGATTATTACTCCTATATGTCCAGCACTTGTGCTTTGACTAATTGTAAAATCAAAAATGAAAATAAAAGATCGATTTAGACTTGGGCATATTGGATGGATGGCGTGGTTTTTGGATGTGGTGGTATGCTGGGTCCCTAAGGACCGAGTACTTGGGTCACTAAGCCAGCGATTTGGCGAACTAACCACGTGAGGGGCATATGGAACCCCTCTTGACTAAGTACTCTAGGAGGTGTTAATTATGAGCGAGCTCGGTTGGTGTGTTTTCAAAAACAAATGTATATGTATAGTGTGGGAGGAGCATTAGCTTAGGGAAGGTTGTGTGATGTCTCCTTCTCCCGTGGGTTGTGCAGCTCGTAATTAGCATTCATCCTTTGGAAAGGTCTCGTAGGACTTAGCCGTGCACAACACACCTTCGGAAGTGTGCGTAAAGGAAAGGCGATGCGGCGTGTGGGTACAGTGGTACACCTGCAGGATAAAACTATTGAATAGCCTCGTCCTAGGTTATGGACATGCTTGGTAAGGTCGTTCAAGACTAGACTACAACCTTTAATTAAAACTTGACATGGTTGGTATGAGCAGGGAGTTCATGCTATTGTTGTGGTGACTTGGGTTGGTCACTTCGAGGTTGTTCTTGTTGTTGTTATTATGTTATTTATCTCGTTGTTATTTCAACAATTAAAATGCTTTGTCAAATTGCTTTCAATCTACTATATTATTGCAAATGAAACTTGCTTTATGCTAAAATGAGTCCAAAGCCTCATCCACTTAAATAAAGCTTGCATATAGCTAAATTATAGTTACATTATCTTACGTCGGTCTTGCGAGTACAATAAACAATTTATTGTACTCATTTGCTTCTTAACAACTTTGTTGCAGAGGAGGTAGAGCCCAAAGGGCTTTACTTTTGTGATTTGTCTTGGTGGTTGGGAGAAGCGACTAGCTTGGCGGTCCGGTCAGTTGCCTTGTGGGCTAAAGGCACACTGGTTGGCTCTTATTTTGGGCCATCTTTATGGCACTTTTGCTTTCGCTGTTATCTTTTTGTAATTATTGCTATTTGGCCTAAGGGCCTCTCTTTTGTAATATCTATTCCATATTAATGTTAACTTCTGGTTTGTTGCTTATGTACTATGTGTTGTATGGAATTGATGCATTCTTTTGTTGTGAGGTATGTGTACTGCATTCTAGGAAGTATACATCTCTCGAGACCGAGTTTATTTGGTTGATAATACTAGGGTCAATTGGATGACTAAGTATTATGAGCCGAATAAAGCGTCGAGTCTCACAAAAGTTAGTATCGAGCCGTTATGACCGTAATAGCGCAAGCTTGGTAGATCCTTAGGATATTTTGAAAACCTATTTTCAAAGCATCAAACGAGTTTTGAAAGCTTAGGTAAATTCTCGGATTTTATTCCTTACCTATCTTAGCTTTCTCTTCTCATCTCACTCTAATTTGAGTTTTAAAAGTTGTTTTCCTCTCTTCCCTTCTACAAAATGGTTGTTATCGATTAACACTGGGTTTTGGGAGAACCAATGAGATTGGCAAATTGAAGTGTGAGCTGCCCACTACAAGGTTTTGAAGTTCTGGAGTCGGTGATTCGACAAGGAGCTTGGATGCAAAATCTGGACAGCAAGCATCAAATTTCCGGACAGCAGTCTCAAAGGTGTCTAATTAGGATAGATAATGAGAGGTTAATCAACTAAAACTTGTGGGAATAAAAGGGTAAGATGTGATACTAGTTAGCTAAGTATCTAACACTTATTTCGCTGATTTAACCTTGCTCTTTAGTAGCATTAACTCTCACCCTACAATCTGATTTTTGATCTTCTCGACCAATTACTCGTTCATTCAATACGGGTTAGTTGAGTTGAGAAGTTGAGCCTTGCGTTTGGTGTTTCTTGGCTGTTTTTAGAGTCTTTTAGAAGCTTTTTAAAGTTTAAATAACCGCTGATTTTTGGCTTTCGTTTGGGGTGATATTCCATTCCCTAGTCGATCGCTTTGCTTTCTTTAAGGCTTTGTTTTGGGTCTAGTTGCTAACCAAAAATTCCTTATAACAGGATGGCGGGCCTTTTCGTAGCGGCCAAGGCGATCGGCTGGTCCGGACGAGCTTCCTCCTCCTCCGACCATGGCCGAGGTTCTTCTTGATCGGCGCAACGCGCGGATGACCGGAGAGTTCTCTTGGGCGTCATCGCGCGCATAACCTCTTGCACTTACCGGAGCTTGAGGATCTGGGCGAGGAATGCCCATCGGCCAGCGTGGAGGACTCGCGGAGTTTCTTCGTACTCAGCCCCTACCTTTTCGGTCGAGGACCCGCTCGATCTGAGCGATTGGCCGTTTGGTTGGCGGAAGCTCGGCATAGCGCGATGCGAGAGCACGAGAAGGCGCTGTTCGCATCGCACCGGTGGAGGTGCAGCCTTGTCATGGTGGGAGAGCTTTCTCGCCATGCAGCCCGCAGAACCACACCGTTTCTTGGGAGGAGTTTCGTCTTGCCTTCCGTCGGGCTCATATCCTGCCGGCTTGATGGAGATCAAGAAGGGGAGTTTCTTCGCTCAAGCAAGGCGTGGCTCGATCATGGAGTATGTCTACGAGTTCAACCATCTAGCTCGTTATGCTCTCGAGGGCGTGGCCCTTGATATGGCTAAGGAGGCCAAGTTCAGCGTGGCTTGTCCGAGGAGTGAAGGACAAGCTATCCATTGTCGACTTCGATTTCGGACCTTGGTCGACAAGGCCATCGTCGGCGAGCATGCGGCTCGAGAGCTTATGGACTCCATAGCGCAAGTGGGAGGCCCATAAGTCATCGAGGCGATTCTTCCGTCCCGCTTGAGGCGGTCTCGGGTACCACTCTCACTCTTCGGCGCCCCCGAGGTCACCTGCCCCTGTTCCTCGTCCTTCGCAGGCCGTGTCTCAGTCACGTGCACCTGCGAGTCAGCAGAGCGGCCCCCGCAACCCGGCTGCCGGGGTCACATGTTTCTCATGCAACCAGAAGGGGCATTATGCGAACCAATGCCCTAAGAAGACAGGAGCAGCCCCTCGTCCTAATGGAGGACGCGGGCCAGGAGGTGGTGCAGCTCAGGACCAGAAGATCGTCCCGGCTACCCAAGGCGTGGGTAGTGGTCGCGTCAACGCCATCACCACAGAGGAGGCTCAGGAGGCACCCGACGTCGTGCTAGGTACACTTTCTGTTAACTCTCACCACTCATTGTCTTGTTTGATTCAGGAGCATCTCATTCCTTTGTTTACGAGTCTTTTCTTTCTTTGTCGGAGAGCTTCTTTTCTCTCCATTGTCGGTCCGCTTACTCATTCGCTCTCTGGTTGGAGTTGAGAGCTGAATCTGAGTGTAGGGATGTTCCTATCGAGATCGAAGGGTAGGTTTCTTAGCGAACCTTATCCTTCTCCATTCAATGAGTCTTGATGTGATTCTTGGCATGGATTGGTTGTCCCAAAGACATGGGGCAAATCGATTGCGCCAGAAGCTCATCTCTCTATCTAGTCCCTCCCGTGAGTAGGTTAAGCTTCTCGCCGAAGTCGCTAGATCCTCATCTCTTCGCTTGAAGCGAAGCCCGCTCTAGATATTAGCGAAGTCCCAACAGTTTGTGACTTTGTTGATGTCTTTCCGCCGATCTTCGAGGATGCCACCCGTTCGAGACCTCGAGTTTGTCATTGAGTTGGCTCCCGGTACCGCCCCTATCTCAAAGAGGTCTTATCGGATGCCACCGAACGAATTGGTAGAGTTGAAGAAGCAGTTAAGTGAGCTGCAAGAGAAGGGGTTCATTCGCCCTAGCTCATCTCCGTGGGGTTGTCCGGCTATCTTCGTAAAGAAGAAGGACGGTACTTTACGCATGTGCGTCGATTATCGTCCACTTAATGAAGTGACGGTAAAGAACAAGTATCCTTTGCCCCGCATTGACGATCTCTTCGATCAATTAACTGGAGCTCGAGTTTTCTCCAAGATTGATTTGAGAGTGGGATATCATCGAGTTCGGATTCGCCCGAGGATATTCCAAAACGGCGTTCTCTACTCGCTTCGGCTTGTGCGAGTACCTTTGTCATGTCGTTCGCAACCAATGCTCTGCCTTGTTCATGAACCTCATGAATTCGGTATTCATGGAGTATTTGGATAAGTTTGTCGTGGTCTTCATCGATGATATTCTTATCTATTCCAAGAACGATGAGGATCATGCCGAGCATCTGAAGCTTGTGTTAGGCAAGCTACGTGAGCACCGGTATGACGTGAAGTTCACAAGTGTGCGTTCGGTTGAAGGAAGTGGCTTTCTTAGGCCATATTCTTTCAGCGGAGGCGTGGTATTGATCCTAACAAGGTCACCGATGTTCTTTCATGGAGTCCGCCCACTTCGGTCACCGAAGTGCGGAGTTTTCTTGGTTTAGCGGGATATTATCGCCGCTTTATCGAGAACTTCTCCAAGATCGCGAAGCCAATGACGGAGTTGCTCAAGAAGGACAAGAAGTTCTTGTGGTCTGATGCTTGCATGGCAAGTTTCCATATACTCAAGCGTTTGACCACCGCTCCGTTCTTGTTCTTCCTGATATCCATCGCAGCTTCGATGTCTTTTGCGATGCTTCTCGTCGAGGCCT
This sequence comes from Phyllostachys edulis, assembly GCA_036346405.1. NCBI lineage: Eukaryota > Viridiplantae > Streptophyta > Magnoliopsida > Poales > Poaceae > Phyllostachys > Phyllostachys edulis. The sequence continues at coordinate 14,187,232 of CM070568.1, forward strand.
CGGTTGTGTCCTTATGCAAGAAGGCAAGGTAGTGGCCTATGCATCAAGGCAATTGAGACCTCATGAACTCAACTACCCTACTCATGATTTGGAGTTGGTCTTTGTGATTCATGCACTTAAGATTTGGCGACATTACCTAATCGGTGTCGTTGTGAAGTGTATTCGGATCACAAAAGCCTCAAGTACTTGTTCACCCAACCTGACTGAACCTCGGGCAAAGGAGATGGTTGGAGTTGATCAAGGATTATGATATGGGTATTCACTACCATCCGGGCAAGGCTAATGTAGATTCTCGATGCGCTTAGTCGCAAAGCGCATTGTAATGCCTTAGTGCTCAAGGAGCATTCGCCCTCTCTTCTCGAGGCATTCCGGCATCTCAACTTGGAGATAGTTGAGCATGGATCTCTATTTGCCATGGTTGTGCAACCAACCTTGGTGGATCGGATCAAGTCCGCTCGTGATCGGTTGGGAGTGAGCCACATTAAGGCAAATGTCAAGGCCGAACGACCAAGTGCTTTTCCGAGGATGAGCATGGTGTTGTGAGGTTCGGGCGCCTTGTGGTTCCAAAGGACATGGAGTTGCGAATTTGATCCTCATGAAGCCCATGATTCGCCTTTATCCATTCATCCGGGGCCACAAAGATGTATCAAGATCTCCGCCAGAGATTTTGGTGGACCCGAATGAAGAGGGAGATCGCGGTTCGTTCTCGAAAAGCGGCGTGTGTCGTCGCGGTCAAGGCCAAGCATCGGCGTCTCTTTGGGCGCTTGACCTTTGCCAATTCTCGAGTGGAAGTGGGATTCGATCGGAATGGATTTCATCACGGTCTACCCGTCCCTCAAGAAGAATGATGCCATTTGGGTCGTCATCGATCGGTTGACTAAGGTGGCACATTTCCTTCCGTCAAGACTGAACCGGGTAGGTCTTTTGGCGGAACTCTATATCGCCCGCATCGTGAGTTTGCACGGTGTCGAAGACGATTGTGTCGGATCGTGGATCCTTTTCACGTCTCGTTTTGGCATAGCTTGCAAGAGGCTATGGGCACTTGTCTTACCTTTAGCACGGCATTTCACCCCCAAACTGATGGTCAGACCGAGAGGGTCAACTAGGTTTTGGAGGACATGCTTCGTGCTTGTGTCCTTTCATATGGGAAGCATTGGGAGAAATGCTTGCCATTCGCCGAAGTTTTCTTATAACAATGACTTTCAAGCGGTCTCGGCATGGCACCATTTGAGGCCTTATGCGGAGAAAGTGTAGAACCCGTTGAACTGGTGAGAGACGGTGAGAGACCTCTCTTTGGCCGGACTCAATCAATGAGGCGGCGCCAAGTCCGGCTTATTCGTGGCGTTTGCGCGCAGCTCAATCGAGCAAAAGAGCTATGCGGACCACCGTCGGCGTGAGTTACGTTTTGAGCCTAATGACTTTGTTTATCTCAAAGTCTCTCCTTTGAAGGGCCATCAACGTTTGGCGTCAAGGGCAAGTTGGCTCCTCGATATGTCGGTCCCTACCGCGTTATCGAGAAGAAGGAGCTATTGCCTATAAGTTGGAGTTGCCTGCACTTGAGGGGGTACATGATGTTTTCCATGTGTCCCGGCTTAAGAAGTGCCTCCGTGTTCCAAGCGAGGAAGCTCCGTTGGAAACCCTCGATGTCGGGAAGATTTGACCTATCGCGAGCACCTGTTCGCGTGCTCGATGAGTCCGAGCGAAGGACAAGGAATAAGACCATCAAGTTCCTTAAAGTTCAGTGGTCAAACCATTTCGAGGATGAGGCTACTTGGGAAAGAGAGGATCGTCTGCGTGCAGACTATCCATCTTTCTTTACCGAGTGAGCCAAATCTCGGGACGAGATTTCTGTAAGGGGGGGAGATTTTGTAACATCCCAACTGTATAATTTGGGTTAATCAAGTATAATTATATGTGTAGAAATTAAAACTTTTTCTCACAACTTGAAAACCCCTAAAATCTCATGTAATTCTTGTCCAAGAGTTGTGTAATCCAAAAACACAAAGCTCTTGTTGACCAAAAGTCAAATTCCTTTTCCAATTATCTTAAATCTTGTGCCAAACAATTGGAAAGTATTTTCTTTGGTCCTAAAACTGAGGTGGGACCCCTCTGAAAAATATCATGAGTTATAACACTTGTTGATAATTTTTGGAGGCAAAACAATCCTTTAAGCAACCTTCATGAATTTCCTGAGAAAAATGCATTGCATAATAACCTCTGGAAATTTTATGCAAGGTTGATCCCATTGTCAGCAAGCTCCAGTTAAAATTTCATCAAATTTGGAGTTCATGTGCTATCTCAAATAATTCTGCTAAGTTTCAGCTGTTAAAAACTAAAATTTAAAGCCTACACTGTTCCTTGGGCTAGCCATGTTCAAGCTGGTCCAGCCCAACCATGTCTGCACCTCACCAGACCTCCCTGGAGGTCTGTGACGTTAGGACCTCCCTTAGGACCTCCCCTAGGTTATCTCAGCCGTTCATGACCTCCCCGGGTAGATCTTGACCGTCAAGGTCCTCCCTCGAGACGATCTGAACCATCGAGGACCTCCTTGGAACATCTGGACCGTCCGGGACCTCCTGTGAGGTCTTGGCGATGTAGATCTTCCTCGGAGAGATCTTGGTAGTTTAGATCTTCCTTTGGAAGATCTCGGTAGTTGAGGACCTCCCTTTAGATCTGGTCCGTTAGGACCTCCCCATCGTTGTGGTCCGTTGGATTTTCCATCTACGGCCACGACCTCTCCACACCTCGCGCATGTGCGTTACTAGGAGGTCCAGGACCTCTGGACCTCCTGAGCGCGTGTGCGTTGTTCACCTGGGAGGTCTGAGCCGTTAGATCTATGATCTGTGGCTCACGTCCTCCCATGTCCTTATGGGTTTTAGAAATTCCAGTGAGCTCTAGTATAAACTGAAATAAGGTATAAACTTTAGAATTCCATATCTTTTTCATTTTTAATCCAAATGAGGTCATTCAAAGTATGTTGGCTCTGTCTTGGACTTGACTTTAATCCAAAAATGATTGTAAGTTGAGTTCAACTCCAGAGCACAGTTTGCCATAAGATTTTAAAACCAACTTTAGAATATACACTTAAATCAATGCTTAACTTGTAAAATACAAAACTAATGCTCGGTAGATTATTTTTGAGTGAGACCAACTTTGTTGGTTTCCTCTAATAATGAACTCACTGTGAAAATTAGTTTTGAGCTTGTTGCTGTTATAAAAATGAGGACTTGTGCATTATAATTTTGTTCAAGTTCTTGTTTTTGAAAATTTGTAGAGAGTGCAATATAACTCCAAATGAGGTGAACTCAATTGTGTTATTCATCTCATGAGGTGCTGGTTTTACGGTAAAAATTTTAGCTTCACTACTTTTCTAGAAAATGTTGCCTCACAATTAAATTAGTGAATAGTGCAGTTTGGTAATTTTTAGGGCTGAGCAGAATTGTTTTGCTCATATCTTTTGCATTGAGAATCCAAATCCATTGGTTCTTGTTGCAAAATTTCCTAAAAATCATCCCCTTGCTGCTGTAGAAAATTCAGGGTATTTGGAGTTTGTTTGCTGTGCTGTCTTTGTTGCCTTTCATCGTTCTTATCGGTTCTTTATCGCTTTTCCGTTAGGTTTCGACATTTGTGGTGATCCCGAGAGCGACCCTCTGCCACAACTTGGCCAGCAACAGCAAGGCAAGCAGTTTGATCATTTCCATCATTGTCCCATTACTTTAAAGCTTAATATATTGTTTTACTTCTATGTATGCATGCTACTTTGTGTTAAATGTAAGCTAGCAAGCCTATAGTTGCATAATCTGTAGGAATTGTTTATCCTCTACTACCATGAGCCTAGGTTATTTGCTGTGGTGGGAGCTCGTTGGATGAGCTCCTATCACTTAGTAGTTCGATTTAAATTGCTTAGACATGCTTAGTTTTCGGTAGAAATGGGCGATCATCGACTTAGTCGATGGTCTTGATCACTCAAAACTGATTATTACTCCTATATGTCCAGCACTTGTGCTTTGACTAATTGTAAAATCAAAAATGAAAATAAAAGATTGATTTAGACTTGGGCATATTGGATGGATGGCGTGGTTTTGGATGTGGTGGTATGCAGGTCCCTAAGGACCGAGTACTTGGGTCACTAAGCCAAGCGATTTAGCGTACTAACCACCTTGAGGCATATGGAACCCCTCTTGACTAAGTACTCTAGGAGGTGTTAATTATGAGCGAGCTCGGTTGGTGTGTTTTCAAAACAAATGTATATGTATAGTGTGGGAGGAGCATTAGCTTAGGGAAGGTTGTGTGATGTCTCCTTCTCCCGTGGGTTGTGCAGCTCGTAATTAGCATTCATCCTTTGGAAAGGTCTCGTGAGGACTTAGCCGTGCAGCACACCTTCGGAAGTGTGCGTAAAGGAAAAGCGGTCGGCGTGTGGAGTGCAGTGGTACACCTGCAGGATAAAACTATTCGAATAGCCTCGTCCTAGGTTATGGACATGCTTGGTAAGGTCGTTCAAGACTAGACTACAACCTTTAATTAAAAACTTGACATGGTTGGTATGAACGGGGAGTTCATGCTATTGTTGTGGTGACTTGGGTTGGTCACTTCCAGGTTGTTCTTGTTGTTGTTATTATGTTATTTATCTCGTTGTTATTTCAACAATTAAAAATGCTTTGTCAAATTGCTTTCAATCTACTATATTATTGCAAATGAAACTTGCTTTATGCTAAAATGAGTCCAAAGCCTCATCCACTTAAATAAAGCTTGCATATAGCTAAATTATAGTTACTGTTATCTTACGTCGATCTTGCGAGTACAATAAACAATTTATTGTACTCATTTGCTTTGCTTAACAACTTTGTTGCAGAGGAGGTAGAGCCCAAAGGGCTTTACTTTTGTGATTTGTCTGGTGGTTGGGAGAAGCGACTAGCTTGGCGGTCGGTCGATTGCCTTGTGGGCTAAAGGCACCTTGGTTGGCTCTTATTTTGGGCCATCTTTATGGCACTTTTGCTTCCGCTGTTATCTTTTGTAATTATTGCTATTTGGCCTAAGGGCCTCTCTTTTGTAATATCTATTCCATATTAATGTTAACTTCGGTTTGTTGCTTATGTACTATGTGTTGTATGGAATTGATGCATTCTTTTGTTGTGAGGTATGTGTCTTGCATGCGGGAAGTATACATCTCTCGAGACCGAAGTTTATTTGGTTGATAATACTAGGGTCAATTGGATGACTAAGTATTATGAGCGAATAAACGTCGAGTCTCACATATCCCCTCGTGTGGTTAGCATAATAATAATCGCTGGCTTAGTGACACAAGTAACTCGGTCCTTGTGGACTTAGGCACCATTCAATCACACCCAACAGATCACACCATCATCCATTGTGCCCAAGTCTATAACAATTTGTTTTCAGTTTTGACTTTACAAATTAATGGAATAATAATAAGATTTGTGTGATCAAGATCATCAACTAAGTCGATGACCGCCCAACTCTACCGGTAGCTAAGCATTTCTAAGCATGACACCGTAAAGATAATAAAAGAGCATAATTCAATCACCGGGCTCTAATTCACCGGCGAGATTAATAACTTATGGTTAGTGGCAGGGGATAACAATTTAAGGGCAACCATGCAATAGGAATAGCTACCTCTAATCGGAAAAATTAACTTTGACACAAAAGCATGCATACGTACAATTTATAAACAAAGTATTAGACTTTAAAAGTAATGGGATGGATATGATCAAACTGCTTGCCTTACTGGAGATAACTTTCTTGCTGCAGAAGATCACTCTCGTATTCAACATAATCGTCGGGACCTATCGAAAGAATCGAGAAGCACAAATAAGAACGAATAACCCCGAGAATACTCAAAAATTCAAAGTCATCCAAAAATCATGAAAGTTCACAGAAGGTAGATCATGATTTTAGATGAATTTAGGTGAAAGAATTATTCCGTTTCGGTTTAGTATGCGAGAGTTATAGTAGTTTGAAACTCAGATTTCAGAAAAATCAAATTAATTCTCATCTGTTACTGTTCATTCAAATTAAATGTTTTGGTAAAAAAAATTCCAGAGAGGTGGTGCATATGAAATTTTTATGGTAGATAGAGTACCACATGAGATGAACAATGGAATTTGATTCACCTCATTTGGAGCTAAGATGAATTTTCTATGATTTTTCAAAGTCATGAAAGTAGTGCACAAGTCATATATAGAATAAGATTTTCAGAGATAGTAACAAGCTCAAAATCTATTCTACATTAAATTACAGTAATAGAGGAATCCAACAAAATTGATTTCACTCAAATTGGAGTTACAGAGAAATACTTATGCATTTTTCAAGTTTGAACAATTTTTAGTGCAAAATAATTCTAAACCTAAAGTTATTTTATTAACAAACATTTTCTGGAACAGCAACATGATTCAAACCATTTTTAGATTAAAGTACATTTACAATAGAAACCAACAAAATTTGAATCATCCAAAAAGGAGTTAAAATGAAAGAGTTATGCAATTTAGAAGTCAGGCAAATAATTCACTTTCGGATTTTATAATTGCATTTATTACTTTTCCTACCGAGCTGGAGCTAACCCTACTCACTGACGAGCGGTCCCAGGGTCAAGGTTGACTCGGTCAGCATGGACCCAACCTAGCCCAGCGACGCCTGAAAGCGGATTTTCAAAAATATGCTTTCCACTTACAAAGGCAAACTTTTGATTTTCAAAGTAATAGAAAAACGTTTCTCTTACTGGAAAGCGTACTTTTAACATTCTAAATTGGTTCCTAACCGGCCATGGCCCACATGTCATAGGTTCAAGGCTAATTGAAGACCAATCATTAGCGCTAACTAATCGAAGATTTGGTTAATTAAAGTGTTACTATTTTCGGTCGGAAGTTCGGACAACGGAGAGGACACGACCGCGGCATTGTCGCGCTCGCCAGCGGCGAGGGGAGGCTAAAGAGCGCAAGGACTGTGGAAAAATGGGAAGACAATAGTGAGGGCTACCTTCCGGTGGTGTCATCGTCGGTGGAGGGGCACGGTTGCGCGCCGGCGTCGGAGTTGAGCAGAGGAGGAGTGTGCGGGTGCAAAGAAGACCTTGACGAAGAGGCCTCCCTGGGGCAAATATGGCGCTGGATTTGGGCTCCTGAAGCTACTGCGATATCTCGAGTTCAGCGCGGGAAACACAGGCCTTCATCTTCAGCTCCGGCGGCATCCACATGCGACGACTATAGCACATGCACGGTGACAACACGCGATAAAGTGAGAAGCTTAAAAAGAAGGGGCGTAACATGCTGAGGGGGCCTTTGCGATGCTCACCGTGAGCTGGATGGAGGTTTAGAGGGGCCGAGGTGGTCTGGCGACGGAGAAGATGCTGGCGGCGAAGTGGTTCCACGTGGGGAGCTTGCCGTAGAGGAAAAAAATCTCCGAGGAGGCTTGGGGAAGTCCCGTGGTACCCGCGCGGTGCTCCCACTGCCGGGAATTAGGTTGAGCCTCACCACGTCGGAGGTGGGGAAGAAATGGTTGGCGCATGACCAAAAGGGAGAAAATCAAAATTCAAGGCTCTAGGAAACATTGAGGAAATGGGTTGAGGGGAAATGAATCTCATACCTGAGGGCACAAGGTGACGCACAAAGGTGCAGTTAGAACTCACCGGAGATGAAAAGGTTCCGTTGGTTGTTTTCGGAGCGCGTCCCGGAGTTGATGAGGACGCCGTTGCGTTCCGAGAGCTACAAGATGAATGATGAGCTTGGGTTAGCGAAAATGGAAGCGGCGAGGTAGGTAGGAGCTAAGGGACAAGGCGGGGTTGATTTTGCAGAGAGGCAGCTCACAAGAGCTTCCTCTCCTCACCACCGAGAGGAGAAGTGGGTTGCGAGGGGTTGAGCCGGTTTTGAGCGGGGAAGAGGACGGAGGAATAGGCGGCGTTAGCTGGCGGTGCTCAGGGATAGGCCATGGAGGGCGGTGGCTTACGGCATCGTGTGCACTAACGGAGGAGCGGCAGAGCGCGATGACCGCGTGGCGCGCTGCTTCTGCCCGAGGTAGAAGACGGCGCTGCTGCGTGGTGGGGCCCGCTGTTAGCGAGCAGAACGAGAGGCTTGGCGAGATGGTTGCGAGTCGGTCGATCAAACCAAGTGGCGGGTCGAGCGAGGCGGGCTCGAGCCAAATGAACAAAGATGTTGAGCCCGAATTTGAAATCAGATTTGACCAAGAAAAGTCAGGTTTGACTAGGGCTTTAAAAATAGAAATAAATTTCCTAACATCCCGAAATAAATCAGGGGGCTTCCTGGGACAACCTAGTTCCCAAATAAAATTTGAAAACCTACTATTCATGATTTAATTTATATAATTTAAATTCAAACTTAGAATAGGTCTTTGGTTTGAGTTTGAATTTTCTGGGGGTTGAAATAGGTTCCAAAAATTTGGGAAAAATTATATTTATTCATGATAATTATTATATTATTTGAATAAATTATTTCCAGATGATGTTCATAAGCTTATATTCCTATTTTCTTTTGGAACCTCAAATTGAGTTGTATGATTTCTTTGATTTCCAAAATTTCAAATGCAACAAATTATACAAATGCTCCAGAAAAACCAATGCATGTTCAAAAGTTTTAAATTCTCCTCATTTTTATACATTTGAAATACAACCCAAGTGCAATATATGATGCAAAAGATTCAAAAATACTGTGTATGTTAATGAGATGCATACTAATTATTATTTATTAATTTGGGGATGTTACATTCTCTGCTCGGGTTCGTGTTCAAACCTCTTTGATTTCAGAGAAGTCAAATTTTGGCTTAGTTATCCTTCTCTGGACCTTATTGTTCCCTTTGGATCACCTCTGGTGTCTCCTCTTGGACCTCCCCTTTCCAAGAACCACCCCCCTGTGCTGGACCTCCTCTTGCCCAAACCTGCTTTGTAGGCCTAGGACCTCCTGTCGGGACCCAAAATATGCAATTCTGGACCCTCTGTGTATAATGCACTAGTCTAGGATCATGCTAGTGCACACAGTGTCAACACAGGTGAATATCGATCCACACAAGCGAATAATAATATAAACAAGTAATTTGATAACAAATAGTTGTTTTGACCTTATGGTCGAGTTTACAATTATTAAGCCTCGCAAGGCTAGCAAGAAATAAAATAGCAGCGGAACAAAGAAACTTCAGCGGAATCCCATCAATTCACCATAGGCAACTGACTGGGATCAACACCCTACGATCAAGCACCTTCGATGAACTCCTCCTCGAAAGCAGGCGATGACTCCTCCACTTCTGTTGCATGTTTTACAACAAGCATGAGTACACACCATACTCGCAAGTCATACCACAGAAATGCAATTATAGATGCAGGCTTATTCCAAAGGAATGGCTTCTGTGGTTATTTTGTAGAAATGCAGCATTTGCAATTAAATACAATAGATTGAAAGCATAATTCAAAACAAATAGACAATAATAATTTGACAGTTTTAGTTCACAAAGACACATAGCCTAAACAAGTTATTCACATAGCCATATGACTTAAGTCACAGCTCCTTCCCAAGGTTTTTATGAAAAACTACCCTCGTGTGAAATCCCGAGCATGTCCATGATCATGACGCGCTATTGAATAGATTGTTTAACACTCTGCAGAGGTTGTACACTTTACCCACAAGATACAACTAGTGTAGCTAGCACTAGCCGTAACAAAACAGTTCAGAAACTTCATCTCGACATTGACACTCCCGGTATGCTTAGCCGCCACAGACGCACACCGTTGGATAGGGACACGGCGAACCGCCCCGTGATGCGTCTACTTGGTAGTACACACCTCCACCCAATCCGACATAGCTATCCTACAACCTGAGTAATCAATGTCAAGACTTCATAACTTACTAAGTTAGGCCCATCCCATACCAGGCATGTGGTTGTACGAAAAACTCAGTTCAATGGCGCACAAAGTTATGTCCTTAATTGACTGGGGAAAGACTTCCAAGTTCTAACTTATTATTCCCATCAACACAGATCCACCATAAAAGTATACCAGACCACTTGCCCCCGTCCAAAACCTTTTCCCACCCTGTTGGTTAAGTGCAACATATGCCATCAACGAGTAATAGCACATAGAGCACACAGTTTCTATCACATAGTTCCATAGGCACTTAGTCAAGTTTATATTTGCAACTTACATGAGATGATGACTCGTAGCATGGCTAAGCAAACTAATCGCATCTAACCAACCCACGTTGGTAATACAATAGCACCAACTAAACAAACCAAAGTAGGGTGACAAAAGATTATGGCATACAATTAGACAAGGAGGTCATAACAAATTGGACATTAACTAATCCCAAAAGCACTGAATTAAATAATTAAATAATTAAAGTAAATGCAATACTTTGAATCAATATAACTTTTGAAAACTGGGTTCAATATGATCAAAGGTATAACTTGCCTTGGAATAGGTCTAAATCTTGATCTTGCTCTGAGGTGCTCCTTCTTCTTCAAATCTTCAAGAAATGCAAGCGTCTACTCGCAAACAAAAGCAAACAAACAAAACAAATAAATAACAAAGGCAAAAAAAACTCCAAAAATTAAATAAAATTCTCAGATAGGTAGATCTTGAATTTAGATGAATTTAGAAATTTGAATAGACTAAATCAGAGTTCGGATGCAAAAGATATGAGCTTGGAAAGTTTGAAACCACATGAAATAATGAAATTCATAATTCATGGATTTACTGATTTATTTCTCTGAAGGAAAAAGAATATACGCCGTCAGCATGACATCAACAATGGAAAATCAGTTGAAAAAGAATTAAAGAAATTGATTTTGTCTGGTGGGACCCACTGGCATAGATAGGGTGTATGTGGACTAGGTCTATGCAGATTGGATCGGTTGAGGTGTTTGGACATGCCACATGGCACAAATCTAGATTGACACTGGGATGCCACATGGGATCAAGAGGTGAGGTGGAGGTCTAGCTGGCAGCTGATTTGGCACCGAGCCGAATCGAGTAGGAGGGCGATGGCCATGGCCAGCGACCAGGAAGATCGGTGGCGAGGGCGACCGAAGGCGACAGGGGCTCGGGGAGATACCAAAACGGAACCCCAGAAGCACGGGGATGCTCCTGACGGTGGTGGCTCGGCTCCAACAGCGACGAGATGGCGACGGCGAAGGCCTTGGCGGCGGCGAGCTTGCAGGCGACGGTGCAAACGGCAAAGGAGGGGCGCCCAACAACAACGGATGGGAGCACCGAGTTGGCGAGGACACGGGGATCACCAAGAGCCGCTCCGGGTGGTCGAAGATCGACGAATGGCGAAGGATTCCGGCGAAGAAGCTTGCGGCGGCGCGGAGCTTCTAGGGCGAAATTTGGTGGAGAGGAGAACGGATCGGTGGCGGCGATTTAGGGTTTTGAGGGTGGAGCTCCGTGCGACGAGATTGACGTGAGGCGCTCCTTTAAATAGGCACGGGAGATGGGGATTTGAGTCGGGTCTTGTGTGAAGAAACCAGCTCAACACGGTAGAGAGTCGGTTGAAGCGATGACCACCGAGGCAGGGCCCTCTGTGATGACTCAACCGAACAGGAAGGCGGCGGAAAGGAAAGTGGGCTTATTGTGGGAGCTCACGCGGAAGGAAAGGCCAAGAAGTGGGCCGCGCTGAGGGAAAGGAGAATGGGCCGAAACGGCGAAGGAATGGGCTGACCGAGTTGGAAATCGGCCCAAAGGGATTATCTGAGATTTAAACACTTTTTCTTTTTAATAAAATACCAGAAATCCAAATAAGCAATAGAAAATAGCAAATGAACTTGGAAAAATTCTAGAAAATACATCCAAGCTCATAGAACCCAAATAAAATAGTTTTGACCATTGTTGATGTTGACATTAATCATATTAAATTGTTTTGATGTACAAAGTCCATATTAAGCTTTGGATTCAAATTCAAATAAAATCAAATGGTGAATTTTATCCTACTAACTATTCAAAGGATTTTTAAAGCTTAGAAAATTGGGATGTTACACCTCCCCTCTTGGATCTTAGGCCAGCTCGGGTTTGTGTTTCATATGTCCTTGAACATTTAAATTCAAATTCGAGTGATCCCCGTGTCCTTCAGGACCTCCTATGTCCTCTAGGACCTTCTCCTTGTCTATTTGGACCTCCCCGTGTCCTTTAGGACCTCCTTGTGTCCTCTAGGACCTCCTCCTTGATTATTTAGACCTCCCTTGCGTCCGTTCAAGCCTTCCGCTTGATACAGACCTCTATCGCTTGTGTACCATTCGATTTACGTTGGACGGTTTGATCTTGGTGAGACATTCGGATGGTCCAAACGTCCCACCCCCTCTGAGCCCTTAGATCTTTGCTGGACGGTCCGATCTGTAGAGGCGTTCGGCCGGTCCGAATGTCCCAACCATTTTGGACTGCCCGATCCAGTTCAATGGCTAAGATGTAGCGTTAGCTCTAGATGGTCCGAACGGCCCAATCACTTTTGTTCGTTCGATTGAAATCCAATGGCTCCCACTTCTCCTATGTGACCACCTCCTCTCGGAATGCTCTGGACCGGGCAATTACCAGAATTTTTTTGTGTGTGAGCGCACCATGGTACCACCGCACCAAGGAGCGGTAGTGCCGCCCACAGGTTCCGAGAGAGGAGGTCTGTCCGGACCTCCCAGGAGGTCTTCAAAGACCTCCTAGAGGTCCTGATTGAGTGCATTGAGCCAGTCCCAGGAGGCCAAGCTAGCTCGCACAAAACAACATAGGTGTGATCACAACCAAATGGCCAAACAAAAGATGCAGCAGGCAAATTATACCTTGCATTAAACAAGACCTTATTGTCAAAATTGGTTTACAGAGGTTCGCCAACTTGGGCTTACAAAACCGACAATAGGAGAACCTTCACAGCAGAAACACAAAACGCTTCCCCGCCATCCGTCAAGCCCACAGGCTGTCGAGTGGAGGACGTCCTAAGTAGCCGGGTCGTCAAAGAACTCCTCCTCGAAGAGGTTCGGGCATCCCTGCGCTTGTTCATCTTCGACCACTACTTTAACACAGGGCTTAAAGCCATGAGTACTTAGAATGTACTCAGCAAATCGCAGGGAACAATTATGCAAATAATATTCATGCATTGGCTTAATAATGAGAGCTGTAGGGTTAGTTGCAAAAGCAAAGTTTGACAGTAAATAACATGTATAGATTGAAAAGCTCAATTTGAAACAATAATACATAAGTACATTTGTTTGAAAAAGAGCGGAAGTGAGTTGCCACTTGGGGGAGGTCTGGTCGCACCCACGACCAGGACCTCTCCCGAGACCACTCTAGAGTACCCACTCTAGAGCTCCCAAGACCACTTGGGGGAGGTCTGGTCGCACCTACGACCAGGACCTCTCCCAAGACCTCTCTGAGCACCAACTCTAGAGTCCCCAAAGACCTCCCTAGGGCTCCAAGATCTCCTCTAAGCACCCACTTAGGAGCTCATTGGACCACCCTAAGGTTCACAAGACCTCCATGGCTAACCATAGACATCACGAGCACTCGGAGCCACCCAGAATACTCGTCGATCTCCTCAACCCTAGACCACAAGTTTTAGCAAAGTCTACCCCTTGCACCATTTTCACCGGGCATGTCCATGACCAAGGACTTGGCTATTCGAATAGATTGATACTCTGCAGAGGTGTACAACTTTACCCACAATTCACGACCACTCTAAGCAGGGCAGGTTCCCGTCGGAACCCTTGCTCACTTCCGAAGGTGAGTAGTCTAGAGAGCGTGACAAGGCCTTTACAAAGTTCTATCGTGACCTGACCTGCCCGCTAAGGTTTCGCCATCCTAAAAAGGAACCTGGCCTCCTCCTGCGCCATGCGAATCAGCACGCACCACCACAACAGAAACAGGTCACAACATTACTAATTATTCAGCCCAGACCATCCCCATAAAATGATCTTGTGGTTGCACTCAAGGGCCCAGATCAATAGAACACAAAGTTAAGTCCTTAATTGCTACCTAGGCAAGACTTCCACATCCCAGTGTGCGAAGAGCAGCCCCTTTACTGCACGATCGCTTGCCCGAGCAAGAAAATATTTTGGGTTCACCTAGCCAAAGACCTCCTTGATCCTGGCACACAAGATTTTAGCAAAATGGCCTCGCACCACAATTAACGCAACTACGACATCCCACCATAGTTGCTCAACAGTGGCACCAACCACAGGCTCCATAGCTCCATTAGTCATGTTATAAGACAAGAAACATGACTCCCAAGACCCCGGTTCTAAGAGCAAGATTAAGCACAAACATACGGTCCCATGTTGGCAACACTAAACAATACCAACTAAAATACCCAACCTAGGGCGTCCAAGAGGGACATGTCAACATGTCGAAATACAATTGTCCAAGGAGGCATATTGTCAAGTAGGAAAATATCTACTGCCCAAACCTTTTCTTATAAAAATAGCCATGCATGATTGAGTAAAGCAAAATACATTTGAAATGCTAGGCTCAATATGATCAAAGGTCTGCGACTTGCCTTCGTTGAGCAGTGGTGAGCCTTCAAAAGAAATTGCTGGGTCCAAGAACTCCTCCTCAAACTCGGGATCTACACGTTCGCCAAAGAACCAAATAAGCAAGCCAGCTCCAAGCAAAGAACTTAAAAGAGCTCAAACAAACTCAAACAAAATCAAGAAGTGAGGGGTCCTCATTAAGAGGGGAGGTTCAACCTGAAAGGGGGTGGTCCTTACAAAAGGGATATGTAGGAACCAACAGAGAGGCCTTCTAGGCGATGAGGAGGCGATGGAGTAGCTTCAAAGAACTCCTTGGCGAGGTCTTGAGCAAGGATAACACCAAACAGGAGCAAAGAGGTTGGAAATGGGCAAAAAGGTGACAAAGGAGGCATGCCCAGGCTATTTATAGCCGGAGCTGGTGGAGAAACGATAAGGGGCTTGAGCAAAATGTGTCAATGATCAGTGGTGGACAGGACAAGGTTAGGTCAGGGTGTGCCAATAAAAGAATAAAACAAAGTACCTCAGATGTGATTGCATTTAATGTGACACAACAGCCATTAAATGCGCACAGAGCAAGGCTGACAAGTGGGGCCAGTCAAACTCAAGAGAACAGATCAGTCAAAGGGGTGATCTCAGCCACAAGGAAGGTCTTTGCAAAAGACCAGGGGTCCTAACCTCTAAGGGAGGTCCTCACCACAAGGAGGTCCTGAGGGCAGGAGGTCCAAAAGACACTGCTCATAGTTCACAAGAGGTCCGAGGGTCAAGATCCCTCGAGGGAGGTCCTAACGGTTAGATCTACAAAGGAAGGTCCTGATGGTCAGATCTAACAAAGGGGAGGTCTGGATGGTTAAGATCTCCAAAGAGGAGGTCCTAACGGTCAGATCTAACAAAGGGGTGATCTGAACGGTTAAGATCTCCAAAGGGGAGGTCCTAATGGTCAGATCTAACAAAGGAGAGGTATGAACGGTTAAGATCTCCAAAGGGGAGGTCCTAACGGTCAGATCTAACAAAGGGGAGGTCCGGACGGTTAAGATCTCTAAAGGGGAGGTCCTAACGGTCGGATCTAACAAAGGGGAGGTCTGGACGGTTAAGATCTCCAAAGGAGAGGTCCTAACGGTCGGATCTAACAAAGGGGAGGTCTAGACGGTTAAGATCTCCAAAGGGGAGGTCCTAACGGTCGGATCTAACAAAGGGGAGGTTTGAACGGTTAAGATATCCAGAGGGGAGGTCCTAACGGTCAGATCTAACAAAGGGGAGGTATGAATGGTTAAGATCTCCAAAGGGGAGGTCCTAATGGTTAGATCTAACAAAGTGGATGTCTAAACAGTTAAGATCTCCAAAGGGGAGGTCCTAACAGTCAGATCTAACAAAGGGGAGGTCTCAACGGTTAAGATCTCCAAAGGAGAGGTCCTAACGGTCAGATCTAACAAAGGGGAGGTCTGAACGGTTAAGATCTCTAAAGGAGAGGTCCTAACGGTCAGATCTAACAAAGGGGAGGTCCTACGTGACAGTGAGATAAGGCGTGGTGGAGCTGGACCGTTAGATTTCAATCGAACGAGGCAAGGAAATTGGGTCATTTGGACCGGTTGAACGCCCTAACAAATCGGGCTGTCCAACAAAGATCTAAGGGCTTAGAGAGGGTAGGACGTTTGGACCATCCAAATGTCTCAACCAGATCAAACCGTCCAATGCAAATCGAACGGTGCACAAGCGATAAATGTCCGGATCAAGCGGAAGACTCGAACGGACGGGAGGGAGGTCCAAGTGAACGTAGGGGAGGTCCTAGTGGACGTTGGGAGGTCCTGAAGGACACGGGGATCACCTGAAATAGAATTTCAAGATTCAAGGACATTTGAAACACATACCCGAGCTGGTCTAAGACCCAAGAGAGGAGGTCCTAGACCTACAGAGGAGGTCTGGGCAAAAGGAGGTCCAACGCAAGGGCAAACTAAGCCAAGCTTGACTCTTCGGAAAACAAAAGGGTTTGAAACACAAATCTGGGCAGAGAACCACGGGGTGGTTGTGACCCAAAAGAAAGGAGGTCAGAACCAAAGATAAATTCAAATAAGGAGGGAGGTCTAAACCTTAAAGAGATTCAAACCAACAAAGGAAGTCTAGTTCAAAAGAGAAGGAAAGATCCAGACTCAGAGGTGGTCCAAAGAATCTCCAATGAGCTCCTATGAGCACCGAGGAGGTCCAGAGGACTTAGAAGAGGTCCTATAGACACAGAGGAGGTCCAGAGATGGACAGACTAAACCAAGGCACACAAGGCGAATAGAGAAAAGAGGACCAAAACCAGAGAGCACCAAAGAACCCCCAAAAGGACAAAGGGCACAAACCAAAAGGACTTAGTTGAGGTTTTGTTAGGTCAAGTTAAACCCCCAAATTTCCAAAATCCCAGTTAAGCTTGAGCTGGCGAATAAACCGAATGGTTCCTTTTTAGCTTTGAAAACGGCAAGAACTCTTAGGAAAAATGGGACGTTACACCCCGCTTCTTATCTCGTAACTGTTCAGACCTCCCCTTTGTTAGATCTGATCATTAAGACCTCCCCTTTGGAGATCTTAACCGTTCAGACCCCCCACCCCTTGTTAGATCTGACAGTTAGGACCCCCTTTGGAGATCTTAACCGTCCAGACCTCCCCTTTGTTAGATCTGACCGTTAGGACCCCCCCTTTGGAGATCTTAACCGTTCAGACCCCCCTTTTGTTAGATCTGACCGTTAGGATCTCCCCTTTGGAGATATTAACCGTCCAGACCTCCCCTTTGTTAGATCTGACCGTTAGGACCTCTCCTTTGGAGATCTTAACCGTCTAGACCTCCCCTTTGTTATATCTGACCGTTAGGACCTCCCCTTTAGAGATCTTAACCATTCAGACCTCCCTTTTGTTAGATCTGACCATTAGGACCTTCCCTTTGGAGATCATAACCGTCTAGACCTCCCCTTTGTTAGATCTGACCGTCAGGACCTCCCCTTTGTGGATCTAACCGTCGGGACCTCCTCGTGTCTTTTGGACCTCCTGTCCTCAGGACCTCCTCGTGTCTTTTGGACCTCCTGTCCTTAGGACCTCCTCGTGTCTTTTGGTCCTCCTGTCCTCAGGACCTCCCCTTGATTTGATTTGACCGTCAGGACCTCCCCTCGAGAAATCTAATCGTCAGGACCTCCCCTTAGAGGTCAGGACCCCTGGTCTTTTGCAAAGGCCTCCCTTGCAGCTGAGATCAACCCTTTGACTGATCTGTTTTCTTGAGTTTGACTGGCGCCACTTGCCAGCCTTGCTCACTTTTTCCAATTCTTCCACCTCAAAACTCTGTGCGCATTTAATGGCTGTTGTATCACATTAAATATAGTCACATCTGAGGTACTTTGTTTTATTCTTTTAGGACACACCCTGTCCCAACCTTGTCCTAGCTACCACCGATCAGTGACACATTGTGCTCAAGCCTCTTGTGGTTTCTCTACCAGCTTCGGCTATAAATAGCCTAGGCATGCCTCCCTTTGTCACCTTTTTGCTCATTTCCAATCTCCTTGCTCTTGCCTGGTTCTCTCCATGCTCAAGACCTCCCCAAGGAGCTCCCAGAGGTTGTGTTGAGCCTTTCATTTTTTGGTTTTGGCTGAGTTGATTTGAGCTCTTTTTAAGCCTTCTTTTAAGTTGTTTGCTTGGAGCTGGTTTGCTTATTTGGTTCTTTGGCGAACGTGTAGATCCCGAGTTTGAGGTGGAGTTTTTGGACCCAGCAATTTCTATTGAAGGCTCACCACTCCTCAACGAAGGCAAGTCGCAGACCCTTGATCATATTGAGCCTAGCTTTTCAAATGTATTTTGCTTTACTTAATCACGCGTGGCTATTTTTATAAGAAATGGTTTGGGCAGTAGTTATTTTCCCCACTTGGTAATGTACCATCCTTGAAGTTTGTGCTGGACCTGTTGTCATGATCACCTTGGACACCTTAGATTGGGTTATTTAGTTGGCTTCATTTGATATTGCCATCCTGGGGCCGTAGGTTTATGCTTAGTCCTGCTTTTAGAACCATGGGTCTTGTGGATCATGCTTTTTCAATAATAATCTTGACTAATGAAACTATAGAATCGGTGGTTGGTGCCACTGTTGAGCAACTATGGTGGGATGCCGTAGTTGTGTTGATTGTGGTGCGAGGCCACTTTGTTAAAAATTTTGCGTGCCAAGACCAGGGAGGTCTTGGCCAGGTGAACCCAAAATGTTTTCTTGCTTGGGCAAGTGATCGTGCAGTAAAGGGGGTGCTCTTCGCAAACTGGGATGTGGAAGTCTTGCCTGAGCAGCAATTAAGGACTTAACTTTGTGTTCTGTTGATCTGGGCCTTTTAGTGCAACCACAAGATCACTTTATGGGGGTGGTCTGGGCCAAATAATTAGCATTGAGATGGCTTGGTTACATTGTGGTGGAGCGTCTTGATTATTTGGTGCAAGATTTGGCACGAATCCGGTGAAATTGCAGCCCAACCGGAAGCGAAACCTTAGCGGGCAGCTCCGAGCCAGATCAAAGCTTTGTAAAGGCCCTGTCGTGCTCTCTAGACTGCTACCTTCGGAAGTGAGCAAGGGTTCTGACGGGAACCCGCCCCGCTAGAGAGGTCGTGAATTGTGGGTAAAGTTATACACCTCTGCAGAGTATCATTCTATTCGAATAGCCAAGTCCTTGGTCATGGACATGCCCGGTGAAAATGGTGCAAGGGGTAGACTTTGCTAAAACTTGTGGTCCAGGGTTGATTGTGGATATCGGCGAGTATTCTGGGTGGCTCCGAGTGCTCGTGATGTCTATGGTTAGCCGTGGAGGTTTTGTGAACCCTAGGGTGGCTCAAGGTGCTCTTGAGTTGGTGCTCAGAGGGAGATCTTGGAGCCCTAGGGAGGTCTTTGGGAGCTCTGGAGCTGGTGCTCCAGAGAGGTCTTGGGAAAGGTCCTAGTCGTGGGTGCGACCGGACCTTTCCTAATTGGCCTTGGGAGCCCTAGAGTTGGTACTCCAGAGAAGTCTTGGGAGAGGTCCTAGTCGTGGGTGCGGCCAGACCTCCCCCAAGTGGCTTGGGAAGTGAGTTGGTGCTCACTCCCCCCCTCTTTTCAAACAAATGTACTTATGTATTATTGTTTCAAATTGAGCTTTTCAATCTATGCATGTTATTTACTGTCAAACTTTGCTTTTTGCAACTAACCCTACAACTCTCATTGTTAAGCCAATGCATGAATATTATTTGCATAATTGCTCCTGCGATTTGCTGAGTACATTTAAAGTACTATGTAGCCCAAGGACCCTTTTATAGTTTTTAGCGGTCTCGGTGATTGGTGGAAAGACCAGATTTGTAGGCTAGATGTCGTACTATAAAGAGGGATCATAGCTAGTAGCTTGAGGATTTGTTTTGTGCCATCTTGATCAACTAAGACATGCATGCATCTTGAACTGCATCCGAAAAATAGTTGTCAGTAAAACCGATATGACCACAAGTATAACTGCGGTACTACCACCTTACGGTATAACCACACATGAAGTGCGGTACTAACACAGTGCGGTAGGTCCGATTTCTAGTTGGCGGTACGTTATTTCCAGAGAACATATTTTTGAGAGTTTTTCCTCCTATGGATATTGGTAGTGCCGGTAGAGCCGAGCGGTACTTCCATCGTGCAGTAGTATTAGACCGTGTGAGTGCGGTAGTACCGCACCAAGCCGTAACGGCTAGTTCAGAAGCATTTAATTAACCCCATATGACCGTTGAACAGTAGGTGTGGTAGTACCAGCCGATCAATGGCGGTAGTACCACACCTGCGGAATTGTTTAGGAATCTTCTTCAAATGGTCGTTTTTGTGGTTGGATGCTCATAACCCCCTCACTAGCACCAAGCTTAGAACCCCTGACCTCATTAAATACATTAGAGCCATTGGTGCACTCTCTACTACTCATTTGCTCATATTTCAAATTTTGAGGTAGTTGAGAGCATTGGAGTGCATTTGCATCATTTGTTGATCCCTTTGGCACTTGATAACCTTCAAGCAAGTGCTGTGGTATATTACTCTTAGTGTTTGCCGGTACCTAGACAGCTTGGGTGGAGATTATGCGGTGATCTCTTCAAGAAGGTTGTGAAGAGGCTCGACACCGTTCTTGAGTGGTTCGATGCGATGCTCACCACTTCCAGAGTGGAGGAAGAGAAACCCTAGTGGAATTAAGGTTCATTAGGCTAAACCCGTGAAGCCGGTCCAATTCGTTTGGGCTTACCTCAATGTGGACTAGTGAAGACCGGAAGGTCTTCGATACCACGAGAAAACATCGATTGTCTTCATTGTGGATTTCTTTCTTGCCATTACTATTTCCGCATTCACTTTTCTTGCTACTTATTTGTGTAGAATTGCTTAGCTAAATTGTATTTAGTATTGACGTAGCCTTGGGGTGACTTAGTGCAAACTTAGAATTTACCTCTTGACTTGTGGTAGCTAGAAATCTTTAATTAGACCATACTTGTTAAAATTGTTAATTAGAGTTCAAGATTTTTAGAAACCTCCTATTCACCCCCCTCTAGCCAGTCATCCTTGATCCTACACCTAGGAGTAGCCCAAGAAGATCACAAAACGACTCAACTTTTGATCTGGTGATCCACATCCCCTAAAAATTTAACCATAGCTCATCAAGAACGTTAGAAACCTATTCCAATTGATGATTGGGGAGAACGAAGCCCAGGTTCCACAAATTTCTTAGCTGAGGGCGAGAGGACATAAAAATGAGTGAAATTCAAACTTTGACCCAAAACTTGCTCGTGGATGGATGATGACAAAGAAGATCTATTGGAAATATGCCCTAGAGGCAATCATAAAGATGATTATATTTCATAATGTTCATAATATTGGATAATATGTTATCCTGTTCCTTGAATGAATCATTGGTTATGAAGATTGACAAGTATGTGACTTGTTGGTGAAACTCTAAACTTATATGATGTCGTTCTAAATGAATCCCTGGTCGGATGTTAATGGTCGGAACACCAGTGACTCTATCGACCAGCACATTATATTGATTGATGACCATGTTTCACCGGTCATGGGTATAGAGATATCGAATCAATAATGTGAATACATGTTAGAGAACATGGGGTTGGATTGGCCCACCTTGAGACACTATTGAGATTGTTATGATTCTATGTGTCATTAGTTGGTCTCAAGCAATGATGATGTATAATCCTTAGACCTGAGATTAGCATGGTTTCCTACATGTGTAATAGCACTCTTAGGGGTTGCCAAACGCTGCTCGTAACTGGGTAGTTATAAAGGTAGCTTTCAGGTATGCTATGAAACATACGGAGGAATGTGACTGGTCGGATATGGGATTTGCCCCTCCTAACATAACAGGAGAGATGTCTCTGGACCCCTCGTTGTGGTCGGATAAAGTAAATGCATGGCCATGCCACTAGTGGTCGAAGTGTTCGACCACGTGAAGTTATCCGACACTCGATCGAGAAAGTATTGAACAGTCCATGGATGACACAACATCTCACCTGGAGTTCAACCAGATGTGGTGAGGCAAAGGGATAATACACAATCATGTCGTACGGCTGATATATGTTCTCCACATATGGAAGACCTCCCAGGTGGTCGTGGAAGACCTCTTGGGTGGTTCTGGAGGACCTCCTAGAGGACCTCCTAAAAGACCTCCCAGGTGGTCGTGGAAAACCTCCTGAGTGGTCCTGGAGGACCTCCTGGAAGACCTCTCGGGTGGTCTTGGAGGACCTCGTAGAAGACCTCCCGGGTGGTCCTGGAAGACCTCCGGGTGGTCCTAGAAGACCTCCTAGGTGGTCATGGAAGACCTCTTCAGTGGTCCGGGTGACCTCCTCGGGGAGTGGTCTTGGAGGACCTCCTCGCGGGGAGTGGTCCTGGAGACCCCCTAGGGGGAGTGGTCTTATGGAAGACCTCCTCACGGAAAGAGGTCCTGGAGTGGTCATGGAGAGAACATAATACCACCTGGTCGTAAGGAGTTACGAGCTAATAAAGACATGGTTATAGATCATATTGCGTTGAGGTTCGTTCGATATATTCTATAGGTGTTCGGGAATCGTTATGTGCTGCTAGGTACCGCTAACGACTCATGGATGGAAAGGTTTTCTGAATCACAACCGATCACACATGAACCTATAGGGTCACACACTTAAAGGGCTGGGATTTGATTTGGATGGTGATTCGAATTCTTATAGGCCACGAGTCCCATCTTGGATGCCTATAAATAGAGGGGCGGTGGCGTTGGGTGAATTCATCGAAGCTTTTGAAGACTTCCTGAAACCCTAATAGCCACGCCTTCCTCAACCATGCTGCCGGTGCTAGCACTCTAGCGCGTGGTGTACCTGCCCCATACGTGTGGATACCTTAGAGGTGTTGTTGCGAAGCATCAGCACTAGGACGATCCGCAACTTGTGACGACCACTCAGAGGAGAATACGCGCGGCAAGAACGACCACGACTACATCAAATCGCTACATAGACTCTACTTCCGCTACGAGTCAGCGCATCTAGTGGTAATCTCGTGATCTATTACTAGCGGAGGTTCCTTGGTAGCGCGGTAAATTTTGTTTTGTGCTATCGTAGCCTTCCCGCGATCCCAACAGTGGTATTAGAGCCATCCTGTCTAGTTTTAGATTTGGATTAGATTGTTTTGGTGATGGTCGATATGATCGTCCATGTGCGATGGTCTCAAGATGGTTTTATGATCGTTATTCTGTGATCGTGTTTTCATGGTCGTATCACAACTTGCCTCTATCGGTTGGTTTCCGCCATCGAGACAAACAGCGATGATAAATCCATGGAGCACGCGAAGATCAATCTGGTTGATCGAATCGGAGTTGTGATTGAAAGGGGTTAATGTGATTAGCCCAATGCGATTTTCATGGATGGAACAGTAGATTGGATCTTTGTCGTCCTGGAGATCTCTCCTAGGGGGGGTCCAAGAGGACGTCCTGGAGGTCTTGCCGCCCCTGTGACCCCGCTCTCTGTGAATGCCTTTAGATTCCTATTCTTTTATTTCTTTGCATGTTTCAATTGCTTTAGATGCTTTCAACATGGTAGAAGTAAAATTCCCTCAAATAATATTAAGTTAAATTGATGTCTTCCCAATTAGCTGCACCATCCAAAGTCATGTATTTTAATGGTAGGTCTTGCTAAAGCAGAGTGCCATTAACTTTCCTTGACTAGATGGGTTTGTGTCGGACACTTATATGCATAGCGTTGGTTTAACTTGACAAGGTCATCATAACACTTATGGACCTTGGGACATAAGGTTGGGTTGCCGAAGTATAGAGATGATGTCCAACAAAAAGAGTCATATAGAGATATGATTATTAAAGGGTTGCTTACCAATTTCACTAATCTTCTAGCAATGATGCCAAAGCTCACTAGTAGATTAACTGATTGAGGGTCTTGAATCACTAAATGTCATAAGAGGGATATGGAATTTAGTGGGAGTATCTTTGTTAAATTGTTTAATAGAAGTTACTTTGATTGAACATATGTCTTAGTTTTGCATATTTTATGTTGTAGATTATGGCACCAACTACTGTGCCTACATCCAGTTTTGCTTTACGTTCGATACTTGAAAGGGAAAAACTGAATGGAACAAACTTTGCGGATTGGTCCCGCAACCTAGGAATTGTTCTTAGACAAGATAAAAAGGAACATGTTCTAGAGGAACCAATTCTAGATGTGCCTACAGAGAATGCTGCTGCTACTCTTAAAACTGCCTATAAAAAGGCATGCGATGAGTCTCTTGATGTTAGCTATCTCATGCTTGCTGTTGTGAACTCAGACCTTCAGCAGCAGTTTGAGAACATAGAAGCCTACGATATGATCGTGGCACTCAAAGGCATGTTTGAGACACAAGCAAGAACTGAGAGATATGAGATCTCAAAGAAATTGTTTGGGAGTAAGCTACCTGAGGGAAGTTCGGTGAGCCCACATGTGATCGAAATGGTTGGTTACACACAAAGCTTGGAAAAACTTGGTTTTCCACTTAGTCAAGAGTTGGCTATAGATTTGATTCTTGCTTCGCTACCTTCAAGCTATGGGCAGTTCATTATGAACTTCCATATGAATGGCTTAGACAAGAATCTCACCGAACTGCATATGATGCTTAAGACTGCAAAGAATAGCATTAAGAAAAGCAACTGTCATGTGATAATTGTGAAAAAGAGTACAAGCTTCAAGAAGAAGGCTAAGACTTGGGTCAAAGGTAAGGGCAAGAAAGTTTCGGATGAGATCCAAACTAACAAGCCTAAACCCAAGACTAAGTCTGGCCTGACTCAAGAGAATGAATGCTTTTACTGCAAAGAACTAGGCCATTAAAAAAGAAATTGCAAGAAATACATGGCTGATCTGAAAAGGAATGGTGGAACTAAACCTTCCACTTCAAGTATTAATGTTATAGGTGTTTTTTTTTGCTAACTCTTCTGTTAACTCATGGGTATTTAATACCGGATCGGTTGCTCATATTTGCAATTTGATGCAGAGTCTAACAAAGAGTAGGAGAATTGCAAGGGGCAAGATGGATCTTCGCGTCGGGAATAAAGCAAGAGTTGTTGCATTAGCCGTCAGGACTTTACCATTACTTTTGCCTTCAAGATTTATTATGGAACTAAATAATTGTTATTATGATCCAGCCATAAGTAGAAACATCATCTCTACCTCATGTTTGATGGCAGAGGGTTATAAATTCATTATAGAGAACAATGGTTGTTCTATATTTTTGAATGAAATGTTTTATGGCTATGCTCCTGTTTTGAACGGGTTGTATATTTTAAATCTTGATGATGCCCCCATCTATAACATTAAGGCAAAGCGGCTTCGGCCTAATGATTTGAATTCCACTTTCATTGGCATTGGCATTTGGGTCACATAAGTGAGAAACACATGAAAAAGCTCTATGATGATGGAACTCTAAACTCATTTTATTTGGAATCATTTGAAACAAGCGAGTCCTGCCTGCTCGGAAAGATGACCAAGACACCTTTCACTGGTCGGAGTGAAAGGGCGTCCGACTTGTTGGCACTCATACATACTGATGTGTGTGGACCAATGAGCACGACAGTTAGAGGTGGTTTTAAGTACTTCATTACTTTCATCGATGACTGTAGTAGATATGGATATATCTATTTAATGAGGCACAAGTTAGAATCCTTTGAAAAGTTCAAGGATTTTTAGAATGAGGTACAGAATCAACTTGGCAAGACAATCAAATCTCTATGATCTGATTGTGGAGGTGAATTTTTGAGCCATGAGTTTGGTGATCATTTGAAACAATGTGGAATTGTTCCACAGCTTACACCACCGAGAACTCCATAATGGAATGGGGTGTCCGAGCGGCGTAATCGGACCTTGTTGGACATGGTTCGATCAATGATGAGCCAATCAGATCTACCGTTGTATTTTTGAGGTTATGCTCTAGAAACTGCTGCTTTCACTTTAAATAGGGTACCATCTAAATCAGTAGATAAGACACTATATGAGATATGGACTGGGAAGAGTCCTAGTTTGCCTTTTCTAAAGATTTGAGGATGTGATGTCTATGTTAAACATTTGACATCTGACAAACTTACACCCAAGTCCGAGAAGTGCTTCTTTGTGAGGTATTCTAAGGAAACTAAAGGATATTATTTTTATAATCAGGTTGATAACAAAGTGTTTGTTGCCCGTAATGGTGTCTTCTTAGAGAAAGACTTTCTTTCCAAAGGAGTCAGTGGGAGCAAGATGCAACTCGAAAAAATTCGGGAAGCATCTGAAAGTGTTTCAAATCCCACTGAACCTCTACAGGATGAACAAAATGTTGTTGAACCTGTAGATGAGGCATCAGCCCCATGTAGATCAAAAAGGCCATGTCTATTGCCTATAAGGTATGGGTATGACGTATTATTGTTGAATAATGATGAGCCTAAAACTTATGCGGAAGCGATAATGGACCCAGACTTTGAGTCATGGCATGAGGCCATGAGATCCGAAATAAAGTCCATGCATGATAATCAAGTTTAGAACTTGGTTGATGCACTTGATGGTATTAAGACCATTGAGTGCAAGTGGATTTTTAAGAAAAAGATAGATATGGATGGAATTGTTCAAATTCATAAGCACAACTAGTTGCGAAGGGTTTCAGATAAATTCAAGGTGTTGATTATGATGAAACCTTCTCTCCTGTCGCGATGCTTAAGTCTATTTGGATAATTTTAGCTATTGCTGCATATTTCGTCTATGAGATATGGCAAATGGATTTCGAAACGACTTTCCTTAATGGAAACCTAAGTGAGGATGTGTACATGACACAGCCTGAGGGTTTTGTCGATCCAAAGGAAGCTAGAAAGGTATGCAAGCTTAATAAATCCATCTATGGATTGAAGCAAGCATCTCGGAGTTGGAACATTCGTTTTGATGAAGTGGTCAAAGGGTTTGACTTCATCAAGAACGAAGAAGAATCTTGTGTTTACAAGAAGGTTAGCGGGAGCAAGCTTGTGTTTCTAATCTTGTATGTAGATGACATACTACTGGTCGGAAATGATATTCCAATGCTTGAATTTGTTAAAACTTTATTAAGAAATAGTTTCTCAATGAAAGATTTGGGAGATGCAGCATATATTCTTGGTATAAGGATCTATAAAGATAGATCTAAGAGGCTAATTGGATTTAGCCAGGATAAGTACATAGACAAAGTGTTGAAATGGTTCAACATGCAAGATTCCAAGAAAGGTTTCTTGCCCATAGCACATGGCCTTAATCTTAGCAAGAGTCAGTATCCTACGACCACTGATGAGCGAGACAAAATGAGTAGAATTCCATATGCATCGGCTGTTGGATCTATCATGTATGACATGCTATGTACACGACCAGATATATCATATGCTCTAAGCGTTACGAGCAGATACCAAGCTGATGCCAGTAAAGGTCACTGGATAGCTGTGAAAAATATTCTTAAGTACTTGAGAAGGACTAAGGATGTGTTCCTAGCTTATGGCGGTGATGAAGAGCTCGTTGTAAATGGTTACACCGATGCAAGCTTCCAAACCGACAAAGATGATTATCGTTCGCAATCTGGTTTTGTATTCATTTTGAATGGAGGAGCAGTGAGTTGGAAAAGTTTCAAGCAAGAGACAGTTGCTGATTCTACGACGGAGGCCGAGTACATTGCGGCTTCTGAAGTTGCGAAAGAAGGTGTTTGGATAAGGAAGTTCCTTGTTGAGTTGGGTGTGGTTCGAAGTGCCTCGAGCCCAATGAATCTCTATTGTGACAACAATGGAGCCATTGCTCAGGCTAAGGAGTCTAGATCCCATCAGAAGTCCAAACATATACTCAGGCGTTATCATCTTATTCGCGAGTTAGTGAATAGAGGAGATGTTAAGATATGTAAAGTTCATACGGATTTAAATATTGCTGATCCGTTGACAAAGCCTCTCACACAGCCAAAGCATTTGGCGCACACAAGAGCTATTGGCATTAGATACCTAAATGATTGACTCTAGTGCAAGTAGGAGACTGTTGGAAATATGCCCTAGAGGCAATCATAGAGATGATTATATTTCATTATATTCATAATATATGATAATATGTTATCCTGTTCCTTAAATGAATCATTGGTTATGAAGATTAACAAGTATGTGACTTGTTAGTGAAACTCTTAACTGTAAGACCAGGAGGTTTTTGGTCATGATATTTGATGATGAACACATTGACAATAAGGAAGACATAGTCTTGGTATTTTAAGATGAATACATTGGCTCTGGAACATGCTTGTGATCTTAGATGCTGACATACTTTTGAGCTCTATTGAATTCTATCGAAAATCAGCATTTGTCAGATTTAACGGTAGTACCGGCGTTACTTTCGCGGTATTACCGCTTGGCGGATCAACCGCATATTTGTTGGCGGTTCAATATTTCCAGAAGGCTTGTTTTTGGAGTTTCTGATTTTCTTGAGAGCAGTAGTACCAGCTTTTAATGTGCGGTACTACCAGAGTATGGTATGACCGCGGCTGTGCAGCGGTAGTACCGTTCGTCAAGGTTTCGAACGCGTGTTTTGCTTGAACCGTTCGATCTTGATCTGACGGCTCATATTGAGAGGAACGTTCTGACCGTCCGAACTCCTTAAGGACTGTGAGCCATTGATCTGAAATCTGACGGCTGAAATCAAGAGAAACGTTCGGACTTGCTTCAGTACACTTCAAGATCTGACGGTTGTGAAGCACGGTCCGATCGGCCAACACATCTCGACCGTCAGCGCTGCTTTGAGGTTCGTGAAAACGTTTTGACATACATTCATACCGCAGGATGAACGTGATAGTACTGGCTTTTATGGTAGTACCGTTGTTTCAACGACGGTTGTACCGCGACTGGTTTTTCACAGAGAGAGAGTTTCTGACAAGCACTGTTAAGTGAAAATCGGTAGAACCGTAGTCTTGGAGCGGTATGACCGTGCTTTGAACGTCGGTAATACCGCTCGTCGGTAAGACCGTTCGATAATGGTATGGAATTTCCAGAGAGTGTGTTTTTGTAAGACTTTGAGATTTCATGAAGAGCGGTAGTTCCGCAGTGTTTCTAGCGGTACGACCGCGTGTGCGGTAGTACCAGGGCTAATATGGCAGTAGTTTCGATTATGCTCTGAAAAATTGTCGTTTTGGGGATTTGACTGAGGATAAGTTAAATTCATGAGCTTTATCTTGTTGCATGATGCATGATAGTGTTTATGGGTGTGAGTGAGCTAATGGATGGTCAAGTTGGAGAACTTGTGCCAAGATTTGGTTTCTTTGGTCTTTGCATGTGCAGGTTGAGCATGAGGACGAATCACAGTCCATGATGAGGTTGACTCGGACTAGGATGGGGAGAATCTGAGGTCTTGGAGGTCGTGGATGTCACGAGGTGGTTTGGATCGCACTGGAGCACGTGGAGATCAAAGTGGATCATGTTGAAGCTACGGGAGGCAGTTTCTTGGAGGCTTACGGCGTGGAAGTTCGATTTTGGAAAGTTTGAGTGAATTTGGTAAAACCTGTGTTGGAAAGGGTTTCAGGTCCCTTAATTTTCAGAGAGATAGGTTTCATATTCGTTGTTGACATGGATAGAACTTTGCCTATAAAAAGCGGCAGAGGGTGCGCCTTGCGGACGTGCTTTTCGTTGTGTTTTGACCATAGCTTTCTTGCTGTTTTGCTGCGGTTTAGAGGTCCTTCGATTTGGGGCTTTGAGGGGTGCTTGATGAGCGCTTTGTAGACTTAAATCAAGTTTGATATATAAAGTTCAGATTTGTTCAACTTTGGTTCTTGATTTGTTGATCTTGCTCTGCGTCTAAGGTGGTTCTTGCTGTGCGCTTGGAGTTGTAGTTGAAAAGTTTCATCTTGAGACTTTCGTGAAGTTCCAGAAGTTTTTGCGCACAAGTAGGAGTTTAAATTCAGTGGTCAATTTGCTGCAATCATTCAACCCCCCACTTCTGATTGCCATTATGATCCTACAAGTGGTATCAGAGCAAGGTTGCAATGGCATCAGATCGAGATCAGTTCTCAGGTAAGCCTCCATACTTCGATGGATCAGACTACATCTACTGGAAGACACGTTTGGAAGTTTTTCTGCAAGCACAAGGTAATGTCATCTAGCAAAAAGTTGAAAATCCTTATGAGGTACCTGCTGTTATTACCAACAACAATACTGCTGATGTTGAAGCTAATGCTAAAGCTAGAAACATATTGTTGCAAGGTTTAAGTAGGAATGAGTTTGTCAGAATTGCCAACATTAAATCTGCTAACAAAATTTGGACTACACTTGCTGATTATCATGAAGGTTCAAAATCTGTTAAAGGTGTTCGTCAGAACAAATTTGAAAAGGAGTACTCTAAATTTAAGATGAAACCAGGAGAATCTGTTGATGCTCTTTTTGATCGTTTCAATAAAATTGTTAGTGATTTACAATCTGTTGATGTTATCTATTCTGATTCTGACAATGCTCGTCAAATCTTGAATGCCTTGGATATGTCTGTTTGGGAGGTTCTAGTCACTACCATCAATCATTCTGTTAATATGGAAACACTCACTTTAAATGATCTTTATTGCAAGATGAAAACTCATGAGATTGATATTTTGGCCAGAATAAACAAGTCCAATTCCTTGGGTTTAGTGACTAACCAAACTGACAGCTCTTCGAGCTCTTTTAGTTTCTCTTTGTCTGCATTGAGTGCTATTTCAGATGAACAATTGGAAGAAATCCCAGAAGAGCAGCTTGTATTCTTCTCCAACAGGGTGACTAAAGCAATCAACAATATCAGATCAAGGAGAATAGGAGGTCCAATCAGATGCTTTGAATGTGGTGAGCCAAACCACATTAAGGTGAATTGTCCCAAGCTAAGAGGTAAGGAAGCTAAAGATGACAAAGCACTAGCTCGGTGTTCAAAATTCAAGTTTGATTCAAGCAAGAAGCAAAATTATCAAAAGGCGGTCAACAAGGTGCTCTCAGCACTTGAGGAGATTGGATTAAGCGATGTTGATTCAGACAGCGACAACGAGGATGATAACAAGAAGGCAAAAGAGGTGGACTTCACAAGAATGTGCTTTATGGCAAGCAGTGAAGAGCTTAATGATGATGATCTTTATAGTGACCCTGATGAGGTAAAACCCTCTTATGCTAATTTATCATGTGCTGTGCTTAAGTTGACAAATGAGCTTAAAAAATACAAAAAGAAAGTGAAGAAACATGACCTTGTTGTTGATAGCTTGAATTCTGAAATTGACAGGCTTAAGGCTGCTATTCCTGATGATGAATCTTGTGAATCATGTCAAGTTTTGCATTCTGAATTGAAAGTTGCTAGATCAATACATGCTAAATTTGATGAGCCGAAACTGGTGCATGATTCTTGTGATGATAAGCTGAAACTTGCATATTGTAAAATTGAAAAACTGAAGTCTAGTTCAATTTGTTTAGAGTCAAGTATTTTGAATGCTCAAATTAAAACTTGCTCTAATTGTGAACTGCTAGAAGCTAGACTAAAGTCATCTCAGGAATCCATACAACAAATGCTTTATCATGAGACACTTTCTTGCACTAATTGTCCCAAACTCACAACTGAGATAGAAGCTTTGTCTAGACAATTAAATGAATTTGCTGAAAAAGAAAAATTAGCTCTGTCTAGTGCTTCTAAGAAAACTGAGAATGGATATGTTAAGTGCACAATCTGTCCTAAATTGACTCAAGAAAATGAGTACCTTAAGGACACTTTGGAGAGGTTTTCTTTTGGCAAGAAAAATCTGAACATGATTCTAGACAGATCAAAAGTGAGTACTAAAAGCCAAGGTCTAGGATTTAATTTTGCTGAGCATGCCAACAATCATCCTCCCAAAAATCTTAAGCTTCTTAAACCTGGAAAGTTTGAAATTGAAACTGAACCTAAACAAGTTTTGTTTAAGTCTGCTAGTTTTGCAAATGATCCTTCTCTCAAAGTGAGTATTGTAAAAAGAAAAACTGCAATCTCTTATCAAGATAAATATCAATGTACTCACTGTGGAAAAGAAGGACACTTGGTTCAGTTCTGTTTTTGAAAAGCTAAGAAAGAAAAGAGAGGTAGGCTAAGAAGAGTTTTTCAAGCTCCTTGTGTCTCCACTAAACAAAATGCTGCAGAATTAGGAGTTTTTGCATGGTCTGACCAGCGGTATACTCAAAACAGAAATGCTTTTGTTGCTCCTACTCGCCGTGTGTCATAGTATTGGATACCTAAATCGCTTCTTACTAACCCCAGTACTGTGAGACCGATATTTACTTAATGTAGGTACAGATGTTGAGGAAGGGGAACATATGGTTAGTAGACTCTGGATGTTCTAGGCACATGACTGGCAATTCAAAATGGTTCTCCTCCCTCACTAAGGCATCCAGTGATGAATTAATTACTTTTGGGGATGCTTCAACTGGAATTGTGATGGCAAAAGGTACTGTGTGTGTAAATGACAAATTTATACTCAAAGATGTTGCCTTGGTAAGTAAATTGAAGTACAACTTGCTTTTGGTTTTACAATTGATAGAAAAAAAATCTTGAGGTAAGCTTTAAGAAACATGCTTGCAGGGTTTTTGATGCTTCTGGTGATCTTGTTTTTAATATCTCTAGGTTAAGGAAAGTTTTTAAAGCTGATTTCAATCATTTCTTTTCATCTAATGTTAGATGCTTGGTAGCTTCCGAATCCAGAGATCTTTTCTTTTGGCATCGTAGATTAGGTCATATTGGTTTTGATCATCTTGTTCGAATTAGTGGAATGGATCTCATTAGGGGGCTACCTAAACTGAAAGGTGAAAAAGATTTGGTTTGTTCTCCCTGTCGACATGGTAAGATGGTTGCTGCTCCACATTTTCCTATTTTAGTAATTATCACGGATGGCCCTGGACAATTGTTGCATATGGACACTGTAGGTCCCTCTAGAGTTCAATCTGTTGGAGGTAAGTAGTACATTCTTGTGATTGTTGATGATTTCTCTAAATACTCTTGGGTGTATTTTATGGTGTCTAAAGATGAGGCTTTTAGTCATTTCAAAGATTTATTTCTCAGACTCAATAATGAATTGAATGGTGCTGTGAAAGTAATAAGAAGTGATAATGGGACTGAATTTAAGAATTCTCTATTTGCTTCCTTTTGTTCTGAAAAAGGTTTGGAACATCAATTTTCTTCTCCTCGTGTTCCACAACAGAATGGTGTTGTAGAGAGGAAAAATAGAACTTTGGTTGAGATGGCAAGAACCATGCTTGATGAACATGCTACTCCTAGGAAGTATTGGGCAGAGGCTATCTCAACTGCTTGTCATGTCTCAAATAGAGTATTTCTGAGAGCCTCTTTGCACAAGACTTCTTATGAGCTGAGATTTGGAAAGAAGCCTAGTGTCTCTCACTTCAAGATTTTTGGATGTAAATGCTTTATTCTCAAACATGGTAATCTGGACAAATTTGAATCTAGATCAACTGATGGCATTTTTCTTGGATATCCTCTTCACTCTCGTGGCTATCGAGTGCTTAATCTGGAAACTAACAAAATCATTGAGACTTGTGAGGTTGCTTTTGATGAGGTTAGTACATGTTCTAGAACTGACATTTCAGGAACACAAGTTCAGGGGGAGTCCGAAAGCATATTTTTTGATGAAGAAGATGATTTTGATTTTGGTAATGGTTCGTCTCTCATGCCACCAACTGCTGATAATCATGCATCCTCTACTGTTGTTGCGCTGCCATCAAGTGATGAAATAGCTACTGAAGTTGTTCAAAATGACGAAGCAAATTCAGAACCTTCTGCACCATTGAGAATTCAGCGACTTCATCCTCCAGAATTGATGATTGGTGACATTCATGAAAGGGTAACACGTTCTAAGTTTACTTCTCCTGACTGACATGCTCATTCTACTTTTGTTGCCTCTTTTGAGCCTAATGATGTAAGTCACGCTTTATGTGATGAGTCTTGGATCAATGCCATGCATGAAGAATTAGAAAACTTTGAGCGAAATAAAGTCTGGACCTTAGTTGAACCTCCTCTTGGGCATAATGTAATTGGAACTAAATGAGTTTTTAAAAATAAACAAAGTGAGGATGGTGTTATTGTTAGAAATAAGGCTAGACTTGTTGCTCAAAGATTTTCTCAGGTGGAAGGTCTTGATTTTGGTGAAACTTTTGCCCCTGTAGCCAGATTAGAAGCAATTCGAATTCTTTTAGCCTTTGCTGCATCTAAAGGTTTCAAATTGTTTCAAATGGATGTTAAAAGTGCTTTTCTAAATGGCTACATTGAGGAGGAAGTTTATGTTAAGCAACCACCTAGCTTTGAAAATCTTAAGTTTCCTAATCATATTTACAAATTGTCAAAAGCTTTGTATGGTTTGAAGCAAGCACCTAGAGCTTGGTATGAAAGGCTCAAGCTTTTTCTGTTAAAAAATGACTTTCAAATGGGCAAGGTAGACAAAACTCTCTTCACATTTCGACATGGCAATGATCTATTACTTGTTCAGATTTATGTGGATGATATCATCTTTGGGGGCTCCTCTCATGCTTTGGTTTCCAAGTTTTCAGATACTATGAGCAAGGAGTTTGAGATGAGTATGATGGGGGAGTTAACTTACTTCTTAGGCCTGCAAGTAAAACAGACCAAGCAAGGCAATTTCATTCATCAAACTAAATATACTAAAGACTTGCTTAGGCGTTTTGACCTGGCAACTTGCAAACCCATCTCTACACCAATGGGATCAACAACTGTTCTTGACCCAGATGAAGAAGGTGAGGCAGTGGATCAAAAAGAATACAGGAGTATGATTGGTTCTCTACTCTATTTGACTGCTTCAAGGCCGGATATACACTTTGTTGTATGCTTATGCGCTCGATTTCAAGCTTCACCTCGTGCATCTCATCGATAGGCTATGACAAGAATTCTCAGGTATCTCCAATCCACCTTAGAATTTGGTCTTTTCTATTCATCTTTATCCTGTCTTACTTTGCATGCATACTCGGATAGTGATTTTGCGGGGTGTAGGCTTGATAGAAATAGCACATCTGGCACTTGTCACTTTTTAGGCATATCATTAGTATCTTGGTCCTCTTGAAAACAATCTTCTGTTGCTCAATCAATTGCTGAAGCTGAGTATGTTGCTGCTGCTGCTAGTTGCTCTCAAGTCCTTTGGATTGCTTCTACTCTTAGAGATTTTAGTTTAGAATTGGGCACTGTTCCTCTTTATTGTGATAACACTAGTGCGATTAACATTGCTAAGAATCCAGTGCAGCATTCTAGAACCAAACACATTGATATCAGATTTCACTTTCTCCGAGATCATGTTGAAAAGGGTGATATTGTTCTCCACTTTGTTGAAACTGATTTCCAGTTTGCTGATATTTTCACTACGCCGCTTGATACTTCTCGATTTGTTCGTTTGCGGAGTGAATTGGGTGTTGTTCATCCTATGGGCTTATTTTGAGGGGGAGTTGTTTGATCAAAATTTCAGAAGCATTGATTATTCATTAAGTCCAAGCCATCGAAATCAAAAGAGTAGTAGAGCTCTCTCTATCATATTTATTCATGTGCTATATAGCTTTGATCTTGACTGATTTTAAATAAACTTGCTGCATAAAGAACTAAAACATGACATGGCTGAAATCTTTGACTAGATTGATTATTGGTATCACTTTGTGTTGATTATTGAAAAGGGTAAGTCTATCTGTGAGTCTTATTTTAAATCTTGGATTTGAAGCAAAAAATGTCTCTCATTTCAATCCTGTGTTGCTCACTCAATTTGGCATGTTATAAAAGATAAAAGGGTTGAGAAAAAGAAAATAAAAAGATGTGTGCTTCAAGCATGCCATACATAGCTGTGTATCAAACAAAAAAAAAGGGGTACATAACAGTGCTCACATGAAAAGATGTGTGCTTCAAGCATGCCATACATAGCTATGTGTCTTTGAAATAAAAAATGCACAAAAAGTGCTTCAATCAAAAGAAGTATGCTTCAAGCATGCCACCCTTGAAAAGAAGTATGCTCCAAGCATGCCACATACAAATAAGAATTGAAAGTGAAGCAAAAGGATGATACATGAGACTTTGAGTTTCTCCAGATTTAAAGTTTGTCTCACTGTTTGGCTTTTACTTTTTGGTGACTTCTATTTGTGGTCTTATAATCTTTTTAGTCATTGTGTGATATGCCTGTCATGA
This sequence comes from Phyllostachys edulis, assembly GCA_036346405.1. Taxonomy (NCBI): domain Eukaryota; kingdom Viridiplantae; phylum Streptophyta; class Magnoliopsida; order Poales; family Poaceae; genus Phyllostachys; species Phyllostachys edulis. Next base: position 14,223,345 of record CM070568.1, read on the forward strand.
ATCTAAATTGTCTCATCATTTTGGAATACTTGTCTAGATATTGCTTTGTGGTATATGCATTTATATGATCTTGTTAGCTCTACTCAACCAAATGGCTTGGTTAATCCATTAAATTGACTTGCATAAAGCATCTAGACTTTTTACTCTTCTTGCTCCTTTTTTCCAAGTTTGAAGCTCTTGATGATCACATTGCCAAAGGGGGAGAAAAATGAGAGAAAATCTGCAAAAATTTGCTTTTAAAAATTTCTTTTCTAGTGTTGAAGGAAGTTTTTCAGCTGCTGTTTTTGAAACTTTCTTTTGCTTGGCAGTTTTGGAACTTTGACACCTTCTGTCACTCACATTCATTTCTTGATTTTGGAAGTGTTGTCAATGTATTCATCAAGGGGGAGATTGTAAGACCAGGAGGTTTTTGGTCATGATATTTGATGATGAACACATTGACAATAAGGAAGACTTAGTCTTGGTGTTTTAAGATGAATACATTAGCTCTAGAACATGCTTGTGATCTTAGATGCTGACATGCTTTTGAGCTCTGTTGAATTCTATTGAAAATCAGTATTTGTCAGATTTAACGGTAGTATCGGCGTTGCTTTCGCGATATTACCGCTTGGCGGATCAACCGCATATTTTTTGGCGGTTCAATATTTCCAGAAGGCTTGTTTTTGGAGTTTCTAATTTTCTTGAGAGCGCTAGTACCAGCTTTTAATGTGCGGTACTACCAGAGTACGGTATGACCGCGGCTGTGCAGCGGTAGTACCGTTCGTTAAGGTTCCGAACGCATGTTTTGCTCAAACCGTTTGATCTTGATCTGACGGCTCATATTGAGAGGAACGTTCGGACCGTCCGAACTCCTTAAGGACTATGAGCCGTTGATCTGAAATCTGACGGCTAAAATCAAGAGAAACGTTCGGACTTGCTTCAGTACACTTCAAGATCCGATGGCTGTGAAGCATGGTCTGATCGGCCAACACATCTGGACCGTCTGTGTTGCTTTGAGGTTCGTGAAAACGTTTTGACATACATTCATACTGCAGGATGAACGCGGTAGTACCGGCTTTTACGGTAGTACCGTTGTTTCAACGACGGTAGTACTGTGACTGGTTTTTCACAGAGAGAGAGTTTCTGACAAGCACTGTTAAGTGAAAATCGGTAGAACCATAGTCTTGGAGCGGTATGACCGCAGCACGGTATGACCGTGCTTTGAACGTCGGTAATACCGCTCGTCGGTAAGACCGTTTGATAACGGTATGGAATTTCCAGAGAGTGTGTTTTTGGAAGACTTTGAGATTTCACGAAGAGTGGTAGTTCCGCAGTGTTTCTAGCGGTACGACCGCGTGTGCGGTAGTACCGGGGCTAATATGGCGGTAGTTCCGATTATGCTTTGAAAAATTATCGTTTTGGGGATTTGACTGAGGATAAGTTAAATTCATGAGCTTTATCTTGTTGCGTGATGCATGATAGTGTTTATGGGTGTGAGTGAGCTACCAGATGTCGTGAGGCAAAGGGATAGTACACAATCAGGTCATACGGCTGATATCTATTCTCCACATATGGAAGACCTCCCAGGTGGTCGTGGAAGACCTCCTGGGTGGTTCTGGAGGACCTCCGGGAAGACCTCCCTGGTGGTCGTGGAAGACCTCCTAGGTGGTCTTGGAGGACCTCCTAGAAGACCACCTGGGTGGTCCTAGAAGACCTCCGGGTGGTTCTGGAAGACCTCCTAGGTGGTCGTGGAAGACCTCTTTAGTGGTCCGGGAGACCTCCTCGGGGAGTGGTCTTGGAGGACCTCCTCGCGGGGAGTGGTCCTAGAGACCTCCTCGAGGGTGTGGTCTTATGGAAGACCTCCTCACGGAAAGAGGTCCTTTAGTGGTCGTGGAGAGGACATAATCAACAACTGGTCGTAAGGAGTTACGAGCTGATAAAGACTTGGTCATAGATCATATTGCGTTAAGGTTCGTCCGATCCAAATTCTTATAGGCCACGAGTCCCATCTTGGATGCCTATAAATAGAGGGGCGGTGGCGTCGGGTGAATTCATCGAAGCTTTTGAAGACTTCCCGAAACTCTTATAGCCACGCCTTCCTCAACCACGCTGCCGGCGCTAGCACTCCAGCGTGTGGTGTACCTACCCGTACGTGTGGATACCTTGGAGGTGTTGTTGCGAAGCATCAGCATTAGGACGATCCGCAACTTGTGATGACCACTCGGAGGAGAATACGCGCGGCAAGAACAACCATGACTACATTAAATCGCTACATCGACTCTACTTCCGCAATGAGTCAGCGCGTCTAGTGGTAATCTCATGATCTATTACTAGTGGAGGTTCCTTGGTAGCACGGTAAATTTTGTTTTGTGCTATCGTAGCCTTCCCGTGATCCCAACAAGATCCTAGATGTATTCTCACATGTCCTAGGAAGCTAGATCACAGCATGAAGATCAAGAAAACCAAAGGAACAAGCAAAATCCTCAAAAGCATCAAAGAGAGATCAGGAACAAGAAGAAACTCATCTTGAGGAATCTTTTTTGGATTTATTTGAGAAGATTGTTATTTTACAACCATTCCACCATGGAGGACAAAAGCTCAACATTTGAGCACTCAATCAATCTATCTCTCACAAACTCAAGCCACCTCTACTCCACTTTTTCTAAAATGATAAATTAGCATTTTCACTTGAGAGGCTCCAAATATGGACCTCTCCTTTTATAGCAAAGGCTAGATTGAGAGAGAAAATCGTAATGGGCATCCGTTAAGACCACACACAAATGGGCCTACACTCATGAATGCTTCCCAAAGCAGATGACAAACTAGGCTTCTTGAATTCGTCTCTTCATGGTCTTCATCTTTACTTAACCTAAACTATCTCTCCTTACGCTGCGGTTTTGCGAAAGGTCACCAAGGCGGAATTTTAGGGAAGATACCAAAATTCCCCTTCTCGATCCTTCTCCAAAGACCAAGTCCAATCGTCACGAAACCATCCCATGCATCACCATGTGTAGGTTGATCAATGGCTATCTTCATGTTGGCAAGTCTCTCCCATCCGGCTCCTACTGAAACCACCATAGCAGTTGCACTAACCCCTATGACGCTTGATGCAACTCGTCGCACCGAACTTCCTGTTTGGTCATCCTTGTCCATCTTGCGCCATGCTTGAGTCCAATGAAGTTACCCGACATTCTTGATCATTTTGGACCTCAACTCTCCTAACCTAGTCCCGATCATCCTCTCCATTGACTGTCGTTGACCTCCAAGCCTCCTGCACAACAATAGACCAAGAAATCGATTCTGGGCACAAGTTCTTCGCAACTTGACCCACATTAGTCAAAACATGTATCATGCAACACATATGCACTGAAACCCATGAAGTTGACCGAACCCACGATCACCACCACCTTGTTGGCAAATGACTAGAGCCCGGTCGGTCAATCTGTCACCCTTGGCCATTCAGACCGCCCACTGGTCTGACCGCCAACTGGTGGCTGGTTAGATCGCTCCAGGACTTAGCCAAATTTTTGAGGCTCAAGTCTGCAGACTCTCTAGAAATGAAAATCAAATATAACTTTTGACTCGTTGCACAAAAAAAATATGGAAACAAGTGCAAAGGAATCCTTTCACTTTCCTACACCCTATTTTTCGCCCAGCTCAAAATTCTAAAGTACAACTTTTGGCCGGTCATACCGCCACTCATGGTCAGTCAAACCGCCACCTTGGCTGGTCTGACCCCCTGAGGTCTGAAGGCAGTCTGAATTTTCCTGAAAACGAGGGTTTCGTTGAACGCCTTGACGCTATTGCTAATTATTCATTGCACTGAGATGAGGAACATATCCCCATGATATCCACATGACCAATCACTTGACCAGATTAGTCAGGTAAGAAAGTACAACAAGGCTTGCTCAAGTCTCTCTCCAAATCAGAAACTGGAAAGAGGAAAACATAAAAGACTAATCAACGACTGACAAAAGATGTGAGCAACACAGCTACAGTATGCAGCTGCATAGGCAAGAAGTTCTCATCGAAGAGTTTTGGCACATTGCGCACTGTTGGCATCTAAATAGCAAAAGTAGCCCTCTCTCCATGTGAAATGCAAAAATGGCATCTTGTCTATGCACTAGAGGATCGGAGTCACTGTGCGGATGACAAGTCATCGAGTCTAGCCCCCAAGGACACAGACAAGGTTTTTGAAAATTTGTGAACAGTGTTTTTGACACTATTTATGTATTGTTTAAAAAATTCAGTGGAGAGCACTTTTTTCATTGAATTTTTTCTTCTTGTTTTTTTTACCTCGCACTCGCAGCTTCAAATCTATTATCACAAGTACCACAAAAAAATCCCCACAAATTTTTTCACATGAAATCATGACGCAGCTTCAAACTTGGGTGTAACCATCACCATCGCCACCCTTCGCTGCCCTCAGTGGCTCAATGAGTCGACGGGTAGTGCAAGTGAAATACTATTTAAAACACTACTTAACACTATTTGACAAGGCAGTGGCGGTAGGCAGTTGTACACTATCATCAGCCATGGCGGCGGATAGTAGTACACCATCACCGGCCTCAGCAGTAGAGGGTGCATGTGCACCCATGCTTGGTGCGGGAGCGCTGGAACCCCTTCTAATGCTTGGTGTTGCATTGGGTACATGTAATAATACAAAGAAAATCAGGCATAAAAGGAAAACCCCTAATTTCATGCACCCAATTTCATGCACTCTATTTGGAATGTGACCTATTCTATGAGTGTATCGTGTAGACACTACCTAGGATGACATTATTTGTTTGTTTAATGTGGATGATATTTTTTAATGTTGTACGGTAGCACATGCTAGATAAGCTTGTCTATGAACTAACTGAGAGAAATGCTTGGCATGTAGATCATATAATATTGTAACAATACCCTTCGACTAGTGTGCAAATGTGCGAGAGCGAGACTATGATGGCGACACGAGCAAGTAGGCGACAACCAAACCCTAGCAGTAAGTGCACTAAGTGCAACATCCCAATTTTCTGGAGTTTTTGAAAAAACATTCAAAATAAAAATGACCATTCAATTTTACAGAATTTCCAAAGCTTAACTTGCATTTTTAGAAAATTGAAAGCAATCTAATATGAATTAATCAAACTTTAACTCGTTCAATTTGGTTTATTTTGAGTTTGTTGGAGTTCCTTGGTGTTTAAGATCCTTCTTTGGTGTTTAAGATCCCCTTTCTTTGTTCGTTCCGAATTCCCGTCAGTTGTCCCTTTCCCCGCTCCACCCTTTCGGTTTCGACCAGTCTTTTGGTCTCGACCACCCTTTCGGTTTCGATCAGTATTTTGGTCCCGACCACCCTTTCAGTTTCGACCAGCCTTTCGGTCTCGACCAGTCTTTTGGTTTCGATCAGTCTTATCAGTTTTGACAAGCCTCTCGGTTTCGACCAGTCTCGCCTGTCAGCCCCCTACTCATCTTCTTTTTCCTCCCTCTTTTTCCTCAACTCCACACGCATTAAATGTCATTGCCTCTGCTGCGACGTGCGCATTAAATGTTGTTGCCTCCACCGCTATGTGCGTATTAAACGTCGTTGCCTTCGCTGCGATGTGCGCTTTAAATATCGTCGTCTCCGCCGCGAATCCAACCACTCCATCTTATCACCTAGTCCCCCTCCTTCATCTATAAATAGAGCACCAGGGAGCCCTCACCCTCATCTTGCTTTCCCCTCAACTCTCCCTCTTTCTCTCGCCCCGTTTTGCCGTGCTTCGAGTTTCGCCATCGTCGACTCGAGTTCGGGCCATCGCCTCTAGCGCCGTCTTCAACCTCCTTGCAGCCAAAGAGTTCGCTGGAGCGCCCGCGCCGTCTTCGACCGTTGTTCATCGTTCGTCATCCTCCTCCAGCCTCTCTCTCATTCCTGGTGAGTTTCCCGTGCCGTGTTCTCCCATGTCTTCTTTCGATCGCATCGAGCAGTCGAATCCTTCTTTCCTTCTTTTGACCGCATCGAGCAATCGAATCCTTCTTCCTTCTTTCAACCGCGTCGAGCAGTCATATCCTTCTTTCGACCACGTTGAGTAGTCGAATCTCCTTCCTACCAGGTAGTCGAACCTCCCTTCGACCACCTGTTGTCGAATCTCCTTCCGACTAGGTAGTCGAACCTCCTTTTGACCACCTGTAGTCAAACCTCCTTCCGTGAGCTCGTTCTCCTTCGTTCGAGCTCCGATTCAAGTGATTAAATCTCTAAATCCATCTAACTTCAATACCTTTCTTTTGGTTCTAGTTTGGTTCTTTTTGGATTTTATTTAGAGTTGTTTTATTTATTCGGCTCTTCTCGCACCTATAGGTTCCAGCATTTCTGAAGAGTTCTTGGACTCGACGACCTCGACTGAAGTATCTCAACTCTTCAATGAAGGCAAGTCGTAGACCTTTGATCATGTCGTACCCAGTTTATAAAATTATATTGTTTGATATAAACATGCATGGCTAGTTGTATAAAAATTGGTTTTGGGAATAGTTAAATACCCAATTAATAGTATGACTCCTTGAATAATTGTGGATGACATGTTGACATATACCCTTGGACACCACAGGTTGGGTAATCTTAGTTGGACATTATTGTAATACCAACATGGGTGTGTATTATGCTTAGTCATGCTTTGGTTATGCGTTGTCTCTCGATCACATGATTCAATGATGATAAATTTGACTAATTGAATATGGAATTATGGCATGTGTTGCCATGGAATGTGTTGTCACTAATATTAAAATTTGTTGTACCATGGCATGGGTTGCCAATTGGTTGGGTTGAGCCGAAAATAATTTATGCTCGGGCGAGTGGTCGGTGGTGAAGGTGGGTGCGAAAGCACATTGAGATGCAGAAAGTCTCGCCTGAGCAACCACTAAGGACTTAACTTTGTTCGCCATTGATCTAGGCCATACCGTGCAACCACATGTCCATTTATGGGTTGGACCTGGCCAACTAATTAGCAATGTTTTGATTTGGTTTGGTTTGGGTTGGTCAGCGGTGCAAGAGGGCTTGTGTGGCAAAAACTTAGCGAACATGGCGCAAGAGGGGGGTTGTGTGGTGAATCCTTAGCGAGTAGGACCGAGTCAAAATAGATCTTTGTAAAGGCATTGTCACGTGCTCTAGACTACTTACCTAAGGTAGTGAGCGGTGGTATCGACGGATGCCTAACAGACTAGAAAAGTCATGTCATGTGGGTAAAGTTGTACAACCTCTACAGACTGCAAAACTATTCGAATAGCTGTGTCCTCGGTTATGGACAATGCCTGGTGATTTCACACGAGGGGTAGATTTTCTCAAAAATGTTGTCATGGATGACTACGATTTGTTTGGGAAGTGAACTGGGTGTTCACGAGTGGTTTGGGAAGTGAACTGGGTGTTCACGTGTTGTTTCAAAGAAACTTGTTTACTTATGTATTAATCTTTTGAATTTTGCTTGACAATCTACTTACTGTATTTCCAGTCAATATTTCTTTCTGCAAAATAACCATAAAGCTACCCTTGTCAAGCCTTGCATGAATACTATTTGCATACTATTCCCTACGACTTGCTGAGTACTTTATGTACTCACGGCTTTGCGCCCCTTTGTTGATCAGTCGTCGAAGAAGACATCGGGAGCACTGAGTTCTACGAGGAAGACTGTTCTGAAGACTATACGAACTAGGTCGTGTCCTCCACTCGATTGCCTGTGGGCATATCGGATGGCCACTTCGAGCTTGTTTTATTCCGCTGCAAGTTTATCTGGTCGTAGACCTAGTCGTGGACCTGGTCGTGGATCTGGTCGTGTACCTGGTCGTGTACTTGGTCGTGGATTTAGCCCTGCGTGGCAAGCTCTGTAAAACCTTATCCATAAGGTCCTTTTGTAGATAAGTAATATTGTTTTGTCTGCTTCTTTAGCTATTTCGTTGTATGGATATCATTTGTTCTATGTTGCAACTGTGTGGACTAGCTACTGATCATGGGACTAGTCCAAAAGGCACAAAGGGTCTTGGGGTTGCATACCTAGGTCCATACCCGGGGAACCAACACTAAGCCACCACCATCCATCAACTCACTAAGCCACCGAGGGTAGCGAATGGTGGCGATAGCGATGGTTGACACCCAAGTCTGAAGCTGTGTATGTTGTGCTACACCGTGATTTCAAGTAAAAGATTTATGGAAATTTTTTTGTGATACATGTGATAATACATTTGAAGCTGCAAGTGCAAGGTAAAAAACCAAGAAGAAAAAATTCAAAGAAAAAAGTGCTCTCATTGAATTTTTTGAAAGTGTAAAATAGTGTTTCAAATATTGTCAAAAACACTATTTGCAAATTTTCAAAAACCTTCTCCCTGCCCTTGGGGGCCAAACTTAGTGATGTGTCACCCGCACAGCGTCTCCGGTCCTCTGGTGCACGGACAAGGTGCCATTTTTGCATTTGACGAGAAGAGGGGTCAACTTTTGCTATTAAAGCGCCAATAGAACCAAATGTGCCAAAAACTCCTCACCAAACTCCATAACAACCGTTCTTGCCGAATAGCATCCAAAATATCACTACTACAGAAAAGGTCATCATAGACGGTTCAAAAACGTCATCACAGACGGTTTCGTGAGTCGTCTAAGTTTATAGGTCAGTAATGATATGAGGTCATCACAGATGGTTTTTGAACCATCTGTGACGAATACTATCATAGACGGTTATTAACTCAGAACCGTCTATGATAGTTGACTATCACAAACGGTTTGTAGATAAAACCGTCTGTGACAGTTGATGTATCATAGATGGTTTATCCTAAGGAGCCGTCTGTGATAGTCTTCTTCTCTATAAAATCTCCAAACAGTGGCCGCTTGTGCCTTTATAACTGGCTTCATACACACACACACACACACACACACACACACACACACACACAGTGTGTGTGAATTACTCACTCACTTCATTGAACTCGACATTGGAGTGTGCAATTTGCGCCAGCAAATCGCACACTCCAAAGGTGTCAGTTCGCTGAAGTAGGTCATGGTTCAATTGCACGTTTATGATGAACGCCCAAGGAGTGAGCTAGCTAACTGAATTCAAGCCTCGAGTTAGCTAATGAAATACATACATACATACATATACATACATACATACATACATATATATATATATATATATAAAGGCACAAGCAGCCACTGCTTGGAGATTTTATAAAGAACATATCAGTTATGGAATGGTAGAACCGTAGGACGCAAGGGAGGAGAACTTGATCGGTTCGTACAATCTCGTCACCCATGATCCATTCATCCTACAGGAAATATATGTACTAAATGATCCATTCATCATTCATCCTAGACAGTGGCGGATCTGGGATTGAAATTTAGGTTGGGCAGAACAAACCACTAGTATTATCTAATAACAAAGCAAGACATACATAATACACGTTTCTATCATTGTAAATAGAGCATATGACACTAAATGGAACTCAAAACTACAATCCGCATCATGTGAACATACAAAGACAGATAAAATGTAGAAAATGTACCTCATCAATGAAGTTTACATAACAATTTGCCACTAAAATACCAAATTATTGAATATACTAGTAACAACCTGTCAAAAATAGATGGATAGTGAGTATTCATATTAATTCATCATAAATCAAAAAAATAAATCATAAAATAGAAATACATACCACTAAAGTACTAATTACATCTTGAAATCGTTTCTTAATTCTCGTGTTGCACCGGTACTTGCGGTTGAGCCACTCGACGCAATGGTAAAATAACTCTTTAAATCTAGCAAATCAAATAATCAACCAATCACAATCCAATGGAATTCCTACACAATAGCGTAATATAAATGATAAATGATTAAAACCAAATCAACCAATTCTTACCCTTGCCTTTGGACTTAGACTTGACATTTTGAGGAACCATCCTGATTTCTAGCCACTGGACCTGGCCGCCCACCTCGCCTCCTCTCCGCAACCGCAAGTAGGAAGAATTAGACTACTGAAGAGTGAAGATAGCATCACAGCAGTCAACAGTCGTCACGGCGTCACCCATTCATGCAAAGGAGAAGGAGAGAAGCAAATCGGTCAGAGACTTTTCAGACTTCAGTTGCCATTCCACATTTCCACAGCATCCATTGCGTGCTGGTCGAAGGGAAGGGGGAAGGGTCGCCGCTCGCTAGGGTCCAAGTAGGAGGGGGAGGGGCGTTACCTCTGCTCGGTGGAGGAGACATGCCAGGCTCGGGGGAGGAGGCGAGCTTGGGGAAAAGGCGTGTCGGGCTTGGGGGAGGAGGGGCGCCGAGTTCAGGGAGGAGGCGCACCAGGTTCGGGAGAGGAGGGGTGCCGTGTTTGGGGAGGTGACGGCTCGTGCTCGGGGAGGAGGCGGCTGGCTCAGGGGAGGAGGTGCACCAGGCTCGAGGAGGAGGTGGCGTCGAGGATGGCGGTGACGGGCTCGGGGGAGGAGGGGAGAGTTAGAGAAAATTGTTTGAGAGGGGACACGGGAAAACCCTAGAGTCTGAATATAAATAGGGTCGGACATTACAGATGGTTCAAAAGTAGAACCGTCTATAATAAATACACATCACAGATAGTTGCAATAAATAACCGTCTGTGATAATATACATCACAGACGGTTCTAAAGTAGAACCATCTGTGATAAAAAAAACTTCCCAAAGAGCTAGGAAAAGGGACGTCAACCATCTTGATGAAGAACAATTCCCGAAGAGACGGTGATGCTTTGATTTTCTAACGAAGTCGACAGCCTATAAATAACCATCAGAAGAGCAGAAGTTACACACAGATCACTTTCCATCTGTCCTATTTCTACTTTGTTTTAAAGTTCTTATCTTCAAACCTCTCAAGTCCGAATAGATTTCTTCAGAAGAAATAATCGGTCCTTGGAGTTCTTCCACTATGGTTAAGATCGTGGAAAAGATACATTCCACGGAACAAATTGACTTTTCGACCACCGTGGAAAAGACGGAATTCATGGATCATGACTTCAAGATGGTCGAAAAGTCAATTTAGTCTATAGATTGAAGTCTTCAAAAAATTAGTAATACCCTATGGGCTGAAAGTATAATCGATGTTTATGAGATAATTATTGATATATTAGTAAAGCATTAGTTTGAGCTCAAAGTCTGATTTGCAGTTGTCATATTTAATTAGTGAAGAAATTACATGTTTATATGTCAATTTTGTTATTTAAATGCTGTTGAAAAGATGCTTTAACTATGATTACTACTACTAAAATTATATCTGAGTATTTGCTAAAATCACTAATTTTACGACAAGTAGTTCAGCACCTGTGCAAAGAAATTGGCGTACTCATACCTAATCCTACAACCGTCGCCGTAGAAGACGACGTAGTCGCCCCACCCTTTCGTCACACCATAGCTGGTGCTCGTGCACTGTTGGCCGTTCTCTAGCGGCGCCAACACCCGGCCCTGTGGCCTGGCCATCTTCTTCTATGTCGCCTCCCGGACAGCATCCACTGCGAGCCTCCAGCACCGCCTGCACTCCCGGTTGGTCCTCTTGGCCATCTCGCACCCACCGTCGGCTGGCTCGTCCCCGACCTAGATAATGTAGTGCTTCCCAACATCGTGCGCCTCACCGGTTGAGTAGAGAAGGAGGTCGAGCACGTAGGCCGCGTCCTTGTGGCCAGCGACAGCCTTCCGATCGAGGCACACGAGGCCTCACTGCACGTCCTGGTGTGCAAAGACGAGCATGAGGCCGATGACGAAGTAGGCCTCCGGGTTGCCGGCGTCAACCAGGTGGTTGACGACGGCGAGGTAGTGTGTAATATCCTGTTTAACCTTAGAGGATTAATTGAGTGAGAAAATAACTTAAATAGAATTGAAATTAAATTAAATGGAGTTAAAAAAATTCTGAATTTTCCTAAAGAGGGGAAAAAGAGAGTGGGCTTTTGGCCCATAGTTTCGTTGGCCCAGGGGGGTGCTATAAGGCAAGAGAGGGAGGTTCCCCAAACCCTAGCCCCTGCCGCTCCCAGCATCCAAGCTGCCACCCCTAGCCTTGCATGCAGTCAGCTTTGTTGTTGTCTCTCCTGCGCATCTGCATGTACTTCTTCTTCTCCTGCGCATCTGCACATGAATCCTTGCATGGTCCCTTGCGCCAGCCACCTCTACATGCAGCCAGCTGTTCTCCTACATGCACACCTGCAGCTTTTCCTGTTGTGCTTTTTCTCCCTCTGCATGTTGCCGTGTGATGCTTGTTTGATTCCTCTCGGTAGAGAGAGAGGGAGCTGCTGCATGCAAGCCTTGCTAGCCTCTGCATGCTACCCTTTTATGCTACGGCAAGAAAGAGAGAGAGAAAGGATCTTGGTGCTGCTATGTAGGTTTTCTGGATGCATGCTATTGATCCTTTGTGCCATAGGTGTGTGTTGCTCTTTGTGCTGCCGTGGAGGAAGAAGGAAAGGGAGAGGAAAGAAAGGAGAAGGGCAAAAGGAGGATCTTGTGGAGTTTTCAGTGAGTTCAATCGTGTCTTCTAGGGTAATATCTCTAATCCTCATTGTTGGTTTAAGTATTTTTGAGGAGTTGATGTCATTTAGTGATTTGTTGTTCCTATAGAAATTGAGTTGGTATTCTGTAGTCTTTTTGTTCGTCAGATTAGGTCTAGATCAGAGCGAAATTCGAGGTTTGGGCCCCCAAGATAATTGTGGGGATTATCTTCAGGTTTCTACAGGTTCTAAGATCACTTAATTCAGAGTTGTGGTTTGGGAGATATGTTAATTTCTTTACTGCTGTCCAGAAACCCTGTCGAAATACAATAGTCGTTTTAATTAATAGATAAAGTTTTGTTAATGGCCTATTCAGGGAGGTCTCCCAACACAACTTTCGTAGAAAATGTTCTTAGCTTTTCAGATTGTTAAAGAACATAAATTTTGGTTCAGCCAATAGAAAGTTATAGATTTTCTTGTGCTGCTGTCCATTTTTTCTGTCAGTTTCTAACAAAAGGTTTTCATCTGTATGATATATTTCTTTAAATGCAAAATTAGGAGATCTTGCCAACTAAGTTTTTGAAGATGGTTGCATACTATTTCCAGAGAGACTGAGTATGCCCTTTTATGATTAACGGTTGGAGAGTTATAAATTTTAGAAGGGTCGCTGTCCAGTTTAGGTTTCTGCCAGTTCATTGTCATAATTGACTAGATTGAGTAATTGAATCATGGGTTTTGGGAATGCGGTTGAGAGCGTTGCAATTAGCATTGTATTACCTTGTCAAGCTTGTTTTGAGTAAGATGCTTGTTGTAGGAGGAGAAGCTTTGGGGTTAATTGTGTTGGAAATATGCCCTAGAGGCAATCATAGAGATGATTATATTTCATTATGTTCATAATATTGGATAATATATTATCTTGTTCCTAGGATAATATCGTTAACATTTATTATCAAGTATGTGACTTGATTGTGAAACTCTATATTTCTGCGATGATTATTCTTAAACGTTCCCTGGTCGGAAACATATGAGAACACATATGAATAGACTAGCATATGTATTGGTTGATGACTATGTTTCACAGGTCATGGATATGGAGATATCAAACTAATAATATGGACACATGTTAGAGAACATGGTGTTGGGTAAGACCCACCTTGAGACGCTATTGAGATTGTTATGATTCTATGTGTTGTTAGTTGGTCTCAAGCAATGATGATGTATAATCCTTAAACCTAAGATTAGCATGGTTTCCTACATGTGTAATATCACTCTTAGGGGTTGCCAATCGCTACTCGTAATTGGGTAGTTATAAAGGTAGCTTTCGGGTATGCTCTGAAACATGCGGAGGAATGTGACTGGTCGGATTTGGGATTTGCCCCTCCTAACATAACAGGAGAGATATCTCTGGGCCTCTACTTGTGGTCGGATAAAGTAAGTGCATGGCTAAGCCACTAGTGGTCGAAGTGTTCGACCACGTGAAGTTATCTGACACTCGATTGATAAAGTATTGAATAGTCCATGGATGACACAAAATCTCACCTGTAGTTCAACCAGCTATCATGAGGCAAAGGGAGAATACACGAGTAGGTTGCTTAGCTCGATCAGTTACGGACTGGTCATATGGAGATACGAGCTGGTCGTAGACTGGTCGAACGTAAACACGGAGTGGTCATAACCTGGCCGTAAGGAATTACGAACTAGTCATGACCAAATACGAACTGGTCGTATAGAGATAAGACCTGGTGGTAGGTGATAAGGACCTGGTTGTAGATCATATTGCATTAATGTTCATCCGATATAATTTGTGTGCATTCGGGAATCGCTATATTCTGCTAGGAACTGCTAACGACTCATGGTCGAAAAGGGTTTCCGAGTCACAACCGATTACGCATGAACCTAACGGGCCACATACTTAACGGGTTGGAACAAACCAGTACGGATATGATTGATAAAACATGTTCGGATAGGATCCATCATGGGCACTATATAAGGAGATGCTTGAGGCTCTTGGGAGATAGACGAGTTGATGTTAGTTGCTCCACCGAAACACTAGCCGCCATCTTCCTGAGAGCTCTACCGTGCGACTTGGTGCTAGCACACCAGCGTATAGTTGTTACTTCCCTAAACGTGTGGATACCGTAGAGGCACTACTACGATTGCTATTGCGCTTGAGGATGATCCGCGATCTTCATAAGGAACTGCAGAGGTTGCTGGAGGAGACGATCAACTCGCGAGGATCGCTGGCTGATCGATAGCGACCATTGCATCGACGTGCTCTGCACTAGACGATCGACTATGACCACTACATCGACGCACTCTACGTTGGACCAGGCTGCTCCAACTCTTCTTCCGCTGCTCTGTGCGTCTAGTGGTAACGATCTGTGATCTTCCACTTGCATAGCTTCCTGGTTTACGTGGTAGAATTTTTGAATTGTTAGCTATCGTAGCCTACTTGTATCCCTACAGTGGTATCAGAGCCATCCTGTGTAGTTTTTGAAATGGATCGGTCGCATATACTTGATATGTGGTAGTAGTAGATTGGATCTATTACTGGTCAAGTCTGGCAACCTAGATCGATTCATTTAGATGGAACGATCTAGGCCCTGGTCAATAAGATCGATCAGTTTTCAGTGGTAGTAGATGGGTTTACGAGGAGGTATGAGCTAAATGGACCAGATGGTTTATTGCGCATGTTCACGACCACGCTGCATAACACTCTTACCGGCCGGAATTCCACCATCGGAGTATGCCGCAGTGGGTCGTCGTATCAAGGCAATGATCGGATTGGTTCGGAATAGGGTTAATTTGATTAGTCCGATGATTTCCAAGGCTCGGTTACGTGAATAAGATTCATGTTCTGGAAAAATTGTACCGCATGTGCTGGATAATCGTACCGCGCGTTATAGGTAGTATGTGTTCATGTCGCCCGATAGAATTGGATTCTATGCATAACTTGTTTTTGTAGGGATTGATGTGAATAGTATGACCCATGATGTACGAGATGCATGTATGTGTGTAATATTCATGATCTGCGTGTCATGCTTATTAAATTTCAAGGTCAGTTTATATTTGTATAACAAATTTGCTGTCAACTTGTGATGCTTCTTCACTCCCTATAATTTATTACTAATGCTATTAGGAGTAATGGCATTGTGGGAGTACTTGGAGGAATTGACCACTTGGAGACATGGCGAACAGGAAGCACGGCAATGGAGATCACCATGTGGAAGGGTCATACTATATCACAGTGCAATTTGATTGTCTGTGAATGCCTTTAAATTCATGTTCATTTATTTTTATGCATGTTTTTTAATTGCTTTAAATGCTTTTAACATGGTAGAAGTAAAATTCACTCACATAATATTAAGTTAAATTGATGCCCTCCCAATTAGCTGCACCATCCAATGTCATGTATTTTAATGGTAGGTCTTGCTAAAGCAGAGTGCCATTACTATTCCTTGACTAGATGGGTTTGTGTCGGACACTTACACGCATAGCATTGGTTTAACTTAACAAGGTCATCATAACAGTTATGGACCTTGGGGCATAGGGTTGGGTGCCAGAGCATAGAGATGCTGCTGAACAACAAGAGTCATATAGAGATATGATTAGCAAAGGTTTGCTTACCAAATTCACTAATCTTCGAGCAGTGATGCCAAAGCTCACTAGTAGATTAACTGATTGTGGGTCTTGAATCACTAAATGTCATAAGAGGGACATGGTATTTAGTGGGAATATCTTTATTAAATTGTTTAATAGAAGTTACTTTTCTTGAACATATGTCTTAGTTTTGCATATTTTATGTTGTAGATCATGGCACCATCTGTTGTACCTACATCCAGTTTTGCTTTACGTTCGATACTTGATAAGGAAAAACTAAATGGAACAAATTTTACGGATTGGTCCTGCAACCTAAGAATTGTTCTTAGGCAAGATAAAAAGGAACATGTTCTAGAGGAACCAATTCCAGATGTGCCTACTGAAAATGTTGCTACTACTCTTAAAACCGCCTATGAAAAGGCATGTGATGAGTCCCTTGATGTTAACTGTCTCATTCTTGCTGCTATGAACTCAGACCTTCAGAAGCAGTTTGAGAACATAGAGGCCTATGATATGATCGTGACACTCAAAGGCATGTTTGAGACATAAGCAAGAATTAAGAGATATGAGATCTCAAATAAGTTGTTTGGAAGTAAGCTAGCTGAGGGTAGTCCAGCGAGCCCACACGTAATCAAGATGGTTGGTTACATACAGAGCTTGGAAAAACTTGGTTTTCCACTTAGTCAAGAGTTGGCTACGGATTTGATTCTTGCTTCGCTTCATGCAAGCTATGGGCAGTTCATTCTGAACTTCCATATGAATGGTTTAGACAAGAATCTCACCGAACTGCATATGATGCTTAAGACTTGTAGGACCGGAAAGGCGACTAGAGAGGGGGGGGTGAATAGACGCTTTCTCTATTTTTCATCCCGATCGAACTCAACACTACTTTCACTCCAATAGCTATAAAAGCTATGAAGATCTGTATACAGGCACAGCGGATGACCTGTGTTGAATCCGATCAAACCCCTAAGCAAAAGACTAAAACCAAATCACAACTGCATGCACAAAATCCAAAGCATGCTCTTCACGGATCAAACCACACATCGCCAAGAACGCACCAGGAGCAGCAGCCCAAGCATGAAACTAATCAACAAGTTACTGCCACTAGCAAAACAAAATCTGAAACAGGGACCCACAGGGAAATGAAATCAACTCAGTCGAGTCACAGCAGTCAAGACCACACAAGAGCCAAGCCAACCGGCAATGAAAAAGGTGGTCAAAGCAACAACAGATCGAACAGTGCACGAGTCCTCTTACACGAGGTAAAACGACGATCTACAGAACTTGCATCGATTGGCAGCCAAGTAAAAACTGAACAACAAGAACTGCAACTGCTTGCTTTACAAACCGCACGCACACGACAGGGAGACAGCACATACGCACACCTGCAGTAAATCTCCACGCATAGAAAATGGCAGTCCAAAAACAGGATCTTGCAACAGCTACCAACGAGCATCTTAAATGCAAAATCAAATCAAACAGGGGCGATCTTCTTACAAACAAAAACCAAAATCGGCCAACTCACTGCTAGCACAGACGTAGCCAGTTTTTTTCGGGAGAGCAGAGTGCCACACAGGACACCGGTTTTTGTGGGCATCTACAGGCGCTCGGATTCATTCAGGACAGCAAGGCGCCGCACCAGAGGTACCGCGCTACAAGCAAAGATGTCCAACATCAATCGACCAGACACGCACAGAAGAAATATGCGATCAAGAACAGCCGCTGCCCAGGCCAACCACTCATGCAATTAACAAAGCATTCAAACAATAAACACAAACCAGCAGTAAACCGACAGCACTTTGATTCGGTCACATCAACAAGCAGCCAAGGAACCAAACCAGGAAAAAGACAGGACGCTCAGATTTTTCAGAGGAGAGGCCGCCGAGGACATCTTCTTTTCGCAGGGGGCTCTAGCAGCACCGCCAAGGAGCAGTTTGTGCGAGCGGACACAAGACATCGAGATTTTCAAACAAGCACAAAGGACATCACTTGATTAAGCAGCCGCCAAGGTCCGGTTCTTGCGGGTGATCCCCAGGCGCGGAGCATCAAGCGAAAATACCCATGACGCTACAGATCGCTGCCAAAGACTCGATTTTTGCGGGCACAGACGCATCAAGAAAGCAGCATCAAATAGCCGCAGCACAGCTCCTCTTTCTGCACATCTTCAAGCAATAAACAATTACTAGGTTACTGATACTAGCAATAAAAAAACCAAACCGGATTCGGTCACAGCACAGGTCGTGCAGTAGAAATCCTCACAGTGGCAGTCAATCAATCAATGCAGCAGAGCAATAAACAAAACAAAAAATTCAATGCAAACTTCTGCTGCCGCACGCACAGCGCTCAAATCAGAACACAAAATACACTGCATCAAAGGCAAAACGCTGCATCCCTTGGATTTCCTCTCTGCCGAAGATGGCTGCAAGCCGCCGCCCAGATCCGAATTTTGCGGGGGGCCGCCACGACTTTTCTCTTGGCTCTACAGCAGACCATCAAAGGCCACCGGTTCTTGGGGGGCGCCGCCACACAAGTTCCCCAAAAACGCCCCCGGCTTTTCTTTTCTTAGTGGCTGCCCTAAACTCCAGCAACCCTAAAAATCCTATCACCTATTCCTTTTATATGGCAACAACAAACCCTAGAAAACCTTCTAGATGATTTACCCTAATGGGCTTCCGTTAGGGCACAACATCAACGGAACACACACGCATGTATCTCAAAGCGCCGCCTTCATCGTCGATTGATCTAAACCGCTTCACCATGCGCCGACCGCCGCGCGGGCTTAGTCAAAGGTCACCAAGGCGAGATTTGGTAAAATTACCAAAATACCCTTCTCGATCTTTTCCAAAAGACCGAGTCCATCTGCTGAAGCAATCGCCGCCACGCCACGTAGGTTGATCAACGGCTCCATGTCGTTAAGTCTCTCCGTCCGGATCCCACCGCACCATCGAGCACTTGCAACGACTCCGTGCCGCTTGATCCAACCAACCGACCAACCGCCTGTTCGTCATCTCGCCCATTCTGCGCCATGGTTGTGTCACCGACTCACCCAAAGATCATGATCGTTTCGACCTCGGCTCTCCAAGCTTAGTCCCGATCCTCCTCGCCGCTGACCGTCATTGACCTCCAAGCCACCGCAAAGAATAGACAAGCAACACGAATCCGGGAACAAGTTCTTCACAACTTGACCCACGTTAGCCAAAACATGCAATATGCAACACATATGCACTATCGAATATGGATATGACCTATCCCAAAAACAATTCACCATTTAAATCAACATTCAGCACAAAAGCCAGTCAGACCGCCGCTGACCTGACAGATCTGAAACTTTGTCGAAAACGCGTGAAACTTCAAACCAAAAGCCACATTGCCAATTGTTTCATCATCCTAAGATCATGGGCATATCCCCATGATATCCACAATCTCCCCCTTGATGAACACATTGGCAATCTCTCAGAAAATGTAAGTTTGTGGTTTGAAAAGTAAAATACTCGCAGTTTTCGCACAAAGGCACAACTTGGTCCATTTGCAAGAAAAAGCAAAAGAAATGACCAAGCTGGCTTCAGAATAGCATAAACAAGTGAGATAAGACAAAAAAAAGCACAAAAGCTTCCAATTCCAGAGAATCGACAAAAATCTCACTGAAGGTCCATATTAAAGAGCAATTGTTCTATTTGACCTTAGATCATCGTGAGTTTTCAAGAATTGCAATTCAAGTTCAGAAAAGGCAATAAGACTAAAAGAATGCAATGTGAATGCTCCCCCTCACTATGATCATCATTTTCAATTTCTCCATTTCTCTCCATTACAAAACTTCTCCCCCATAACCAAAAAGCTCTTTATTAACATTACATTTTCGCTATATCTTCTCCCCCTTTGACAATGGATTCATCAAGGAATCATCCCTTCCTCTCATCCAGAGATGACAAATGCACAAGAAAGGAAGAAGCAAAAGAAAGAGCATGCATGAAATGCAATGGGGTGGCTTCAAGTTTTGTTTTGATTTTTCAATTTTTATGTAAAAGAAGCTTTGGAGATTACTCAATTGAACAGGCTAGCATTTCTACCATTACTCAAGATACAACAAGCTTGACAAAGCTAGCAAGATCATGTTAAGACATATATAGCAAAGCTAGACTAATAAGCTCAATATATCACATGTTGTTGAATTAAATTAAGCAATGCATCAAAATTAGCAAGTTCAACAACAGTTATCCTAAAGTGATAATGGCCATATCAGAATGTCATTGTGAGATCCAGAAGCTAGCAAAGACCATTTTAGAGACAAAAAGTCCTGAATGGAATCATTTAGCTCAATTTTTGTCAAAGGCCAAATTTCAACTATTTTTCATTTGCAAAGAATATTCAAGTTGATAAAAAGGTCTATCTTAGTAAAGAAGATCATGGACTAGGAGCCATCCACAATCTCTTCCTAAGCTTCAACCAATTTTGACAATTTGCATTTTATCTATGTGCTAGATCTCAAGCCTCACTACGACCATCCCAAGCAACAAAAGCTTAAAAGAGTGATCTAGGTCATCCAAAACTCCCCCTAAGTTCATGCCTAGTACAATGGCAAGCCGTCTCATGAGAAAGAATTGGTGAGATCAGTTTTTTCGCACAAAAGAGATCATTTTTCATTTTGCACAAAGGCTATTTTAGATTCTTTAAAGAACTGAAAGCTCAAAGATGTTCAATTCTAAATTCCAGAGCTAACAAAGCAATTTTGACAGGGCCAATGTCACAAAAGGATCACTAATTGTGCAACTAGCTAAAAGATCCACAAATTGCAATTTTCAGTTCAAGTTATTTCAAAAGTTCTAGCTCATTTAGCAAAGACATTGCTGCACATGTAAAAGCATGATAATTCTAGCAAGTCAAAGAACTAGACATAATCTTGAGCAAGAATTGAAATACCAAAGCTCAAGAGGGTAATAAACAAAGCTTCAACAATTAAAAGAAAGAAGCGGTAAAGCTTATATTACAAGTATCTTTTTTGTGATTTTTCATTTGTATGTACAAAAGATTTAAAAGCCTAAAAAGATCACAAGGATCAAAAAGATCCAAAGAAGATACCACATGAAGAAGGTATCAGAAAAGATCCACACAAAAGTTCACATGAACAAGGAAAGTTCAAATGAACAGAAAAGGTTCAGAAAAGAACTAAGAAAGTTCCGAAAAGAACCAACTCCCCCTCAAACCAACCTATAGGGATAAATTATCCCTAACTTGCTTCTCAAGGTGGCAAACCTTGTTGGGTTTAAAAAGCTTTGAGGGGAGATCTGCCAATTTGCCTTGGACTCCACAAAGACTAGCACAAAAACCTCAAACGCCACACGATCTCTAGGAAAAGCAACTCAAAAAGCTAGGGAGCGAAACACTAACACTAAAAAGCCCTACAGGCAGCTCAAAACCTGCTAAGACAAGTGATTGGGAGACAAGCTCGACCTAGGCTGTGAGAAGAATGCATCCTAGCAAATCATGGGATAAGAAGAGTGCCTAGAAAAGACACGGGCTAGAACAGAGCCTCCTATCTACCCTTAACTCAACAAGCCCAACACCTGACACAAACCAGATGCAATGCAAGGTAGACTAGGGATACCATACACAAAAGTAAAGTAGAGAAGCTCGAACCTGAGTCACACTGCTTGGCAGTGAGATGTAGTCATGATGGATGAAGATCCAATCCTTGAAGCTCCAGACCGCCGCTGACCTGACAGATCTGAAACTTTGTCGAAAACGCGTGAAACTTCAAACCAAAAGCCACATTGCCAATTGTTTCATCATCCTAAGATCATGGGCATATCCCCATGATATCCACAAGACTACAGAGGACAGCATTAAAAAAAGCAACAGTCATGTGATGGTGCAAAAGAGTACAAGCTTCAAGACGAAGGCTAAGACTTGGGTCAAAGGTAAGGGCAAGGCTAAAGTTTTGGATGGGATCCAAACTAACAAGCCTAAGCCTAAGACTAAGTCTAGCCCGACTTAGGAAAATGAATGCTTTTACTGCAAGGAGCCAGGCCATTGGAAGAGGAACTGCAAAAAATACCTGGCTGATCTGAAAAAGAATGGTCGAACTAAACCTTCCACTTCAGGTATTAATGTTATAGTTCTTTTTCTTGCTGACTCTTTTGTTAACTCTTGGGTATTTGATATCGGATCGGTTGCTCATATTTGCAATTCGATGTAGAGTCTAACAAAGAGTAGGAGAATTGCAAGGGGCGAGATGGATCTTCGCGTCGGGAATAAAGCAAGAGTTGCTGCATTAGCCATTAGGACTTTGCCATTACTTTTGCCCTCAGGATTTATTATGGAATTAAGTAATTATTATTACATTCCAGCCATGAGTAAAAACACTATCTCTGCCTCATGTTTGATGGCAGAGGGTTATAAATTCATTATAGAGAACAATGGTTGTTCTATATTTTTGAATGAGATGTTTTATGGCTATGCTCCTATTTCGAATGGGTTGTTTATTTTAAATCTTGTTGATGCACCTGTCTATAATATTAACTAGAAGTTCACCCGTGCCAAATGGCGCGGGCGGTAATGGATTGGCAGATAATCTATTAGTGAGTTTAAAAAGAGGTAAATTAGATAGCTATGTAGTTTGTAATGTAGCTACGTGCGGTTATTATTTCCATCATCATCATGAAGAGCAAGAGATTGATGATAGGATATGTATATGTAAACTGCATTCAGTGATGGATTTAAGTGAGCTGTAAATGATTAAAAAGGAGAGAATGGAAGTAGTATGCTTACAAAATAGTGGAAGCAAGTAGTGAAAGTATATGTACATATAAACTGAAGGCAGTCTTGGTTATAGGTGAGTTAGAAGTGTTTAAAAAATAGGTTCTACAGGAGTAGTAACACAGCTCTGAAGCGTGTTGAAATGTAAAATACTGATAGAGTGTTGTTAAAACGGCTGGACAAAAGCACAGGTTGTTAAGTACAATCTATTCCTAGGAAGTAGCGATTGTTGCGGTGTTTTAAAAAGCTGTATATAAAGCATGTATAAAGTAGCAGCTAGCTAGAAATTTTTTTTTGTTTTTCTTTTTCCTGATGTAATGGATTAGAAGTATACCTGAGGCTATGGTGGTAAGTAGAATAAGGACATCACTCGGTATTTTTTTTGTTAGCCGAGCAAGTTTTCTTTGCGGGTGGTTCTGTTCCAGTGTGGGTAGGTGGTGACGAAGATCTATGTAGCTAAATTTGTTCAAGTATTACAATGTAGGAAATGAAGAGTGAAACTTATGAAACACTATGTATAATCTGAAACGTTTTGTGAGATATTTGGTAATTACCTTGATGAGTGTAGTAGACAGCAATGAGTAATTGAGACCTAAGGGTTAGGTAATAGCAGCAGCGATATAAAAGAACATATATATATATATATATATATACACACACACACACACACATATATACACATATACATATATATACACACACACACACACACACATATATATATATATACACACACACACACATATATATATATATATATATATATATATATATATATATATATTACATATAGTTTATTGTAGGTGCTTGATGCAAGCTTTCTACAACCAAGAAAGATAGATCAAACAATGTAAACATAGAATGGCAGTAATAGAATATACATAACAGATAGACATAAATAGATATGTATAAGAGAGTCGAGAAGAATACATACTAAAAAAGGTTGTCCGAAGGGTTTGTTTGCGGATGGAAACACGGATGAATCCTAATGAAATTAATAGGAGGCGGACAATGGTAGAGCAGCAAGGAGATATGTAGGTTGGTAGGAAACAATAATTAGATATAGGTAATAAGCACGCTACGTAGGTGACAAACGTACAACGAGTTAATAGTGCTTATGAGAAAGGACTATGTAAATAATCTGAACGGTATTCATTGCATCGAACTGATTTGAACATTTTCCTATGGATAGAACATGATATGTAAGCTGTGAAGCGCTGAGATGTATGAATGAAACAACCTAGAAATAGACGTAAGGCAAAAATGAGGTTTGGTAGCTCTTCTTGATATATTCGTTAGCTCTGACTAATATATATTTTTTAAACATGAACGTGAGGCAACACGAATGATAAAACCACACCAAGAAAAAAAATGGCAAGTAACTGATGGTAAAAGGTGCAGGCGGTAAAAATCTATACGCAAACAATCAATAATCCTATAAATAGAAACGGGTTAAGGGCAAAGAGGGACCCTTAACAATTGAATTGATACACCATTACGTAATGTATGTAGTCGTTAGAGGCAGATATCTGTATAGGTAGAAAGTTCTATGGAAAATATATACTATTACGAAAATATGAGGAATGGTGTTGTCTAGATAATATGGTTTGGCAATCTTGTTTTTCTTTCTTTTTATACATACCTCAGTAGCAAAGAGGTGAGAAGTGTATCAATGTGAAATAGGATGAGAGGCAGTAAGACACATGAGTGTAACGTGATCGCGAAAGGGAAACATGTTACGTGGCTATGAAGCCATATAAAAAATAAGTGAGAAGGGAAGCTAACTATGGTGGATTAGTGACATAGAATGACGCATAGGCAGGATTTCTAAAGTCAGAAAGAGGTAATTACCTTGATGAATGTAGTAGACAGCAATGAGGAGTAATCGAGACAATGTGATCGCGAAAGGGAAACACGTTAGGTGGCTATGAATCCATATAAAAAATAAGTGAGAAGAGAAGCTAACTATGGTGGATTAGTGACATAGAATGACGCATAGGCAGAATTTCTAAAATGAGAAAGAGGTAGTTACCTTGATGAGCATAGTAGACAGCAACGAGAAGTAACTGAGACCTAAGGGTAAGGTAATAGCAAAGAGGATATAATATATATATATATATATATATATATATATATATATATATATATATATATATATATATATATATATATATATATTACACATAGTTTATTGCAGGTGTTTGATAGCGCATCTTTACAACCAAGAAAGATAGATCAAACAGGTAAACATAGAATGGCGAGAATAGAACATACATAACAGATAGACATAATTAGATATGTAAGAGAGAGCCAAGAAGAATACATATCTAAAAAGGTTGTTTGAAGGGTCGTGGTGTGGTTGAAAACACGGATGAATCCTGACGAAGCTAATAGGAGGCGTACAACGGTACAGTGTAAACATAGAATGGCAGTAATAGAACATACATAACAGATAGACATAATTAGATATTTTAGAGAGAGCCAAGAAGAGTACATATCTAAAAAGGTTGTTTCAAGGGTCAGGGTGTGGTTGAAAACACGGATGAATCCTAACGAAGCTAATAGGAGGCGTACAACGGTAGAGACTCCTCCGGCCCTGGGCATGTTGTCCAAAAATTGTTAGCTGTCCGATCTCGCTCGCGGTGTCACCTCACTAATCTAATTTAGAAATTGTGCTTGTAGGGAATATTTGTACATGACGAAACAAATAAAATATAATAATTAATATAGTGAATCTAGATAAGTGCAGATGAGCACATAGGTCAACCAAGATATGTCAATCTCATAGCTGATGGGGGTTTTTTTTATAAGGTCTATCTAGCAAAAATACTTTTGTAACATATCGAATTCTGTATGGGAATCTCTACGAAAACCATCTGTACAAAACTATCTAAGCTATCGAGGATAAAGCGAAAATTATTTTGCATACCTTTATGTTTATGGCCAGATTTGTAGATGTGTGATTAGAAAAGAGGCTTCTTTGAATAGGCTGCACGATGGAGGGATGTCTTTTGTATTGTATCAAATAATGGATTCATATGTTTTTAATTTAAGGAAAAGGCTGTCAATAAGGAAGAACCATTGTTAGAACTAAATAGAAGCTTTCAGACAGAACCTAAGTTACCTAAAGCAACTCAAATTATATTTCTGTTACATGAGAGACCAGCTACATTACCTCAAGCTATAAATGATAGCACAATACACAGTAACAGAACTAAAATAGCAGATTTAGCATATAGGAAGTGGACTATATATTATATGGACGAAGCCAGATAAAATTATATAACATCATTGATGAAACTTTGTATTTTGTGGTGATAGTGCTGAGTTGAAGCTATAAGTGATAGCACAATACACAATAATGTAACTAAAAGAGCAGATTCAGTACACAGGAAGTGGATTATATATGGATGAAGCAACATAAATCATCTAACATCATTGATGGAACTCCTTTTTTTTGGCGATAGCAATCAACGTGAGTGACCTGTTCACAATGTGGAAGTAAACACGGCCTCAAGACACCTAGAAATCTAGAAAACGTAAATACAATTCAATCATAATAAGTTTCAACAGACAAACATGTTTATTTAAACTAAGGAAATAAGATACATCTCTGCTCATGTCCAGCACAGGAAAACCCCATGAGGCAATTATAATAGCGTGAATATACACTGAATCACTGATTGATAACAAACCTAAGCACAAAATTAGAAAATGTAATAATGACGCAATGTTTGCTGAATCTAAGAACTTACTATTGAAATCTGTGAATGGCGCATGTTAAGCAAAGAGCACATTAGTGATTGTGCCCCGTACGAAAAAATATTTTCCATATCTAAAGGTAATGCTCTGAACCAGCTTCTCAGACCATTTCACTACCCCTCGAAATGAAAACACACATATAGTAAGATAATCTATAGATATAAAAAATTGAGAAGAACAAATGTAGAAATCATCCTAAGCTATAACTATATAACGTATACCTTTTTTTTACTCAAGCAATCTAAAAATGTAGGAAGACTAAGCAAGTCGGATGCACAACAATACAGTGAGATATCCTCATCGTAAAAAAGAAAGTTTCTGTGACAATATGAACTGACAATCTATATACAAAAGACAATCTAGTGGCATATCTAAGCAATATATAAAAAAGACAATCTAACGGTGATTGTAAGCAATAAGAGAATGATGTTTGGGCTACTAAAACTGGCTTAAGAGTTCAGATTCTTACCTTTTCTGTAGAGGGTCGGTATCATGGATCACAATAAGATAAAGGTGAGAGTATGATAAAGGCATCATAAGATTAGATGTATGATCACAATACTTCTCAGGAGATTAGCTATATTACCTCAAGCTATAAATAATAGCACAATACACAGTAATGGAACTAAAATAGAAGATTCAGCGTATAGAGAGCGGATTATATATTATTACTAAATGAAATCACATAAACTATACAACATCATCGACAAAACTCTGTATCTTGTGGTGATAGCTCTGAGTTCAAGCTCTAAGCGATATTACAATACACAATAATGTAAAAAAAATAGATTCAGCACACAGGAAGTGGATCATCTATGGATGTGATAGTTCTGAGCTCCTCCCAGTGCCGACATCAAGAATCAGCTGATAGATACAAAAAAATCCATCAATTTTCCCTTTACCATTGATTCTGAAACCTAAGAAGAATCAAATCACGAATTCAAGACTCACCTTTCTTCAGCCCAAATGAATGTATGATCACAATACTTCTTAGGAGATCAGCTATATTACCTCAAGCTATAAATAATAGCATAATACACAGTAATGGAACTAAAATAGAAGATTCAGTGTATAGAAAGCGGATTATATATTATTACTAAATGAAGTCACATAAACTATACAACATCATCGACAAAACTCTGTATCTTATGGTGATAGTTCTGAGTTCAAGCTCTAAGCGATATTACAATACACAATAATGTAAAAAATAATAATAGATTCAGCACACAGGAAGTGGATCATCTATGGATGTGATAGTTCTGAGCTCCTCCTGGTGCCGACATCAAGAATCAGCTGATAGATGCAAAAAAATCCATAAATTTTCCCTTTACCATTGATTCTGAAACCTAAGAAGAATCAAATCGTGAATTCCAAACTCACCTTTCTTCAGCCCAAATGACGGCGCGGCGGAGGCGACAAAGCAAACTGGGCGGGGAAGGACTAATAGATCCAAAAAATCCATCAATTTTTCCATTTACTATCGATTCTAAAACCTAAGAAGAATCAAATCGCAAATTCAACACTCACCTTTCTTCAGCCCAAACGACGGAGCGGGAGGCGATTTAAGCAAATCAAACTGGGCGGGGAAGGACCCAAACGACGGTGGCTGCGCGGAGGGGAGGGGCGGCAGTGCGTGACGGAGCGAGCGGGGAAAGGAAGAGGAAAGGAGCGAGGGGAGGGGGTTACACAGCGCCGGGGGCAGCGGCGGAGGAAGCAGCGAGGGGAGGAGAGGCTGCGAAGAGGGGAGGGGTGGCAACGTGTGACGGATAGATATTAGCGAAGGGAGGAGTGGCTGCATGGAGGGGAAAGGCAGTGGCGCGAGGCAGCGGTGGAGGAAGCAGCGAGGGGAGTAGCGGCTGTGTGGAGGGGAGGGGCGACGGTGCAAGGCAACGGTGGAGGAAGCAGCGAGACGGAAGGAGAGAAGCTGAGGATAAGCGAGTAGAAGGCGAGAAGAAGACACGCGAACACGCGCAGCTGGCGAGCGATGTGGGCCGCGACGAAACATGTCTCACGTCCGGCCGTTTGGAGCAAGCGCAGGAGCTGGATATGGCCGTCGCGCGTTCATCCGACGGCGGAAAGTTTTCGGGCGACGTGGCAGGGCCGCTGAAGCCCCTTTCTTCCAAGATTAAAGTTTAGTAATGCAAAGAGGCTTCAGCCTAATGATATGAATTCTACTTTCATTTGGCATTGTCGTTTGGGTCACATGAGTGAGAAACGCAAGAAGAAGCTCCATGATGATGGAATTCTAAACTCATTTGATTTGGAATCATTTGAATCGTGCGAATCTTGCTTACTCGGAAAGATGACCAAGACACCTTTCACTGGTCGGAATGAGAGGGCGTCCGACTTGCTGGCAGTCATACATACCGATGTGTGTGGACCAATGAGCACGACAATTAGAGGTGGTTTTCAGTACTTTATTACTTTCACTGATGACTAAAGTAGATATGTGTTGGTGATATGCCCTAGAGGCAATCGTAGAGATGATTGTATCACGTCTATGCTTATGAGTTATTGATTAAATGTTATTCTGTTCCTTGAATGAATCATTGGTTATGAAGATTAACAAGTATGTGACTTGTTGGTGAAACTCTTTAACTTACATGATGTCGTTCTAAATGTATCCCTGGTCGGATGTCACTGGTCAGAACACCAGTGACTCTACGACCAGCACATGTATTGATTGATGACAATGTTTCACCGGTCATGGATATAGGGACATCAAATCAGTAATGTGAGCACATGTTCGAGAACATGGTGTTGGATTGACCCACCTTGAGACACTATTGAGATTGTTATGATTCTAAGTGTCATTAGTTGGTCTCAAGCAATGATGATCTATAATCCTTAGACCTGAGATCAGCATGGTTCCCTACATGTGTAATAGCACTCTTAGGGGTTGCCAAACGCTACTCGTAACTAGGTAGTTATAAAGGTAGCTTTCGGGTATGTTATGAAACATGTAGAGGAATATGACTAGTCGGATATGGGATTTCCCCTCCTAACATAACAGGAGAGATGTCTCTGGGCCCCTCAAAGTGATCGGATAAAGAAAGTACATGTCCATGCTACTGGTGGTCGAAGAGTTCGACTACACAAGGTTATCCGACACTCGATCGAGAAAGTATTGAACAGTCCACGGATGACACAACATCTCACTTGAAGTTCAACCAGACATCGTGAGGCAAAGGGAGAATACACGAGTAGGTCACTTAGTTCGATCAGTTGCGGACTGGTCATATGGAGATACGAGCTGGTCGTAGACTAGTCGAACGTAATCACAGAATGGTCGTAACCTGGTCGTAAGAATTTACGAACTAGTTGTGACCAAATACGAACTGGTCGTATAGAGATAGGACCTGGTCGTAAGTGATGAGGACCTAGTCGTAGATCATATTGCATTAAGGTTCGTTTGATATAATTTATGTGTATTCGGGAATCGTTATGTCCTGCTAGGAACTGCTAACGACTCGTGATCGGAAAGGGTTTCCGAGTCACAACCAACTACACATAAACCTTACGGGTCACACACTTAACGGGTTGGAAGAAAACATGTTCGAATAGGATCCGTCATGTCCACTATATAAGGAGATGCTTGAGGCTATTGGGAACATGAGATTGACGTGAGTTGCTCCACCGAAACCTTAGCTGCCATCTTCCTGAGAGCTCTACTATGCGATTTGGTGCTAGCACATCGACGTACAGTTATTCCTTCCCTGGACGTGTGGATATCATAGAGGCACTACTGCGGCTGCTGTTACGCTTGAGGATGATCCGCGATCTTCACAAGGAACTGCTGAGATTGCTAGAGGAGACAATCGACTCACGAGGACGTTGGCGATTGACTACGACCACTCCATCGATGCGCTCTACGTTGGACCGTGCTACTCCAACTCTTCTTCTGCTGCTCTGCACGTCTGGTGGTAACGATTTGTGATCATCTTCTTGCTTGGCTTCCTGGTTTACGTGGTAGAATTTTTGAGTTGTTGCTATCGTAGCCTACTCATATCCCTTCAATATGGATATATCTATTTAATGAGGCACAAGTAGGAATCTTTGAAAAGTTCAAGGAATTCCAGAGTAAGGTACAGAATTAACTTGGCAAGACAATCAAATCTTTACGATCTGATCGTGGAGGCGAATTTTTGAGCCATGAATTTGGTGATCATTTGAAGCCATGTGGAATTGTTCTACAACTTACACCACTGGGCACTCCACAATGGAATGGACTGTCTGAGCGGCGTAATCGGACCTTGTTGGACATGGCTCGGTCGATGATGAGCCAATCAGATCTGCCATTGTCTTTTTGGGGTTACGCTTTAGAAACTGCTGCTTTCACTTTAAATAGGGTGCCATCTAAATCAGTAGATAAGACACCATATGAGATATGGACTTGGAAGAGTCCTAGTTTGTCTTTTTTTAAAGATTTGAGGATGTGATGTCTATGTTAAACGTTTAACGTCTGATAAACTTACACCCAAGTCAGATAAATACTTCTTTATAGGATATCCTAGGGAAACCTAAGGATATTATTTCTACAACCGAGAAGAGGGCAAAGTTTTTGTTGCCCGACATGGTGTCTTTTTGGAGAAAGAGTTTCTTTCAAAAGGAGTCAATGGGAGAAAGGGGCAACTCGAAGAAATTCAGAAAACGTCTGAAAGTGTTACAACTCCTACTGAACCTCTATAGGATGAACAAAATATTGTTGAACCTGTAGATGAGGCATCAGCCCCACGTAGATCTAAAAGGCCACGTCAATTGCCTATAAGGTATGGGCATGACATATTATTATTGAATAATGATGAGCCTAAGACTTATGAGGAAGAAATGATGGACCCATACTCTGAGAAATGGCTTGGAGCCATGAAATCTAAGATAGACTCCATGAATGACAATCAGGTTTGGTACCTGGTCGATCCACTTGATGGTGTTAAAACCATTGAGTGCAAATGGATCTATAAAAAAAGATTGACATGGATGGAAATATTCACATTCATAAAGCTCAACTAGTCGCAAAAGGGTTTCGACAAGTTCAAGGGGTTGACTACGATGAGACTTTCTCACCAGTAGCGATGCTTAAATCTATACGGATCATTCTAGCTATTGCTGCATATTTCGACTATGAAATATGGCAAATGGATGTCAAAATGGCTTTCTTTAATAGAAACCTAGATGAGGATGTGTACATGACACAACTTGAAGGTTTTGTCAATCCAAAGAATGCTAGTAAATTATGCAAACTTCAAAAGTCCATTTATGGGTTAAAGCAAGCATCTCGGAGTTAGAATATACATTTTGATGAGGATATCAAAAGGTTTGGTTTCGTCAAGAACAAAGAAGAACCTTGTGTTTATATGAAGGTTAGTGGGAGCGCGCTTGTTATTCTAATCTTATATGTGGAAGACATATTATTGATTGGGAATGACATTCCTATGCTGGAATCCATTAAGTCATCATTGAAAAATAGTTTTTCCATGAAGGACCTAGCAGAAGCGGCATATATCTTAGGGATAAAGATCTATAGAGATAGATCAAGAAGGCTAATTGGATTAAGCCAAAGTACTTATATTGACAAGATGTTGATTCGGTTCAATATGAAGGATGCCAAGAAAGGGTTCTTGCCTATGTCACATGGCATATGTCTTAGCAAGAGTTAGTGTCCTTTGATAACTGATGAGCGAGACCATATCAATGATATTCCATATGCTTCAGCTATTGGATCTATCATGTACGCCATGATATGTACTCGACTAGATGTATCATATGCTCTAAGTGTTACGAGTAGATATCAAGCTGATCCCCATGAAGATCATTGGACAGCTGTGAAAAACATTCTTAAGTACTTGAGAAGGACTAAGGATGCGTTCCTAGTTTATGGTGGTGATGAAGAGCTCGTTGTAAATGGTTACACCGATGCAAGCTTCCAAACCAACAAAGAAGATTATCGTTCGCAATCTGGTTTTGTATTCATTTTGAATGGAGGAGTAGTAAGCTGGAAAAGTTCCAAGCAAGAAATAGTTGCTGATTCTACGATGGAGGCCGAGTACATTGTGGCTTCTGAAGCTGCAAAAGAAGGTGTTTGGATAAGGAACTTCATTGTTGAGTTGGGTGTGGTTCCGAGTACCTTAAGCCCAATGGATCTCTATTGTGACAATAATGGAGCCATTGCGCAGGCTAAGGAGCCTAGATCCTATCAGAAGTCCAAGCATATACTCCGGTGTTATCATCTTATTCATGAATTGGTGGATAGAGGAGATGTTAAGATACGCAAAGTTCATACAGATTTAAATGTTTGCTGATCCATTGACAAAGCCTCTCACACAACCAAAGCACGAGGCACACACAAGAGCTATCGATATTAGATACCTAGATGATTGACTCTAGTGCAAGTGGGAGACTGTTGGAAATATGCCCTAGAGGCAATCATAGAGATGATTATATTTCATTATGTTCATAATATTGGATAATATGTTATCTTGTTTCTAGAATAATATCGTTAATATTTATTATCAAGTATGTGACTTGATTGTGAAAGTCTATATTTCTGCGATGATTATTCTTAAACGTTCCCTGGTCGAAAACATATGAGAACACATATGAATAGACTAGCATATGTATTGGTTGATGACTTTGTTTCACAGGTCATGGATATGGAGATATCAAACCAATAATATGGACACATGTTAGAGAACATGGTGTTGGATAAGACCCACCTTGAGACACTATTGAGATTGTTATGATTCTATGTGTCGTTAGTTGGTCTCAAGCAATGATGATGTATAATCCTTAGACCTAAGATCAACATGGCTTCCTGCTTCCTACATGTGTAATAGCACTCTTAGGGGTTGCCAATCGCTACTTGTAACTGGGTAGCTATAAAGGTAGCTTTCGGGTATGCTCTGAAACATGCGGATGAATGTAACTGGTCGAATATGGGATTTGCCCCTCCTAACATAACAGGAGAGATGTCTCTGGGCCCCTCATTGTGGTCAGATAAAGTAAGTGCACGGCCATACCACTAATGGTCGAAGTGTTCGACCACGTGAAGTTATCTAACACTTGATCGAGAAAGTATTGAACAGTCCATGGATGACACAACATCTCACCTAGAGTTCAACCAGATATCGTGAGGCAAAGGGAGAATACACGAGTAGGTCACTTAGTTCGATCAGTTACAGACTGGTCGTATGGAGATACGAGCTGGTCGTAGGCTGGTCGAACATAATCATAGAGTAGTCGTAACCTGGTCGTAAGGAATTACGAACTGATCGTGACCAAATACGAACTGGTCGTATATAGATAGGACCTGGTCATAAGTGATGAGGACCTGGTCGTAGATCATATTGCATTAAGGTTTGTCTGATCTGATTTGTGTGTATTCGGGAATCGCTATGTTCTGCTAGGAACCGCTAACGGCTCGTGGTCGGAGAGGGTTTCCGAGTCACAACTGATTACGCATAAACCTAATGGGTCACACACTTAACGGGTTGGAACAAACCAGTACAGATACGATTCGTAAAACGTGTTCGGATAGGATCCGTCATGGACAATATATAAGGAGATGCTTGAGGCTATTGGGAGATAAACGAGTTGACGTGAGTTGCTCCACCGAAACCCTAGCTGCCATCTTCTTGAGAGCTCTGCCATGCGACTTGGTGCTAGCACACCAGCGTACGGTTGTTCTTTCCCTGGACGTATAGATACCGTAGAGGTGCTACTGCGGTTGCTGTTGCGCTTGAGGACGATCCGCGATCTTCATAACGAACTGTAGAGGTTGTTGGAGGAGACGATCGACTCGCGAGGACGCTGGCCGATCAACTGCGACCATTGCATCGATGTGCTCGATGCTGGACAATCGACTACGACCACTACATCAACACGCTCTATGTTGGACCAGGTTGCTCCAACTCTTCTTCCACTGCTCTACGCGTCTAGTGGTAACGATCTGTGAACTTCTACTTGCATGGCTTTCTGGTTTACGTTGTAGAATTTTTGAATTGTTAGCTATCTTAGCCTACCCGTATCCCTACAAATTGCACCTTCCCTACCTTCCAACGGGTTGCAACGCGAAAGGCAGGTATATATTGAATAATCTAGAATGTATGTTTGGTTCAATTCAAGAGTATGAGAATGTCATGGTTGAATTCTATAAATGATGAGTATTGTCGTTCTTACATGATTATGTGCAATGGTGATACCCTTTTGCTTCTATGAGAGAATGCAATTAATGTTATTTATTTCATTTGATTCATTCATGCCTCGCCCACGGGAGTGGGTAATGAAAGTCTCATCATTCCAATATAGGCAAAATAAGTCCCATCATTTCAATATGGGCAATTGGATCCTCGTTTGAAAGATTCTTCATACAGGCCTTGGATCCCCGCATTTTGGTAATGCGGGCCTGAGTGAACACCGACGGGTGTTCACTAGCTATACCAGTATAAGCAAAAGAGAAGTGGATGCATTTTCATACTTGCATAAAATGCATAGCATTTTCTTATGTATTCGAAGTATTGTGAATGATATGTATTTGATTCGATGCTTTCCATGCTATTCAATTGTATTTGCTGAGTCATGGACTCACTCTTGCAAGTTTTGGTTTTTAGGTAAACTTTGAGGACAACATGCTTTGGGAGGGAGTAGTCACATGGAGAAACTCACGCTATCACTTATTTCACAAATTAGATAATAATTTTGTGACTACCTTTCATTTGAGAGCTATGGATGGTAATAATTGGTATAATGATGTTTTCTATTGTTCGTCCTTAAGTTTTATTTGCACTAGTTAATGGTTTACATTTACCGGTGTAACTTCCCAAAATCCTAATCTTGGGATTAATTAATATAAAATGCATTAGGAAAAATTTCATTGAACATTTGCATTTAAACTTTGCCTTTTTGAAAATCTTGTGTTGGTTTTAAAAATAAAACTTGAACAACTTTAGGTGCTAAAAAGGAAATAGAGAAAACAAAATAAAATTTTCTAAGTGAAAGGATGGTTTCGGGCTATTTATCCCAAGAATCATTCAACAAAATTTCTATATGAAGTTTTGCTTAGAAAAATATTTACGATATCTTAGGAGCAGCACCTTGTTTGAATTTTGTAGAAATTCAAGTAAGGTTTTAGCCTCTAAAAATTTTTCTGTAGAAACTACTTGAGCTTAGTAGTCTACATAAAATTTTTCATAAATTTTGGACTTCATTTGGTTGGTGTATTAAATCGGCAAAGATTTCAGCTATTAATTCAAAAACCAAATGCTAGTACTATTCCTCGGGCTCAAGCTCAAACCCCACAGTCGAACCAGACCATCTCCATAAGTGGATCAGACCCGACATCTCTGAGCCGTTGGATTTTGAAATCGATGGTTCAGATTGATTGGGCCGTTCGAACCGTCCAAACAGCTCATTTCATCTGAGCCGTTGATGGTGAAATAGACGGTCCCGATTGGTTGGGCCGTTCGGACCGTCCGAACATCTATTTTCATCTCAGCCATTCGTTTCTAATCGGACCTCCAAGACTAGATCAACCCTTACCATTTTGTTGCGTCGCTGACTGGTGGGCCCTGAGCGTAGGGACCTTCGTCCACCTCATGCCCGGGCGCTCCAACGCAGCACAGTGAGCTCTCCGCTGCGCCGCCCACCATTTTTGATCACCGCCCGTAGTTTTGCTGTAGCTCAACCACTCCAGTCACTTCGCCATTCAATGCTGCGCCCATGCCTGCCCGCGCCAACTTTCTCTACCCGCACAACGTTGTGAAGCTCCACCCCTGTTGACCATGGCTGCCCGAGCTCTACCTCGTTCATCTCCACCACTTTGCCTATATAAAGGCCACCCCGAGCTTCGCATTCTCTTTTCCAAACTCATGCACTCACTCACTTCTCATTTCATCCCCTCAATCCAACTCTAAAGCTCCGAGAGCTAAAACCCTAAAACCACTGTGCGCCATCATCTTCATCTCTGGCGCCGTGAAGGGTTTGGTGTCGACTCTATCATGTCATATCACGTTCCAGATCACCTTGAATCTTACCCCTCATTCAATTTGATCTTCCATTCATAGGATCGCCTGAATCGACTCGTCTTCTTCGTCTCCAGCCAGAACCACCGCTCAAGCCTCGCCGGTGATTCATTGCGTTTCGAACCAATCAGCCGCACCTGGAGCATTGCCAGAGCACTAGGGAGCTCCTCCGATCATTGGATTTCACTCTCCTTCACCCGGGTTTCTTCTCCATGAGCAACTGACCTCGCCGCCGCACCTCACCATCGATAACCCAGCTCAGACCACCTCAGCTCCTCCACGTCATTCCGGTACACTCCTAGTAGTCCCTAGATTCTTATGCGCGTGCTCATTTGCCAAGGGTTGCGCTCTTTTGCCTTGTCGCCCATTGCTGTACCTGCTCTTCCACTTGTCACTAGTGCGCCACCGCGTTGAGCCACCTCAGGCCACGCCGCTGGTGCCGGTGGGTGCGCATTAGTGCATAGATTCCATTTTGATCACTCATCAGCACCATCGAGCCCCACATCGCTGGCAAGTCGCGTAGGCGTTCGCGTGACCGCGCGACACAACGATGATGGCACTGTAGCACATCATCTGCGTGCCTAATCACATCATTAGGGCTAACTAACCATTTAACTGTTTAGTTAATCCTAATGAGTCACTTACATGTGGGACCGAGCTGTTAAGTTAATTCAAACCATTAACTTCGCTTGAGTATATGACATGTAGGCCCCATGGGTTAAGTGCACAGTGAGAACCCCGTGGACTGTCTCATTGACAGTGGGCCCCATCTGTCAGTATTAACTGAAAGTCCAATGGAAAATAGAAAATACGCTTTTCAGTTATAGACGAAATACATTTTCCTTTTTGGAAGGCGTAAACTCCGATATACAGACGCGAGAATACACTTTCTCCGTTAGAAAACGTATTTTCCATTTATTCTGGATTTTTCAAACCGAGTGTAGTAAAAGCTTAATAACTTTTGCTACACAACTCTAAATTAAGTGAAATTAGTCTTTAAATTCGTCTAAAATCATGATCTACCTGAATATGGAAAAATATTTATTTTTGGTTACTGTTTATTTTAGTTGGTTGCTATTTAATTCTTTTCCGGCTCTTTTTAGATGTCGATTATTCAGGTTATTCTTGCGACGATCAATCAATTATACCTCGAGAAGATCAAGAGCAAGGCAAGCACCCCCTTTGATCATATTGATCCCAGTATTTTACTTATTGTACTTTGTTTTGCAAATTCTATTATGCATGCGTGTATTTCTTGTATGAAAATGCTATTATTGGGAAAATGGTAGTTGTAAATCCTACTTGTTGCATATGTCTCCTTGAAATATTGATCTCTTACTATTGTAACCATTAGAATATGGGTTAGACAATATGTAATGTCATTTGGAAATTTTTTAGTGCAGTTATTGCACAAATGCATCTAGAGCAATAGAATTTCTAAAAAATTGATTAAAGGACAATATGATAATTTGTGAATTTGGGATTATTTTGCAAAATGTCCAGAGGGGTTACCTCTGTTGCTTCATATGAAAATGACTTGAAAACTTTAGTCTTTAGACATGGGCAAGTTGTATTGTATTCTGAAAAAGTGAGGATTGTAACTCACTAGTAGATAGGGTGGAGATCTTGCCCGTAGTCGATTAAGGACTGAAGCCAGCAAATCCGAGACTAAGACCTAATCGTACAACCATATGTGCTATTATGGGATGGTCGTAGCTAACTAAGTTATCGAAATCTTAGCCTTGCATGACAGTAGGCAGAGGTAGTGTCCGCATTGCCAGGGGATCGGCAATGCCGACACAACTGCAAATGCCTCACTTCGACGGGTTTCTATCCAGACGAAGTGAGGGACTCACTCAACGGGTTTCTATCCAGGTGAGTGAGGCTCCTCATTCGATGTGTTACCTTGTTACTATCAGTGTTACTATTATTTTATCTCGATGGATGAGGATAAAGATTCGTAGGGCTAGTGCAAGGTTAGGACTAGATAATGTAAAGGCTGCGTCGCGAACTCTAGGTTGCTTACCTTCGGCAGTGAGCAACAATATAGAGATATTTCAGGCAACTGGAATACCGCGTACTATGGGTAAAGTTGTACACCTCTGCAGAGTGATAAACTATTCAAATAGTCGCGCTCGCGGTCATGAGCATGCTTAGTGCAGCTGGTATGGCGGTAGCTTTGTTTTCTAAACTATTTTGTCACAAAAGATTGGGGTAATGACATGGGGTTTTCCATTTGTTGAGTTAACTTCCATTTCTATGGTTTTGTTGCTATGTTTATATCAGAGTTGTCATATCTATGAATGATTTGCTATTTCTATAGTAGGACTACCATTTCTATGGTTGAACATGAACTTGTCAGTGTCATTTCTATGGCAAAACCTGATTATATTTTTGCTTACAACCGAGTAGGGTTGTGATTGTTTGTTGTTACTTGTTCAGTTACTTTACTTACTGTCCTGTACTTACTTTTTCTTGAACTGCTCTTTCAAATTTCGTTGCAAATTTATTACTTATGATTATTGCAAATAAACTTGGCTTTGAGCAAAAGAACTTGTAGAATAGAGCCATACTTTTGACAGCGTTGCATCTAATATAATTTTTGCGATACACTACAAGTCTTGCTGAGTACACAAGTACTCAATCTTGCTATTGTTGTTGGTTTAGAATTTACTGATGATCCGACGCCTGACAATGAGTTATTTGCACCTCGCACCGAGGGGTTCGGTGACGGGTCTACTTAGGCCTTGTTTCCTTATCGGTTGCCTAAGGGATGAGATGGGCATGCCGCTGGACTTTTGCTACTACTACTACTTTGCTTTCTACTGCGATCTTATTTACTCTGATGACTGCTTTTATTTGGCCGGTCGGCCGTGGTTTGTAATAACTGTTGTAATAACTTAATTAGATTGTCCTTTTGATTTACTTTAGATTATGAATGTATGAATGCGATACCAAATGTTAGAATGTGTGTGCTAGCCTTTATTCCTAGGACTACTACTAGGATCTACTAGTATTGCATGGGAGGTCTAACAACCGGATATATTCTTGATATTATTCCTCTTGAATGAATTATTGTAAACTAAAATTTAGAGTCTATATGCTTGCTGAAATTTAGGTTATTTAATTTAACAGTATCTTTGTGTGCCGAAGTTTAGCTGTTAGTAGTTGTTAAATTGTTGAAAACAACTTTTGTGTTGGTCCGTGTTAGAAGTTTAGGTAGCATCTTGTCTTCCACATAGCTAGGGTGTTACATAGCACTCATTTTCCAACCACTTCATTTCCTCGTGCCGCTCCAACGCCACGCACCTCCCCACGGCGCGCTCCTTGGACGCCTTGTACATGGCCTCACAACTAAAATTCAAGACGACAGAATCTTAATACAAGAATTACTCCATAAGAGAAAATTAAAAGGTCAAATTAAGGTCATTGTTGCTAGTCAGATTTTCAGAGGAATTACAATTAGATTCTCTATCGGTCTCTAAAACCAAAACGAACACATGAAACTTTCCGACAACTAGGATGATACGCTACAGTATCATCTTCAGAAACTGACTCTGAAAAAAAGTAGAATAGAATACTAACTCCTTTCAGACCTACCAAAAAAAAGAATAGAATACGTACGTGGCTCGTTGGCTACAGAGGTCAACCATGGGCTGAGGAGAGCTTGCGTCCATGAGGCCAATGATGTGGATGATGATATCATGAGGAAGAGCGACGGTGATTGCCGACCTCCTCGTCTTGGTCCTCGCCGTACTGCTCTACAAGCTCACCATGGCATACATATTCAATACCATCCATGCTCGCCATGGTGCGTGACGGTCATTCTTATAAAACGTCAAAGAGACGCATTGTAACGTCAGCGCGCGAGACGAAGAGACACATCGTAACATCAGCGCGCAAGATGAAGAGACACATCGTGCGGGAGCCAAAGCATTCAACATATCACAGATGGTTCTAACCACAAACCGCCTGTGATGTCTACAATTATCACAAACGATTCTTGTTAAGAACCGTCTGTGAATTATCACAGACGGTTATTATTAAAACTCGTCTGTGATAATTATGTATCATAGACGGTTCTAGCCATCACTAGTAACATAGACGGTCGCGATTGTAAAACCGTCTGTGGTAATTACAACACTGACGATTTCTGGGGATCCATTTGTGATGAGGCGTCCAGTATAGCCTCTTTTGTAATAGTGTATCTTGCAACCAGCAAAACTAACTACTAAATACTCTTGCATTTATTTCCATCCATAATTGCTAGAAATTTAAGGGGCTTTGTCATACCAAATTTTGGTACTATCCAAGCATTTTGGCCATCATTTGGATCACTCCCAAATTTGGCTTGCCCCAAAGATTTGGCTTTTTTTTTGCTCGATTCTTACCAAAACTTTGGCCAAAACAAGGGTCACAAAAACCATGACCAAATTTTGGGGTTGTTTGGTTTATGACCCCAATGAACCAAGCCAAAATTTGGCATAGCCAAAACTTGGGAAAGACAAAATTTGGGGAAAAAAGAACATTATTTGGATTGCAACAAAGCCAATTTTTGGCGTTACCAAAATTTTGGTGAGCGATTTCCCCTCATTTGGATTGCCTGCATGTGATATTGAATTTCGTTGGTGTTACCAAATTTTTCTTGGCATTACCAAATATTGGTAGCAAACCAAATGATATCCAATTTTCATTGGCGTTACTACAATTTGATTTGGTTGATGTTGGTAAAAACCAAACAAGTTGGCTTGGCAATTTCACCCTATCTCACTCTATGGCATGTGGGCCATGAATTGGTATTACCAATTTTTGGCTAGCCAAAGATTTGGCTATTGTTTGGCTTGTAGCCAAAAATTTTGGACGCACCCCCACATTTCGTCATTGCCAAAATTTGGTATGGTAACCTAGGGGAACAATCCAAACAGCCCTTAAGATCACCATTGTGTCCAAACCTTGCCTTTGATCCTTCTGAACAACACTCCAATCAGATAGTCACCATTCCAAAAAGTTCAGAGTCCAAATGCTTTGAAATTATACAGCACACATGTTTGGCAAACCTTTGATGATACCGTTTCCAATGATTTGAATACTTGCGCTAGTATTTTTTGACCAAAATGCCCCATGATTGCGCCGGCCAGGCTGAGATGAGCATGATTTCTCGGCTATGTCCATCGCTCGCAGGTCCCATCTTGCGTTTGGCTGCTGAAATGTCGAATCTATGAGGAGACAAGGGAGACCAAGTAGGTTAGATGATAGCAACGCGGCAGCGGTTAGAGGAGTGCCCGCGGTGGCGGATCCTGACGGTCGTCAGGTCAAAACAGGGCTACGATGACCAGGATTGGAACTCAGAAGGGCATACACACTAGTAGAGACCATTTCTGTCTATATACCTCTTCATGTCATCTAGAGACAAGAGTAAGAGTAAAGACAACTTCAATGATGAGTTATCTTCAGTTTTTTTTTCAATGGAACCCCACAATCTTTTAAGGGGTCGACTATAGCACAGGTGACTGAAAGCAAGTTAAATTTCAGTGAATTTTTTAAAACGTCAAATTCCCATCATGTGGTTCCGATGTCTTTGTGTTGTTTCTATTTCTTGGCCTTCGTGGATCCTTATTGGGCCTGTATTTCTCTCAACGTGTCCCACTAACGGCATACTCCTTTGTGGGCTAGTTTAGACTGAGCTCAAAGTAATAAAAGACCCAATACTATCAGCCCAATAATAGAAAAAATCCACAAAAATGATAAATAAAAGCCCAAAATTTGTCGGCCCATGTAAATATGGTGAACTTACATCTCCCAAGCAAACCAACAAGGGAGAACCAGATAAAGAAAAGTAAAATTAAAGGAACACATGAGAAAGAAAAAGAACAAGAAGAGAAAGAAGGTAAGAAAGTAAAGAATCAGATCGGTGTTAACCAGCTTCACTACAACATGAACACCCCTTTAGCAATGCATAAATGCATTGGTAGAAGTCCAAATAAATATTTGTTAGGGTCTATACAAACATATTTAGTATGCGTTGCCATTGAGGCCGTTGCGAGAGTCTATTACAATAGATAAACAAGCGTTGGTAATAGATATAAATAGGCGTTGTGAAGTAGCAACAGATATAGTCAGGTTGTAACTACACTTGTATGTGTTGGTACTTACCATGCATGGATGACTTTTACTATTTTGAAAATAGATATAATCATATAATTATATTGTCACAACGTATAGAAGCGTTGGTATTTACCATACAAATGACTTTTGCTATTTTGGCAACGGATATAATTATGTTGCTACAACAATTATAAGTGTGTAGAAATCAAAGTAAAAAAATTATTATCAGTCGTAGCATGGTAAAAAAGAACACTCATATATTAAAAAGAAATTGTTGCATTACATAGAGAACCATCCACATAAGACATGATATAAATATTTTGCTTGAACATCATTTCCTAACATAAGGAAATCTAAACATAATGAAAATCGTCTACCTATGTCACCATTCTCCACCTTCATTCAACATATCATCCATTTATCTTATCAACCTACAATGAAAAATTGGAGTCCATTAATGCACCGTCAGGAAGAAACAAAATCACAATATTAATGTAACAAAACTAAAAGGAGCAGCGTATTATATTATTTTAATGCTCGACCATGTTCATGAGTTCCAAATAGTACAGAAGTGAACTAACCTTGTGAAAAAGCACATTTCTTGGTTCCAAACTCT
Organism: Phyllostachys edulis; assembly: GCA_036346405.1. Lineage (NCBI taxonomy): Eukaryota > Viridiplantae > Streptophyta > Magnoliopsida > Poales > Poaceae > Phyllostachys > Phyllostachys edulis. Next base: position 14,266,600 of record CM070568.1, read on the forward strand.
CCTGTGAAAAAGCACATTTGACAACTTCCAAAGTAGTTTCTGTATCCATCCATAGTAGATAGCATATGTTTGGGCATTTTCTATAAGAAGAATGGAAACCCTTAAATACTTTAGAACTGAGCATCTTAGACTCCTCAAGCAAAAATTGTAGAAGTTCTTCTCTCACTGAATGAAGGTGGGATCGGGGAATTATTCCATGCCCTAAAAAATAGATCATGTGAGAACATCTCATGGAGTTCTATCTTCTTATAAGAGCATCCTATATAGCAAGTTCATATGTATTCCTGGTTTTGCAAATAATCCTGTTAGGAAGTATACATATGTCCCTATGAGAATGACACAATGCCAACACCTTATGGTAGAGTTGAACTCTCCAATTTTAGAAAATCAATTTAAGATTTACACACATGGTTTTACTAGCACATTATACAATTTACAAGGTTCTAGGTCTAGCAAAAGCCCAATAGCACAGGGAAAACATAGTTTATGGTCCAACTACTAACCTGGCATTGAATGTATGAAATGGAAAATTATTTGCCATGAATGGTATAGCTACTAACCTAGAGGAAATACTAGGCCCTGAAAGCAATATTTCAAATAAACGAGAATCATGTAGTTGTTTCAACAAAGGCATTATACAGTAAGATGTTAGCTTTCTGTATAGTACTAGCAATATTCTAACAAAAAATAGATCAATTTCAAGTACAACACTAGGAATATCTAACAAAAGTAAGCAAGTGCAACCACGTAATAATGTGTACTTGCCTCCTTCCTTGGCATGCATCAATTGTTTTTACAGAGTATCAACAAACCCTCCATTTTGTGCACACTCCCACACACACACAATCAAAATGCATTCTGAATTATTCATGTAAATTAAAATGATAGCTAGGTTATTAATGCTAAGAAAATTATCATACTCTGATGAATTCAATTTACTAGAACAAACATTCTATCAGGAACTTCAAAATAATGAAATTATGCTAAAGTCACATATACACAACTTACAATAACAACATATCACTCTTAGAACATACATGTTAAAAGGAACATCAGAATAATGAAACTATGCTCAACTCACCTATCCACAACTTAAGAACAACATAATATATAGTATTATATCTATGAGCAAGGTGTTTATGGGCAAGTTTTATACAACTCATCGCGTAATATAACATACCAAGTAGAAGTAGCATCTTTTCTAGTGGTGTTCGGATGATGATAGAAGATCCTCTAGTGGTGTATGGAAATCATTCAAGCCTTGGTTAAATAAATAAATTATCGCACCAGATAACCCATGTTCACGATAAATCAACTATTTGCATACAACACAAGCATAGAAAAATCATGTCAAGGCATGATTGTCCAAACTACAAAATGGAACCAGAGAAATGAAACATGTATGAGAAGGCAATACAGATGCATTTCTTACACCACTTAGATGCAAATTATTATGTATACCGATTAAAATCTAGGAAGAAATATCCATATGAAGAACGATTGCTCAACTCACGCAACCATCCTTTTGCCACTATAATGCTCTACTAGTGCTTGCATAATCTACGTAATAGATTGGCATAAATGTATATTCATTTGCAAATTTATGTGCTAACACTAGTAAATCTTTGATGTTACTCACCTCAGGGGGCAAAGAACCAAGCGTATCCTTCAATATATAGGGCTCTAGAACCTCCAGAAACATACCTGTTGTCCATGTCATGTCAGCATTTCCAAGTTATAGCAGCAAATTAACAACAGAAACGTGTACATGCATCATCTTATCGGCCAACACATAACTTGACATATGCATCATCTTAGGAAGAGGAGTAGAATAAAAAGTTGTAAGTCGTCAGCTGGTCAGTCTATCTCTCGCTAGCGGCGACTCATTGCCGCTTCAATGGCGAGGGAACCCGAAATGAAGGAGAGGTAGATCTTGGCCTACTGCATGACGACGGTGTGGTTGTGGTTGTTGGAGATGAGGAACCCCTGGTCGGCGACGACCTGCAAGGGGGTCTTGCCCTTGATGTGGGTGAGCCCCATCTTGGCGACCCACCCCACCATCTGGAGGGCAAACGGAGCAGCGGTGACACCATCTAGGCATCTTGGCCGGTGGCGTTGGTGGAGATGAAGCACCAGTGCGGTCAGATCTGGGCTGCGATGGGCAGAGAGGAATGGAGCGCGACAGGGAGGGGATGGGGGAGAAGGAAGGTTAGGGAGGGGAGGGGACCCGACACGTCTGCCTAGCTGTAGGGACCTTCTCGGAATCAACATGGAACCGGCCAGAAGTTTTTCTTTGAGCTGCGGTTCTACCGCACAGAGGACCGGTAGTACCACTCAGTTCATTCTGAGAGGAGGTCTGCCAGGACCTCCTAGAAGATCTTCAAGACCTCCCGAGGTCTTGGTCATTGCGTCTATCGAGCCGCCCCAAGAACCCCAAACTAGCTCAAGACCGACAAACAATGGTGTGATCAAATCCATACAACAACTGAGAAGAAACAAAAGAGAACTTAACATATATTAATTAAAGACCTTCTAGTCAAGCTTCTTACAGGGGGGTTGCCACCAGGGCTTACAAAAAGAGCACTTTGCAGCAGACACAAAAATCAAACGAGCAGGTCCAACTGATCAACCCACAGGCTATCGAGTGGAGGACGTCCCCTAGCACGCATAGCCCCCAAAGACCTCTCCTTCTTGGAGCTTTGAGCTCCCTAGAACTCCCTGATCTACTGATTAAAACAAAGGGCACAAGCCATGAGTACTTTTGAATGTACTCGGCAAGCCGTGGGGAAATGAATGCAATAAATATTCATGAAGGGCTTGCCAAAAGAGAGCTGTATGGTTAGTTGTAAAAAGCAATTTTTGACAGTAAATAACATGTATAGATTACAAAGCTCAAGTTGAAAACAATAATACATAAATACATTTGTTTGAAAGGAGGGAGTGAGCACCAACTCACCTCTAAAGCCACTTAGGGGAGGTCTGGTTGCACCCACGACCAGGACCTCTCCTAAGACCTCTCTCGAGCACCCACTCCAGAGCTCCACGCCCAACCCCTGGACCTCATCTCGAACCAACTATGACTCCTCTAAAGCCGGTCAAGGTCTCTTCGAGGCAAAGCCACGGCCTCTCGCAGAGGCGCAAAGGACACATTTATAAATGTCTACCCTTTTGCTCCACTTCTCCCGGAGATTCCCATAACCAAGGACTTGGCTATTTGAATAGATTTTACACTCTGCAGAGGTGTACAACTTTACCCACAATCCATGATCTCTCTAGCGGGACGGGTTCCGGAAAGACTCTTGCTCACTTCTGAAGGTGAACAGTCTAGAGAGCGCGGCAAGGCCTTTACAAAGCTTTGATCTGGCTCGGGGCTTCCCGCTAAGGTTTCGCTTTCGGTTGGGTTGCAAATTCCACCGGATTCGTGCCCCCTCTTGCGCCGTGCGATACAGCTCGCTCAACCAAACAACTCCCAGCCAACTCATTGCTAATTATTCGGCCCAGCCCATCCCCATAAAATGACCTTGTGGTTGCACGGATTACCCGGATCCATAGACATAAAGTTAAGTCCTTAATCCACTCAGGCAAGGCAACCTCATCCCATTGTGCACATGGCACCCCCTTTACTGCACGATCACTTGCCCGAGTGTGAAAACATCTTGGGTTCAACCCGCCATCGACCACCCAGTCCCTAGCATCGCAAATTTTAACAAGGTGGCCTCGCACCACTAAAGACACAATGGGGCATTACGCCACCGCTGTAATAATGGTGGCACCAACCACGGTTCCATAGTTTAATTAGTCAAGATTATTAACAACATTAATTCAAGATGAGACCATCGCAAATCTACAGCATGACTAAGCATAAACATACGGCCCCATGTTGGCAATAACAAATGACGCCAACTAAAAATACCCAACCTAAGGTGCACAAGGTGATCATGACAACATGTCCAGTACAATCCTCAAAGGAGACATAATGTCAAAAAGGATGTAGCTATTGTCCCAAACTAGTTCCATAAAAATAGCCATGCAAGTTTAACAAATCGATCTACTTTTGTAAAATGGGATCAAGTGATTCCATGACTTGCCTCTGTGGATCAGAAAGCTTCGGTAGTGGTAGCCTGATCCATGAGCTCCTTAGCAACAGCTGAAATCTACACGTGCGCAAAGAAAACCAAATAAGCAAATAAACTCCAAGAAATCCAGAGAACTACTTAAGGCCAAAAGAGAGGTCCACTGAGGAGGGGAGGTCCGAGAGGGAGGTCCAACGAATGGGAGGTCCAGACCCAAGGAGGTCCGAACTAGAGGAGCTTGGAGAGCTCACCAGAACTGAAAGAGTTAGGATTAGATGTTGAAATGAAGAATAAGGAGAGAATGGTCACCCTGGGTGCTCTATTTAAAGGAGAAGGAGAGTGGAAGCACCACCAAAAGGAAAAAACTAGGTTCAAGGTATTGGTACAAAAGGTACACTGCTAGCAAGTACAACAAATGACTAAAATAGTCAAAAGAGGTGACAAAAGTAGAAATGAGTACAAAGGAAAGGACAACATTTTAATGTGACTTCAACCCACATCAAATGTGCTTAAGAACCTGAGGCAAGGGGTCCCAAGAGGTCAGACCTGTGGGAGGTCAAGGGAGGACACAACCCACGGGGGAGGTCATGGCCAACTAGGGTGGTCTTTACAAAAAAAAGGCCACGGGGAGGTCCAAGAGGACAACGAGGCCCAAAGGACAGAGAGGTCCTGTGGGGAGGAGGTCCTGAGGACAAGGAAAAACATCTCGAGGAGATCCTGAAGACAACCAAGTCTAGAGGAGGTCCTGAAGGCAAAGAGGTATTTAGGATAAGGAGGTCCTGAAGACAAAGGGGAGGTCTTCAGGATAGGGGGTCCAAAAGACAACAAGGAGGTCCGAAGAGAAAAGGCAAAGTGAGGAGGTCTAAGCCATCAGGGAGGTCTGAACCTACGAGGAGGTCCAAACACAAGGGAGGTCTGAACCTATGAGGAGGTCCTGATCAAAGGAGAAAACCGTGACCAAGAGGGTGGCCCTGAATCACAAGGGTGGTCCCGGCAAAGGACCAAGGGGAGGTCCAGAGGACCAAAGGGGTCCTGCGGCAAAGTGGTCTGGAGGCCAAGGTTAACCAATGGGGTGGTCTTTACAAAAAGAGCAACAAGGACCAGAAGAGAGGTCTTTGCAAAAAGGGTAAACAAAGGAGGTCACATCCAAAGAGGGAAGGTTGTGGCCTAAAGGGGGAGATCCTGACCATAACAGATGATCTAAACCAGGAGGGTGGTCTTTACAAAAAGACTAGCAAGGATCGAGGAGGTGGTCCTTGCAAAACAGCCAGGAAGAGGTCCTGGGAACAAAAAAAACGCGCAGCAAAGCAGGGCCATCCGATCAAGATCGGATGGCTAGGATAGTGCGCACCTGCGCGAAGAGAGAGAAAAGGGAGTTGACCAGAGGCGTGGTTCAAAGGAGGACGAGGAGATCAAAACCAAGGGCAGGTCCTGACCGCGAGATCTACAAGGGGAGGTCCTGGACGGTTAAGATCTCACACGGGGAGGTCCTAACGGTCAGGATCGAAAGCAAGGGGAGGTCCTGACGGTTAGATCTCTCAAAGGAGATCCCATCGGTCAAGATCTGAACAAGAGGAGGTCCTGAACGGTTAAGATCTCCAAAGGGGAGGTCCTAACGGTCAGATCTAACAAGGAGGAGGTCTGAACGGCTAAGATATCCAAAGGGGAGGTCCTAACGGTCAGATCTAACAAGGGGGAGGTCTGAACGGTTAAGATCTCCAAAGGGGAGGTCCTAACAGTTAGATCTAACTAGAGGAGGTCTGAACGGTTAAGATCTCCAAAGGGGAGATCCTAACGGTCAGATCAACCAAGAGGGAGGTCTGAACGGTTAAGATCTCCAAAGGGGAGGTCCTAACAGTCAGATCTAACAAGGGGGAGGTCTGAACGGTTAAGATCTCCAAAGGGGAGGTCCTAATGGTCAGATCTAACAAGGGGGAGGTCTGAACGGTTAAGATCTCCAAAGGGGAGGTCATAACGGTCAGATCTAACAAGAGGAGGTCTGAACGGTTAAGATCTCCGAAGGGGACGTCCTAACGGTCGGATCTAACAAGGGGGAGGTCTGAACGGTTAAGATCTCCAAAAGGGAGGTCCTAATGGTCAAATCTAACAAGAGGGAAGTCTAAACGGTTAAGATCTCCAAAGGGAAGGTCTTGCGCAACGGGAGGTCCTGCGTGACCATGAGATAAGGCGTGGTGGAGCAGGACCATTAGATTTCAATCGAACGGAGTAAGGCAATTGGGCCGTTCGGACCGAGCGAACACTTCAACAGATTGGGGCCGTCCAATATGGATCGGATGGCTCTAAAGGAGTGGGACGTTCGGACCATCCAAACGTCTTAACAAGATCAAACCGTTCAACGCAAATCGAACGGTACATAAGTGATAGAGGTCAGGATCAAGCGGAAGGCTCGAACGGACGCGAGGGAGGTCCAAGTAAGCGAGGGGAAGGTCCTAAAGGACACAGGGAGGTCCTAAAGGACACATGGATCACCCGAATTTGAGTTTCAACGTTCAAGAATATTTGAAACACAAACCTGAGCTGGTCTAAGACCCAAGAGAGGAGGTCCTAGACCCACAAAGGAGGTTCGGGAAAAAGGAGGTCCAAGAGAAGACACCAAGGGTGACCCAAAGAGAACGGGGAGGTCGAGAGAAGGACAAACTGAGCCAAAACTTGACTTCTCCGAACTCAAATAGATTTGAACACGATCCCAAGTAGAGAACCACTCGGGGTGGTTGTGACCCAAAGAGGGAGGTCATAACCAAAGGTAGATTCAAGCACAGAGGGAGGTCTAAGAACTCTAAGGAGGTCCTATGAACACAGAGGAGGTCCAAAGGACACAAAGATAGACCAAATAAACAAAGGGGAAGGTCCAAGGGACACAGGGAGGTCCGATTGGACGCGGGGAGATCAAAGGGAGCTCCATAAGGGCACAGGGAGGTCCATATGGGCACAGGGAGGTCCAAAAGGACTCAGGGACGCCCAAATGAACTCAGGGAGTTCGAGTAAACGTTGAGAGGTCCACGGGAAGGTCCAAACAGAGGAAGAGGTCTAGATCAAGGAGATCTAGACAGAGAAAAAGGTTTAGACCGAAGGGAAGGTCTAAACACGAAGAGATTCAAACCAACAAAGGGGAGGTCTGGACTAAAGGAAGTCCAAACAAAAGATTACAAGGAGAGATCTAGAGAACCAATGAGGTTGAACCTACAAGGAGGTCCGGCTGAAGAGCGGTCTAGACCCTCAGATCCCAAAGAAGGAGAGGCCCGGATGAAAGGGAAAACCCAAGGAAGGATATCTCCAAAAGGGGGAGATTCGAGGTAAGAGATCCAAAGAGAGGAACTCAAGGGAGGTCCTGAGAGAAGAATATGAAGAAGAACAAGAGGTCAGAAAGATAAGAGGGATCTGGACATCAGGAGATGTCCAACAAAAGGAGGATCTAGACATAAGGGAATGTCCAGTAAGAGGAAAGTCTAAGGAAGAAGAGAGAGAGGCTTAGAGGAGGAGAAACTAGCCTGGAGGACAAACAAGGCAAACAGAGAAAGGAGGCTGAAAACCAAGGAACAGCAATAACTCCAAAGCAACCAAATGGGATTAATTAAAGTTTGATTAGTTCAGGTTAAATCTCCAAATTTCAGAAATCTTCAAGTTAAGCTTTGAACTCTCGACAAAACCAAATGGTTATTTTTATTTTGAAAGCTTTTCAAAACTCTGGACAAACGGGACATTACAAACCTACTCCCCTTAAAGGGAATCTCGACCCCAAGATTCAGGCTAACTAGAGAATAGGTTCGGGAACTGGGTTTTACTCACTCTTCCAACAGCTTCCTCTCTTGAGTGAGAGAAAACCAAACTAATGCTGCACTAGCCAGAGTCTTACCAGGAATCGGGTTGAGCAAATGTGCCCACAAGATCAAACCATTCAACACAAATCGAACAGCACAGAAGCGATAGAGGTCCAGATCAAACGGGAGGTCCGAACGGATGCGAGGGAATTTCAAAGGAGGTTCAAATGGACAGGAGGGGGTCCAAAAGAACACGAGAAGTTGTAGAGGAACGCAAAGAGACCCAATTGGACACTGGGAGGTCCAATTGATCACAGAAGAGATTCAAACGAACAATGTCCAACCAAATGATTCAAGGTAACGTCCAGTAAAATCCAAGGAGGTCTGAACCTTCAAGGGGCTCCGAGCACAAGGGAGGTCTTGAGCCCCTTAGGTCCAAACGAATGGAGGCAGTCCAGAGAAGAAAGAACTAGGCCAAAGGATAATCACGAAGCAAAACAAGAAAAAAAAAGGAAGAACTCCAGCAAACTTAAAGGAACCGACTTGCAAGAACCACCTAGAGGGCTGGCGGCTTGGCTTGAAGCTTGAAGAGGAGCTTGCTTCCGCTGGTGACGTTGAGGGCAATGCTTGGCAAAATGTCCCCACTGCTGGCAGTTGAAACACTAAAAATCCTTGGCAAACTTAACATTTTTGGGCTGCTGGCTGCTGCTGTCCAAGGTACGAACGTTTTGAGATGCAGCTGGATGAGGTGTTGCCACAGAGGTTCCGAGGGGACAGAGGTCCGGTGTTGACGCTGTACGATGTCCCGCTTGCTGAGGAGGTCCTTGGTGATCACCGGTCAGGCACACTTGCCCCAAGGTCTACTTGAGGTTCTGCTGATGAGGCTTCCTTTAGTGGGCATCGGTCGGGCGGCGTCCTTTTTCCGCAAGAACGAAAATAGGTGACACTTGAGGCTTGAGAGGACTTCTTTTGCGACGGGCTTCTCGAGGATGATCTGGGGTGCAACAAACTAACAGGCTGGTCCAAGGCTGCTTCTGGAGGTACTGGCAACCTCATACTTCTGCGCGCACACAACTGCGACAAGATCCTTCTGTTGTTCTTGCCACCTGCGATTGGTGTTATGGTTGCGATCAAAGTGGCTTCTGGAAGTCTATCCGAGGTGATTTCTTGGTGCTTCTGCGGGCAATCCTTGATAAAATGGTCCGTCTCCCGGCACTTGAAACGCTGAGTTTCTACTCGTGACGCCTTGTCTTGCTGAGTTTGGCCACCAAAATTGTCACGGGTCGCCTGCATTGGAGGACAAGGTGTTGATCTTGGGGCCTTTGGCACGGCAATTGCTGGAGCTTTGTTGGCCTGAGGTTGAAACACACGGTCCTTGGAGCTTGTTGCTGCTTCTTGTTCTTGATTCAACACCTTCCACTTATGCCTAATGTCCTATTGTGGGCAAGGAGCTTCTTGGTCGAGTGCCTCAGGGTGAATTTCTTTGGGACTTGGTTCCTCTGATCGGACTTTCAATGCTGAAATTGCTGGAGGTGGCGGTGGTAGAGCAGCAAACTGAGGGTTTTGGTTCACCATTGCTATAAGAGCAGCAATGGACTTGTTCTGTTGGTTCACCAAGTTAACCAGGGCTGCCGTGGCTTCATTATGTTGAGCCATCATTTGGTTCATGCTCTGCATCACTGTGCTCATTAACTGGGTCTGAGTGGCCAAAAACTGACTCAAGCCTTGGTCTGCTACCGAGGCCGGTGGAGGTGGGGTAGGGAGGCTGACACTGGCATTGGGGTCCTTTGATCCACTAAGACTTGCTGAGGTGCTGGTTTGGTCCATCTAACATAAAACTGCCAAGGTTTACCAGGTAAGGGGAAGAAAGCACAATAGATGGGAGGGAAAAGCACTTAGACAAGAAGGAACAAGGGAGAAAGATGGAGCAACTTAGTCGGGGAAAAGTAGATTAGACCCAAAAGAACAAATGGCCGAGAGGCCAAAAGAGGCAAAAAGGGTGCAATAAGACCTCCTACGAGGGTCTTATTGCGCGAACTATGGTACAGGTCTGAAGGGGGACCACTACACAGAAGAAGTCTAGCAACTAAGCTATAGGGTTGGGCTGACGAAACGATCTTCGGTCTTCAAGAAATCCAACAATATGTCCTTGGGGAGCAAAGACAACATTGCCTCTTTTCTTCCATCCAACTCTTTCCTCAAGTGCCACTTGCCACAACCAAGGGCTGGTTGCTAGCCAAGAGCCAGGATTCGGCCTTCCTATTTTGGCTGGGTCCAAAACCCTATGATTAAAGAGGTCCACCAGATCACTTGTCTTTAAGTCATCCAATTAGAAAGCCAGTCAATCAATCAATCTCCCAAAACATTGATAAGTCAACATGATTCTCAATCCCTTCTCGGTCATAAGCTTAAGGAATTCCACAAATTGTTCACTTAAACTGCATGCTCCTTCTCTGCCCACATCAATTGGATTCTCAAACCAATCATCACTTTTTAATCCAATAATCCTAAAATCATTTCCAAGATCACTTAAATCTAGATTTTGAAAAGAAAGTTCTCTTGAAAGTCTTCTTTTAAACCACCATCTTCAATTTGATCCACCCATTACTTGTCACCAACTATCCAGTAGTTTGTTTTTAATCGATTCTACCATCAAGGGTAAACCTCAAACATATAATCCATATTCTGATCAAGATATATAAATAAACCGGCTAAGATTCTTTCCAAATTATGATTCGTGATTCACTCATATCCTACTAAATCCAATAAAACTCACATACTCAGATCCAAGCTCCCAACCAAACTTTGCATTTTACTCCGGATTCAAGGGTAATCTAATACCTTGAAAAATAAATTCAAGATTTCACAATCCTATATCCTCCAGATCCATTAGAACTTTGCTCCCGTGATCATCTTTTAGGCATAATCAGATAACCCACCAATCTGCTTCTTAGTTAAACCATTCGTAATGAGAGCATAACCATCAATATACTCCGTAATCCACTAGAGCTTTTCATAGCAACTAATCCTAAGATCTTTAATCCTCAAGATTGATCCAAAAGGCTTCTCCCAAGCTACCTGGCTTGGCATCCATTGAACTGGTTATCCTTGCAAGCATAGCTCTTGAGAACCCTTGGTGTCAGACGCAGACCAACTGCACCAACTTCTAGGGGCTTCCAGCACACGAATACAAGGGCTCGATCCTATAGAAATTGTTGAGATAAGGAGGTCAAATTAGTTCAAAAATAGAGTTCCAGAAGGGGTAAGATTCAAGAATCTGAGAAGGAGATAAGAGAGAAATAGATTAAGAGGAGAAAAGAATGAGACAAGATGAGGTTAGAGTAGAACAAGACAAGAGAAGAACCACTAATTAGGTTTTCAAGTTGGTTTGATTTAGAAGATAGTTTTTGAAACTGACTAAAACGACCATGCTAACTAAGGATACGTCCTGCAGTCGATATGGAGCTCTAATACCACCTTTGTAGGGACCTTCTCGAAATCAACATGGAACCGACCAAATTTTTTGAGTGCGGTTCTATCAAGATGAGGAGCGGTAGTACCGCTCGCCCATTCCGAGAGGAGGTCTACCAGACCTCCCAGAGATCTTCAAGACATCCCGAGGTCTTGGCCAGGCATCGAGCCGCCCCAGAACCTCACTAGCTCAAGACCGACAAACAATGGTGTGATCAAATCCATACAACAACTGAGAAGAAACAAAAGAGAACTTAACATATATTAATTAAAGACCTTTCGGTCAAGCTTCTTACAGGGGGGTTGCCACCAGGGCTTACAAAAGGTGCACTTTGCAGCACACACAAAAATCAAACGAGCAGGTCCAACCGATCAACTCATAGGCTATCGAGTGGAGGACGTCCCCTAGCACACATAGCCCAAAAAGACCTCTTCTTCTTGGAGCTTTAAGCTCACTGGAACTCCCTGATCTACTGATTAAAACAGAGGGCACAAGCCATGAGTACTTTTGAATGTACTCAGCAAGCCGTGGGGAAATAAATGCAATAAATATTCATGAAGGGCTTGCCAAAAGAGAGCTGTATGGTTAGTTGCAGAAAGTAATTTTTGACAGTAAATAACATGTATAGATTGCAAAGCTCAAGTTGAAAATAATAATACATAAATACATTTGTTTGAAAGGAGGCAGTGAGCACCAGCTCACCTCCAAAGTCACTTGGGGGAGGTCTGGTCGCACCCACGACCAGGACCTCTCCCAAGATGTCTCTAGAGCACCCACTCCAAAGCTCCACGCCCAGCCCCTAGACCTCATCTCGAGCCAACCATGACCCCTCTAAAGCCAGCCAAGGTCTCTTCGAGGCAAAGCCACGCCCTCTCGCAGAGGCGCCCAAGGACACATTCATAAAAGTCTACCCTTTTGCTCCACTTCTCTGGGAGATGCCCATAACCAAGGACTTGGACATTCGAATAGATTTTATGCTCTGCAGAGGTGTACAACTCTACCCACAATCCACGATCTCTCTAGCGGGATGGGTTATGGAAAGACCCTTGCTCACTTTCTAAGGTGAGTAGTCTAGAGAGCGCGGCAAGGCCTTTACAAAGCTTTGATCTGGCTCGGGGCTGCCCGCTAAGGTTTCGCTTCCGGTTGGGTTGCAAATGCCACCGGATTCGTGCCCCCTCTTGCGCCGTGCGATACAGCTCGCTCAACCAAACAGCTCCCAACCATCTCATTGCTAATTATTCGTCCCAGGCTATCCCCATAAAATGACCTTATGGCTGCACGGATTACCTGGATCCACAGACACAAAGTTAAGTCCTTAATCCACTCAGGCAAGGCAACCTCATCCCATTGTGCACATGGCACCCCCTTTACTACACGATCACTTGCCCGAGTGTGAAAACATCTTGGGTTCAACCCGGCTACTGGACCACCCAGTCCTAGCACTACAAATTTTAACAAGGTGGCCTCGCACCACTAAAGACACAACGGGGGCATTACGCCACCGTTGCACAATGGTGGCACCAACCACGGTTCCATAGTTCAATTATTCAAGATTATTAGAAACATTAATTCAAGGTGAGACCATCGCAAATCTACAGCATGACTAAGCATAAACATACGGCCCCATGTTGGCAATTACAAATGATGCCAACTAAAAATACCCAACCTAAGGTGTACAAGGTGATCATGACAACATGTCCAGTACAATCTTCAAAGGAGACATAATGTCAAAAAGGATGTAGCTACTGTCCCAAACCAGTTCTATAAAAATAGCCATGCAAGTTTAACATATCGAACTACTTTTGTAAAATGGGATCAAGACGATCAAGGGATTCCACGACTTGCCTCTGTGGATGAGAAAGCTTCGGTAGTGGTAGCTTGATCCATGAGCTCCTTAGCAACAGCCGAAATCTACACGTGCGCAAAGAAAACCCAATAAGCAAATAAACTCCAAGAAATCCAAAGAACTACTTAAGGCCAAAAGAGAGGAGATCCACTGAGGAGGGGAGGTCCAACGAATGGGAGGTCCAGACCCAAGGAGGTTCGAACCAGAGGAGCTTGGAGAGCTCACCAGAACCGAAAGAGTTAGGAGTAGAGGTTGAAATAAGGAACAAGGAGAGAATGGTTGCCCTGGGTGCTCTATTTAAAGGAGAAGTAGAGTGGAAGCACCACCAAAAGGAAAAGACCAGGTTCAAGGTATTGGTACAAAAGGTACACTGCTAGCAAGTACAACGAAGGACTAAAATAGTCAAAAGAGGTGACAAAAGTAGAAATGAGTACAAAGGAAAGGACAATATTTTAATGTGACTTCAACCCACATGAAATGCACTTAAGAACCTGAGGCAAGGGGTCCTGAAGAGGTCAGGACTCAGGGGGAGGTCGAAGGGGAGGACATGACCCATGGGGGAGGTCATGGCCAACTAGGGTGGTCTTTACGAAAATAAAGGCCACAGGGAGGTCTGAGAGGACAAGGGGGCCCAAAGGACAGGGAGGTCCTACGGGGAGGAGGTCCCGAAGGGGAGGTCCTGAGGAGAAGGAAAAACGTTTCAAGGAGATCCTAAAGACAAGCAAGTCTAGAGGAGGTCCTGAAGGCAAAGAGGTCTTTAGGACAAGGAGGTCCTGAAGACAAAGGGGAGGTCTTGAGGATAGGGGGTCCTAAAGACAACAAGGAGGTCCGAAGAGAAAAGGGAAAGTGAGGAGGTCTAAGCCATCAGGGAGGTTCAAACACAAGGGAGGTCTGAATGTACGAGGAGGTCCAAACACAAGGGAGGTCTGAACCTACGAGTAGGTCCAAACACAAGGGAGGTCTGAACCTACGAGGAGGTCCAAACACAAGGGAGGTCTGAACCTATGAGGAGGTCCTGATCAAAGGAGAAAATAGTGACCAAGTGGGTGGCCCTGAATCACAAGGGTGGTCCCGGCAAAGGACCAAGGGGAGGTCTAGAGGACCAAAGGGGTCCTGCGGCAAAGTGGTCTGGAGGCCAAGGTTAACCAAGGGGGTGGTCTTTACAAAAAGACCAACATGGACCAGAAGGGAGGTCTTTGCAAAAAGGGTAAACAAAGGAGGTCACATCCAAAGAGGGAAGGTTGTGGCCTAAAGGGGGAGATCCTGATCATAAGAGATGATCTGGACCAGGAGGGTGGTCTTTACAAAAAGACTAGCAAGGATCGAGGAGGTGGTCCTTGCAAAACAGCCAGGAAGAGGTCCTGGGAACAAAAGAAAAACGCGCAGCAAAGTAGGGCCATCCAATCAAGATCGGATGGCTCGGAGATCTTGGCGCTAAGGCCAAGAGAGAGAAAAGGGAGTTGACCAGAGGCGCGGTTCAAAGGAGGCCGAGGAGATCAGAACCAAGGGCAGGTCCTGACTGTGAGATCTACAAGGGGAGGTCCTGGATGGTTAAGATCTCACAAGGGGAGGTCCTAACGGTCCGGATCGAAAGCAAGGGGAGGTCCTGACGGTTAGATCTCTCAAAGGAGATCCCATCGGTCAAGATCTGAACAAGAGGAGGTCCTAAACGGTTAAGATCTCCAAAGGGGAGGTCCAAACGGTCAGATCTAACAAGGGGAAGGTTTGAACGGTTAAGATCTCCAAAGGTGAGGTCCTGAATGTCAGATCTAACAAGGGGGAGGTCTGAACGGTTAAGATCTCCAAAGGGGAGGTCCTAACGGTCAGATATAACAACAGGTGGTCTGAATGGTTAAGATCTCCAAAGGGGAGGTCCTAACGGTCAGATCTAACAAGAGGGAGGTCTGAACGGTTAAGATCTCCAAAGGGGAGGTCCTAACGGTCGGATCTAACAAGGGGGAGGTCTGAATGGTTAAGATCTCCAAAGGAGAGGTCCTAACGGTCAGATCTAACAATAGGAGGTCTGAACGGTTAAGATCTCCAAATGGGATGTCCTAACGGTCAGATCTAACAAGAGGGAGGTCTGAACGGTTAAGATCTCCAAAGGGGAGGTCCTAACGGTCAGATCTAACAAGGGGGAGGTTTGAACGGTTAAGATCTCCAAAGGGGAGGTCCTAACGGTCAGATCTAACAAGAAGGAGGTCTGAACGGTTAAGATCTCCAAAGGGGAGGTCTTGCGCAAGGGGAGGTCCTGCGCGACCGTGAGATAAGGTGCGGTGGAGCAGGACCGTTAGATTTCAATCGGATGGGGCAAGACAATTGGGCGTCGGACGAGCGAAGCTTCAACATATTAGAGCCGCCCAATATAGATCGGATGGCTCTAAGGAAGGGACGGACCATCCAACGCCTCAATAAGATCAAACCGCCCAACGCAAATCGAATCTGTACACAAGTGTTAGAGGTCAGGATCAAGCGGAAGGCTCAAAAGGACGCGAGGGAGGTCCAAGTAAGCGAGGGAAAGGTCCTAAAGGACACAGGGAGGCCCTGAAGGACATGGGGATCACCTGAATTTGAGTTTCAACGTTCAAGGATATTTGAAAAACAAACCCGAGCTGGTCTAATACCCAAGAGAGGAGGTCCTAGACCCACAAAGGAGGTCTGGGAATAAGGAGGTCCAAGAGAAAACACCAGGGGTGACCCAAAGAGAACGGGGAGGTCCAGAGAAGGACAAACTGAGCCAAAACTTGACTTCTCCGAACTCAAAGAGATTTGAACACAAACCCAAGCAGAGAACCACTCGGGGGTGGTTGTGACCCAAAGAGGGAGGTTAGAACCAAAGGTAGATTCAAGCAGAGAGGGAGGTCCAAGAACTCTAAGGAGGTCCTATGAACACAGAGGAGGACCAAAGGACACAAAGGCAGACCAAATAAACAAAGGGGAAGGTCCAAGGGACACAGGGAGGTCCGATTGGACGCGGGGAGATCAAAGGGAGCTCCATAATGGCATAGGGAGGTCCATATGGGCACGAGGAGGTCCAAAAGGACTCAGGGACGCCCAAATGAACTCATGGAGTTCAAGTAAATGTTGAGAGGTCCACGGGGAGGTCCAAACAGAGGAAGAGGTCTAGGTCAAGAAGATCTAGACAGAGATAAAGGTTTAGACCCAAGGGGAGGTCTAAACACGAAGAGATTCAAACCAACAAAGGGGAGGTCTGGACTAAAGGAAGTCCAAACAAAAGATTACAAGGAGAGGTCCAGAGAACCAAGGAGGTTGAACCTGCAAGGAGGTCCGGCTAGAGAGAGGTCTGGACCCTCAGATCCCAAAGAAGGAAAGGCCCGGATGAAAGGGAAAACCCAAGGAAAGATATCTCCAAAAGGGGGAGATTCGAGGTAAAAGATCCAAAGAGAGGAACTCAATGGAGGTCCTAAGAGAAGAATAAAAAGAAGAAGAGGAGGTCAGAAAGATAAGAGGGATCTGGACATTAGGAGATGTCCAACAAAAGGAGGATCTGGACATAGGGGAATGTCCAGCAAGAGTAAAGTCTAGGGAAGGAGAGAGAGAGGCTTAGAGACAGGGAGAAACTAGCCTGGAGGACAAACAAGTGAAAGCATCTAGGCCTCTAAAAAGTGTTTTGGTAATTAATGATAATATGTGAATATGGGATTAACGTGTTTATTGAGTATTTACAAGGTTAAATCCCATTGACGAACGTGTTGATGCAAAATGGCATGCAAATGGACTACACGAAGATCTTTTGGCTCAAAGACAAGGTACAAATAGTCTAGGTTCCTTTTTCTATTTTACCGGTCTTAGGAGTTTTGGATGGAAGACCGGATTATAGGATAAATGCCGTACTATTAAGAGGGATCATGGCTAGTAGCTTGATAGCATGTTCTTGTGCCATATGGATTAATTTAGGATCATGCATGCATTTGAATTTAAACTTGAAATTAAATTGAAAAGTATTAAGTGCTTCTGTCCAAAATCGGTAGTACCGTAGTTATATTTAAGATCGTATCACTCAAAAGTGTATGACCGATTTTACTTGGCGGTAGTACCGCATTTTGATGGGAACAACCAAAGCGGAACGACCGGCTCCTTGAATGGTCGTACCTGTAACATCCCAATTTTCAGAGCTTTTAAAAATCATTTGAATAGTTGTAGTGAGAAAATTCACCATTTGGATTTATTTGAATTTAATTTAAAAGCTTAATATTGGACTTTGAGTAGCAAAACAATTTAATATGGCTAAAGTCAACATGAACAATGGTCAAAACTATTTTATTTGGATTCTATGTGCTCAGTTATATTTTCTAGAATTTTCTAGAATTTTTATGAGTGCAGTTGCTATTTTCCTTTGCTTATTTGAATTCTCAGTATTTTCTAAAAAGGAAAATGTAATTAAAATCTCAAATCCTCTCTTAGGCCGAATCTTTTCAGCCCAATTCTTTTTTTCATGGAGGCTCGCCTCATGCCCATTTTCGCTTGCTACCACAGACGCGTCACGCCTCGCCGCTGCCAGTGGGCTCGCCTAGTTGGAGCCTTCATCTTCACCGCTTTCTTCTCCAACGCGCCGCCCGCAACCGCCTCGGGAGCTCACGGGCGAACTTCGCCAACGGACGCCTCCAACCGCCCCGCGTCCTCCACACGTGCGCCACGACGCCCACGACCACACCGCCACCACCACGACCTCATCTCGCGCCGTTGGCGCCATCGCCCCGCAATCGCCGCCGCCACAATCTCCTCATCGCCACGCCGCTCGGGTGCCTCCCGGCCTCTATAACAGGCACCCCCGGGACCGCGTCGCCCTCCGCAACTCCAACCCCCAACTCTCACCACCCCGAGAGCCCTAGCGCCGCCGCAATTGAGCTTTTAGAGCTTCTCGCCGCCGGTCGATTTCTTTGAATCGCATCGCCGCCGCGTCATCGTGGAGCACACCGCCGTGTCCGCCGTCGCAGCCTCTACCTCCAGGACCCGTCGCCGTCGCCTAGACCTCGTCGGAACCCCCGTCCGACAATAGCCGTAGCCTTCCTCTGCTTCGAGCTCGCCGCCGGCCACCACCGTCCACCTCAACCACCCGGAGGTATCTTATCATGTTCGCATTAGCGCCCTCTTTACGCTGGTACCACCCACCGCCGGCAAAGCCCCACCGTTCACCGTTGCCGTCGGGTCCCGAGCCGCGCCATTGCTGGTCTGACGTGGACATCCACGCTGGCGTCCAGCTCAGCTCTTGGGCATGCGTGGCATCCCGTGTGGCGCCGTGTCAGCCGCCACGTGAGCGCCCACGTGGCAGTCCAGGCCGGCCCAGATCCAAAGGCTCGGTGGACTTAGTCCACCGTGAGCCGTGCCTCTAACATGTGGGTCCCACATGCCAGATTTTATTTTATTTCTTTTAATTCCCGGAAATCCCTTGTTGATGTCATGCTTGCGCAATATTCTGATTTTCTTTTAAGAAATAATTCGGGAAATTCATATAATTCTGATTTTAGGGTTTTCTTTAGATTCAAACTTCCAAACCTCATAACTTTTGCATCCTAACTCCAAATCAGTCCATTCAAATTTCTAAATTCGTCTAAAATCAAGATCTATCTATTGGAGATTTTTATTTATTTTATTGGAGTTGTTTGCCTCTGTTATTTATTTAGTTAGTTTGTTTGTTCCGTTTGTGAGTAGACTTCGACGCTGCTGGAAGAGTTGAAGAAGAAGGAGCTTTCAGACCAAAGACCAAAGACCTAGACCTGTTCCAAGGCAAGCTATACCCTTGACCATCTTGCTTCCCAGTTTGCTAAAAGTATTTTAATTCAAATTACTGCATCTTAATTCAAGTATTTATTTAAATGCTTTTGGGTGTGGTAGTTAATTCCAAATTGCTATGTCTTCCTTGTATAATTGTTATGCCCTGATCCTTTGTCACCCTAGTTGATATTTAGTTGGTAATATTGTAGCACCAACATGGGTTGGTTAGTGCGATTAGATTGCTTAGTCATGCCACGAATCATTTATCCATGTGAGGCTGCAATTATTAAACCTGACTAAGTGAATATGCAATCTTGTAATAATCTGTGTGTACTATGTGTCCTTGTGGCATGTGTTGCACTTAAATCAACCGGGTGGTAAAAGGATTTGGACTGAGGCAAGGGGGTGGATACTGTGTGAAATGGTGGACTGTGTGAACTGTGTGAGCTGTGTGCATGGGAATTAATCTGTGTGGCATAGTAGCATATGGTAGTCTTGCCTTGGTCAATTAAGGACCTCACCATGTGCGCCATTGAACTGAGCCCATCTGTACGACCACATGCCTGTTATGGGACGGGCCTAGCATAGTAAGATGAAATTCCGAAATGCTTTGTTATGATTAGTGCTAGCTACACTAATTATATCTTGTGGGTAAAGTGTACAAACTCTGCAGAGTGTAATTTAATCTATTCGAATAGCCGCGTCCGCGGTCATGGACAATGCTCGGGGATTTCACACTAGGGGTAGATCTTCATAAAACTGTGTGGGAAGGGAGCTATGTGATTTAATTCATCTAGCTATGTGAATAATCTGTTTAGGCTGTGTGTCTTTGTGAAATCAATTGCTAAAATTATTGTTATCTATTTATTTTACTTGTTTTCAATCTATTAATAGTATTCAATTGCAAACATTGCATTTCTGCAAAAGAACCACAGAATGCCTTTCCCTTGTAAAAAGCCAACATGTATATATTGCATTTCTGTGGTGTGGCTTACGAGTACGGTGTGTACTCACACTTGTTTTGACAAATCAAGCAGAAGAGGAGGAGTCTTCGCCAGCTTTCGAGGACGAGTACATCGAAGGTGCCTGATCGCGAGGTCTTGATCCCAGTCGGTTGCCTGTAGTGAATCGATGGGATGCCACTACCATTTCTGTTTCCGCTGCTTTGTTTCTCTGTTAGCCCTGCGTGGCTTAAGTAAATGTAAACTCGACCGTAAGGTCAAACCATTATTTATTAATCAAATTATCGCTTATGCTATTATTCGCTTGTGTGGATCGATATCCACCTTTGTTGACACTGTGTGCACTAGCATAATCCTGGACTAGTGCATTAAACACAGAGGGTCCCAAATTGTAATTTTAGGTCCCGACAGTACCGCAAAGCGGTCATTCCAAATTTTACTTGGCGGTTCAATAAAACCAGAAGCGTTGCAAACTGCCTCAGAATCTCTCATGAAAATCGGTCGTACCGCCCGTGACAATCGGTCGTACCGATGTGCGGTCGTTCCAAAATTTGTGAGACGGTTCAATAAAAACAGAACAAGTGCAAATCTGCTCAAAAACTCAATCTGGAAATCGGACGTTCCGCGCTTGGGAACGGTCGTACCGGCCTGCGGTCATTCCGATTTTTATATGGCGGTACAAAATTTCCAGAACACTTGTAATCTTCAGCCCATCGCGAAACCCTACAAACGGTCGTACCGCTCATAAAAACGGTACAATCGGGGCAAATCGGACGTACCGCTCATTTGCCTGCAGTCGTTCTAACTGGGTGTCCAACGGCTAGTATTTCTTTTTTTAGTATCTATTTTAGTCGTTGACTGTGCTCAGTCAGAAGTGCGGTCGTACTGCTCAATGAACTACGGTCGTTCCAATTTTGTCTGAGGAACTTGGGTTTCGTCTCCAACGGTCATAATTGTTGGTGGGGGCTATAAATACCCCCAACTGCTCAAGTCAAGGCTGCTAGTGCCCATTTTACATCCATAGAGCCTTGAGAGCCCTTGCATTCACTCAACACTCAAAAACACTCTTGTGCATTCATTGTGAGCTTGTTGAGATACATTCAAGTGCATTCTTTCTCCTAGTTGATCCATTTGCACTTGAGTGCCGTCAAGTGAAGACCTTGGTCTATTACTCTTGGAGTGTTACCGCACTCCTAGACGGTTTGGTGGTGGAGCACGGTGATCTCTTCAAAGAAGATTGTGAAGAGACCCGGTGCAAACTTGTGAGTGGTTCGGTGTTCACAATCTCCGGAGCGGAGGAAGAACAACCATAGTAAATCGAGGGAAGGCTTAATTCGTGGAGCCGGCTTGAGACGTCAAGCTTCCTCAACATGGACTAGTGAAGACCGGCAAGTCTTCGATACCACGGGAAAAACATCGACGTGTCTTTGTGGTTATCTCTAGTCTTTACTTTCCGCATTTATATTTTTAGCTTGTTTATTGTGATTGGTTTGCTTAGCTATAAGTATAACTTGTTTAGACTAAGTGATTAATTGGTGAAATTGTTAATTTGTTTAAAATTTTGAAACCTCCTATTCACCCCCCCTCTAGTCGGTTATCCTTGATCCTACAAGTGGTATCAGAGCTTGGTCTCTCATTGATTTAGACTTAACCATCTAAGAGAGAAAAAGATGGCTAGTGAGGGAATTGCTATAGGAAAGGCTCCTTTATTTGATGGCTCAAATTATGCTTATTGGAAAATTAGAATGTCAATTTATTTAAAGGCCATGAGTCCAAGCATATGGAAAATCATAAATGAGGGTTACGTCATGCCACTTGATCCACTACATCCCACGGATCAAGAGATGCGTAATGCTCATTTAAATGCCCAAGCTATGAATACTCTCTTTGGTGCTTTGAACGCGGATGAGTTCAATAGAGTGAGCAATTTGGAAACCGCTCATGATATTTGGACCACTCTCTCGGAAATCCATGAGGGTACATCCACAGTCAAAGAAGCCAAATTGTATAGGCTTCGGATCAAATATGAGACATTCATGATGTTGCCTCATGAAAACATCAATGAGATGTATTCACGACTCAACAACATTGTGAATGAGCTCAAAGGCCTTGGGACTAACCTTCTTGATGTT
This sequence comes from Phyllostachys edulis, assembly GCA_036346405.1. Classification (NCBI taxonomy): domain Eukaryota; kingdom Viridiplantae; phylum Streptophyta; class Magnoliopsida; order Poales; family Poaceae; genus Phyllostachys; species Phyllostachys edulis. The sequence continues at coordinate 14,288,600 of CM070568.1, forward strand.
GATGTTGTGTGCAAGATGCTTAGGGCTCTCCCAGACAAATATGAGACGTTGGTGACTCTATTTCTCAACTCACCCGAGTTGCCAAGGATGACACCAACGGTGCTCTTGGGCAACCTCATCACAAATGAGTTGTTCAAAAAGGACAAGGAAGAGCTTTTGGAGACATCTTCCTCAAAGAAGAAGATCACCGCTTTCAAGGCCAAGGTGGAATCAAGTGATGAAGAAAATGAAGAAGGAGATTCCATGAGGAGTATGCACTCCTTGTGAGAAGGATGAAGAGGGTCATGAAGAGACGCCCCAATAGAAGCTACAACTTCGACAAGTACAAGAAGGGGCAATCCTCAAGTGACAAGAAGCGTTATAGCAACATTCGGTGCTATAATTGTGAAGAGAAGGGGCACATTGCTTCCCATTGCCCCGAAAATAAGGATGACAAGGGCAAGTCATTCAAGAAGAAGGAGTACAATGGCAAGAAGAAGCTCTTCAAGAAGCTTCACAAAGACGGCAAGCATGAAGCCCACATTGGAGAGTGGGATTCAAATGATGAATCAAGCGACTCCGATTCCGATGAAGAAGAGTCCCCCAAGAAAAAGGGACTTGTTGGCATCGCCATCAAGGAAGCTCCATCGCTATTCTTTACTCCTACTTGCCTCATGGCAAAAGGAGATAAGGTAAAATCCATTATTAGTGATGAACCAACTTATGATGAATTAATGGATATGCTTAATGATTTAAATGAATATCTTGGAAAAGAAAAATCAAAATATAAGGTCTTAAATAAAGAATACAATACTCTAAAAGATTCTTATATGGAGCTTAAGGAAGCTCATAACTTACTTATCCAAGAGTATTCACATAAGTCTTATTCTAGTGTAGGAATTACATGCAATATTATTGATAAAGTGCCTAGTATAGAAATTGCTAAGACTAGTGCATCTACTTCATGTGATGACCTTCTTGCTATGCCATGTTGCTCTAATGTTGATGCTAATCAAAATATTGTTGAGCAAAATGATTAAAAACTTATTCATGAGAACAATGAGCTAAAAGAACAAGTGTCCAAGCTAAGCAAGAGCTTGAAAAGATGTTTCAAGGGCAAAGCTACTCTTGACAAACTTTTGAGTGAGCAAAGGTGCTCATTCAACAAGGAAGGTCTTGGGTATGTGCCTAAGAAAGGTAAGAAGTTGGCAAACATGCCCACAAGATTTGTGAGGCAAAATGGTAAGTATTGTTATAAATGCCGGGAAGTAGGACATGTGCAACAAGATTGTCCTAAGGGTAAGACTCCATCCATTGGAATATATGATTCTTGCTATATGCTTAAAAAGACTAAGGATGGTAAAATAATTGCTCGTTTTGTTGGCACTTCAATTTTAAGTGCTAAAAAGAATGCTATTTGGGTGCCTAAATCCTTGGTTACTAACCTCCAAGGACCCAAACAAATTTGGGTACCTAAAAGAACTTGACTTTTGTTTTGTAGGTGAACTATAAAACCGGTGGAAAACATTGGGTGCTTGATAGTGGATGCACACAACACATGACCTGTGATAGAAAAATGTTCACCACATTTGAGAATGGTCAAGAAATGGAAAAGATCACTTTTGGAGACAATAGCAAAGGAAAGGTATTAGGATTGGGTAAAATTGCTATCTCAAATGACCTTTCCATTTCTAATGTTTCTTTAGTAGAATCATTAAACCTTAACTTGCTATCCTTTGCCCAAATATGTGATCTTAGACTAATTTGTTCATTCTCTAGTGAAGGTGTAACCATTTTTAATGCAAAAGATAGCTCTTTATCTTTCAAATGCTTTAGATTTGGAAATCTTTACTTAGTTGATTTTGGTTCAAGTGAATCTTGTTTAAAAACTTGTTTAATGGCAAAAACCTCATTGGGTTGGCTTTGGCATAGAAGGCTAGCTCATGTTGGAATGATTCAACTCAAAAAGCTTTTCAAACATGATTTAGTTGTTGCTTGAAAGATGTGAAGTTTGAGAAAAATAGACTTTGTAGCGCTTGTCAAGCCGGTAAACAAGTCGCAAATTCTCATCCTTCCTAGAGTATCATGTCAACTTCTAGACCATTGGAACTCTTACATATGGACTTGTTTGGGCCAACAACCTATAAGAGTATCGAAGGTAATAGCTATTGTTTAGTCATTGTGAATAATTACTCTAGATATACATGGGTATTCTTCCTAGATGACAAAAGTGAAATCTCCGGGATTTTCAAAAGATTTGCAAAATGGGCCCAAAATGAATATGATTTCAAAATAAAGAAAATCCATAGTGATAATGGTTCCGAGTTCAAGAATACTAAAGTTGAAGACTTTTGTGATGAACATGGAATAAAGCATGAACTTTCCACAACCTACACTCCGGAGCAAAATGGAGTAGTAGAAAGGAAAAATCGTACATTAATTGAAATGGCTAGGACAATGCTTGATAAATATAATACTTCCGATATCTTTTGGGCGGAAGCTATTAATACCGCTTGTCATGCCATAAATCGCCTTTATTTGCACCGTCTTTTGAAAAAGACTTCCTATGAGCTTCTTGTAGGAAGAAAACCGAACATCTCTTATTTCTGAATTTTTGGTTGCAAGTGTTATATTTTAAAGAAGGGTGTTCGTCTTTCAAAATTTGATAGTCGTTGCGATATTGGTTTCTTACTTGGTTATTCTTCAAATAGCAAAGCTTATCGTGTCTTCAACAAAAACTCCGGTTTAGTTGAAGAAAGACACGATGTGCAATTTGATGAAACTAACGACTCTCAAGAAGAGCATGAGAATTTGGATGATGTAGGTAATGAAGCCTTAAGAAAAGCAATGGAACACATGCAAATAGGCGACGTCAAGCCCGAAGACGATCCAACATCCTCCACTCAAGTTGAACCACCCACCTCTTCCACAAATCAAGTTCAACTTAGTGAAGAGAACAATAAAGAAGATGATCAACCACCCAACCAACCACCAAGAATTCACAATGCAATTGCAAATGATCATCCAATAGATCAAATATTGGGTGACGTAAGTAAGGGTGTCCAAACTCGTTCTCGTGTTGCTTCTTTTTGTGAACATTACTCGTTTGTCTCTTCTATTGAGCCAAAGAATGTAGAAGAAGCACTTGAAGATCCGAATTGGGTGAATGCTATGCATGAAGAACTCAACAACTTCACCCGGAATGAAGTTTGGACATTGGTGGAACGACCCGAAGAATACAATGTCATTGGCACAAAATGGGTCTTTAGGAATAAACAAGATGAAAATGGTTTGGTTGTTCGGAACAAAGCAAGGTTGGTCGCTCAAGGGTATTCACAAGTCGAAGGTTTGGATTTTGGTGAAACCTTTGCTCCCGTAGCTAGGCTTGAATCAATTCGGATATTACTTGTTTTTGCATCATGCTTTGATATTAAATTATTTCAAATGGATGTTAAAAGTGCATTCTTAAATGGTAAAATATTCGAACTTGTCTTTGTTGGACAACCTCCCGATTTTGAAGATCCAAAGAATCCAAATCATGTCTATAAACTCTCCAAGGCGCTCTATGGTCTTAAACAAGCTCCTAGAGCATGGTATAAATGCCTTAGAGATTTTCTAGTCTCAAAAGGATTCAAAATTGGGAAGATTGATTCAACTCTATTCACTAAAGTCACAAATGATGATTTCTTTGTATGTCAAATTTATGTTGATGATATCATTTTTGGGTCTACTAACCAAGATTTTTGCGAGGAATTTGGTGATATGATGTCTAGGGAATTTGAAATGTCCATGATTGGAAAACTAAGCTATTTCCTTGGACTTCAAATCAAGCAACTCAAGGATGGGACTTTCATAAGTCAAACCAAGTACGTGAAGGATTTACTTAAAAGATTTGGTATGAAAGATGCAAAGCCCATCAAGACTCCCATGGCTACAAATGGTCATCTCGATCTAAATGAGAGAGGTAAACCGGTAGACTTAAAGCTTTATAGGTCTATGATTGGTAGTTTGCTTTATCTTACCGCATCTAGGCCCGATATCATGTTTAGTGTTTGCATGTGTGCATGATTTCAAGTAACTCCAAAAGAGTGCCATTTAATGGCCGTTAAAAGAATACTAAGATATTTAAAGCATTCCTCTAGCATTGGCCTTTGGTATCCTAAAGGTGCTAAATTTGATTTAATTGGATATTCGGATTCCGATTATGCGGGTTGCAAAGTGGATAGAAAAAGCACCTCTGGTAGTTGTCAATTCTTAGGAAGATCTTTAGTATCATGGTCATCCAAGAAACAAAACTCCGTAGCATTATCCACTGCCGAAGCCGAATATGTTTCCGTGGGAAGTTGTTGTGCTCAATTGCTATGGATGAGGCAAACATTGATGGATTATGGAATTAAAATTTCTAAAATGCCTCTTTTGTGTGACAATGATAGTGCCATGAAAATCGCTAATAACCCTATTCAACACTCAAGAACCAAGCATATAGATATCCACCACCATTTCTTGAGAGATTATGTGAGCAAGGGAGACATTGAAATTAGCCACATAAGAACCGAGGACCAATTAGCGGATATTTTCACCAAGCCATTAGATGAAGGCCGCTTTTGCAAATTGAGGAATGAGTTAAATATCATAGATTATTCAAATGTTGTTTGAATTCTTGCCTCATGTTTTGTGCTTCATTTGATGTTATTTGAGTATTTTATGAAAATAATTTTCAAATCTTTATTAAAAATAGCTATGATCATAAAAATTATGTTCCTATATAGACAATAGTCTATTCTATGCATAATGATCCTTAATGATATTTATTTGAGTGCAAAACTAGGGATCATTTGCAAAATAATCTAAGATTCCTAGAAATTCCAGAAAGCTCCAGGATAATCAGAACAACCGGCGTTATATGCGCGGTACGACCGCTCTGCGGTACGACCGGCGTTATAACAGCGGTATGATCGGGGTGCGGAACGACCGACGGCATTTGGTCGGTACGACCGCGACGGTTTGTGAAGGAAACTTAACTCCCAGCAGTTACTTTTCTTCGGCCTTAACTGTTTGAAGCGGTTCGTCCGCCCCCTCCTCGTCCGTTACATCTCCTCTCTCTCTCTCTCTACTTCTCTCACCCGTGCGACTCAACTCCTCTCCAATCCACTCGAAATCTCAACAATCTTTTGATTCCTTCGTGTTGCCAGCCTCTCCAAGGTTCAACTCTTCCAAATCCGAAGGTAAAACCTCAATTGATTCTAATTTTATCATCTTTGGAACCCTAGGATATCCCTTTTTAGGGTTTAGTGAAAATGTGATTGATTTCTGTAGTTCTAGTAGGGCAAAAGTAGTTATTTGGTGCCTAATGATGATTGCGCATCAGATCCATGGATTCAATCCATAAAAAATCACCAAATATGCAAGATTTGACAGCCCTAGAACTCGGTCAGGAAAATCGGAACAACCGGTTCTTGAGCTGCAGACGATCAAGAGGCGGTCGATCGCCAATCAACGGCAGATGTCCGATTATCCCGATGAAAATGAAATTTCAATTCTTTTTCACTAAATTCAATTCCAATCATTCCCTTGAATATCTTGTAACCTACTCTATCTTTCTAAAGATGCCTAGGATGAGGGTTGCGATAAGGAAACCTCATGGACCTCCTAGAGGACAGTCGTCACCTCAATCCTCTATCGCTCCAACACAGCGTCGACGTCCGGCAGCTCCAGTACAGCAATCTCGATCTGTTTGCCAGAAAGTCGTGCATGGCAAAGGGAAGGGGCCAGCACCAGCATCTGAGACAGAAGAAAGTGAGGAATATTTTTCTGATGATGAGACTCAGTCTGAACCCGACTCTCCAGAAGGTACTTTCAATAACTTGGGAGATCCTCCAGCGTCTCCAATTGATTTATGCCTCCTGTCAGCAGATGATTATGCCATCAAAAGGCATGTAAATCAATATCTCTTAAAGTCAGATAGTGTACACCCTGGTTTTCACACTGTCTTCCAGGAGCAAGTGTTTGAGCAGCTGTATGGTCCTAACAGAAAATTCGCAGATCATAAATGGATCAAGTGGACTCACTTAAATTTCTTGGACAATTACAGTGGTATTTATCAGCTCTTTCTCCAAGTAGGTCTTCATGACCTTGTTGCACTGAAACAGAACTATGACGATAAGCTTATCAGATAGTTCTATGCCACAGTGCATGTCTCTCTTGACTTGAAATCTATCAGATGGATATCAGCTGCAAAGTATGTGGAGAGCACTAAGGAAGAGTTTGAGCAAGTTTTGAGGGTTCAGTCCGGAACTTGGGATAAAATTTTTGAGAGGCCAGCTTTATTGTGTCCTGCTTGGTCTGACTACTATGATTCTACTGTTAAAAATAAGTTAGGCACAATCACTGGACTGAGACCAATTCCTAGTATGATCAACAGGATTATTAACCATACCTTCTACCCCAAAAGCGGTAACTTCGATGCAATCCGTGGTCATGCATGGAATATTATTGATAATATTATGAGGGGGATCAAATTTGATGTTGTGGATGTGATACTTCAGGGGATAGTTTCCTCTAAGAATGATAGAATTAAAAGGATTTATTATGCTCCATACATCATGGCATGGATAACAAAGAAAATTGAGTATCATGGTGGTTTGGGAACTGTTCACAAGTCCTACATGCCACGAGATGGTCTTCCTCCACGTCGTGATGGTATTGAGGATGATGCCGGTGAGGCTCTTGCTATTGCTGCTGATGTTCCTTCTGATAGCACTCTTGCACAGATTCTTCAAAATCAGCAGCTCATTCTTAGCTCTTTGCAAGAAATGAAGGCTGAACAAGCTGAATTTCAGAATGAGACTCGAGGCAGATTACTTGAGATGGAACAAACTCAGAATGATTTCTTCGATGAGTCTCATAACAGGATGTCTGCCCTGATGGAGAGCTTTCATGACTTGGTAGAGAGTTTGAGGACCCCTCTGCGATACACTCGTCGCCCTCCTCCTCCTTCTAGGGCATCCTCTATGCCACTGCATTCTCCTCCCGCTCCAAACAGCATGCAAGACCTCAGATACAGCTGCTTCACCCTGTTCTCCAAAGACCACCACCAAGTAGTGCCTCAGGATCCAGCCCCAGTTGTAGAGTCCACCTCTTCGGATCCAGCACCTAGTGCTTCAGTTCCTTAGGATCCGTCTTCAGCTCCTCTTCCAGATCAGGCCACCGCTTCTCAGGATGTAGCTCCTCTGGCCTCAGACTCTCAGGATCATGCTCCTGTTCCCGCTCCTGCTCCAGCACAGGGCCCAGCTTCATAGGACGTCGTCCCTCCTCCTTAGGATCCCATCGTCTGAGTTGTTTTTGGTATTTGATGCCAAAGAGGGAGAAATACGAAGACAAAGAAGAAAGAAGTGAGAAAACATAAAGACATAGCTTTAGGGGAAGCAAGCGCAAGCTTTTGCTATTATATATGGACTTATTATGTAATGTTGAACTTATATATGCTTGTAATAGTTTAATTATGCGTCTTTTAACTTGTTGAACTTGTGGATGCTGTCATGTTATTATCTTAAAAGCAATCTCAATTATCATCATATCCTACTATTGCATTTCCTCAAGTTCAAATATGCTAAAGAAACTCCGCCCAAATTTCTCAAAATTTCTACAAAATGTTCTATCTTTATATGCACATGTTTAGGGGTGCTTTCTTTAAATTAGACTTAACAAGAAAATAATTCTCATACATTCATTTGTGCTCATTGCAAGAATTGTTTTATTGTTAAGCCATCAAAAGAATATACAATTACGGTATATTCAAACCAATCTTTCTCACATATTATTAGTGTTGTCATCAATTACCAAAAAGGGGGAGATTAAAAGCATCTAGGCCTCTAAAAAGTGTTTTGGTAATTAATGATAATATGTGAATATGGGATTAACATGTTTATTGAGTATTTACAAGGATAAAGCCCATTGATGAACGTGTTGATGCAAAATGGCATGCAAATGGACTACATGAAGATCTTTTGGCTCAAAGACAAGGTACAAATAGTCTAGGTTCCTTTTTCTATTTTACCGGTCTTAGGAGTTTTGGATGGAAGACCGGATCATAGGATAAATGTCGTACTATTAAGAGGGATCATGGCTAGTAGCTTGATAGCATGTTCTTGTGCCATATGGATCAATTTAGGATCATGCATGCATTTGAATTTAAACTTGAAATTAAATTGAAAAGTATTAAGTGCTTCTGTCCAAAATCGGTAGTATCGCAGTTATACTTGCGGTCGTACCGCTTGGTGCGGTATGACCGGACTTTACTTGACGGTAGTACCGTATTTTGAAAGGAACAGCCAAAGCGGAACGACCGGCTCCTTGAACGGTCGTACCACAAAGCGGTCATTCCGAATTTCAGAAATCTTCAAGTTAAGCTTTGAACTCTCGACAAACCAAATGGTTATTTTTATTTTGAAAGCTTTTCAAAACTCTGGACAAACGGGACGTTACACCAGCCCTCCTCTAGCTTGCCCCTGTGGCTCGGCTGTCGAGCGCCGCCTCCCTTCATTGGCCCCCAAGCCTGGCCCGTGCTCGCCGAGGAGAGGACGTGAGGGCGGCATGGAGTAGGCGGCTGGCACGGCCGAGCTATGAAGCAAGGGGAGGAGGCGCCATGGAGATCCATTTGGCTGAAGAAGCTCCAGGAGAAAGGAAAGAAATGGGGAATGGGAAAGGACCAGAGTGCCAGACTATTTAGGGTTGAGTGAAATTGAATATTAGGGAGGAAGTTAAGGGGGGTGGGGGTCGGTTCAGTCTTCAGTGCCTTTTCCTCTTGACCCAGACGTGGGAGAGGTAAAATATCTTAATCACAGCCCATAAGCCCATTTACAACAGTTGTTAGTTCCGTTGCTAGCTATCCGTTGGTGTATGAGTGTTCTTGTAGTAGTGCTTGTGCAGAGTGGGTCTTAGAACATGAACTAGAAGCCCCATATCAGTGTTCTTATGCTGAATTTGTACTTTGTTCTACATATATTTACTAATTCATTTGCTTCTTCTCCACCAATGCAAATTCCTTTGCTTCTTCTCCACCAATGCAATCCAGTAGATATATGCCATCTGGTTTTCCTTTTCTTCTTCTCCACCAATGCAACAACAAGCCGAGAAAAACATTGCCCAAAGTTACACATCTTTGCTTTCATATCAAATCATGAGTTCACACAAAAATTCTTAACATACATGGATGTCATCTCTGAACTTCAAGTGTTGTGAGGGCATGACACATGTATGAACTTGTTATGAAAAACATGGCATCATATTGAAACTTCAATAATCAATGCCCTAACATAAATCAAAACTAAAACCTTAAGAAAAAGTATTCTATATAAGACAGAAAGACCCTGAACTTTAAAAAAAAAATGCATAACTTTAAAAATAATAAAAAAGTGGAAATTGCACTAAAAATGAACTAAAATTGCATATTATATAAAACTGAAAGTTTAGTTCAAATGGTATGCAACTTCTAATCTAACAAGTTTCACTCATAGATAATCTATATGTAATTTCTCTAATGTTATTTCCATGGACAACTAATAGTTTCTAAACTAATAAGTACTAGAAGATATCTAAAACACCATAGAAATATAACAACATTGTAGGATCGACAATGACAATCAGAAGGGGGGGTGAATGATTGTCCCAATTTAACCTCCAAGTTCAACCAATCTCCTACACTCAGGATCACACACGACCTCCTTGGGGAGCTCCTTGAAAACTTCTTTGAAGACCTCTTTAGAATCACCTTAAGAACTTCTTTGAGGACTTCTTCTGGAACTCCTCAAAGACCTCTTCGAGGACCTCTTCAAGACCTCCTCGAAGACCTCTTTGAGACCTCCTCGAGGACCTCTTTGAGACCTCCTCAAGGATCTCTGCAGGATCTCCTCGAGGACCTCTTTGAAGCTTGAACAAGATCCTGAGACAAAAACTCAAAGAACCACGTCGCCAAACAGAACCAGAACTTCTTGAATAGATCTCTTATTTCTCAATATGGTTCTGTCTACAAAGTGCTCTCCAAGCACCCCTCAAATTCTTCCACCAGAAGACCCCTCAAGCTCTCTCACAAGCCACGTAACAAGCTTACGTGAAAGCCTCTGGAAAAACAGCGCTCAAGCCTCTCCACAAGCTCTACCAATAACTCACATCTAAAAGCCTCTACCCAACCCACCGGGTTAGCACCTAACCCCACCTCTATTTATACCCTAGAGTCCTGACCGTGTCCATCACGATATGGACACAGACTCTATCTCTAAAGGGGCCCAAAACCCCTCAATACACGGGTTTTCCAATCTTTAAAGCTCTCTAGATACAGACACCTTCCATATCTTCATCACGTGTAGTAAGCCTCCAGGACTCCACCTCCTGGAGCTCCTCCATGCAACAGCAACCCTTTGATCTCCACGTGTTCCAGCGCAACCCCAATCACCTCGTGACATCCACGACCTCCTAGACCTCAGATCTCCCCATCCTAGTCCGGGTCCTCCTCGTCACTGACCATGATTATCTCCACGCTCAACCTACACATGCAAAGATCAAAGAACACGAATCCTGGCACAAGTTTTCCAACTTGACCAAACATTAGCTTAATCACACGCATAAACACTATCATGCATCAGCAACATACTAAAGCTCTTGGAATTAACCTCATCGTTAGCCAATTCCCAAAGTGGCGGACAAACAGAACACAATCGGTCGTACCTCCATGTTAGGGCCGGTACTACCGCCCAGCGGTCGTACCGCTCCATACACACCGGTACTACCGATTCTCAAGATAGTCCAAAACCCCCCCAAGACAAGCTCTCTGGAAAATCCATACCGCAACCTTGCGGTCGAACCAATGTGCGGTACTACCATAGTTAAATCTACGGTACTACCGTTTACCAAGGAAATCCAAGAATCCGAAAACATGCCTTCTGGATTTTTCAAACCGCCACGAAACAAACGGAAATACCGAACTGCGGTCGTATCGCTCTATAGCTGCGGTACTACCATTTTTTACTTGAGTTCAAGACTCTCAAAACACCTTCTCTGGAGAAACCATACTACACAAAATCAGTGTTACCGCCATGTAGAAGTACCGCGATCCAATCTGCGGTCATACCGCTCTTCATGTAAACCAAAGCTCCAAAGACATCTTTTCTGAAATTTTCATACCGCTATAAAACATTCGGTACAATCGAAAGTGGTACTACCGCCACTAAACATGCGGTACTACCACTTAACAGAAACACTCAAAAGCCTCAGAGACACATGCCCTGCCATGTGGATGGCCCAGATTGAAATGGCCGATCGGACCATGTGTTTTAGCCGTTAGATTTGCGCACTGTTTGGCAGTCCGAACATTCACAAGGTTTAGGACCGTCCGATTTCAATCGGACGAATCACAAGCCCTTTCATGTTCGGACGATCCGAACATTCAACGCGATCTGGACCGTTTGATTTCAATTGGACGTCACAAAGAATCCGTTCGGACCAAGTGACTTGCGTCAGTTCCGCTACATACTTGCGGTAGTACCTCTCAGCGGTAGTTCCACACTTAACACGCCGATACTACTGATTTAGCTGTCACTTGCTGAAATCCACAATTTTAACAAAACGAAAATGCTATTGCCAAATGTGTCAACACCTAAGATCAAAAGCATGTCCTCATGGCAATGTATTCATCATTAAATACCACGACTAAGACCTCTGGGTCTAACAAACATGTTAGCAAGAAAAGTAGTTTGTAAAAATTCAGAACATATAAATCTGAAACCATGATGACAATTGTGAGTTCATGATGACATATGTGAACTTTGATTGAATGAAATCATAAATGCGATATATGTAAAAAAGAAAAACACTACATGAAGAAATCAACGAATTGAACTACGAAACAAAGAAATAGGGGGTGAACCACATCAAATTACTCTGCTGCTAATAGAAACAATCCATACTAGGTGAACCACAACAAATTAAAATAAAACATAATCTTAAAGATAATTTTTTTTCTTTTAAAAAGACAAATAAATCCTGCCCTAGAAAAAAAATTGGAAATTGCAGTGGCAATGTATGGAAATTGCACATGGCTTGAAAAGGAAAGCTTGATTGAAATAGTATGCAACATATAAACGAATATGATTTATATGAAGGTTACCTTCATGTGGTTGTTAATATGTCATAGATGGATACACCAGATAAGTACATTTACATAGATGGAACCAATTTTAAAACCTGCACAAGAAAATATGAATAATTGTACATGATTTTACGCTGCAAGATTTACATATATTACATGCAAGAAGGTTGTGAAAGAAGATACTATCAAAAATGAAGTGACTCTGCAGGTAAATTCATAGGCTAGGTGAACCTAGGTTAGCAATTTTAACTAAAATTAATTTAACAAAAGACAACAAGATTGTTGCACACAACTTCAACCAAAATTGCACATTACCTAGCTTTGCAATTTCAACTAACTTGTTGCGTAACATTTTGAATGGTAGGTATTTCATGAGGATATGAGAGCATGAGATAAAAGAACAAATAAGACGGCAAAATTGGCTCATAGACACACCACTTGGATGACATTTGCTAAAACAAGCTGTACAATCTTAATTTGGCTTAGGGACACTATTGTACAATCATAATTTGGCTCAGGAACACTACAAAATCAATGGAAACTACACACATAGATCCACGACCATTTAACCAGATATTAGAACTGAAACAAGCAATCACACATAAAACATTACAACGCAAATCTAAAATTTCACAACCATTGTACCTAAACCGGCTAAACACATAAATCCACCAAATCTGGAGACATATAAACTACAAATACACTCTAAAATACACATAATCCCAAACACTAGAGGACAGAAAAAATCAGATCAAACGCCAAATGCCACCACTCACCACAAATATAAGTGACGCCGATTGGCTCCTACCATCTATATCTATACTAATTGGAGGCTCTCCTAGAAGGCCTCATATTAATCCTAGAAGATGAAAAAGTAGAAATTCCCACATTAATCATAGAAAAAGAAGAAAAAGGCCGAAATTCCCACATTAATTAAAATAGAAAAAGAAAAAAGGCTAGAAATTCCCACATTAATCGTAATAAAAGGAAACTAATTGGAGGCTCTACTAGAAGCCCTCATCTATATTTATACTAATTGGAGACCCTCCTAGAAGCCCTCATATTAATCCTAGAAGATGAAAAAGTAGAAATTCCCACATTAATCGTAGAAAAAGAAAAAAAAGGCTAGAAAGTCCCACATTAATCAGAATAGAAAAAGAAAAAAGGCTAGAAATTCCCACATTAATCAGAATAAAAGGAAACTAAATGGAGGCTCTCCTAGAAGCTCTCATATTAATCCAAGGAGATGAAAAAGTAGAAATTCCCACATTAATCATAGAAAAAGAAAAAAAGGCTAGAAATTCCCACATTAATCAGAATAGAAAAAGGAAAAAAAGGCTAGAAATTCCCACATTAATCAGAATAAAAGGAAAAAAATCATATCCATCCAATTTATCATGTGGTACAACCTGCGACTTGGATTTATTTTTTTAGTCGTAGCCTGCATGGACTCGGATTCAAACTTTCCTATAATACCTGCCTTATGTGTCGGTAGAAATAGGAGTTTGATTGGACATTCAAACCTAACGCCGAACCGGACACAAGGTCACGGCTGGTTGTCTGTTTGTTTATGTTCCCCCTAAACCTCCTCTGGCACTGGCAGTATCTAATTAATGTGGATGCACAAATACAGATAGGCATCAAACCATCCCATGATTGTTATGCCTCGTATATGATAATGCCATTTACATTTACTATTATCTTTCAAATTAGCCAACTACCCTAAGCCTACGGACAAATTCTAAATAATAATTATTGAAATGAGGGTATGCTTAATTGCATAGCCCTGTTATACATAAATTATTATCACTAAAAAATCAAATGATGTTGTCCGTGTTGATGCACGGGTTGATGACTAGTTCTACTAATCAAAAGCAGCCACAAGCGTCAACGCTGTCAAGCAGCCGAGCTGCAGCCGCGAGCATCGACGTCGTCGAGCAACCGAGCAGCGGTTGAAAAATCAACAAAGATGGTCGCCCTCGTCGCGTGTGCGCGGTCCCGTGAGTTCCACGCCGCTGATCCTGGCCTCCTTCCCCACCCCCATCCGTTCCCCCACCACCCGCGGCGTGCTTATCCATTGATGCCTCATCCATCTGCTCACGTCTGTCTCCTTAATTTCCCTTTACCCCCCCACGGGCAGTATTAACCGCGGAAGCATCCATTGCCTTCTCCATCAACCACACTCAAACGTACGCTCGGCAGCCACGAGGTCGGCCAGTAGTACATCCATCCGAGGGAACCGGAAAGCGAAGCTCACAAGCCGATTCTGCAGACCAAGAAGGAAGCGAACCAAGGGAGCAATGGCGGCGGCGGGGAGGAGGTGAGCAAGGAGGGTGATCTGGCAAGACGTGACGGGTTCCCCACGGAGGACGACATGGAGCTCGCCACGGCCGCCGCAGGCGGTGGCCGTCTTGCCGCCCGCCGGCGGTGATGTCAAGAACCTCTACGTATCCTGCGACCCCTACATGCGCAACCGGATGACCCGGCACGAGGAGCCCAGCTACGTCCCGGAAGGGCTTGTTTGGTTGGTGATCTGGATTTCATATCTGGAAAAAAGTGGTGCCTAGAGATAGCCTGGAAAGTAGATGATTTTTGTCTGGCCAGGCAAATCTAAAGATGAGTTGTTTGGTTAGAAACATGTGCCTAGAATTAGTGAATGAAAAATGGACCTGTCACGGTCTCTACTCAGGGACAGCAGGAAGTGCAGCTCGGTAGCAAAGCGGAGCAGGAAGTGCAGCTCGGCAACAAGAGGAGTCAGAGGAGTGTTAAGCCCAACATGAGATACGCAGGATCCGACTGGGCCGTTTAACTGAGGGCCGGAACAAGCAGGAGAGGTATTCAGGGACAGGGTATATTGTCGTAACTATAAATAGTGTTTACCGAGTCTGAAGGAGGCAACGAATGTAAAGACGGCTAAACTTTCCCCTTCTTCTCAACTACCTTCTTCCTTCTGCCCCAGATATCTTCTCAATCCTCCCTCTTTCTGTACCCAGATTGATTACTGGTGTTTGATACTTACTACCTATTTCCGAGAGACTTGAAATATACTTGGGTACATAACACTTGGTATCAGAGCCGAGATCCTCGCGCAGGTGGGCAATCTGGAGAGACCAAGATATCAAACGAGAGCACAAGAAAGATCGATGGCCATGGAGCAAGAACTCGCAGCGCTTACCCGAGTTATACAGGCGCAGAGTAACAATATACAAACCCTGATGGAATCAGTAGCGGAGATCAAGCCCGCGGTTCTAGAATTGAAGGATTGGAAACCCATGATGATTGAGACGGTGAAGGATCTGCGCAGTGAGGTTGGAGAGCTGCGAGATCAGGTCGAGCAGATGGCAAGGGAGGGTTCAAAGACGACGGTGCTACCACCGCTATTACCCCTCCCAGAGCACTTGCGACCCAAAGGGGAAGGAAGGGACAAGGAAAATCCCGTTTCTGATTTACCACAAGGTAATATGATGTCTAGTTTACACCCACAGCCTTTGTCTTCAATTGATCAGGGGGAATGGAACGGACGGCCATCAGGAGGATATTATCAGCACCCGATGCCACCAAAATTGGACTTTCCCCAGTTCAATGGCGAAAACCCGAGGGCCTGGAAGTTGAAAAGCGAAGTGTACTTTAGGGTGTGCTCTACACGGCCGGAGTTATGGGTCAGCTTACCCACCATGCATTTTGGAGGAAATGCAGTGCTGTGGCTACAGTCTACACAAACACATACAAAATGTGATAGTTGGGAGGAGTTCGTTGAGGCCGTTTGTCAGCGGTTCGGACGGGAAGAATTCCAGCAACAGCTTAGGAGTTTTAACCGTCTTCGACAGAGTGGGACAGTGATGGAATTTGCTGAGAAGTTCAATGAATGTATGCATAATTTGTTAGCACATCATCCCTAGGATCCTATGTTCTTTGTAACACAGTTTACAGATGGGTTAAGAAATGAGATCAGAGCAGCAGTGATTTTACACCAGCCCAAGGATTTAGATACAGCAGTCTCTTTGGCTTGCTTACAAGAAGAGGTCCTAGAGACCATGAGGCGTGAACCAAGACGACCTGAATTTTCACCTGGAGGAAGGCCTTCGATAAGAACAGCATTACCTGTGCCACCAGGAAGAGCTCCGGGGTATATGAGCAATAGCAATAGAACAGATGATCGGAGAGGTGGAGAGGGAGCTCGAGGGCATGGACCAGACGACAAGGTGGCTGCGCTCCGTGCTTACCGAAGGGCTAAGGGACTATGTCACACATGTGGAGAAAAATGGAGTAGGGAACATCGATGTGGACCAATGGTCCAATTGCATGTTGTTCAGGAACTTTGGGAATTGATACAAGAACCAGAATTGGAGGTTGAAACAACAGAAGAAGTGACGCAAGAAGAAGAGGTTTCAGCAATATCCTTAGCAGCTGTGGATGGTTCAGACATGCCCAGAACAGTAAGGTTCACTGGTTTAATCCAAGGACTTGAGGCTTATATTTTGATTGACTCGGGAAGCACCCATAGCTTTGTGAGGAAGGAGTTAGCAGATCAGTTGCAAGGTGTGCAAAATTCTCCACAAGAACTGAAGGTCAGAGTTGCTAATGGTAATACCCTGATATGTTCAAGGGAACTCTCTGATTGTCAATGGCAAGTGCAAGGGGTCAAGTTCAAAACAACCCTGAAGGTTCTAGCACTAAGTGGATATGATATGATTATAGGTATGGATTGGTTGGAGCAGAACAGCCCGATGACCATTCACTGGCGTAAGAAGGTTTTGTCGTTTGCATATTTGGGCAGAAGAGTGGTGTTGAGGGGTATGAAAGGGAAGGTTGTTAATCACACTACCTTGTTGGTAGAACTAAAATCCTGGGAGGACCTAGACCAAATCAGTTCAGTGGAATTAGAACTCACCCCAACCCCAGATCCTGTTCATGGTTATTTGCCAGAAGTAGACTCCTGGAAGAACCCGAACCAGCTCAGTTTATCAGAACTGGAGACATGCTCAATACCTGATACTGTTCATGACTTATTGTCAGAATTTACAAAGGTGTTTGAAGAGCCACAAGGTCTGCCACCTGTTAGGAAATTCGATCATGCTATACCCTTAATACCAGGAGCACAGCCCGTGAACTTGAGGCCTTATCGATACCATCCAGCACAAAAAGATGAAAAAGAGAGGCAAGTGAAAGAAATGATTCATCAAGGAGTAATTCAGCCTAGTGCTAGTCCTTTTGCATCACCGGTTTTGCTAGTGCCCAAAAAGGATGGAACGTGGCGATTTTGTGTAGATTATCGTCATGTGAATGCTATTACAGTGAAGAATCATTATCTGCTACCAATTATAGATGAATTATTGGATGAATTGGCGGGGTCTCAGTGGTTTACTAGTTTGGACTTGAGAGCTGGTTATCATCAGATACGCATGAGACCGGAGGATGAGTATAAGACCGCCTTCAAAACACATCATGGGCATTACGAATTCAAGGTAATGCCGTATGGTTTGACTAATGCTCCCGCTACTTTTCAAGGACTTATGAATACGATTCTCGAGCCTTACTTGCGACGTGGAGTTTTAGTGTTCATTGATGATATACTCGTGTACAATCGGACATTGAAGACCATAAGAACCGGTGCGGCAAGTCTTGGATCGAGATAATCAGTCGCCATCAATTGAAAGTCAAGAAATCCAAATGTGCGTTTGCTCAGCGACAACTAACATACTTAGGGCATATCATCAGTCACCAAGGAGTGGCAACGGACCCTAAGAACATAACAGCAGTTCGGGAGTGGCCGGTGCTAGAAAATGTGAAGCAAGTGAGAGGATTTTTGGGTTTAGCTGGGTATTACAGGAAATTTGTCCGGCACTTTGGTATGATCAGTCGCCCTTTGACTGAGTTATTAAAGAAGAATGCAGTATTTGTGTGGACTATGGATAAGGAGACAACATTTCAGACTTTGAAGAGAGCATTGATATCGGCTCCAGTCCTTGCATTACCTAACTTCACTCAAGAGTTCATCATTGAGACAGATGCATCTGAGAAAGGACTAGGGGCGGTGTTGATGCAAAACAAACACCCCATTGCGTATTTTAGCAAGGCATTGGGAGTACGGGCACAAGGATTATCAACATATGAAAAGGAAGGGTTGGCAGTTTTATTAGCTATTGAACATTGGAGATCATATTTACAAACCAAAGAATTTGTGATCCGAACAGACCAGAGAAGTCTTGTACATCTTGGGGACCAACGTCTAACCACCTTGTGGCAACAAAAAGTGATGACTAAATTGCTGGGATTGCAGTATAGAATTGTGTATAAACCGGGTACAACAAACAGAGCGGCCGATGCTCTATCTCGCAGGGAGAAAGGGGGTGATGGAGAAGTAACAGCTATCTCCACTGTGGTACCGGAGTGGATGGGGGAAATAGCCAAGGGATATCAACAGGATCCTCAAGCTAGCAAACTAGTGCAGAATTTGACCGTTTCAGGAAGCGGCTCTTCCAGATTCCAGTTAACTGATGGCATTTTGAGAGTGGGCAAACGTGTATGGGAAGGAAACAATGAGAGGGTGCAGAACAATATTATGAATACATTGCATTCTGGTGCAGTGGGAGGACACTCCGGATTTCAAGTTACATATCACCGGATTCGGAAGCTATTTGCATGGCCGGGTATTAAAAGAAGTGTGAGGGAATTTGTTGATCGTTGTGCCATCTGTAAACAAGCAAAAGCTGAACACGTTCGCTATCCGGGATTGCTTCAGCCCCTGTTAGTACCGGACCATGCCTGGCAAACGGTATCATTGGACTTCATTGAAGGCTTACCGAGGTCGTCAGGACACAATTGCATCATGGTAGTTGTGGATAAGTTTTCCCGGTATGCTCACTTCATAGCCATGGCCCATCCATTCACAGCATTTCAAGTAGCTCAATTCTTTATGCAAAACGTGTTCAAATTGCACGGATTACCCCAAGCTATTGTGTCCGATCGAGATAGAGTGTTCACAAGTATATTGTGGAAAGAATTGTTCAAAGCCACCCAAACTCAGCTTTGAATGAGTTCGGCCTACCATCCTCAAACTGACGGTCAAACCGAACGTGTGAATCAATGCCTTGAGACTTATCTGCGGTGTTTTGTGCATGCTTGCCCAAGCAAATGGTTCCAATGGCTAGCACTGTCGGAATATTGGTATAACACGTCGTTGCATTCAACTCTGGGCAGAACCCCCTTTGAAGTGTTGTATGGTTACAGTCCCAGACAATTTGGCATCAAGGATACCGAAGTCTGCAGGAGCAGTGAGCTAGCTGATTGGCTTAAAGAAAGAAGATTGATGACTGAATTGTTGAAACAGCACCTTAATAGGGCTAACCAACACATGAAGGCCAAAGCAGATCGAAAAAGATCAGATAGAGAGTTCCAAGAGGGGGATTGGGTGTACTTGAAGCTTCAACCCTATATTCAAACCTCAGTGGCTGTTAGAGCTAATCACAAACTTGCATTTCGATACTTTGGTCCTTTTCAGGTTGAAAAGAGGATCGGGCCAGTGGCGTATAAACTTCAGTTGCCGCCCACTTCAGCTATCCATCCGGTTATTCATGTATCCCAGCTAAGAAGGGCGATTCCTCCTTCTGTAATTGTGCAGAACGAGCTTCCAGGTGTTTCTGAAGACCTGAACATTCCTCTCAAAGTGCTGCGGCAAAGGCTTCACCATAAGGGACCAATATCGACAACTCAAGTACAAGTGCAGTGGTCTGGAATAGAGACTCCAACAATTACTTGGGAAGAGCTGGATGACCTGCAAACCCGCTTCCCGTATGCTCCAGCTTGGGGTCAAGCTGGTTTTGAAGAGGGGAAGAATGTCACGGTCTCTACTCAGGACAAGAGGAAGTGCTCGGCAAAGAAAGTGGAGCAGAAGTGCAGCTCGGCAACAAGAGGAGTCAGAGGAGTGTTAAGCCCAACATGAGATACGCAGGATCCGACTGGGCCGTTTAACTGAGGGCCGGAACAAGGAGGAGCGGTATTCAGGGACAGGGTATATTGTCGTAACTATAAATAGTGTTTACCGAGTCTGAAGGAGGCAACGAATGTAAAGACGGCTAAACTTTCCCCTTCTTCTCAACTACCTTCTTCCTTCGCCCCGTGATATCTTCTCAATCCTCCCTCTTTCTGTACCCAGATTGATTACTGGTGTTTGATACTTACTACCTATTTCCGAGAGACTTGAAATATACTTGGGTACATAACAGGACCGTTGGATCGAAGCAATAAACAGTGACGGAGCAGCTCCCAGGCAACCATTTCCAGGCGCCGAATTTTAACGTCTGGTGGGAAACTTTGCCTGGCTGGCAGCGCACTCGCGGAAGGCAACCAAGCAGCGACCAGGTCATCTCTCGGCAGCACACCCGCCCAGGCAATTTGGTCCAGGGAGCCGAGCAAACAGCCCTTTCGTCCCAGGGGAGGTACCGTAGTAAATCAAACGCGCTAGAAAAAGACAAACTATTCATTCCCGTGCCCGGCAGATTGGTGTCTCGTGTTCGGTTCAAGATTCTGTTCGTCTGACCGTAGCGGCCGGTTTGTTTTCCAGGCATAATCCTGACGTGAATACGTGCACGGTTGTGATTACATTAATTCTTAAAGTAATAATTTATGTAACAGCAGCATACAGATCTAGGCTTTGAGCAGTGTAAACTATAGTCCGAAGCCCAGCAAAAATTTCAGTGGAAATTTTTTTGACACAGACTCAACAAATTTATTGATAGCATCTAGCCTGAGACTTAGCCTAGCACTATTCCTCCCATCCATGCCGGCCAGGCGCTAGCCTGCCCATAGCCCATGCCCCCAGCCCAACCCCAAAGGCCAAAATCTCCTGCCCTCACAATCCCACCTGACCTAATCCCCCCACCCATACGCCCCCTTGCCCTGCCCTAGTCCTCTTGGCTCCTCGCAACCTCGCTTGCCGCCGCCACCGGCCGTCCCTCCCTCCGTGCCCTCCCTCCACACCCGCACGCCCTCCGTTGCCGCCTGGTGCCGCGCCCTCAGCCTCCGTCCCCACCCTAAAAACTTGATTCGCTCCATCCCGTGCAGGATCATGAGGAACGCCGGCTTCAGAGACAATGTTCTCCCCGCGTCCATACATGTCGACGAAGAGATGGAGCAGTCGAGGCAGCGCAACACTCAGGAACCAGAAGACAATGGCGATTTTCTCTCAACTGTTCCTAATTTGAGAGGACATCTCCTATAGGTACTGATAAGCTCAGAGAGAAGGCAGATCACCGTGCAAGGAAATTGGAAACCGTTGGAACGATCGGTTTCATGCATGGCATAAAAGCCAGTTTGGGAAGATGCCATGTCATCATGCATGATTTTGAGGTGCAAAAAGAAGCAGTGATCCCACACTCAACCGGACACGAAATCGTTGTACCATTCACACGATGACGATTGCGATGGCGTGCGTGTGTACTTCTTTTACTTGTTTTAACTAGGTAAAACGAACTTCACCTTATAAGTCGATATCCTCCCACCTAGACTAGCAATATGGTACTAAACTTCTCATCTTCCATCATGTATTAGCGGACCTTTAGGATTTTACTAGGATTTATGATAAATATTATTTAGGTCAAGCCCATAAACTCCAATAAATCGTTCGAGAATTCAACTGTTTCGTGTGACAAGTCTGCAAATTCTTATAAATCCTTTGGTTTAATTTCTTTCTGTCGGTGAGTCCTATCGGGATGGGCGTTGTAACTTTGAAACTCTATTCATCGAAGCTCCTGCCGTCTGTTTCAAAAAGTCTGCAAAATTCCTCTAAATCCCTTGGTTTGAAATTTTGTCAACCAAGTTGTCCGGGGAGACTAATGGAGCGAAATTGGACGGCAATCGTTCATATTCGTGTTCTTTTTTGCCACGAAAGATAGCAGTAACTATATTTCTCAACTTCTCACCAGACACCGGATATGGTTGAATTTGGCCTGTGATCTTCGAGTCTTGCTGATTTTGGTCACTGTCTACTTTCTTCCGACTATTTCTATTGAAAGATACTTTCTTCCAAATGTCGTATATTGTATCAAAGGAATATCCTTAGTAGTAACTTACTTCTGATATGGTTAATGATCTATGAATGAATTATGAACAATACCCTTCTATCTCACTGAACGAGGAAGCCTACTGTACTCTGCTCAGCACTGCAGTTGGATTCAGTTTTCTTTCACTGAATTTTTCTTTCCACTGGAAATCTTTCAATTTTAGTTGTCTCCCTGTGTACAAACCTTCCAGGTTTTGGCTAATTTTGGTGTAAGCAAGGTGGTAGCATCCGGGCACCCGGATTTCAGGGTTGGCGATCTTGTGTGGGGGATAACCGGATGGGAAGAGTACACTTTGGTCACTAATCCAGAGTCTCTTTTCAAGATCAAACATCCTGAATTGCCTCTGTCTTACTACACAGGTGTTCTTGGTGAGTTTACTCTCAGTACGCACTCTTTTGTCGCAAGCAAACTGTCATCTTTTTCTGTCTTCACTTTATCTGGTTTAGAAATCAGAATGTTATGAGTTCATTTCTACTGTTTTGCATATCAAGCAAATGTCACCTTGATTCATTAACATCTGAAAACCTTTCCCCCAAGTCCTTACTTCGGTCACATTACACAAGGTTTATTTCCATTTCTTTGTTCAGCTTATCTGGACGGCGATGTACTATTAATTGGTGTTTTATGTTTTACATAAAAATTGAGATTGAATAGTAGAAACTATAGATGAAACGTAAGTAGAATTAATTAATCAGGCCAGAGCAGGCAACAGGCATGCTTACAATAGCTCAGAAAAACCTGTGTATGCCATGTCATGTTCAGAGATTCATACTGGAAAAAGTTCCGCAGCAACAAATGGAAATGGTTAGCTAAACCATTATAGCAACTAGTAAAATAATACGACATCAAGCTGATTATTTGTAGGGTCTACGCTCTGTCCTCTCATATTTAACAGCAGATACAGTATCAATGCTTTTTTTCCCTAACTGTGCTTGCTTTAACCTTGATTATTCAGGTATGCCTGGTCTTACTGCATATGGTGGACTTTTTGACGTGTCCAAGCCTAAGAAAGGCGACTATGTTTTCATCTCAGCGGCATCAGGTGCCGTAGGTCAGATTGTTGGGCAGCTTGCTAAGATCACAGGCTGCTATGTGGTCGGCAGTGCTGGTTCTGATGAGAAGGTTTCTGCAAAAACTCATTTTCTCTTTGCCTTCTGTTATTCACATCTCCAGATGAACAGTTGCTCCTTCTGTTTTGTGTGACCGCCATTGGCAAATAGTTCTATTGAACTACTTAAAATTACCTGGGCTGGCAAATGATGAATTAGTTAAAGGAGATCTTCAGGGAATTTAACCTAGATTATGCTCCATTACAGAAGAAAATTAATGTAGCTATTTTCATCAGTGCCCTATGGTTTGACATAAATACATTGTCATGCGATTCACAGAACTCAAAATCAATGTCTTATCAGAACCTCGGTGATACTGCATTTTCTGAAAACAAATGTGCTGCCTCTTCAAGTGAACCTACTGAAAAGCAAGTTTGGCTTCGACGACGCTTTCAACTACAAGAAGGAGCAGGACCTCAACGCTGCACTCAAGAGGTTTGCGATTCCTTTCCTGTGAAATCCCCGCGTTGCAGATAGATCAGACAGTCAAGAGTTCCCTCTCGTTGTGATGCTGCTCTCAGGTGCTTCCCGGAGGGCATCGACATCTACTTCGAGAACGTGGGCGGCGCGACGCTGGACGCCGTGCTGCTCAACATGCGGGCGCACGGCCGGATCGCCGTCTGCGGGATGATCTCGCAGTACAACCTGGATCGGCCCGAGGGCGTACGCAACCTCTTGTGCCTCGTCGCCAAGCGCGTCCGCATGGAGGGGTTCATGGTGTTCGACTACTACGGCATCTACCGCAAGTTCGAGGACGAGATGGCGGGGTACCTCAAGGAAGGGAAGATCACCTACGTGGAGGACGTCGCTGACGGGCTCGAGAAGGCACCGGCGGCGCTCATCGGGCTCTTCTCCGGGCGCAACGTCGGCAAGCAGCTGGTCGCCGTCGCGCGAGATTGAACGTGGCATGTGGGGACATGAGAATGTTCAAAAATCGGAATTCATACGGGTTGCTGGATTCAGAAGGCTTGGTTGTAACAGACTACCAGTGTTGAGTTGCAGTTGATGTGCATGTCAAGAATAATGAGACTCAGATTGTTGTCAGGGATGCCCTCATCACCCTTGCTTGTCAATGTTTTTTTTAGGTGATCGTTACAGATGACATGCTTCGGGAAGGGAGAATAGATCATCCACATCACATGTAGTTACTCATGCAAACCATTCTCCCTAGATATTTCACCTTTGTTGTATTATATCTAGTTGTTAATTTGGCTGCGTAAGATTTGTAATGATTAATATGTAGTGGTAGCTTTCTGAACCTAGGTAACCGGTCGGGGTGTTACACTTAGATTGTTGTCAGTGTTGCAAGTCGTTAGGAAATTCAGCTATTTATGTATGGATCCTCACTGAATTCCCAAGCGATGACTTTTGCATTGTGCATTCCTCCCGTAGTTAACGAGTATTTTTCTAGCCGGAAGAATCCATGAAGATAATGAATCATCAGCTATTTTTTGGAGTTCTGAATCATCATAAAGACTCTACGTCTGAGGAAAAGAAAGTTCAGTTCATGGTTTTTTAACTTAATTATAAAACTTCGCAATTTTTTGAATACTGATTTCTGGTTTTCTCCTAAAAAACACTCTGGTCCAACTATTGTCTTGCGGTCTACATTTTTTTTCATTTTTTGTAGGATTAAGTACATTGTTCGTCTCTTAATCTTTGCCCTAGTTTAATTTTCGTCCCTAAATTGTAATACTTGATAAAACGCGTCCTCGAACTATTAATACCGTGCAAAAGATACTCTTTCATCTGTTCTAGAGCGGTTTTGACAGGGTATTTGACTTACGTAGCTCTCCACGGTATTGACAGGTGGCACGAAACAGCTCTAAAAAAATAACAGTTTTTACACGGTATTCACAGTTCGAGGACATGTTTTATCCGGTATTACAATTCAGGAACGAAAATTAAATTAGAGCAAGAATTAAGAGACGAACAATGTACTTAATCCTTTTTTTATCACTTAGCTGCCAATTTACCTAGTCGTCCATTCATTCAGTTCAGGTCCTCCAGTGTCATACCAGTAGAGAAAAACATATTTGTCGGCAAAAACGGGGGAAAAGATACGAGTAAGAAAACGGCAAAAATAAGGCGAAAAAGAGTACGGCATTACTCTGCATGGTTTATTGAGAGCAGAAGTTCACAGCCATTGGATGCACAACCTAGTATAGCAGTTAAGAAAAACTAAAAAAAAAAAAGAAGAGTATTGCTTGCTTTGCTCGGTTTATTGAAAGGAGAAGTTCAGTCACATGAAGCACCAAAAAGTTTCGCAGTTGAAAAAGAAAGACATTTTCGGCGTCAAGAAAGAACAAGATTGCTTGCGCACAGATCCTTCACAAACAAACAAACAAATAGCAAAGAGTAGAGCTAAAACTCAGCATGCGACGCAAGTAATGCGGATGTAGCAGCTTGTTCGAGGCCGTCACAAAACAGAGATGAATCTGAGCGGCACGGAGAACTGCAGGGTTTGTTCGATCTCGCCAACCTTCAATGCAAACATCGCCATTGTATATGGCCGCTTCGCTCTGCAAATTGGCTTGCCTCATTATCTTCACATATTTTTTTTCCCTTCCAAAGATCGAAGAACAAGAGATCCAACCAAATCCACCCCATCAAGAACACCCTACCGCAAACCAAACTGGCTCCGGAAACAAAATCAAATCAAGAAAGCAAGGAAGCAAAGCGACTCAAAACAACAGTTGCAGAAACAATACTCCGATATAGTACTGTAGCAAATACTGTGGAAACAGTGGAGTATTATCAGCAGAGATTTACTGTAGTGAGACCACTATAGCAACCTGCAGCGATTGATCTGGCCCTTTGTTTTTTGATCGAACGATGGAGATCTGTAACATCCCAAATTCAGCGATTTTCAAAACTTTTAATTTAAATTTATTAATTCAAACATTTGGATTTCAGTTGGAGTTTGCGCATATATATACATTCCTGGTCCAATATTCAAGTTCATATTCGATCTTCTCAGTTCTAAATCTTCGCCAAATTCTGAAAATCAAATTTCGCAATTTGAATACTCTACAAAAATTATTTTTCCTTTTTCTTTTCCTTCCGTTCCTTTTTCTTTTTCTCTCTCCCTCCTCCTGGCTACCAGCCCTATGCGCCATGCATCCCGAGCTCAACGCCACACTCCTGTGTGCCACGACACTCCACACATCACCTAATTCCTGCGGCACCACCCTTGTGCCCATGCCCTGCTCCGCAACCCGCGCACTCGCCCATCCCTTGCCCGGCGCCATGCCCGTGCCCATGCACCGCGCTGTGTGCCACGCCCCGCTCTCCCCATCTCCACCTATTTAAGCGTTGGCCAGCTCCCTTCTGTCCCCTTCGCCCTCCTCCATTCTCCCCTACCCCCATTCCCTCTCCTGGAGCACAACCGCCGCTGCGTCTGCATTTCTTCCATAAAGCTGGTGCCGCCTCCCATCACCTAATCCGCCGCTCTAGTGAAGTAAATGCCTGGCCAACTGCGTCACCACGTGCGCCCAACCCTCCTCTACCTTTCCCCTTCCAAAATTTGTTCTCTCCGCCGCTGAGGAGCCCTACCAATGCTACCAACTTCTTCTCCGTCTCCGGCTCTGTCGCACAGCCCCCTCGGCCTTTCCCCGGCCGCCCCAAGTGGTCATGCGCCACCCCCATGGTCGCGCCATGCCCGTGCGCACGCTACTTCCACCGTCAGACGCCGCATGCTCGTCTTTGCCGTCTCGCGCCGCTTGCTTTTGCGCCTCCTTCGACTTGACTTGTGCCGTGTGCCGCCACTTCGTGTCGCCTCCTCAGGGTCCCAGCCACCCCGTTTTGGTGGAGCCAAGCCCCTTGTGCCTCCCTCGCTGTCGTCCTCCCCTTGCCCTAAGCGTTGCCTCCTTCTCCTGTCTCTGCTCTAAAGTTTCTTCCTGTGATTTGCTCTCTCTCAATGACTTCATGGGACCCACTTGCCATTGGCTCAATTCAGTCTTCTTTGGTTCTCTGTTAGGGTGTATCATAGTTGGCCCTCACCTAAGTAGATGTCCAGTTAGCAAGTTTCAGTTATATGGATTAGGGGCTAATCAAGAATGGTTAGAGTGTAATTGATTAATTAGCTGAATTAGCTATTAGAAACTGTAATGTATAAGTTATACTTAAAACCATGATGATAGTAGGGACCCACATAGATTAGTTAGTTGTTTAGAAAATTGTTAGTAGACTACTTAGCTAATAGAAGTTCATGTAGCAAAGGGTATGCTCGAATAGTGTTAGTTAATAAATGAGTCAAGATATTAGGGGGGTAATTAGAAATTATCAGTGGCTTGAGAATTCAACTGACAGTGAGTCCCATATGGGTTAAGTAGTGGTTAGTTCTTAATAGTTAGCTTTAGCATGTCATTCAGCCATAGGCCCAATGATATTTTAGTTAAGATATACTAGTTATATAATATCAATGACAGGCGGACCCCCCCCCCTGGGTTATACACTATATGCTCATTCCTCCTCTCCCTCCCTCACTTACATATGGGGCTTAGCTAGAAGCCCCTCCATTAATCCAAAATTCCAACAAAAATAAGATTCCAGGTGTCGGGACCCCGGGTATGCAATCCCAGGACCCTTTGTGTATTCTGAATTAGTCCTATGATCAGTAACTAGCTCACACAGTTGCAACATTGGTGTAATCATAACCACACAACCAAACAATAGATGAAGCAGACAAATTAATAATATTAAGCAAAAGAGACCTTATGGTCAAGTCTTACAACGGTCACCACGCAGGGCTAAAGATAACAGAGTAGCTTGCAGCGGAAACAAAACATCTGGTGGAGATCACCCAATATGCCCACCAGCAATCGAGTGAAAGACGCGACCTAATTCGCATAGTCTTCAAAGAAGTCTTCTTCATAGATCTCTGAGTTCACTGGTTCACCCTCCTCTGCTGATTTAAACAGAGGGCGCAAGCCATGAGTACTTTGAATGTACTCAGCAAGTCGCAGAGAAATGTATGCAAGTAATATCCATGCAAGGTTTGATAAGGATAGCTTTATGGCTATTCTGCAGAAAGCAATATTTGATATTTAAATACAGTAAGTAGATTGCAAGGCACAATTTAAAAGATTAATACATAAGTAAGCAATTTTCTTTGAAACAACTAGTGAACACCCTGTTCACTTCCCAACCAACAACCAAAACCATTTACTAGCTTCGAACAACCCATTCCAACATTTTTGACAAAAGTCTACCCCTTGCGTGAAATCACCAGGCATGTCCATAACCGGGGACACGGCTATTCGAATAGTTTTACACTCTGCAGAGGTTGTACAGCTTGACCCACAAGACACGAATTTCTCTAGTTTGTTCGGTATATATCTATGCCACCGCTCACTACCTTAGGTAAGTTGTCTAGAGTAGTGATAAGGGTTTTACAAAGCTCCATTTTAACTCGGATCTGCCCGCTGAGGTTTCGCCATTCTGGGCCCCCTCTTGCGCCGCTTATCAACCCTTAACAGAACCGAATCAAAACTTTGCTAATTAGTCGACCAGGTCTATCCCAGTCTAGACAGGTGGTTGTACGGTTAAAGCCCAGATCAATGGTTCAAGGTTAAGTCCTTAGTTGGTTGCTCAGACGAGACGTTTCCACATTCCAAGTGTGCGTTACGGCACCCACCTTTTCCACCACCCACTCGTCCGAGCACAAATCATTTTCATTCAACCCGGCCAAATGACCACCCTAGTCATGGCACAACATCTTTTATCAAAAGTGGCTCCGCCACGGTTCCATAATTTTCTTTAGTCAATTTCATTCATTCCTTGAGTATGTGATCGTGAATCTATCGTATAACTAAATCATTGGCTAAGCATAATACGGTACCCATGTTGGTAATTCAATAATGTCCAACTAATACATAACCATCCTAAGGTGTCCAAGGATTTATGTCATTCAAGGATACATGTCGATCACAATTTATCAAGGAGGTATAATGGCAATTAGGTATTTAACTAATTCCCGAAACCATTTATTATAAAATTATCAATGCATGTTTATATCAAACAATATACTTTTATAAAGATGGGTTCAATATGATCAAAGGTCTACGACTTGCCTTCATTGAAGAGTAGAGGTGCTTCGGTCGTCGGGTCTGCAAAGTCTTCCGAAACGCAAGAATCTATACGTGCGAACAAAGCTAAATAAATAAAACAACTCCAAATAAAATTCAAATAAATACCAAATAAATACTAATAGGAAGACAAGGAATTTAGAAATTTGAATCACTCGAATCGGAGTTCGAATGAGGAAGTTATGGCCAAAGGAAGTTGGAAAAACACATAAAATGATGAATTTAGGGATTTCCTGATTTTTGAATTATTTTCCTAAAGAAAATCCGAAGAAAAGCCGCGCGGGTGCTGACTGGGCAGACATGTCAGCAAAAGGCTGACGTGGCGCTGAGGTGGCACGACCACGTCGGACCCGAGCGGCGGCGCGCTTGGCCCAAAGGTCGCCGGCGAACGGCGGTGCTCCAGCGACCGGCGAGGGTACCAACGCGAAGAGGGCGTTGCGGTGATGCTGGTGCACGTGGCGGTGAGGATGCGGCGGCAAGGGGAGGCTAGCGGCGAGGACAAAAAGCGGCGGAGGTGGCGGCTCAAGGCGGCGACGAGGTTCGAGAGGCTCGGTGAAGGAGGTCGCTTGGTGCGCCTCGGCTTAGCGATGCTGGGGTGAGGTCGACGGCGACGGAGAGGCAACAGCGGCGGGAAAGGGCGAAGCTCCCCGGCGGCGGTGCTTGAGCTCCAAATCCAGCGAGCTCGGAGGGAAAGAGGGAGAGTGAGTAGGGGAAAAGAGAGAGGAGAGGGAGAGCTCCCCGGTGCTCGCTTAAATAGGGCTCGGGGAGGCCTAGAGGAGGAGGAGGGGGAGAGGCTGTCGCACCAGCTTTAATGGCGGGCGGTGAGAAGCGGCGAGATCCGCGGAGAAGGGGGCAAAAAGGCGACGCCTTGCCAAGTGAGGCGACGCGGCGCAAGGACGAGACAGGGTAGGGCTAGGCGGCGAAGCGTTGCGATCTGGCGAGAATTGCGGCGAGGCCGACGGCGTGCGCGTGGTGCAGCAGGAGCAGCAAGGAAGCGGCGCAAGGCAGGAGCACGGGACAGGCAGGCGCGAGGACAGGACAGCGAGGCTAGGCTAGCGTGAGGAAGCGGCGCGCAAAGGCGGCGAGAACGTGGCGAGGGCGCAAGGCGTGGCGAGGCGGAGGTTGAAGACGACACGGGACGAGGCGGCTAACAGCGGGTCCCACCGGCAGAGAGAGTGAAGCGAGAGAGGGAAAGCGCGGCGAAGGGG
This sequence comes from Phyllostachys edulis, assembly GCA_036346405.1. Taxonomy (NCBI): domain Eukaryota; kingdom Viridiplantae; phylum Streptophyta; class Magnoliopsida; order Poales; family Poaceae; genus Phyllostachys; species Phyllostachys edulis. Next base: position 14,319,188 of record CM070568.1, read on the forward strand.
ACCGTCCGATCCGACGGACGGTGTCCGGGGGGAGTGTCTTGCGCAAGACGGAATGGGCTAGCGAAGCGGGCCGCGCGAGGGAGAAACAGGAACACGGGCCGAGGGAAAATCGGCCCAAGAGGCTTAGGCGGATTTTCTAAGGTTTTCGATTTTAGAAAATACCAGAAAAGCGAAAGCATTTTTAGAAAATAGCTTAAGTCGTCCAAAAATTCTAGGAAAATTCACAGAAATCCCTTGAATTATTTAGAACTTAATAAAAATATTTTTATCTTAACTATTGCTTTTAATTTTCGGTAATTAATTATTTTTAACTTAGGGCAAAAGAAAAACCAAATTAAAATCCAACAAAACTCAACTAAACCAACTTCAATTAGTTCAATTTTTAATTAATTCAATTAAAACTACTTTGAAAATTCTAAATTACAATTTAAGCTTTGGCAAATTAATAAAACCAAATGGTTAACTGTTAAAGTTTTCAAAATTTTCAAAAAGCCCAGAAAATAGGGATGTTACAAACCTATACCCCTTAAAGAGAATCTCGACCCCGAGATTCAGGCTGACTAGAGAATAGGTGCGGGAACTCGGCTTTCAGATCTTCTTCACGCTCCTAGGTGGCTTCTTCTTCAGAGTGATTGCTCCATTGGACTTTGCAGAAACGGAGGATCTTGCTTCTTGTCACACGCTCAGACACTTCCAAGATTTTGATGGGCTGCTCCTTATAGGTTAGATCTTCTTGCAAGTCAACTGCTTCTAACGGCATCTGCTCTTCTAGCACTCGCAGACACTTCTTCAATTGAGACACATGAAAGACGTCATGCACATCTGACAACTGAGGCGGGAGCTCTAGCTTGTAAGCAACTTCTCCTCTTCTGACTAGAACTGGAAAAGGTCCAATGTATCTTGGTGCGAGCTTTCCACTGACTCTAAAGCAACACATCCCTTTGAGAGGTGAGACCTTCAGGTACAAAAGCTAAATCTCAACGACGGTTATCAGCATAACTTTTCTGTTTGGTCTGGGCTGTTCTTAGCTTTTCTCTGATTGACTTAACTTGATCTTCGACCTCCTTTAGGATGTCTGGTCCAAGCACTTGCCCTTCGCCTGACTCAGTCCAATACAAAGGTGTTCTGCACTTTCTTCCATAAAGGGCCTCAAATGAGGACATCTGTAGACTTGACTGATGACTGTTGTTGTAAGAAAACTCTGCATAAGGTAGTATTTCGTCCCAACTAGTCTGGTTCTCTAGAGCGTAGGCTCTTAACATATCTTCTAGGATTTGATTAACTCTTTCGGTCTGACCATCTGTATGAGGGTGGTAGGCTGTACTGAAATTCAAATTAGTGCCCAAAACGCTGTGTAGCTTCTGCCAGAATCTTGAGGTGATTTGGGTTCCTTGATCTGACACGATCTTCTTTGGCACTCCATGCTGACATACTATCTTTGCCATATACAATTCTGCAAGTCTATCTCCTGAGTAGGTAGTCTTGACTGGGATGAAGTGTGCCACCTTGGTTAGGCGATCGGCAATTACCCAGATAGAATCATATCCAGCTTTAGTTCTTGGTAGACCGGTGATAAAATCCATGCCAATTTGATAAAATCCATGCCAATTTCTTCTCATTTCCATTCAGGTATGTTCAGAGGTTGCAAAAGTCCAGCAGGTCTCTGATGCTCAGCTTTAACTCGCTGGCAAACGTCACATTGTACAATATACTCAGCAACTTCACGCTTCATGCCAGGCCACCAATAAAATTCCTTGAGATCTTGATACATCTTAGTGCTTCCGGGGTGAATGGAGTACAAGGTTTCATGAGCTTCCATGAGTATTAACTGTTTAAGCTCCTTCTGATCCGGTACACAAATACGCTTATCGAACCATAGGACACCTTGCTCATCTTCTGAAAATCTTAAGGATTTACCTTGCTTCATGTTTCTCTTGATCTCCTTGATATCTGCATCTTCTTCTTGAGCTTTCTTGATCTGATCTTGAAGAGTCGGTTGCACTTCCAGGGTAGCTAAGTAACCTTCTTCGACTAACTCAAGCTTGAGCTTTTGAAATTTTTCATGCAATGCTAGCTGACTTTCTCTGATCATTAGAGTATTGCAGTAGGTCTTTCTACTTAAAGCATCTGCTACAACATTTGCTTTGCCTGGGTGATAATGAATTCCCATGTTGTAATCCTTGATCAATTCTAACCATCTTCTTTGTCTCATATTCATATCTGCTTGAGTGAAAATGTACTTCAAGCTCTTATGGTCCGTGTAAACTTCACAGCGATTACCGATGAGGTAATGGCGCCATATCTTTAAAGCATGCACTACGGCAGCCAATTCTAAGTCATGAGTGGGGTAATTGGCTTCATGAGGCTTCAATTGGCGTGAATCATATGCTACTACCTTCCTTTCTTGCATCAAAACACAACCAAGACCCTGACGAGATGTGTCACAGAAAATCTCAAAATCCTTCTGTACATCAGGCAGAATCAGCATTGGGGCGGTGGTCAAACGCTTCTTTAATTCTTGAAAACTTTGCTCACATTCTAGCGTCCAAGCAAATTTCTTTTCCTTTTTCAACAATTGGGTAAGGGGTCTTGCTATTCTTGAGAATCATTTTATGAACCGGCGGTAGTAACCTGCCATTCCAAGGAAACTTCTGATCTGAGGTACTGACTTGGGTGACTCCTAGTTGAGCACATCCTTGAATTTACTAGGGTTGACGGCGACTCCTTCTGCAGACATGACGTGTCCTGAAAAGGTAACTTCCTTCATCCAAAACTCACACTTGTCGAATTTAACATAGAGTTGATGATCTCTAAGCTTATTCAGAACTAAGCGAAAATGCTCTTCATGCTCTTCTTCACTCTTAGAGTAAACTAGGATATCGTCAATAAATACAATGACAAACTTGTCCAGATACTCCATGAATACTTTATTCATCAAGTTCATAAAGTAAGCGGTGCATTGGTTAATCCAAAAGACATGACCGTGATACTCATACTGATCCATATCGGGTTGAGAAAGCTGTCTTCGGTATATCTTCCTTACGAATCTTCAGCTGATGATATCCTGACCTCAAATCTATCTTGGAGAACACTCCGGCTCCCTTTAACTGGTCAAACAAATCATCAATCCTGGGCAAAGGGTACTTGTTCTTGATGGTGACTTCATTAAGAGAGCGGTAATCCACACACATCCGTTGGGTACCATCCTTCTTGGGGACAAAGATCACTGGGGCTCCCCAAGGCGAAGAACTTGGTCGGAAAAATCCTTTATCTTGCATTTCTTCAATCTGCTTCTTCAGCTCAACTAAGTCGTCAACCGGCAAACGGTAGGGTCTCTTGGAAATAGGGGCAGTTCCTAGAACTAGGTTAATGACAAACTCTAGGTCCCTGTCTGGTGGCATTCCAGGTAGATCATCAGGAAAGACATCCGAAAATTCTCTGACTACTGGCACATCTTCCACAGATAGAGCACTGACACTGCAGACTAAGGCTCCATCATACTTTTTCATAGAGGCTTCAAACTTTACTTTGATTCCATCTGGGCTGACCAATGTGATGCTTCTGTCACCACAATCCAAAATTGCTTGGTGATTAGCAAGCCAATCCATACCCAAAATCACATCTAGGGATTTGGCATTGATGATTATAAGGTTGGTTAGGAATTATACCCCTTCTATGGTTACTTTAACCTTAGGGCAGCCTTGGTTCGTACTCAACTTCGAACCAGGTGAACGAATCAACATAACATTTTTAAGAGTCAGAACCTTTAGCTGATGCTTTGCAACAAAACTCCGAGAAACAAATGAATGGGTAGCTCCAGAATCAAACAAAACTGTAGCAGGTGCGGAATTAACTAGAAACTTACCCAGCATGACGTCCGGGGCTATCTGGGCTTCCTCCACCGTGACATGGTTCACACGGCCTCTCCCAAAAGTCTAAGGGGTCTTGGCTAGTGTAGCTGGAGTCTAAGGGGCTCCACGTCCTTCTCCTAGCATGGGGGTTCTGGTCGGGGTAGCTCCAAGGTTGAATCTGACTGGTGATGGACCTTGCTTTTGTGGGCGATTGTTTGGCGTAATGTCCCGCTTCTTGATAGTTGAAACAGTGATTCATGGCGCAGATTGTTGTTTCTTGGCTGCTGGTTGTTGGTGTTGTTGTTGAAGGTGGATGGGCGAGGTGCCGCTATGGGGTTTGAAGGTGACAGAGGAACGGTTGCAAGCGGGGTGCACATTCATTCTGACTCTCTGTGGGTGACCTTGATGAGCATTATGCTGCATCGACTTCCTTTTATGAGATTCCGCCAGTTCGCGATGTGACTCTTCTATGAGCATGGCCTTGTTGACTAGTTGCTAAAAATTGACATAGTCGTTGCCAACGACCTGAACCTTCAAGCTAGGGTTGAGTCCTCGCTTGAAACGCTTCTAACGAGCATCATCGGTGGCAACATCCTCTTGAGCATAGCGTGAGAGTTGAGTGAACTTGTTGAGGTATTCACTTACTGACAGGTACCCTTGTTTTAGCTCACAAAACTCATTTTTCTTCATTTCTACCTTTCCGTCAGGGATATGAGAGAGGCGGAAGGCTTCAGAAAATTCAGTCCAAATGATGTTCTAGTGGTTTTCATGGGCGGCGCAATAGTTCTCCCACCATTCTGCGGCGGTGCCTTTTAGCTGGTGTGTGGCATACAGAACTTTCTCACGGTCATCACACCGGGTAATGGCAAGCTTCTTTTCAGTAGAGCACAGTCAGTCATCTGCATCCAAAGGCTCAGAGGAGTTGGAAAAGGTAGGTGGTTGGGTCCTCATAAATTCTGCCAGCTTTGACTGAGGGAAAGTTGGTGGGGGCGGAGGTGGCATGGCAGCTGCTTGGTTGTTCTAGTTCAGCACGGTGAGCAGAGCGGCAGCTGTCTGATTCTGTTGAGTCATCATCTGGTTCATGTTCTGCATCATTGCATTCATGAACTGCGCCTATGCTGCCATGAACTGTCCCAAACCCTGATCCATTGTTGCAGCTGGGGTTGGTGGCATAACAGGGTCCACTTGTTCATCCTGACTTGCCGAGTTGCAGGTCTGAACCATCTGCATAGATCTTCTCAGGTTTAATAGACGAGAGGAAGAAAGCACGATAGGAAAGAGGGAAAAGCACAAAGACGAGTAAGAAAAAGGGAGAAAGACGGGACAACCTAATTGGGGAAAATTGGTTTAACCCAACGAACAATAGCCGGAAAGCTACAAGAGGCAACAACACTCAAGCCACACATCCTGTCTATCAGACTAAACGATACTGAAATTGAAAAGGGTAACAGCACTACTAATCTATCTTAGGTGGGTGGGCGACTTCAAGCAAAGCTCGATTCTATAGAGATTATCGAGATAAGAGGGTCACTTTACATTCAGAAATAAAGTTCAGAAAAGATAAGAAGTCAGACTTGAGAATGGATTAAGGAGAGATTAGCATAAGGTGAGGAAGAATAGAGTAAGATGAGAGGAGAATACTATTCAGGTTAACTGTTGGTTTGATTTATAAAATAAAATTTTGAAGCCTTGACTAAGCGACCATGCTAACTATGGTTACGTCCTACAGTCGATATGGCTCTATACCACCGTTGTTGGAACCCCGGGTATGTAATCCCCAGGACCCTCTGTGTATTCTAAACTAGTCCCATGATCAGTAGCTAGCTCACACAGTTGCAACATTGGTGTAATCATAACCACACAACCAAACAATAGATGAAGCAGACAAATTAATAATATTAAGCAAAAGAGACCTTATGGTCAAGTCTTACAACGGTCGCCATGCAGGGCTAAAGATAACAGAGTAGCTTGCAGCGGAAACAAAACATCTGGTGGAGGTCACCCAATATGCCCACCGGCAATCAAGTGAAGGACGCGACCTAATTCGCATAGTCTTCAAAGAAGTCTTCTTCATAGATCTCTGAGTTCACTGGTTCACCCTCCTCTACTGATTTAAACAGAGGGCGCAAGCCGCGAGTACTTTGAATGTACTCAGCAAGTTACAGAGAAATGTATGCAAGTAATATTCATGCAAGGTTTGACAAGGATAGCTTTATGGCTATTCTGCAGAAAGCAATATTTGATATTTCAATACAGTAAGTAGATTGCAAGGCACAATTTAAAAGATTAATACATAAGTAAGCAATTTTCTTTGAAACAACTAGTGAACACCCTGTTCACTTCCCAACCAACAACCAAAACCATTTACTAGCTTCGAAGAACCCATTCCAACATTTTTGACAAAAGTCTACCCCTTGCGTGAAATCACCAGGCATGTCCATAACCGGGGACACGGCTATTCGAATAGTTTTACACTCTGCAGAGGTTGTACAGCTTGGCCCACAAGACACGAATTTCTCTAGTTTGTTCGGCATATATCTATGCCACTGCTCACTACCTTAGGTAAGCTGTCTAGAGTAGTGATAAGGGTTTTACAAAGCTCCATTTTAACTCGGATCTGCCCGCTAAGGTTTCGCCATTCTAGGCCCCCTCTTGCACCGCTTATCAACCCTTAACAGAACCGAATCAAAACTTTGCTAATTAGTCGACCAGGTCTATCCCAGTCTAGACAGGTGGCAATTAGGCATTTAACTAATTCCCGAAACCATTTATTATAAAATTAGCAATGCATATTTATATCAAACAATATACTTTTATAAAGATGGGTTCAATATGATCAAAGGTCTATGACTTGCCTTCATTGAAGAGTAGAGGTGCTTCGATCGTCGGGTCTGCGAAGTCTTCCGAAACGTTGGAATCTATACGTGTGAACAAAGCTAAATAAATAAAACAACTCCAAATAAAATTCAAATAAATACCAAATAAATACTAATAGGAATACAAGGAATTTAGAAATTTGAATCACTCGAATCGGAGTTCGAATGAGGAAGTTATGGCCAAAGGAAGTTTTAAAAACACATAAAATGATGAATTTAGGGATTTCCTGATTTTTCGAAATTATTTTCCTAAAGAAAATCCGAAGAAAAGCCGCACGGGCGCTGACTGGGCGGACACGTCAGCAAAAGGCTGATGTGGCGCTGAGGTGGCACGGCCACGTCGGACCCGAGCGGCAGCGCGGTCGGCCTAAAGGTCGCTGGCGAACGGCAGCGCTCCAGCGACCGGCGAGGTTACCAACGCGAACAGGGCATTGCGGTGATGCTGGTGCACACGGCGGCGAGGACGCGGCGGCAAGTGGAGGCCGGCCGCGACGACGAAAATCGGCGGAGGCGGCGGCTCAAGGCGGCGATGAGGTTCCGGCAGGGCTCCGGTGAAGCGGAGGTGCACACCGGGTGCGCCTCAGCTTGGCGATGCCGGGGGTGAGGTCGACGGCGATCGGAGAGGCTTGACAGCAGCGGCGGGTGTGGTGAGAAGCGGCGCGGTGCGGCGAGAATAGCGACGAGGTCGACACTGGAGGCGCCTGGCAGCAAATAGGAGTGCAAGGGCGTGTGCATAGGGAGCACGGGACCAGGCAAGGCGAGGATGGGACAAGCGAGGCTAGGCTAGCGTGAGGGAGCGCAAAGGCGGCGAGAACGCGCGAGGGAGCGCAAGGCTTGGCCTGTGGAGGCGGAGGTTGAAGATGACCCGGGGACGAGGCGGCCGACAAAGGTCCCACCGGCATGAGAGAGAGGAGCGAGAGAGGGAAAGCCTTGAAGCGGGGACCATCCGATTCGACGGACGGTGTCAAAGGGGACCAGTCTACACATGTGCATAATGGGTAAACAAAGCGGGCCATGAGGAGAAACAGGAACGGGCCGAGGGAAAATCGGCCCAAGAGGCTTAGGGGGATTTTCTAAGGTTTTCGATTTTAGAAAATACCAGAAAAGCAAAAGCATTTTTAGAAAATAGCTTAATCCGTCCAAAAATTCTAGAAAAATTTACAGAAATCCCTTGAATTATTTAGAACTTAATAAAAATATTTTCAGCTTAAGTATTACTTTTAATTTCCGGCAATTAATTATTTTTAACTTAGGGCAAAAGGAAAAACCTAATTAAAATCCAACAAAACTCAACTAAACCAACTTCAATTAGTTCAAGTTTTAATTAATTCAATTTAAACTACTTTGAAAATTCTAAATTACAATTTAAGCTTTGGCAAATTAATAAAACCAAATGGTTAATTTTTAAAGTTTTTAAAATTTTCAAAAAGCCCAGAAAATAGGGATGTTACACCAGGAATATTCCTCTTCTTCTATTTCTATCATTTCATTTGATCACTATCTTCCGGATGTTCGTTCTCTTTCATACGGACTCCGATTCCGTCGATTCTTGTTTCTAAATTCATAATATCTCTTTTCGTAATAATTTTATAATTTTTGGATTTTATTTGATTTTCTTGTATTTATTTGCCTCGTTTTGTGCGTATAGACTCTGATGCCGCTGAAGCCACTTTGGATCAATCGGACGCTGTGACCTAAACCGTCGACGAAGGCGAGTCTCCTTTGACCATTTTGTACGTATGATTTTTAGATCATGTTTTCTATTTTAAAAAGTATCATGCATTGCTATCTCACATAAAATAATGAGTTCAAATTGTAGGTTGTTAGTTAAACGTAAAAGTTGTTAATGTCTTCCTTGGATATTACTATCCTAATCCATTTTCACCCTAGCATAGAGCACCCACAATATTGATTACAGCATTGTGGGATAGTAAACACGATAGAATTGCATAGACATGCTTATCAGTCTGGATCACCCATTGGGAGGCATTACTATACAAATGGTCATCACAGACGGTTCTAAACCGTCATCACAAACGGTTTTCTGAACCGTCTAGAATTATGTGTCTGTGATGACGCCTGTCATCACAGACGGTTTTCAAACCATCTGTGAAAATAGACTATCACAGGCGGTTCTTGTTCAGAACTGTTTGTGATAGTTTTTTCTATTGCAAAAAAAAAAGAAAAGAAAATTGGATTCTGAAGCCTTGCCGGCAGCGATGAGAGGCGACGCGAATGGCATGACTACGATAGAGAAAATGAATGAATATGTGCGATGACTCCAGGAAGCAACCACAATACTATCGGTAGCGGCACGAAGATCTATGGTCATTAGAGTTGTGCCGGCGATGAGCGGCAGCGGAAGTGGCGAGAAGCTAAATGCGTGGGAATGCTATTTAAACCTCACACTTCCACTCACGAGGGTCCAAGAGCTCACAAAGGTGGTTGACGACGACGGAGCCACGCCGGGACAGCTTGACGGCGGCGAGCACATATGCCGGAGCATGGTTCACGATAACTGCGAGCTTGAGGCAGAACTAGGCAACGAGAAGCAAGTATTAGTATCTAGAAGACATGTGGTTGTCTGATTTTACCATGGATTGTGACTATCCAAACTAAGCAATACCATACAACCACATGTCTGATTATGGGAAGGACCTGGCCAACTAATTTACCGAGTCCAAGCATTAAGCTCGCAGGTTGTAGTGTAGGTGTTCTCTTGATTATGGTAAATGTACTTCCATACATTGGGTTGTGCAGTATGGTAAATGTACTTCCATGTCTATTGAGGCTTGCGCCGGTGATGGTAAATGAACATCCACGTCCGGGCAGGTTGTCCCCCACAACGGTGAGCTCCAGGTCAATGGTAAATGAACCTCCATGACTTGGGATTAAGCTCATCAAGCGAGCTGATGTAAGGATAAGGTAATGTAAAGGCTTTGTGATAATCTCTTAGTCACACACCTTCGAAAGTGTGTGAGCAGATATTATAAGCTGATTATCTCGTGTGGATCAAGTTGTACAACCTCTATAGAGTGTAAAACTATTCAAATAGCAGTGCCCACGGTCAAGGGCGGGCAAGGTGCGTTTTCACATGGTAGATTTTGGTTTTGATTTCAAAAGAATAAATTTTGGGAACCGGGAGCAGTTGGGACTCTCGGGTAGTTTTCTGGCAGCTAGAGCCAGTTGGGCAGCTAGAGTCTACAATGAAGCCGAGGACGACTACGACTACTTTGCATGCGGATTTGACAAAGGACATCTGGAGTACTAGACCGTGTTTCCCTAGTCGAATGCCGGTGGGCAATTTGATGGGCCATCGCTTGGAGTTTAACTTTTGATGTTTCCGCTGCCGTAAGACTCAAGGTCTTCTGGCCTCTTTTGTAATAATTGGCCTTAAGGCGGTACCTTGTTGTTACTTTTATGCTAATCATGATTCGAACTTGTTATCAACAATGAACTGTATACACTAGCTACTAATCCAAGAACTAGTGCAGAAAATACAGAGGGTTCTGGATTCGAAAATCCAGAATCCCGACAAAAGCAAAGGCACCGTGAATCCTCTCCATTGAATACTTCCATGGATAAACAATTCATATGAGCAGCGTTTGTTGCAGATAGGTTGTTGTTCTCATGAGTAGGTCCTATGGCTACCCTACTAATGCATTAGTATTTTTATCGAGGATAATAATGCATAAGTTAACGATGTATGAACATATCTTTCTACTTCACTTGAGAAGCCTACCACTACCAGAAACAAGCTATTTCCCAAGTGCCATAAACACTCAGGAAACTACCAAAAACACTTAGGAGACTTATTCCCGAATGTTACACTCGGGAAATAACACTCGGGACAATTTAGTCAGGACAAAACTAGTTTCCCGAGTGTTACACTCGGGAAATAAGAATTCGCCGTGTGTTTAGATAAACACTTGGGACACAGGTAACACTCGGGAAAAAAATTGTTACAACGGCTTTAGCAACCGTAACGGAATACGTTACCGAGTGTTGACACTCGGGAAAATCATGCCATTGACACTCGGGAAACTTTCTGTCCCGATGAGTCCCGAAAATTGGCCCGGGTGTTAACACTCTGGAATTATATTTGTTTCCTGAGTGTATATCATACAGTGGTACTTGGGAGTTAACCGAACAGCATATTCGCCAATTTTGTAGGTGCGATTTTGCATTTAATTTTGAATAGGCTGATAGAAAACTCGACAATCAAATAGACGATACATTCCACAACAAGAAAAAATACCACCAATTAGCCACAAATCATTACATATATAGATTCGACAACATTGACATAATTATCAAGTTCAGAATACAACATTCACATATATATTTAGATCAGATCGACATCCACAACATTCGAGTGTTTGACATCAGATTTACAAATGAAATCCAATCAGTATTTTTACACTAGCAAGGAGAAAGACTTCCAATAAACAAGGGGTGCTGCCAGTGCTATCAGAATGTCGATATTGGAACAAAAGAATGAAATCTTCTTGATCCAGAAGGCAAAAATGGTGCCGAGGCGGTAGTGACTAAGTAGGATAGCCATAAATCCTATCTGGTGAAAACCACAATTGAAGTTCCAAGAGTATAGGACATCATTGTTGAATGGTAGGCGAACATTTCGCTCATGTGGTTCTACAGAAAGAGATGTAAATAGAAAACGAAGAAACAGATTTAAGTGAGGAAAAGGATAAGGATGCCAGTTGGAATATTGCAGTTCAGACTTCAGACCTTGAACACCTGACTTGGCTCAGTCAATTAGCGCTTAGCCTTGCCCTGTCTAGCGCGCGATCAATGTGAGCCGTTGGATTTCAATCCAACAGCCCGCGTTGATTGGGCCGTTTGGACCTCCCCATCTCCCTGTCAATCTCAGCCGTTGGATTTGAATCCAACCGTGCGGTACATTTCCTTGCTCCTCCGGTCGTACCACTCAATCGGTAGTACCGCTCATCAAACCGGTCGTACCGGGCTCGAGCCACTTGCGCGTGTGGTTTGGACCGTTAGATCTTAATCTAACGCTCCAGATTTCATGTGCCTTGCGGCTTTTCCTTTTGTCCTAATCAATCGCAGCCGTCCATTTCCTATCCTATGGTTTGAGCTCGTACCAACTGGGTTAGACTCAACCCATTTGTTCCTGTGTGACCCGAGCCGCTTTGAGTTTGTTTCACCGACTTGTGGGGCCCACGCCGCACCTGTTCGTCCCCTACCTCTCGCCCGCGCCATTGCTAGTGCACAAGCGTGGGAGAGCAGTGCCTTGTCACTTCTTTGAGTCCTTTAAATGGCTCTTTGCCGCTAAGCATTTAATGCTCAGCAGCTTTCACCCCCAAAGTCCACCTTCTCTGTGGCGCCACCTGCTTTGCTTGTCCATGGCAGAGCATGGACCGAGGTGCACCATGGAGCTTTGCTTGTCTCATTTCCTTTGCTCCCTGGCTATAAAAAGCCCCCTTGCTCCTCTTGGTGTTCCTTTAAACTCCCTCTTGGCTTGCTCTCTGCCTGTTGAGCTCAAAACACCAGTGAGCACTTTGTCGCCATTGTTGGACCTTGGAGCTCCTCAGTGAAGCTAGTGCTCCAGTGGTTCTTCAACCTTTCTTTTTTGCTTAGCCTTGAGCCTCTAATCATTTTCATCTAATCCCTAACTTGATTTAGGTTTGCTTTCACAGGAGCGTCCAATTTCGGAGTTTGGATCGTCTCGGCCATATTCATCCCTCTTCGTCGTCAGCTCCGGTAAGCCCTCCATTTTCCAATTGGTTGCTCAGAAACCATCTCTAAGCCTTAATGGAGCTATCCTTACCATTCTTGTGTCTTCTTGTTGCTCAGCCCGCTTTGTCTGCGTCATCTCCTTCGTCGCCGACGCTGTGCTTCGTTGCTGGAGCAGCTCCGACCTTCTCTGTGCCTCTCAGTGCTAAGGTAACCTTCTTGGTAGTCCTTAGATGCTGTGGCACCAATTCTTTGAACCGCTGCGGAGCTCCTCTTGCTTTTCATCATTTGGCCTTGTTTGCACCGCCGCTCGTCGCCAGCTCGTCGTCGTTTTGGGCTATCGCCGCCGTCGTGAGTGGTACCAGTGGGTGTGCATTGCTATTGCGCACCCGTTGCTGTCCTTGGTTTGCGCCGCCATGGCCGGAGTCGCCGGTGGTGAGCCTTGGAGTGCCCTCGGCTTTTTGTCGGATGGGATGGCACTGTGCCGTGGCTGGTTAAGACATAGATCCTCTTATTAGTGGCTAATCATTAATTTAACAATGTTAATGAATGCTTAGTTGTTAATGTCTAGCATTAATATGCCTCTGAGCCTCTGTCAGGTGGGCCCGAGCTTTATCGCTCTCTGTGCGTCGCCTTTGAACAGAGATTCGGGTCATTAATTGCTAAATCATGGTTAATCACTATTAATTAATTGCTTAGCATTTAATCACCGTCTTTTTCCAACCCTTTCTGCCTCTGACAGGTGGGCCCGTGTGTTTAAACACCCCCCGGGCGCTTTAAACACGTGTGGGGCCACAAGTCACTAATAGTGGGGCCCAGCCTCTTTTTCTCTCTCTCGGGCGCGTGCGTTACGCTCCATTGATCGTGAGCTATTGGATTCAAGATCAACGGCCCATATCTGTTGGGCCGTTCGGACCACCCTTTCTGCTCTGTCCGTGTGAGCCATTGGATTTAGATCAACGGCCCAGATTTGATGTGCCGTTCGGACCGTCCAAACCTCATGTCAATCTCAGCTGTTAATCCTTAGATCCATGGCCCACAATCGTTTGAACGTTCGGACCGTCCGAACTTCAATCATTGTGGACTATTGGATCTTGATCCATCGGTTTCCTTTGCATTTCTTGAGCGCACGCACGCTGTGCTTGGCGCTTTGTGGCCGTTGGATGGCAGATCGATGGCCCAGGCTTTTCCTTTTCGGTTATTTGTTAGTAAAACCCGGTAAGCTTTATTTTTGAACTGAAAATTGTAATAAATTTTAAAATTGCATAACTAATTCATTTTAAAACCTTTTCGGTTGATTCAAATTTTGTTAGTTCTGGTTTTAACTAAGATTTAATCTAAAAATGGTTGTAAGCTTGGTTTTGCTCCAGAAAATTGTTTTAATAGATTTAATTTATTTTAGCTTTATTATTTGCATTAAAGATTCATTTAACTTCAAAATTGCATAAGTAATTCTCTGTAGCTCCTTTTTGAGTGAAATCAACTTTGTTGGTTTCCTCTATTAGTAAGCTTATTTGTAAAATAGGTTTTAGGCATGCTACTATTTTTAAAAGTTTTGCAATTGCATTTAACTTGTGCATTTTTTCATGTCTTTGAAAAATCATAGAAAATGCATGCTAACTCCAAATGAGGTGAATTCAATTGTGTTGTTCATCTCATGTGGTGCTTTGTTTACCATAAAAATTTTAGGTGCACCACCTCTTTGAAAATTTATGCCAAAAATTTAATTTCGGGTGAACAGTACCCGAGGTGAATTTTTCAGCATTTTTCCAACTGACGGAAATTGTTTTGGCCATAACCTTTGCATTGAGAATCCAAATCAGTTGGTTCTTATTGCTAAATTCCTTAAAAAATCATGCTCTACCTACTGTAAAAATTTCAGAGCTTTTGGTGGAAGTTGGTTTTTGAGTCTTTCGGTGTTCTTCGTTCTTATCGGTTCTTTTCGTGCTTTTCGTTAGGTGCCGACGATTTCGTTGAGTCCAAAAGCGACCCTTTGCAGCAAGAGAGCTATCAACAAGGCAAGCAATTTGATCATACTAATCCCATTAATTTCCAAGTATAAATATCTTGTTTACAAATTGTGTGTATTGCATGCTCTATTTTGTTGTTAAATTATTGATCGATTAGTTGATCCTCTAGATGCATAATCTGTAGGTAAATGTTTATCCTCTATTACTAAGCCTAGGACTATCTTGCTGTGATTAGAATTCATTCGATGAGCTCTTGTCACTTAGTAGTTTACGTGTTAATGTTGCTTAGTCATGCTTAGCTATCGGTAGAATTGGGTGGTTATCGACTTAGTCGATAACTTTGATCACACAAATCTTATTATTATTCCATTATGTCCAGCACTTGTGTTTTGTTAATTTGTAAAGTCAAAAACTGAAAATGAAAACTGTTTTGGACTTGAGCACAATAGATGTTGGTGTGATCTGTTGGTGTGTTGGAATGGTGCCTAAGTCAACAAGGACTGAACATCTTGTTACACTAAACCAAGCATTTTGCATGCTAACCACATGAGGGGGATATGGGACCTCTCTTGGCTAAGTACTTTGTGAGGTGTTAATTAATGAGTCGTTGGTGGTTGTTGTAAAGAAAAATGTTTGTTGTTGGGAAAGGAGGGGAGCACCCGCAGTTGCTTAGGCTGGGCTGGTGCATCCAACTCTTCATGTGGGTCCTTAGTGGGAGCCCTAAATGGCGGTCTGCTAGGTGACAACCCCCATACATGTGACTCTTAATTAGCACAATCCATTGGAAATGTCTCATAGGACTTAGCCGTGCCGGCATACCAAAGGTAGTGTGCTAAATCATGTGGCAAAAAGGCGGTCTGACGTGTGGGTACATTGGAACACTCCTGCAGGGTATAAACTATTCGAATAGCCTCGTCCTAGGTTATGGACACGCTTGGGGAAGTCTTTCGAGAGTTAGACTATAACCTTTTAATTAAAACTTGTTGTGGGTGGTATGAATGGGTAATTTATGCTATTGTTGCGGTGACTATTGGGTTAGTCACTTCCAGGTTGTTGTTGTCATCTATCTATTGTTATTATTGTTGTCTCGCTGTTATTTGAACATTAAAAACAGATTGCAAAACTGCTTTCAAGTTATTGTATTATTACAAAGAAAAATTGCTTTATGCTGAAAATAACCTACAACCTACTCCTTTGATTAAAGCTTGCATGTAGCTATGTATAGGTTGTTACTTGTGGGTGGATCTCTTGGTCGATCCACTTGCGGTAGCCACATAGCGGATCTAGGACTACGATAGACGGGAAAGGTTGTTAGTGCATACTTTCAAAGAGAAATGGTAGGGGAACATATTGTAGCTGGTCCTTACCGGTTGTCGATAGCTGGACGTGTCCCAACAGCAATCGGAATAGTCGCAGGAGTAGTTGGCGTAGCCCCAGTAGCGCATGCCCATGCTGAGCCGCTGCTTGGACTTGAAAAACTTGCATGTGTCTCTACACCAACAGTGGGACGACGTCTCCCCCTCAGGTAGGTGTTGGGGTGAATGCCCAATTGGAATGTTCTGGTAGGGGTTGCTGCTACGGGGAGCGGCGCCATTACACAGAGGTGGTCTCCTGGCATGCTCCCTTTGTTCCTCCTGGGCCGCATACTCCCTTTGTAGTTCGCGGATCTCCTCCAAGTGCTTCTCCATCTGAGCGAGATTGTGTTGAAGTCTAAATGTAGGAGAACCGGTGTGGAAGCGGTAGTACTAATATGTCGAGCCGACGCTGCGTACATGGTTGAATTGTAATTCGGTTGAAGGAAATTCGCGCCTACGAGGCAGCGCAAACCTACCTCGTTGAGTTACGTCGCTGCGTAAAGCTACCTCGTTGGGTCACGTCGCTGCGCAAAGCTACCTCGTTGGTCACGTCGCTGCGCAAAGCTCTCTTGTCGGTGGCAATTGAGGTAGCAATTTTCTGTTATGTAATGCATGCATAGATAATGTTACTGGTTTCTTCTCATTCATAAAGGAGTGCGATGCATAGATAAAGAGTGGACATTACAACCTCATTACAACTAAACTTCTACTTGGCATGAACAACAAATAATAGAAGAAAGACCGCAAAACTAACTATCTTAACTAATTTCTGAAGCATTTTCTCAACTCCTTCCAACTTTTCATCCAGTCTTTTAAGTCTATTCTCTTCATTTTGCATTGGTTGATTAGAGGGTCGAGCCACTGGACGAAATACAGCAACACCAAGGGAGCCTTCTTGCAAGGCAGCAATTTGCATTGCAATATCTCGAACCACTGGGACAGCTTCATCAGCCCACTACCAAAACCAACTTGTCGTGTTCTGCTAAAGAATTGCAGCTTCAAGCGGAAAAAAACAACATGCGTCTCTGGTTTCCAACGGTCCACGAGCGCGGACATCAGTGCCGCGTCAAATTGAAATACATGCTCCAGGTCCAACAGGCGGGCAATGGGCAGAAGCCTAGTGTCCCGTAGTAGTGGGATGTACCGCTGGTCCAAAGGCCAGTGCTCTTTGGGACTCCTGAGGACGAAGCTTGAAGGGCACACCCCGGATGACCACGCATGGCATCAGTGTCCCCTGTCCCACCGTGTGTCAAGTAGATCATACGCGGTGTCATCTCGAGGCTACGCCATCTCCTAAGGTAGTGTGTGCTCATGTCGTCCGTTAGAATTGGATTATGTGCATCACTTGTTTTTTGCAGGGATTGATGTGAATAGTATGACCCATGATGCTTCATGTATGAGATGCATGCATGTGTGTAATGTTCATGACCTGCGTGTCATGTTAATTGCAGCCCAAGGCTGTCTATATTTGTATAACGGCCTGCGTGTCAACTTGTGATGCTTCTTTACTCCTTGTGTTTCATTACTAGTGCTGTTAGAAGTAATGGCTTAGTGGGAGTGCTTGGAGGAGTCGACCACTTGGAGACATGGCGAACAGGATGCATGGTGATGGAGATCACCATGGAGAAGGGTCATACTATATCACAATGCAATTTGATTGTCTGTGAATGCCTTTACATTCCTGTTCATTTATTTCTGTGCATGTTATTTTGCTTTAATTGCTTTTAACATGGTAGAAGTAAAATTCCCTCATATAATATTAAGTTAAATTGATGCCCTCCCAAATATGTCGCACCATCCAAAGTCATGTATTTTAATGGTAGGTATTGCCAAAGCAGAGTGCCATTAACTCTCCTTGACTAGATGGGTTTGTGTCGAACACTTACTGCGGCATTGGTTTAACTTAACAAGGTTATCATAACAGTTGTGGACCTTGGGGCATAAAGGTTGGGTGCCGAAGCATAAAGATGCTGCCCAACAACAAGAGTCATATAGTAGATATGATTAGCAAAGGTTGCTTACCATTTTCACTAGTCTTCTAGTAGTGATGCCAAAGCTCACTAGTTGATTAAATGATTATGGATCTTGAATCATTAAATGTCATAAGAGGGATATGGTGTTTAGTGGGAGTATCTTTATTAAATTGTTTAATAGAAGTTACTTTAATTGAACATATGTCTTAGTTTTGCATATATTTTATGTTGTAGATCATGGCACCAACTGCTGTACCGACATCCAGTTTTGCTTTACGTTCGATACTTGAAAAGGAAAAACTTAATGGAACAAATTTTGTGGATTGGTCCCGCAACCTGAGAATTGTTCTTAGGCAAGATAAAAAGGAATATGTTTTGGAAGAACCAATTCCAGAAGTGCCTACAGAAAATGCTGCTGTTGCTATTAAAACCGTCTATAAAAAGGCATGTGATGAGTCTCTTGATGTTAGCTATCTCATGCTTGCTGCTATGAACTCAGACCTTCAGAAGTAGTTTGAGAACATAGAGGCCTACGATATGATCGTAGCGCTCAAAGGCATGTTTCAAACACAAGCAAGAACTGAGAGATTTGAGATCTCAAAGAACTTGTTTGGATGTAAGCTAGCTGAGGGTGGTCGGTGAGCCCTCATGTAATCAAAATGGTTGGTTACACACGAGCTTAAAAAACTTGGTTTTCCACTTAGCCAAGAGTTGGCTCTGATTTGATTCTTGCTTCGCTTCGAAAGCTATGGGCGAGTTCATTTTAAACTTCCATATGAACGGCTTAGACAAGAATCTCACCAAACTGCATATGATGCTTAAGACAGCAGAGGGCAGCATTAAGAAAAGCAATAATCATGTGATGATGGTGCAAAAGAGTACAAGCTTCAAAAAGAAGGCTAAGACTTGGGTTAAGAAAAAGGGCAAGGCTAAAGTTTCGGATGAGATCCAAACTAACAAACCTAAACCCAAGACTAAGTCTGGCCCGACTCAAGAGAATGAATGCTTTTACTGCAAAGAGCTAGGCCATTGGAAGAGGAACTGCAAGAAATACCTGGCTGATCAGAAAAAGAATGGTGGGACTAAAACTTCCACTACAAGTATTAATGTTATAGATGTTTTTCTTGCTGACTCTTCTGTTAACTCATGGGTATTTGATACCGGATCGTTTGCTCATATTTGCAATTCGATGCAGAGTCTAACAAGAAGTAGGATGATTGCAAGGGGCGAGATGGATCTTCGCGTCGGGAATAAAGCAAGGGTTGCTGCATTAGCCGTCGGGACTTCGCCATTACTTTTGCCTTCAGGATTTATTATGGAATTGAATAATTGTTATTACATTCCAGCCATTAGTAGAAACATTATCTCTACCTCATGTTTGATGGCAGAGGGTTATAAATTCATTATAGAGAACAATGGTTGTTCTATATTTTTGAATAAAGTGTTTTATGGCTATGCACCTATTTTGAATGGGTTGTTTATTTTAAATCTTGTTGATGCATCCGTCTATAATATTAATGTGAAAAGGCTTCGGCCTAATGAAATAAATTCCACTTTTATTTGGCATTGTCGTTTGGGTCACATAAGTGAGAAACGCATGAAAAAGCTCCATAATGATGGAACTCTAAACTCATTTGATTTGGAATCATTTGAAACATGCGAGTCTTTCTTGGTCGGAAAGATGACCAAGACACCTTCACTGGTCGTAGTGAAAGGGCGTCCGACCAGTTGGCACTCATACATACTGATGTGTGTGGACCAATGAGTACGACAGCTAGAGGTGGTTTTCAGTACTTCATTACTTTCACCGATGACTATAGTAGATATGGATATATCTACTTAATGAGGCACAAGTCAGAATCCTTTGAAAAGTTCAAGGAGTTCCAGAAATGAGGTACAGAATCAACTTAGCAAGATAATCAAATCTTTACGATCTAATCGTGGAAGTGAGTTTTTGAGCCATGAGTTTGGTAATTATTTGAAACAATGTAGAATTGTTCCACAGCTTACACCACCGGGCACTCCACAATGGAATGGTGTGTCCGAGTGGCGTAATAGGACCTTGTTGGACATGGTTCGATCAATGATGAGCCAATCAGATCTACCATTATATTTTTGGGGTTACGCTCTAGAAACTGCCGCTTTCATTTTAAATAAGGTACCACCTAAATCAGTAGATAAGACACCATATGAGATGTGGACTGGGAAAGTCCTAGTTTGTCTTTTCTAAGGATTTGGGGATGTGATATCTATGTTAAACGTTTGACGTCTGATAAGCTCACAACCAAATCAGATAAATGCTTCTTTATAGGATATCCTAGGGAAACCAAAGGATATTATTTCTACAACCGGGAAGAAGACAAAGTTTTTGTTGCCAAAATGGTGTCTTTTTGGAGAAAGAGTTTCTTTCAAAGGGAGTCAGTGGGAGAAAGGTGCAACTCGAAGAAATTCGAAAAACATTTGAAAGTGTTTCAACTCCTACTAAACCTCTACCAGATGAACAAATTGTTGTTGAACCTATAGATAAGGCACCAGCCCCACGTAGATATAAAAGGCCACGTCAATTGCCTACAAGGTATGGGCATGACGTATTATTATTGAATAATGGTGAGCCTAAGACATATGAGGAAGCGATGATGGACCCAGACTCTGAGAAATGGCTTCAAATCACTAAATTTTACCATGGCTTGGAATCACTAACACTTCGATTTTACCATGGCATGGAATCACTAACACTCCGATTTTACCATGGCTTGAAATAACTATTTTACCATGGCTTCAAATCACAGATGGTTTTTAATACAAACCATTTGTGATATATATCTTATCACAGACGGTTTGTATTAAAAACCATCTGTGATATATATCTTATCACAAACGGTTTGTATTAATACAAACCGCCTGCGTGATAAGATATATATTACAGATGGTTTTAATACAAACCGTGCGTGATAAGATATATATCACGAGCGGTTTTATATACGAACCGCTCGTGATACTTCACTGACGGTTTTCAACACGAACCGCCTGTGATGAGCACGGAATTCACAGGCGGTTCGTGTTGAAAACCGTCGTGAAGTATCACTGACGGTTACGAACAAGAACCGCTCGTGATATTTAGTAGTATCACTGAGCGGTTCTTGTTGTAACCGCTCGTGATACTTCGATGGTTTTCAACACGAACCGCTCGTGATATTACTTCTTCACGAGCGGTTTTTAGCGACCCGATAAGAATACGTACGGTCATTAAACCAAAACCGCTGTGATTGTATTTATCTGAGCGGTTTTGGTCAACCGTCTGTGATGAGGCGTCGAAGATAGCCTTTTTGTAGTAGTGTCTTGGTCGATCCACTTAATGGTGTTAAAACCATTGAGTGCAAATGGATCTATAAGAAAAAGATTGATATGGATGGAAATGTTCACATTCATAAGGCTCGACTAGTCGCAAAAGGTTTTCGACAAGTTCAAGGAGTTGACTACGATCAGACTTTCTCACCGGTAGCGATGCTTAAATCTGTTCGGATCATTCTAGCTATTGCTGCATATTTCGACTATGAGATATGGCAAATGGATGTCAAAGCAACTTTCCTTAATGGAAACCTAGATGAGGATGTGTACATGACACAACCTGAAGGTTTTGCCGATCCAAAGAATGCTAGTAAGGTATGCAAACTTCAAAAGTCTATTTATGGATTGAAGCAAGCATCTCGGAGTTAGAATATACGTTTTGATGAGGAGATCAAAAGGTTTGGTTTTGTCAAAAATAAAGAAGAACCTTGTGTTTACATGAAGGTTAGTGGGAGCGCACTTGTTATTCTGATCTTGTATGTAGATGACATACTACTGGTCGGAAATGATATTCCGATACTAGAATCTGTTAAATCTTCATTAAGAAAAAGTTTCTCAATGAAAGATTTAGGAGATGCAGCATATATCTTGGGAATAAGGATCTATAGGGATAGATCTAAGAGGCTAATTGGATTAAGCTAGGAAATGTACATAGACAAAGTGTTGAATCGGTTCAACATGCAAAATTCCAAGAGAGGATTCTTGCCCATGGCACATGGCATTAATCTTAGCAAGAATCAGTGTCCTACGACCACTGATGAGCGAGACAAAATGAGTAATATTCCATATGCTTCGGCCATTGGATCTATCATGTACACCATGATATGTACACGACCAGATGTATCATATGCTCTAAGTGTTACGAGCAGATATCAAGCTGATCCCGATGAAGGTCACTGGACAGTTGTGAAAAACATTCTTAAGTACTTAAGAAGGACCAAGGATGTGTTCCTAGTTTATGGCGGTGATGAAGAGCTCGTTGTAAATGGTTACACCGATGCAACCTTTCAAACCGACAAAGATGATTATCGTTTGCAATTTGGTTTTATATTCATTTTGAATGGAGGAGCAGTGAGCTGGAAAAGTTCTAAGCAAGAGACGGTTGCTGATTCCACGGCAGAGGACGAGTACATTGCGGCTTCTGAAGCTGCAAAAGAAGGTGTTTGGATAAGGAATTTCATTGCTGAATTGGGAATGGTTCCGAGTGCCTCGAGCCCAATGGATCTCTATTGTAACAACAATGGAGCCATTGCTCAAGTTAAGGAGCCTAGATCCCATCAAAAGTCCAAACATATACTCAGGCGTTATCATCTTATTCGCGAATTGGTGGATAGAGGAGATGTTAAGATATACAAAGTTCATACGGATTTAAATATTGCTGATCCGTTGACAAAGCATCTCACACAACCAAAGCATGAGGCACACATAAGAGCTATCGGTATTAGATACCTAAATGATTGACTCTAGTGCAAGTAGGAGACTATTGGAAATATGCCCTAGAGGCAATCATAGAGATGATTATATTTCATGATGTTCATGACATTGGATAATGTGTTATCTTGTTCCTAGAATAATATTGTTAATATTTATTATCAAGTATGTGACTTGGTTGTGAAACTCTATATTTCTGCGATAATTATTCTTATACGATCCCTGGTCGGAAACATATGAGGACACATATGAATAGACTAGCATATGTATTGGTTGATGACTATGTTTCACGAGTCATAGATATAGAGATATCAAACCAATAATATGGACACATGTTAAAGAACATGGTGTTGGATAAGACCCACCTTGAGACACTATTGAGATTGTTATGATTCTATGTGTCGTTAGTTGGTCTCAAGCAATGATGATGTATAATCCTTAGACCTGAGATCATCATGGTTTCCTACATGTGTAATAGCACTCTTAGGGGTTGCCAAACGTTACACCGTAACTGGGTAGTTATAAAGGTAGCTTTTGGGTATGCTATGAAACATGGAGAGGAATGTGACTGGTCGGATATGGGATTTGCCCCTCCTAACATAACAGGAGAGATGTCTCTGGGCCCCTCGTTGTGATCGGATAAAGAAAGTGTATGGCCATGCCAATAGTAGTCGAGTGTTCGACCACGTAAAGTTATCCGACACTAGATCGAGAAAGTATTGAACAGTCCATGGATGACACAACATCTCACCTGGAGTTCAACCAGACATCGCGAGGCAAAGGGAGTATACACGAGTAGGTCGCTTAGTTCGAACAGTTACGGATTGGTCTTATACAGATACGAGCTGGTCGTAGACTGGTCGAACGTAATCACAGAGTGGTCAAAACCAAGTCGTAAGGAGTTACGAGTTGGTCGTGACCAAATACGAACTGATCGTATAGAGATAGGACCTAGTCGTAAGTGATGAGGACCTGGTCGTAGATCATATTGCATTAAGGTTCGTCCGATATAATTTGTGTGTATTCGGGAATCGATATGTTCTGCTAGGAGCCGCTACGACTTGTGATCGGAAATGGCTTCCGAGTCACAACCGAACTACACATGAACCTACAGGGTCACATACTTAACGGGTTGGAACAAACCAGTACGGATACGATTCGTCAAACGTGTTCGGATAGGATCCGTCACGAGCGCTATATAAGGAGATGCATGAGGCTGCGGGGAAAGAGACAGGTTACACGAGTTGACGTAAGTTGCTCCACCGAAACCCTAGCCGCCATCTTTCTAAGAGCTCCACCGTGCGACTTGGTGCTAGCACACCGGCGTTCGGTTGTTCCTTCCCTGGACGTGTGGATACCGTAGAGGTGCTACTACGTGTAGGGACCCCGGATCTCCGGATCCAGGACACTCTGTGTATAACTGCACTATTCCCTGGATCAGTAGCTAGTGCACACAGTTGCAACATTGGTGTAATCAAAACCGTACACCTAATCTATAGATGAAGCAAACAAATTAATATTTAATAGCAAAAGGACCTTATGGTCAAGTCTTACAAAGTTTGCCTTACAGGGCTAAGCAACAAAAGAGAGCTTGCAGCGGAAACCAAACATCCGGTGGAGGTCACCCAATATGCCCAGAGGCAATCGAGTGAAGGACGCGACCTAGTTCGCAAAGTCTTCAAAGAAGTCTTCTTCACATAACTCTGAGTTCCCTGGTTCACCCTCCTCTGCTGATTTAAACAGAGGGCGCAAGCCGTGAGTACTTTGAATGTACTCAGCAAGTCGCAGAGAAATGTATGCAAGTAATATTCATGCAAGGTTTGACAAGGATAGCTTTATGGCTGTTTTGCAGAAAGCAATATTTGATATTTAAATACAGTAAGTAGATTGCAAGGCACAATTTAAAAGATTAATATATAAGTAAGCAATTTTCTTTGAAACAACTAGTGAACACCTGTTCACTTCCCAGCCAACAGCCACAACCAAAACTAGATTCGAACAACCCATTCCAATATTTTTGATAAAAGATCTACCCCTTGCGTGAAATCACCAGGCATGTCCATAACCGGGGACATGGCTATTCGAATAGTTTTACACTCTGCAGAGGTTGTATAGCTTGACCCACAAGACACAAATTTCTCTAGTTTGTTCAGCATATATCTATGCCACCGCTCACTACCTTAGGTAAGCAGTCTAGAGCACGTGACAAGGCTTTTACAAAGTTTGGTTTTGACTCGGTTCTATTCGCTAAGGGGTTACCGTTACGGGCCCCCTCTTGTGCCATAATCAACCAAAACAGAACCAAACCAAAACCTTGCTAATTAGTCGGCCAGGTCTATCCCAGCCTAGACATGTGGTGTACGGTTAAGGCCCAGATCAATGGTTCAAGGTTAAGTCCTAAGTTGGTTGCTCAGACGAGACGTTTCCGCATTCCAAATGTGCTTACGCACCCACCTTTTCCACCACCCACTCGTCTGAGCATAAATCATTTTCATTCAACCATGCCAAATCACAACATCTTTTATCAAAAGTGGCTTCGCCACGGTTCCATAATTCCTTTAGTCAAATTCATCTTTGTTGGGTTCAACCTAGCCAAAGGACCACCCCAGTCCTGGCACCACAAATTTTAGTTAAGGTGACAACAAATGTCATGGTCTCACACAGGACCACACTTCATTTTAATCAGTAACACTGGCCGCTACTACACAAGCCACGTACCGGTGTGCTGGGGGTAAACTAATATTGAATGATTCATTGCGAGACCGACGTCTACCATAGCATGTCTAAGCAAACGCGATACCCATGTTGGTAGTACAATAATATCCAACTAAAATAATCCATCCTAGGGTGTCCAAGGAATATGTCATTCAAGGATACATGTCATTCACAAATTATCAAGGAGGCATAATGGCAATTAGGTAATTAACTAATTCCCGAAACCGTTTGTTATAAAATTAGCGGTGCATGTTATATTAAACAATATACTTTTATAAAGATGGGTTCAACATTACCAAAGGTCTACGACTTGCCTTCGTTGAAGAGTAGAGGTGCGTCGGTCATCGGGTCTGCAAAGTCGTCCGAAACACCGGAATCTATGCATGCGAACAAAGCTAAATAAATAAAATAACTCCAAATAAAATTCAAAAAAATACCAAATAAATACTAGTAGGAAGCTAAGGAATTTAGATGAATTTAGAAATTTGAATCACTCGAATCGGAGTTCGAAAAAAGAAGTTATGGCCAAAGGAACTTGGAAAAACACATGAAATGATGGATTTAGGGATTTTCTGATTTTCCGGAATTATTTTTCAAAGGAAAATCAGAGAAATGCCGCGCAGGCACTGACTAGGCAGACACGTCAGTGAAAGGCTAACGTGGCCGCTGATTGGGCGCCACGGTGGCAGCCACGTGGCTTGCCACGTCGGACCCGAGGCGGCGGCGCGCTCGGCCCGATGGTCGCCGGTGAACGGCGGCGCTCCAGCGACCGGCGAGGGCACCTATGCGAAGAGGAAGCCGTGGCGATGCTGGGGCGCGAGGTCTTGACGACGCGGCGACACGGGAAGGTCGCCGGCGGGGAGGAAGAAGCGGCGGCGGCGGTTGAACGAGGCGGCGGCGCTCCGGCGGGCTCCAGAGGTCGGGGAGGTGCGCGCAGGGCACCTCGGCTCGGCGATCTTGGTGGCGGGTCGACGGCGGCCGGGGGGGAGGGGAGGCTTGACGGCGGCGGTGGGTGCGGCGAAAGCTCCACGGCCGGCGGTGCTTGGAGCTCCAAATCCGGCGAGCTTGGAGGGAGAGAGGAAGAGTGAGTTGAGGGGAAAGCGAGAGGAGAGGGAGAGCTCCCCGGTGCTCGCTTAAATAGACCTCGGGGAGGCCCGGAGGAGGAGGAGGTGGTGGTGTCGGGACGGCTTTAATGGCGGCAGCAGTGTGCTACTGCGTGAGGAGGAGGAAAGCAGGCGCGGGCGCGGGCGGAGGTGGGGCGGGCGCGACGACGAGAGGATGGGGTAGGGCCTCTAGGGCTCGGCGAGGGAATGGCGCGGCTCGGCGAGATTCACGGTGAGGAGAAGGCCATGGGAGCACGGGATGGGCAACTTGATAGGGAGCACGGGACGGGCAAGGCGATGACAGGAGCATAGGGACAAGGTTGGGCTAAGGCGAGGAGCGCGCTGGCGTGGTGGAAATCACGGCGAGGTCGACATGGCGCTGCAACAAGGGAGGTTGAAGACGACCCGGAGGGCGTGCGGCTGACGGGGCGGCCCCACACGGCTGCGAGAGAGAGGAGAGAACGGGGAAGGGCGCGGGCGATGGCGATGGCAGCCGTCCGATTTTGATCGAACGGTGTCGATCAGGGAGTCTTGTCTTGAGCGAGCCGGAGAAGCGGGCATGCAAGGAAGTAAAATGGGTCAAGAAATTCGGCCCAAAGCCAAGGGAGGGTTTTCAGGGATTTTTCTATTAAAATAAAGGCCAGAAAATCAAAAGCATTTTTAGAAAATAGCTTAAGCTGTCCAAAAATTCTAGGAAAATTCACAGAAATCCCTTTAATTATTTAGAACTTAGTAAAAATATTTTTAGCTTAACTACTGCTTTTAGTTTTTGCAATTAATTATTTTTAACATAAGGCAAAAGGAAAAACCAACTTAAAATCCAACAAAACTCAACTAAACCAACTTCAATTAGTTCAAGTTTTAATTAATTCAAATTAAACAGCTTTTAAAATTCTAAATTACAAGTTAAGCTTTGGCAAATTAATAAAACCAAATTGTTAGTTTTTAAAGTTTTCAAAAATTTCAAAAACTCAGGAAATTTGGGATGTTACACTACGATTGTTGCGCTTGAGGATGATCCATGATCTTCACAAGGAACTGCGGACGTTGCTGGAGGAGACGATCGACTCGCGAGGACGCTGGGTGATCGACTACGACCACTGCATCAACTTGCTGGACGTTGGACGATCGACTACGACCACTACATCGACGCGCTCTTCGTTGGACCAGCCTGCTCCAACCCTTCTTCTGTTGCTCTGCGCATCTGGTGGTAACGATTTGTGATCATCTACTTGCTTGGCATCCTGGTTTGCGTGGTAGAAATTTTTGTTTGTAGCTATCGTAGCCTACCCCGTGACCCAACATGGGTACATTGGTACACCCCTGCAGGGTATAAACTATTTGAATAGCCTCGTCCTAGGTTATGGACACGCTTGGGGAAGTCTTTCGAGATTTAGACTATAACCTTTTAATTAAAACTTGTTATGGGTGGTATGAATGGGTAATTCATGCTATTGTTGCGGTGACTATTGGGTTAGTCACTTCCAGGTTGTTGTTGTCATCTATCTATTGTTATTATTGTTGTCTCGCTGTTATTTGAACATTAAAAACAGATTGCAAAACTGCTTTCAAGTTATTGTATTATTGCAAAGGAAAATTGCTTTATGCTGAAAATAACCTACAGCCTGCTCCTTTGATTAAAGCTTGCATGTAGCTATGTATAGGCTGTTACTTGTAAGTCTTGTGAGTACATTTTTGTACTCATTTGCATTGCTAAATTGTTGCAGAGGAAGTTGATCCCCAAGGGATTGACTATCGTGATACGGACTTCGATTTCGACGACTAGGTTGGCGGCCCGGTCATTTTGCCTTGTGGGCTTAAAGGCAAACTGTATGGCTTTTGTTATTGCCATCTTATGGCTTTTTGCTTCCGTTGTTATTTAGCTTTTTAGCTGTGTTTGTGGCCGGTTGGCCCTTGCTGTAATAACTCTATTATGTATGTCTTTTGTTTAAACTAGTTCGTGCTTGGTTCTATGTTTGTATGGAATTGATGCATGATTTTTTAAAAGGGTGTATGTACAGCACTTCTGGGATGTACATATTTTCCCGAGGCATGGGATATTTTGTTTGTGATGCTAGGGTCAATTGGTTGACTAAGTATTACAAGCTAAATACCCCAAGGTCTCACAATTTCCCCGCCAGAAATAGTTGCTTCGGTTCTCAGGGCTACAGTATGCATGACCTTGACAGCTTTCAAAGGAAATCTGCCAGAAATCAAGTCATAAGCTTAGTGATGTATCTTTGCACCGAATACATAGTCACAAGACTTGCAAGCATCTGCTACAAAATCCAAAAAGTGCACAAAGTTTGCAACTAAAACTAGAACAAAAAGTTTCCCATATGTGTTGCAACAAAACTGATCAATTCATGTACTGGCTATTACACAAAAAAAGCTTCATCTTTTATGTAAATATCAAGATGGCATCGAACCAGGCAGTTCATTGGTAAGTGCAACACCATGAAACTGCCCCAAAGAGCCAAGTTAGATGGAAACCAAAACAACATGCCATAAGAGTTAAGAGTTGAAAACTTGAAATAATAGAAATACAGTTAAACAAAATATTTTATTCAGGAGATGTAGAAGGAAAACAAAAGGCATCAGCAATTCAAGATGTACCAGTATACTGCTACTGGATATATACTAAGAGTTTCTAACAATTTTTGGAGCTTTCGAAGAATGCAATTGCAAAACTAGCACTATGTAGCACCGTAAATAAAATGACTAAGCAACAATAAAAACTTCAGTCGGCTTTAGCTATGTCATATAACCGCATCAGCACCTTCTCGAGCAGCTATAGCAATGTCTGAAACTTCTACTCGGGTTAGTGTTGGATGAACAATCATGCTTTCCAGCATATTAGTGGCAACAATAACAGCTTTTCCCATGCTCCTGCACGTCCTAATAATTTCTTCCTGCATGAAGACATGCAAAATTTAAATAATGTTGTGTGTATGGTATATATAATCAACTAATGGAAGCACAAAAAGTCAGCAACAGGTTCCAAACTGGATAGCTAATTAGCTACCTAGATGTCATGTATAAACAAGAGAATGCAAAGTAACCCTCAGTTAATGTATTTTCAAGCAAGTCATAAACTATGTACATATAGAATGGGCTAATGTCTAATGTTAAGAATCAGAACAAGGAAAAAAAAGGAGGAAGTTCTATTCATGATTTGCCATAAAAACTCCAATGCCATTCATTGTTAAGATGAATCTTTTGAAGGCATCTTACTAAGCAAATTAAAATCGTATTATTAACTACTAGGATACATGCATCAGTTAACTACTAGGAGAGCCTTTTGGGGGGCTTTGCATGCATGCATTAGTTAACTACTAGGATACACTAAGCCAAAATCTCAATCTAGTACTCCACTCAGATGACCACAACAGATGGGAATAATATTTGCAGAGTACAGTTTTTGCATTCAAATATCAATAACAGAATGTGAAGTAATTAACCAACTGAACTTTTCTCAGAGTTACTATTAGATTACTTACTGATGTAGATACTGCACCAAAGAAATAAATGAATATGAGCCATAAATGAATATGAACCAAAATTATCTCCTAAGTCAATGTTCCCTTCAAAGTTCTTTCTGGATATCTTGGGGCTAACAATACCTCATCTATAGCAAGAATAAGGGCAGATAATAAAGAGATAATTTGAGCAGTATATGCAAGAAATGGACTGACCTCATGACATATACCATAACACAACTGGAGGGCTTCATTCCACTTATTCACTTCAATTAGTCCCTTTATGAGGCAAACAAAGACTCTATAAACAGAGCCAAAACCACCTTGCCCAATTTTATGAAATGAGCACCAGAAAATTTTCATTGTACCAACTAAATAATTACAAAGTATAAATAAATAAGGTTGACAATTTGACTTGAACCATAGTTGCATGATCATGCCTTTAAGAACAGCTCCTGTGAACTAATAGAATTACTGGTTTAATCATGGTAGAAACCAGGATCTTTAACACTTGTAACCTTTTCAGTTTTCACATAAACATTTTCCTAAGCAAACCTTCGCTGTGCATTACTCCACACATTTGAAGCACATTGCAATTGAATTTTTAGAAAGAAAAAAGTAGCCACAGTTAGTAGTGCATTACTCCACATCTGGCAGTGCATTACTCCACATCTGTCTTAAACCACACTCTGATTAGACCAAATATATATAACATTCCAAGTATTAGATGTGCTACCTTGAGAGGTCTCTCCTTGACATTATATAAGCGGTATTAATCACATCATATGAGTATTTGCACAGGCTTGGTTAAGATAAAAGAAGAGAGAAACAATCTTGTTAATGGGGTATAAAGTTACTATGACAGAATGCGATGAGGATAAACTAACTCTTCCCTGAACCCAATGCTCTTGGCATCCCTCATGCATGCATCAACATTGCTGAACCCATGCCCATCACCATTCTTCATGCATAGCAAAAATCAACCTGGCATTAGTAAGTGAATCAAGCTCAACTTGAAAACCAAAACAAATTCAAAGAGAAAGTGGGGGGAAATTAAATAAGGAGGGAGGAAGAAAGCAAAACGTGGCCATAAACACCAAATACAGTGGCCTAACACCATGGACGAACCACAGGGGAGGCAAGGCCAAGTGAGCTAGGCGAGCGGCCGAGCTAGGGAGAGGAGGCCACAGGAGGAGGCGGCGGTGGCGACCAAAGGTGGTGGCGACAACAGCAAGGGCCGAGCCAAGGCCGGGCGAGCCGAGGGCACTGGGTCGAGGAGGCGTCGCGTCTTGGTGGAGGAGCCAGTCCGGGAGGAGGCGAAGGAGCCAGATCTGGGGGAGGAGGGCGCCTGGGAGGCAGGGGAGCGCCGGGGCCGGGGAGGAGGAGGAGCCAGGCTGGGGGAGGAGCGGGCGGTGGGGGCGAGGAGAAGCGATCCCGGGAGGAGGAGCTAGATCTGGTGAGGAGGGGGCCGAGGGGAGAGGGGAGCGGGCGCCGGGGGGAGGTGGGGCTGGGGGAGCAGGAGGGAGAAGAGGATAGAGAACGGGGAGGCGGCCAGGAACGGGGTTGTAGGGTTAGAGGCCAAAAAAAGACGCGGCGTTGAAAATAAAACAGCGCGGTGAGGAAAAAAAAGGTCCTGAGTGTTTTATTTTTATGCACTCGGGATTATATTTTCTCTCCCGAGTGTTATGGAAAACACTCGGGAAAGTTATTTGTACCAAGTGTTTAATTCCCGTCCCGAGTGTCATATGAAACCCGTCCAGACACTCGGGAAATATATAGACACTTAGGAAATAACGAGTATCTGGTAGTGTACTGTACTCCGTTCAGTACTTCAGTTGGATTTAGTCATTCTGTTTCCATTGGAAGGCTTACAATCTACCTGTCTCCCTTGGTACAAACTTGTCAGATTTTGGCAAATTGTGGGGTAAGCAAGGCGATAGTATCCGGGCACCCAGAGTATCTGAACAAGATCAATCGTCACGAATTTCCCCTGTCATATTATACTGGTGTTCTTGGTGAGTTTATTGTTGCAATTATTCTTTTATCCCAAGCAAGTCTAATCTTTAAAATCCCTGAAAACTTCCGTCTCGTTTCACTTTCAACAATTTTCTTTGTTCACTGTATCTGGAAATTGAAAGAACTTCCGTCTCGTTTCACTTTCAACAATTTTCTTTGTTCACTGTATCTGGAAATTGAAAGATTTTTTTGAAATTGTTTGTTTGGAAATTTCCCAAAAAGCTAATTATAGGTTCTTTTCTCCATCGAAACAATAGGGCCGTTATACTTAACGAGTTCTTTGTTGAGAGAGAGAGAATATGTGTATGCGCGCACGCTACGTATTTTTTGTTCTTTAATTAGTACTTTCACTGCAAGCAAATGTGACTCCAGTTCCCCTGAAAAACGTGTCTTTCAAATTCATATCTATATATCTACAAATAACTAGTGATATTCAAGATACCTCCTTCACTTTGGAGGTCTAGAAATTCCCACGATAAACCTTAAATCAAAACAACACAAAATTTCTAGAAAATTTCTAGAAATTATCTCATTAATTGAGAGAAATAGAGAAGATTTGCACCACTTAATTTGGTGGGATCAGATTATAGCGGTGTAGATTAATAATGTATATATATATATATCAACTATTACAATTGTATAAGAAATACAACTATATTTTCGAAAGATAATAGAGTTATATAACAAATACAACATATTACAATATCTAGATGCACAATTGTGCGGAAAATTCCATTAGTTTCTTAAATTCTAGAAGATTGTTTCCTTTCCTATTTTGAGCTAATTGGACTGTGGATGTAGCCGTAATAGGTATACTATGTTTTACATCGAGACGAGACTAAAAGTAGAAACTACAGATGAAATTAGCTTCTAGTTTGGAACTACAGAAATGTAACTGGAGCTAGTTAATCTGCCAGGAGCAAGGACAGCTGAGCTCGGGTGTATGTACACCCGAAATCCTTGCCATACAACTTCCGAAATTTAGGATCAAGGACAGGTGAGCTCGGGGCTGCCATTATTTAGGATCCACTTGTCATTGCCTCATGGTGCGTAACGTACAATAGTTTCTTGTTTGCAAACACACTCTCCCAAAATTTGGGTACTCAACTTTTGATTGCTTGCTCGTCCACAAGCGGTACCGGAATTTAGGAGGACACATTTGTGGTTATTTAGGACGCGGGTCATGTGAACACATTTTTGGTTTGTGTCCTTGTCTAGTTCAAAAAAATTATAGATGTGTTCTACATACACATGCAAAAAATCGGCGCAAAAATATGTTCATATGTACACTCTGCAAAAACGGCAAAAGAAACAAAGTTAAATTATAAAAGATGTGCACAAACTTTTTATCTTTTTATACTATGCATGTATGATCATTTTCTGCAAGTGCACACATTCTAACATGTTTTATATATATGCATTTTTTTTTGAGCTACACAAGTGCACAAATCAAAATTGGTTCTGATCATAGGAGCAGATCTCCATTTCCCAGGTTATTATTGGTCATTGTTATGATTATTTGCATGGCTACGTCTACGTGCTCTCTAGCCTCTCTCGAACGAAAGCTCCAGAACAATCTGTTGAACACACACAAATCTCGAGGAATAAGAAAAGAACGGCATCAATTTTCACACCTTGTAGGCTGTTCGGTGTTTTACTGTTTTCGGCTCAGCAAGTGACTGAACACTAGCGAGTAAACAACGTGCACATCCGTAAGAAATGCAGCCAAACTGGATTTTTTTTGTTTTGGCCCCTGACGTCATGTGAATTACAAAAATGACCCCTATAGCGTCGTATTTGCAAATATAGCCTCCCGCGAGCACGGAAGCACGGGATGGTGACACGTGCCATATCCTGCGGTCGGGGAGCGCAGCAACTGAGCGGCAACCGCAGGAACGCAGGCTAGTGCGAAAGGTGGTGGGCCCAACCACTTTCCGCGGTGCCGGAGTGCAGGAGGTGGCCGCCACCTTCCTGCGGTCGCGGAGCGCAGGAGGCCGACGAGTTGCAGTGGTTCCTGGGCATAGGAACCAGCCACTCCCCATGCACGGGCGTTAGCCACGCGCTTGCCTGACTGCTCCGGTTAGGGTTTTGTTCGGTCCGATTACGAAATTTTTTCGAGCATTCTGATTATGTTTTCGCTAATTAGGGTTTCAGCGATTAGGGAGAAATATAGGCACTGAGATTTGTAAAAAAAACATTCATTAAGAAATATGGGCAACGAGGTTTGTAAATTAGGGTTTCATTTTGTCCAAAATTAGGGTTTTGTCGCGGTTTCAACGTTTTTTTGTAGTCATTTCAAAATATAGCAAATGAGTTAAGAAAATTACGAAACTTTTTGTGGAGCCTCTTGACATCGTGTTGTTGCTTCTGTAATTTTCCTATTATTTTATTCGTTCAAAAAAATTTTGTATTTTCATATAAGTGTACTATTTGTAGGATTTTTTAAATATTGAAAATGAGCTTGAAAAATTATGAATTTTGTTTTGAAGGCTCCTCACACGCAGTGGACTTGATTGTGTAATGTATGAACAATTTTGACATGTGTTCTATAATTGTCTCGGAGATGAAGGATTTTATCTCTCCAAAATTATGTGGCGCCTAGTCCTTCAACTCTTTGAAGCACCTTGTTTTATTCTTTATTATAAGTAGAATAACTCATCTTTTTGATGAGTTGAAAGTCAATAGTTTAAGCTTTTAGATGAGTTAATTGATGAATCAAACATGGTGTATGAGGACCCAAGAAAAAACAATGAATGTTTTAAGTCTCATCACTAGTCCCTCCAAATATCACAATTAGTGTTTTTCCTCTAAAATGCGGATGTCTGAAGCTCTGGACCTCTGGGCTGCCCACCTTTCCTTAATATATAGCTCAAGCATTTTGATTAGCCAAACTTGTATTGATTTTCTTTTGGTTCACAAGAAATAAATCATTGCATTTTTTCCTCAGTAATCAACCCAAAGGGACATTAACATCAAGGTTCTTGATCACATTACCTTACTATTGTGGAGTTAAAGCAGAGTACCTTATGGAGCTTCTACAGAATGCAATTAAAGGGGTTGAGAACGCTCGTTGTGATTATGAAGATGCCCTAAAACGTTAGCGGAACAAAGGAGGTTATGGGATATTCCAAATGTGCTATACTTTTTTCTACTTCTGGAAAATGATCTTTGGCCGATGAGATGGCCAATAGTGATTTTAATGGTGACGTGTACTGGGTCTCAAGAAATCCGAAGGTCAGTTCACAACTAATCAACTGAAGATAAAGTGCGAGGCACGGAACTAGAACTACATTAGAGTCTGTAGACAAATGCTTGTTACACGTGGTGACATGGCATGATGATTTGGCTAATTGCTTTAGTCGTCGCTACTACTACGGTACACTACGACACAAGCATCCGGACCATGTAAGTATACATGCCTTTAGGGGATAGTAAAAAATATGGCTGGTAGGATAGGGGACTACTATGGAATGGTCCGACCTACTGCGTGGACCGGGGCCATTTGCCCTTCCTTGTGAGCTCGACGTTGTACTTCTAGCCGGCCTCCTTGGCCTTACTTGCCATTTCCCTCTTTTTCTAGCGCTTCCTCTCGTGAGCCTCGCGCTCCCTATGCTTGCACACCCCGAGATGAGCTTTCGTCTCCCAATGGATACGCTTGTTTTGCTCTTCGTTACGGTGCTCCTCCTCCTGGATCTCGCAGGACCTTTTGGCATCCCACTCGTCGTAGTTGATTTGTCACTGATCGTGTGGGTGGATCTCTTGGTCGATCCACTTGCGGTAGCCACATAGCGGATCCAGGGCTACGATAGACGGGAAAGGTTGTTAGTGCATACTTTGAAAGAGAAATGGTAGGGGAACATACTGTAGCTGGTCCTTACCGGTTGTCGATAGCTGGACGTGTCCCAACGGCAATCGAAATAGTTGCAGGAGTAGTTGGCGTAGCCCCAGTAGTGCATGCCCATGCTGAGCCGCTGCTTGGACTTGAAAAACTTGCATGTGTCTCTACACCAATAGTGGGACGACGTCTCCCCCTCAGGCAGGTGTTGGGGTGAATGCCCAATTGGAATGTTCTGGTAGGGGTTGCTGCTATGGGGAGCGGCGCCATTACACAGAGGTGGCCTCCTGGCATGCTCCCTTTGTTCCTCCTGGGCCGCATACTCCCTTTGTAGTTCGCGGATCTCCTCCAAGTGCTTCTCCATCTGAGCGAGATTGTGTTGAAGTCTAAATGTAGGAGAACCGGTGTGGAAGCGGTAGTACTAATATCTCAAGCCGACGCTGCGTACGTGGCTGAATTGTAATTCGGTTGAAGGAAATTTGCGCCTACAAGGCAGCGCAAACCTGCCTCGTTGAGTTACGTCACTTCGTAAAGCTACCTCGCTAGGTCACGTCGCTACGCAAAGCTGCCTCGTCGGGTCACGTCGCTGCACAAAGCTCCCTCGTCGGTGGCAATTGAGGTAGCAATTTTCTGTTATGTAATGCATGCATAGATAATGTTACTGGTTTCTTCTCATTCATAAAGGAGTGCGATGCATAGATAAAGAGTGGACATTACAACCTCATTACAACTGAACTTCTACTTGGCATGAACAACAAATAATAGAAGAAAGACCGTAAAACTAACTATCTTAACTAATTTCTGAAGCATTTTCTCAACTCCTCCCAACTTTTCATCCAGTCTTTTAAGTCTATTCTCTTCATTTTGCATTGGTTGATTAGAGGGTCGAGCCACTGGACGAAATGCAGCAACACCAAGAGAGTCTTCTTACAAGGCAGCAATTTGCATTGCAATATCTCGAACCACTGGGACAGCTTCATCAGCCCACTACCAAAACCAACTTGTCGTGTTCTGCTAAAGAATTGCAGCTTCAAGCGGAAAAAAACAACATGCGTCTCTAGTCTCCAACGGTCCACGAGCGCGGACATCAGTGCCGCGTCAAACTGAAATACATGCTCTAGGTCCAACAGGCGGGCAATGGGCAGAAGCCCAGTGTCCCGTAGTAGTGGGATGTACTGCTGGTCCAAAGGCCAGTGCTCTCTGGGACTCCTGAGGACGAAGCTCGTAGGGCCCACCCTGGATGACCACGCGTGGCATTAGCGTCCCCTGTCCCACCGTGGGTCAAGTAGATCATACGCGGTGTCATCTCGAGGCTGCGCCATCTCCTGAGGTACGTAGAACAACAAGTTAGTGTGCAATTAAAACAGGATTTACAAACAAGCAAAACGAAAGTGAAACATATGACAGGAGTAGCACCATTGGATAAAGAACTCAGAGTTCAAATCCTATGAACCATTGTGTAGTGCATTACAATGCACGTACCATTGTTCGACACATTCCAACATGTACAACATGATAACGCCTAACGGGAGTGCATAAGAACGCATTACAACAAACATATAGCATACATATATGGGCGTTGCAACTTCGTCGCTACGGTGCGTTGCTTAACCCAAGCCTGTTTAGGCAGGTACTGAAGGAGTGGCCAATCGTCTGATAGAGTCTGCATCTCGGGCGCCTAGCCCGTTGCCCACAATGGCTGTCATCCATGTCGTTACGGATGCGGCGGGACTGTTATCTTCCATGGCCAGCCTGCTTGAGTGCATCGTTCGGCAGCCACTTCACGTGCCCTGGCCAGAGGTCCTTGTAATGCATGTCCAGCCCATACTTATTGAACTCGGCACTCCAAGTGCCGTACAGGTGGTGCATGTCGTAGTACTCCGAGACGTATTCCGTTGAGGCCTAGCACCACGCTACGCATGCCACGTACACATGGGAGCATGGCTTGTGAAGAAGCTGCGACTTATTGCAGGTGTAGGACGCTTCGTCATCGATCGAGCAGACTTGTTTGCGATCACCCCTAGCTTGACCCATGACATACTTCTTCCTGATGCCATCCATGGTCCTAGCAGTGTGCGAATGATCCTTTTGGATATTCTTGTCCATGTAGGCCTGCGCCACCTCTGAGAATTGCTTGCCTTCGTCCACATGCTTCTTCGCCATCATGGCTCTATTGACGAAGTACCCCACGGTACGGTTCTAGTTCTCCTTGATGATTGCAGTGATCGGGAGGGATCGGACACCCTTCAGGACACCATAGTACACCTCTGACATGTTGGTCGTCATGATTCCGTACCATGCACCACCGGTGTTATGTAGCAGAGATCATTTCTCCAAGTCGGGTGTGTGCGAGTTTACCCACTGCCTGAACTCCTCAACTCTGGTGG
Source organism: Phyllostachys edulis (assembly GCA_036346405.1). Classification (NCBI taxonomy): domain Eukaryota; kingdom Viridiplantae; phylum Streptophyta; class Magnoliopsida; order Poales; family Poaceae; genus Phyllostachys; species Phyllostachys edulis. The sequence continues at coordinate 14,357,242 of CM070568.1, forward strand.
AGCCTCCTGCCGCTACATCGACCTCTGTGTCCTGGGAATAACTGACATGCTTGCCGGTCTCCTCATCCAGCTGTCTCCACAAGGCGTCAAACTACCGCCTTTGGTTCTGCATGCATGGCTTCTTGAAGGTCTTCATTAGGTCTTTGCTTCAGAACCTTATGTGAAAGTTCGCCGCGAGATGCCTCATGCACCATCGGTTCGTTAGGTCATTCCATTGGAAGGGGGGTTGTATCCCATTTTGTATCATCCCCAACGTGGACAGCACCCCAGCATTGCGGTCCAAGATGACACACACACCAGGGTGGTCTTGAACCACTGCTTGCTTCACGTTTGCAAGGAACCATAGCCAACTATCCGTGTTCTCTCTCTCAATAATCGCGAAGGCCACGAGGAGTAACTGGTCATTCGCGTCAGCTGCAACCGTGGTGAGGATGGTGTCCTTGTACTTCCCAGTGAGGAGGGTGTCATCCATTGACAGCACAGGACGACAGTACTTGAACCCTTTGCTTGTCTGGGGGAAGGCCCAGAATACTCTGTCAAGGACAAAACAATTCGGCCCCTTCGTAAGATGCACCCACTCTAGCTTGTTAATGTATGTCTTGGGATTCGATTCTACAATCTGATGGAGCCACTACTACAGAAATGCTAATACTGGACGCCTGATCACAAACGGTTCATCGAAACCGTCTGTATTAAACATAATCTCAAACGGTTTTCTTTTACCCACCGTCTGTGTTATTCTCCACGCTAAAAACCATCTGTGAAGAGGTCATATCATAGACGGTTCTGACCAAAAACCGTCTGTGATACCCAATATCACAAACGGTTTTTGGTCAGAACCGTCTGTGATACTTCACAGACGGTTCTAAACATGAACCGTCTGTGATATGACCTCTTCACAGACGGTTTTTGTTAAAAACCGTTCGTGATAATTAACTCATCACAAACGGTGCAGTGTACATATATAGCTCCGGCCAATAGAGTCTTCTTGATCTCCATCTCTGGCGCTACGGTAACCACGGGAGATCTCCAAGCTCGGTGAGTCCATCGCCACTCCGTGCCCGGTTTGAGTATCGCCTCACCTCACTGAGCCGGCCCGCTCGTGTGGTCCATTTCAGCTATTGTCGTCGAGGAGCTTGTCGCCGTCGCCTCTGTTCACCGATTGACGACCTGCCGCCTTGGACCTTCGCCGACTTCATTGACACCTTCCTCGTGATCGAGGTGAGCTACTGGAGCATAAGCATCCTTTAATTTGAGTAGTTTCAAGCGTTTACGCCGAAATCGCTAGTTTCAGGCGCCGCCACGGGACATCACCGTCGGTTCGCCTCAGGCGACCTTAGGGTCCCGAGCCATGACTATTAGCAATGCGATGTCACTCTAAGCCCAATTTGAGCTTCAAATCCTACTGTTTTTAATCATTTAGTTAATAAACTAACGAGTCTATGACATGTGGGACCGCCATAGATTTTATAAATAAAATCATGAAATAAAAAATGAGTCACTGACAAGTAGGGTCCACATGTAAGTTAATAAAATCCGAAAAAATGTAAAAATGGAAAAAGCGTAATTAAGCCTTAGAAAATACGCTTTCGAAGTCACCCTTTTATTTATTTTCAGGGTTTTCAATACGAACCGTGTGATGGACTGAAGCTAGATGTACGCTGAGAACCGTGTGAGTGAAGAGTACATTAATGGCGTGTCTGCTTTTACAAGAACTGCCGAAGAGGATATGTTGAATAAGGGGGCGGAATATATGTACTGTCCATGCATTGACTGCGAGAATCTGAAGATGTTTAACAACCGAGCACAGATCGAAGCACACTTGATTCGAAGGGGTTTCAAAAAGGGTTATACATGTTGGACCAATCACTGTGAAGAGCATATTATACAGAAGTCAACGATATGCATATTATACGTGAAGTCAACGATATGCGGATGATGTCGATTGTGGTTCCGATTCGGATAGGCCGCACGATGACAATCTAGATCGGATGCTTCGTGATGCGTAAGGAAGCGTGATGAGAGGAGTATGTTCAATTTCGGGGCTTGATGGAGGACTCGGAGAAACCTTTGTTCCTGGGCTGCAAGCCGGAATACACAAGGTTGTCATCCGTGCTTGAATTGCTGAAATTGAAGGCAAGCAACGGTTGGTCCGACAAGAGTTTCATGGAGCTATTAGGTCTCTTAGTGGACATGCTTCTGGAGGGAAACGAGTTGCCCAAAACCACCTACAAAGCCAAGAAGGTTCTTTGTCCATTGGGAATGGAAGTAGAAAGAATACATGCATGTCCGAACGACTGTATCCTCTATCGTAACGAGTATACAAATATGCATGTATGTCCGGTGTGCAACGCATCCCGATACAAGCGTAAGAATCAATCAGATGATGACGAGGGAATCGATGTGAAGAAAGGACCTCCTGCTAAGGTGGCGTGGTATCTTCATGTAATTCCCCGTTTGAAGCGGTTTTTTGCGAACCCAAAGAATACAGAACTGTTGTATTGGCACTTAGAGGAGCGTAAGAATGACGGAAAGTTAAGACACCCTGCTGATTCCGCCCAGTGGAGAAACATCGATTGGAGGTTTGCAGACTTTGGTGCAGAACCGAGGAATATAAGGTTTGGATTGAGTACAGATGGAATGAATCCTTTCGGTAACATGAGTAGCCAACATAGCACTTGGCTCATGACGCTCTGTATCTACAACCTTCCTCCTTGGTTGTGTATGAAGCGGAAGTATATTTTGTTGTCGATACTTATCCAAGGGCCGAAGCAACCTGGGAATGATATTGATGTGTACCTAGCACCATTGATGGAAGATCTAAAAATACTGTGGATTGAAGGGGTACAGGTATGGGATGCGTACAAACGAGAGAACTTCACTTTATGTTCCTTGTTGTTCTACACCATAAATGATTATCCTGCCCTTGCTAATCTGTCGGGCCAGAGTACAAAAGGGGCCAAAGCCTGTACTCATTGCTTAGATGATACCGAGAGTGTGTGGCTGAATCACTCACACAAAACCGTGTACATGCGTCATCGTAGGTTCCTTCGGAGGGCTCACCCATACCGCAGGATGAAGAAACAATTCAACGGAGAAAAGGAGGATAGTTCAGCTCCAAGGCATTTAAGCGGAAAAGAGGTCTATGATATGGTTAAGGATTTAGATGTTGTGCTTGGAAAGGGATGTAAATCGAGGACCCGTAAGAAGAACATGTGGAAGAAGAGATCAATATTTTGGGACTTACCTTATTGGGAGCACCTAGAAGTTCGCCACTGCATCGACGTCATGCACATAGAGAAGAATGTATGTGATAGCTTGATTGGTCTCTTACTGAACATTCGTGACAAAACAAAGGATGGTGTCAACGCACGGCTTGACTTGGTTGATATGGACATCAGACCTGAGTTAGCACCAACAAAGACCGATAAAGGACGAACGTACCTTCCCCCTGCTTGTTACACTCTGTCCAAGGCAGAGAGAACCGAACTGTGCTAGTGCTTGCATGGTGTGAAAGTTCCGTCCGGTTACTCCGCCAACATGAAGAAACTTGTTTCGATGGAAGATTTGAAGTTAATTGGTATGAAGTCTCATGATTGTCATGTGTTGATGACAGAAATGCTCCCTGTTGCAATTGGAAGTATTTTGCCGATCAAGGTCCGAGAGACAATCATGAGGCTGTGTTATTTCTTTAACACAATTGCTCAGAAGGTCATCGATCCCAAAAGACTAGATGCTCTGTAGGACGAGGTGGTGACAACTCTATGTCATCTTGAGATGTATTTCCCTCCATCGTTTTTCGATATCATGGTCCATCTCATTGTTCATATTGTGAGGGAGATAAAGATGTGCGGGCCCGTGTTCCTACGTAGCATGTACCCGTTCGAGAGGTTCATGGGAATTTTCAAGTCATATGTACGGAATCGATCTCGGCCAGAGGGCAGCATCGTCGAAGGTTATGCAACCGAAGAGGTCATTGAGTTCTGCGTCGATTACATGGCTCAGGTCGAACCGATAGGTGTGACTCGATCTCGCCATGAGGGGACGCTCGAGAGTATCGGGACCATCGGAAGGAAAGCAATCACTCCAGATATGGATGCGTATGCTCAAGCCCATTTCACGGTCTTGCAACACATGACTAAAGTGTCCCCGTATATCGACCAACACAAGGACATGCTTCGGCAACAGAATTTGGTGCGGCCGGATGTTTGGGTCACGAGACAACACAACAGACGGTTCAACCAATGGTTGAAGGAGCGATTCGCTAGGAGCTCGTCAAGTGATATGCTGACATTGTTGGCAAAAGGGCCAACATTTACAGTTGTAACATGGCGAGGATCTGACATAAATGGGTACACATTCTATACTGCAGCTCGGGATATAAAAAGCACTAACTGAGCGATGGTGTTCGCATAGATGCATTCAGTACCGATGGGCTGAGGAGCTCCTACTATGGGCAAATAGAGGAGATATGGGAGCTCGACTATGTGCTTTTCAAGATCCCCCTATTTCGGTGCCATTGGGTCCATCTCCCATAGGTGAAGGTCGACAAGTACGGCGTCACTACCGTGGACCTCGAACGTTTCGGATACAAAGACGAACCATTCGTACTGGCTAACCAAGTTGTTCAAGTCTTCTATGTTACCAACCCGGCAAATAAGAAGCGCCACGTAGTTCTTCATGGAAAAAGGAGGATTGTCGGAGTTGAGAATGTAGTAGACGAGGAAGAATACAATCAATTTGACGAGTTGCCTCCTTTCGGAAACAGCATAAGGGTCGAGGAAGAAGAACGTGACGAAACTAGCTACATACGCGTCGATCATCATGAAGGGCTAATTTTTAAAGATTAATTGAACATTGTGTGTATATATATGTACGTTCTGATGAATGGTTAATTTTAGTTCATTTGAGTTGATTAATTGATTTGTACTGTGAAATGGATGTGATTGTTTCTCAAATAATGAATGTGAATTGGATGTATATACATGTACTTGTTGTCTTTTCTGCTTGTTTCAGAGGGCATGGCTAGCATTTCTTGAGGCTAGCCAATAAACAGAACTAGATATTAACCAATACAAAATAATATCACAGACGGTTGTTTATTAAAAACCGTCTGTGATACATCACATATCAGAGACGGTTCTAAGTTAGAACCGCTCAGGATGATATCACATATCACTGAGCGGTTCTACGCATACAAGCATGCGTGATAGTATGTATCCTGAGCGGTTCTAATTTAGAATGGTCTGTGATGTCCATCCCTATTTATATTCGGACTCCAACTAGGGTTTGCCGCGCCCGCCACTCTCAAACGATTAAGTTTCTCAACTCCTTGCTCCCTCCTCCCCCGAGCCCGTCGTCGCCGTCCTCGACGCCGCCTCCTCAAGCCCGGCGCGACTCCTCCCCCAATCCCGTCGACGCCACCTCCTCCTCCAGCTCGGCGCGCCTCCCCCTGAGCCTGCCGAGCCTCCTCCTCTGACTCGGCGCCTCCCCGAGCCCCCCCGCGCCTCCTACCCCGAGCCCGCCGCCTCCTCCCGTCCGAGCCAGGCGTGCCACCCCTTCGACGCCGCCCTCTTTGCTCGTCTTGCTCCTGCTCGTCCTTCTCCTCGACGCCCAAAGGTAACCAATGCCGAGTTGAATTTCGACGCCCTTTCCTAACTATTTCTATCAATAATCTGTCATGGTCCCTCATGATAATTGTACTTGTTTTAGGAATTTGTATTTGTTCTAGTCAGTTATTCATATGGTATTTGTTTTGATACTACTACTGAAATATATTGCAATGTGGTGTGGTGGGCTTGAGATGAATGCTCTGTGATGATAATAGTCTTATATTGAAATTGTTTTGATAATCGAGTTTGTACTTGAGCTCTAATTGGAATGCTTACTCTACATCTGATAGCAATATCAAAATGTTAAATCTTAGCTTTACGCTGATTTCATTTGTTCACATGATGTTCTTTTTCTTGTGAAGATGTCTTCCGCTCATTCTTCATCATCGCCGTCTCATGTGTCTGATGATGCACCATCCTCTGGAACAATATCCAACTGCGGTAAAAGAAGAGGAATATCGAAAAGGCCCGGGGCCGATTTACCATCACGGAAGTCGATCAGTCTAGGACCCCTATCATCCTCACCGAGAAGCGTCTGCATTCCGGAGAACGGTCGGAATAGTTGTACGGGAACAGGTCAGCGTCACCTACGATTCATGGAAGGTGGTGCCCGGACCACTGAAAACTGCTGTGCTGACGGATATTCTCGCATCGTTCGAGATCCCGGTAGAACACCTGGACTCCGTGTGACGACATGCGTTGCTACAGGCGTGCAAAGCGTGGAAGAACTTCAAGAGCACGCTTGTCAAGAACTACGTGGAGAAGGATCTGAGGGCGCCCTTCCACAAGTATCCATTCTTGGAAGAGTCCTGGGCCGAGTTTGTAGCGAAGAAGACGACACATGAATTTAGGAGTGAAAGTGCGGCGCACACGGCCCTCCAGGCAAAAAACAAGCACCCCCACAGACTCGGCACTGCTGGGTATGCAGGTAAAGCCCCGATATGGAGGGATCAAGAACAACAGGCAAGCTGTTTGAATGTCTCCCCACTATTTCCCGAGATCACTGATGTGCGCTCCCAACAGTGGTTATTTGCGAGGTTACGTATTGGGCCTACGGGGGAAGCGTACTTTCCAAACCCCATAGACTAGGAAGTATCCCAGCGCCTGGTAATATATCGAACTACCTAGTTTGTAATTACTCCATAATTTCATAGGAAGTGAAATGACATGTCAGGCTATTGCAGGTAACGCTGAGTGCACAATCTTCCCAAGGCTCATTCCAGGCACACAGGGAGAAAGATATACTCTCTGCGGCCCTAGGAAACAGTGAGCATCCAGGTCGCACGAGAGGCGCTGGTGTTTATGTTACATAGGAAAAATGGTTCCAAGCGGACTCCGGATCATACCGGAGTAGGAAGAGAGCCAAAGCCGAGTGCGATGCAAAGTTACGAGAGGAGATTCGTGCATCCCTCAGAGATGTGCTCACTGAAAAAATCAGAGATGAGGTCACTCAATCCATCAGAGAGGAGATTCGTGCATCCCAGCAAAAGCAGATGGAGACCTTTGAGGAAAGGATTAGGGGATTGCAACTCCCAAATCGGCTTGCAAGCCCCGCCTCTCTTGTGCTAGCCAGCCCCCCAAACTTCCGAGTAGTCTGGCGTCCAACCCTAACCCTAGCCCAATAAGTGACAACAGATTTCCGTCGATGACATCTAGGTAATAATTATTATCTCCGAATGCTTGATCCATTGATAGGCTGTTGGAGTAGCTAATTTTGTATCGTTATGTACGAGGTGGCTATGAAGTGCAAGCTCCAAGTGAGATATGTCTCTGTTGCCCTAGATGCTGCTTGGGGCCAGGTGTATCCATCCGGTGTCGAGGCTTTGGTGCACGGTGCAAATCTAGCGCCAGGTTTCGCAAAAGTGAATGTGGACGGTGTTTGTGCCAATTTCGAGGCCGCCCCTGAAAATTCCCCAAACGACGAGGTCATGACTCTAGGGCAAGCCGTTGGAACATTCATCCAAATGGCCCAAGGAGGACATCCGCTCGAGCTACTCGCCGGTGTTAACTTCACAAGAATGTCTCCGCAGCGGTATCAAGTCCACGGACTCGATCGCACCGGCTATCTCAGACCGACACGGCAAGGGCCCGCTGCATCACATGCACTTACACCTCGTGCTCAGTCGACTCTTGTGAAGTTGACCTATACAAAGCGAGGCAAAGAAGGGCAAATCAAGACGATCGACTCTGCCCTAATATCCCCTTCTTGCCGCTATTCGAAATTGTGCTAAGCGAGCCGTTGCTCGAGAGGTTAGATGACCCTACCCTCGGACCGGATTGCACAAAGATTGCATACATGGTACATGGAACAGTCCAACAAGCCGGTTGATCAACGACGCTCGGGTTTCACCGTCAAGTTTAAGGAGGATCATTTTAACCACGTGTATCAAGACACTGTCTTCACGGTGACCTTCGACAACTTGTTCTGTCTCTTCAACCTCGACGAGCTCGACGTATCACTCATACGATGCTGGACACTTTAAGTGTGTACAATCACGGTCAATGTTCGTGTAATACCGATAAATGTTATATATAACTCCTTGCTTTTGTATATAGATACATGATCTCGGGAAGCGAAAGAAGGAAATCACCGTAGGTTTCTCGACCCACACATTGTCTCCGAAAGAAGCATCACGATTTAATGCAACATTCGCCTAGAATTACGTTATAGATTTTTTCATGGCTCGCTGCAACAAGGAATTCATACTTTTGCCCTACAACCAGAAGTAAGTGTTGCACTACTGGCTATACTTGTTGATTTGTACTTTATAAGCAACACGAACTTAGGTTTAATGACCATGCTGACATACCTGTGTAGCTTCCACTGGATTCTAATTGTAATTATACCAAAATGGAAATAGGTAATATACCTAGATTTCCTACAGAGGCACACTCACAACTTCACAATTATCTGGAATTTAATCATCAGGTAAACACATTTCCTCCATAAAAACTCTATTGTAATCTTTCCTTCCTTTGCAATGGCTAAGGCTAACTTCTTGGAGTCACGTAGGGTGTTCGACGTGTTACATGCTAGAGGATGGAATAACAGGGGAAAGACGCTGTCACATGATCAAAAATTCCCAGTACTCGCTAGCTAGTACACATTAATCCTATATAACACTTCGTATTAATGCCTCTCGAACTAAGCAATTCTATTTTTGTAGTGCCACCAGCAGCCGCCGGGCCGCAACATCTGTGGATACTATATTTGCCACAACATGCAACTACTCATCGGTTCCGCGATCACCAATGATCCTCAGGTTTGTCAATCTTGCAACAATTATTTCATATATACTTACCAATTTATATAAGCACTAATTTAATCTTCCTATCGACAAAGTTGCGACCATCGCATTTAAATCATATGGAACAGAGCGAGCTCATAAAAGTTCGATCATACCTTGCGTCATTCCTGAACAGTCAGGTCATAAATCCAGTGTCGAGACCCAAAATATGCAATTCTGGACCCTCTATGTATAATGCACTAGTCCAGGATCACGCTAGTGCACATAGTGTCAACACAGGTGAATATCGATCCACACAAGCGATTAATAACATAAACGAGTAATTTGATAACAAATAGTTGTTTTGACCTTATGGTCGAGTTTACAAGTATTAAGCCACGCAGGCTAGCAAAGAAATAAAATAGCAATGAACGAAGAAACTTCAGCGGAATCCCATCAATTCACCACAGTAACCGATCGATCAAGACCCTACGATCAAGCACCATCGATGAACTCCTCCTAAAGCAAAGCGAAGACTCCTCCTCTTCATTGCATGTTTTACAACAAGCATGAGTACACACTGTACTGCAAGTCATACCACGTAAATGCAATTATAGATGCAGCTTATTCCAAAGGAATGGCTTCTGTGGTTCTTTTGCGAAAATGCAGCATTTGCAATTTAAATACAAGTAATAGATTGAAAGCATAATTCAAAACAAATGGACAATAATAATTGAACAATTTTATTTCACAAAGACACATAGCCTAAACAAGTTATTCACATAGCCATATGACTTAGGTCACACAGCTCCCTTCCCAAGGTTTTATGAAAATCTACCCCTCGTGTGAAATCGCCGAGCATGTCCATGATCACGGATGCGGCTATTCGAATAGATTGTTTAACACTCTGCAGAGTTTGTACACTTTACCCACACGATACAACTAGTGTAGCTAGCACTAGCCATAACAAAACGTTTCAGAAACTTCATCTTAACATTGACACTCCCAATGTGCTTACAAACCGTCAGACAACCCCACATAGGAAGTCAGTCCGACACACACCGTTGGACAGGGACACGGTGAACCGCCCCGTGATGTGACTATCTGGTAGTACACCTCCACCCATGCACACAGCCTAACCTACTACCTGACTAATCAATGCCAAGACTCCATAACTTACTAAGTTAGGCCCGTCCCATACCAAGCATGTGGTTGTACGAATGGCTCAGTTCAATGGCACACAAAGTTAAGTCCTTAATTGACCAAGGCAAGACTTCCAAATAAACTACAAATCCCTATGCACACAGGTTATTAAGCCCGCGCACATAGCTCCACCAAAATATCACACAGTCCACTTGCTTCCGTCTAAATCCTTTCCCACCCTGTTGGTTAAGTGCAACATATGCCATCAACGAGTAATAGTACATAGCGCACACAGTTTCTATCACATAGTTCCACAGTCACTTAGTCGAGTTCATATTTGCAACTACATGAGATGATGACTCGTTGCATGGCTAAGCAAACTAATCGCATCTAACCAACCCATGTTGGTAATACACTAGCACCAACTAAATAAACCAAACTAGGGTGACAAAACATTATGGCATACAAATAGACAAGGAGGTCATAACAAATTGGATATTAACTAATCCCAAAAGCATTAAAATAAATAATTAAAGTAAATGCAATACTTTGAATCAAAGTAATTTTAGAAAACTGGGATTCAACATGATCAAAGGTATAACTTGCCTTGGAAAAGGTCTTGGTATTGATCTTGGTCTTGAGATGCTCCTTGCTCTTCAAAACCTCCTGAGATATCAACGTCTACTCGCAAACGAAACAAACAAACAAAACAAAATAAATAAAAATAGAGGCAAAACAAACTCCAAAAATTAAATAAAAATCTCAGATAGGTAGATCTTGAATTTAGATGAATTTAGAAATTTCAATGGGCTCAATCGGAGTTCGGATGCAAAAGATATGGGCTTGGGAAGTTGGAAATCTAAAGAAAACCCTAAAAACTGATTATTCCAAATTTCTGAATTATTTCTTAGAAGAAAAATCTGATTATTGCGCAACGATGATGTCAACGCTCAGAATTAAAGAATTAAAAAGAATATCTAACATGTGGGGCCCACATGTTAGTGACTTGGCTCACGGTAGACCAACTCCATCGAGCAGATTGGATCTGGAATCGGGTGAGGTGGCACGTGGGTGCTGACTGGACTCCACGCGGCTGCCACGCAAGCACCGAGGATGAGGTGGCGCTGACGTGGCACTAACGTGGACAGCAGTGACGACGGCGGTGCACGGGAACCAAGGTCCCGGCGAACAGCGGCGACTCACTGGCGGCGGATGGTACCAAGAGGTAGCTGGGATTATTGCGATCCCGATGGGCCAACCCTGGGTGGTCGGGGACGACTGAGGCGGCCGGCGGCGAGCTCAAGGCGGCGGAGAGGCTACAGTCTTTGTCGGACGAGCTCCCCGGCGAGGCCTCGGCGAAGTGGGTGGTCCCTGGAGGTAGCCCACGCGATGCTGAACACGGCGGTGTGCTCGAGGACGACGCGGCAGCGAAGACGGCGGCACAATTCAAGTTTTCACCAGCGGCGGCAAAAACCCTAAACCTCGAATTCCGGCGGCGCTAGGGCGATTGGGGCTCAAAGGGTGGCGGCTTTGGGTTGAGGACACGATCGCGAACCCAGGGGTCCTATTTATAGGGTCCGGGCGACATGAGATAGGGAATCTCCAAATCGTGTCCGAGATGAACACGAAGAACAAATCCGGGATTCTAGGAGATAGAGGCCGGTACGGGATCTGATTTTACCAAATTCGGGCGCGGGAGAGATAAGGGATCAGATTCGGCATGTTTTCTAGAAGGGAACAGCTGGGAATCTCCGTTGTCGTATCGAGCTCGGAGACTTAACAATGGCGAATGGCGCGAGGTTCACGCAGAGACGAAGGCAAGTCAGAGACGACAACCTCGGCGGGCCCACCTGTCGCCGCAAGACGGGCGAGGACAGGCATGGGCGATCATGTAGCGCTACGATCCAACCATCATGACGATCCAACGGTGGGGAAAGAATGGGCCACACAGTGACTGGGCCGAAACAGGAAAGGAATTGGGTTTCGGCCCAAGGATTTATCTGAGATTTTAAATACCTTTTCCTTTTTAGAAATTACCAGAAATTCAAATAAGCAATAGAAAATAGCAAATGAACTTGGAAAAATTCCAGAAAAATCTAGAAAATATATCCAAGCCCAAAGAACCCAAATAAAATAGTTTTGACCATTGTTGATGTTGACTTTAATCATATTAAATTGTTTTGATGTACAAAGTCCATATTAAGTTTTCGATTTAAAATCAAATAAAACCCAAATGGTGAATTTTATCCTACTAACTATTCAAAGGATTTTTAAAGCTCAGAAAATTGGGATGTTACAAACCTCCCCCCTTAAAGGAATCTCGTCCCTGAGATTCAGACTAGCTAGAGAAAAGGCTAGGGAACTCGGCCCTCAGCTCGTCTTCACGTTCCCAGGTTGCTTTTCCTTCGGAGTGGTTGCTCCACTGAACCTTGCAAAAACGAACGGTCTTGCTTCTGGTATGGCGCTCTGCGACGTCCAAAATCTTGATTTGCTGCTCTTTGTAGGTGAGGTCTTCTTTCAATTCGATTGACTCCAACGGGGCCTGTTCTTCTGGCACACGAAGATATTTCTTCAACTGGGAGACATGAAAGACATCATGCACTCCTGCCAATGACTGTGGCAGATCCAATTGATAGGCTACTTCCCCACGACAAGCCAATATCTTGAACGGACCAACATATCTAGGGGCAAGCTTTCCTTTGGTGTGAAATCTTTTCACTCCTCTGAGGAGAGTAACTCGAAGATAAACAAAGTCCTCTGGCTCGAAGCTGAGATCACGACAACGATTATCAGCATAGCTCTTTTGTCTTGATTGGGCTATCTTTAACCTTTCTCGGATCATAGCCACTTGTTATTCGCTTCTTGAATAATGTCTGGCCCAAAAACTAAACGTTCAGCTGTTTCTGACCAATTCAAAGGGGTTCTGCAGGCACGACCATACAAAGCTTCAAACGGTGACATTTACAGACTGGCCTGATAACTGTTGTCGTACAAAAATTCTGCATACAGCAAAATCTTATCCCAACGGGTAGCATTGGCTAGAGCACAAGCTCTCAACATATCCTCCAATATTTGATTAACTCTTTCAGTCTGTCCATCTGTCTGGGGATGGTATGCAGTACTGAAATTCACATGAGTCCTTAAGGCTTCATGCAGACTTTGCCAGAAACGAGAGGTAAACTGAGATCCTCGATCTGACACTATCTTCTTAGGCACACCATGCAAACTAACAATCCTTGACATATATAATTCTATAAGGCGGTCTCCTGAGTAAGTGGTTTTGACTGACAAGAAATGGACAACCTTAGTCAAGCAATCCACTATTACCCAAATTGAATCGTAGCCCGATTGAGTCTTGGGTAAACCGGTAATGAAATCCATTCCGATCTCTTCCCACTTCCACACTGGAATCTTCAAAGGTTGCAACAGACCTGCTGGTCTCTGGTGCTCTGCTTTTACCTTCTGACATACGTCGCACAAGGCAACGAACTCTGCCACTTCTCGCTTCATATTTGGCCACCAAAATTTATTCTTAACATCCTGGTACATCTTAGTACTACCAGGGTGAATTGAATACTTTGAATCATGAGCTTCTTTCAAAATCAGCTGCCTCAAACCATCAACATCTAGTACGCAGATACGTCCATTGATCCACAGTATTCCTTGATCATCTAAGGTGAAGTCTTTGAACTTTCCTTCTGCCATCTTCTTCTTGATATCAGAAAACTCCGAATCCTTCGGTTGAGCTTCACGAATTTGCTTCTCAAAGGTAGACTGCACTTCTAGACTGGCTATAAATCCTTCAGCTACAACTTCTAGCTTCAGCTTCTTAAATTCCTCTTGAAGTTCTGAACAAACCTCTTTTACTTCCACAGCATTGCAATAGCTCTTATGGCTTAAAGCGTCTACAACTACATTAGCTTTACCAGGGTGGTAATGGATTCCAAGGTTATAATCCTTTATCAACTCTAACCATCTTCTCTGTCTCATGTTCAAGTCAGACTGAGTGAAAATATACTTCAAACTCTTATGATCTGTATATACTTCACAGCGGTTACCGATAAGGTAATGACGCCAAATCTTTAAAGCGTGCACTACGGTAGCTAATTCCAGATCATGGGTAGGGTAATTCTCCTCATGAGGCCTTAATTGTCTTGACGCATAAGCGACAGCTCTTCCTTCTTGCATCAGGACACATCCTAATCCTTGACGCGAAGCATCACAATAGATATCAAAATCTTTGCGGATTTGGCAAAATCAACTTCGGGCTGAAGTTAAATGCTTCTTCAACTCCTGAAAACTTTCTTCACAAGTGGGGTCCAAGTGAACTTTTTTCCTTTTTCAACAACTGCGTAAGAGGCCTAGCAATTGTTGAGAATCCTTCAATGAAACGGCGATAATATCCTGCTATTCCCAAGAAACTACGAATCTGAGTGACAGTCTTGGGCTGTTCCCAATGTAGTACTGCCTTGACTTTATTGGGGTCAACGACTACTCCCTCGGCTGTCATCACATGACCAAGGAAATCAACTTTCTTTTTCCAGAACTCACACTTACTAAACTTTGCATACAACTGATGCTCCCTGAGTTTCTCTAGGATTAACCTTAAGTGCTCAGCATGTTCCTCTTCAGACTTGGAGTAGACCAAAATATCATCGATAAACACCACTACGAACTTATCCAAATATTCCATGAACACTTTATTCATCATATTCATGAAATAGGCAGGGGCATTAGTCAAACCAAAGGACATGACTAAGAACTCATAATGTCCGTACCGCGTTGAGAAAGCAGTCTTAGGTATATCCTTAGGACAAATCTTCAATTGATGATAACCCGATTGCAGATCGATCTTTGAGAACACTCCAGCTCCCTTCATCTGATCAAACAAATCATCAATCCGAGGTAATGGGTACTTGTTCTTGATGGTGACTTCATTGAGAGATCGATAATCAATGCACATCCTCATGCTTCCATCTTTCTTCCTGACGAACAAAACTGGTGCTCCCCACGGCGACGAACTAGATCTTATAAAACCTTTCTCCTGAAGTTCTTCTATTTGCTTCTTCATCTCCACCAACTCGTCGGCTGGCATCCGATAGGGTCTCTTAGAAATAGGTGCTGTTCCAGCCACTAGATCGATGAAAAACTCGATGTCACGGTCTGGTGGCATTCCGGGTAATTCTTCTGGGAACACATCTGGATACTCCCTGACAATAGGCACATCTTCCAAAGCAACTGCCTTCAAACTATTGACTATCAGGTGTCTATCACGCACGGAGGTAGCTTGAAATTCTACCTTGTTTCCTTTAGTATCTTTGATTGTAACGGCTCTTTGGCCACAATCTAACACGGCTTTATGCTTGGTTAACCAATCCATGCCAAGAATGACATCTAAGGTCTGGGTGTCTAGAACAATTAGGTTGGCTAGAAACTCAACTCCAGCTATGAGTAACTTAGCTCCTAAACATCCCACTTTAGAGCTTAGCTCTGCTCCAGGCGACTGGACTAACAGAGTATGCTTAAGGCGCATAACTTCCAAGTTATTCTTAGTGACTAAAACTCCGGAAGCAAAGGAATGCGAAGCTCCAGAATCAAACAGAACTGATGCAGGTACTGAGTTTACTAGAAACTTACCCAGTACGACGTCCGGTGCTTTTTGCGCTCCTTCCAGAGTGACGTGGTTGACACGACCTCTGACCACAGACTGAGGCGCTCCTCCTGGTTGACTGGTACGTTGAGAAACTCCTTGGTTGTTCGGTGCTAGGGTCTTGGTGGGTGTAGCTCCAAGGTTAAAATGGACTAGGGTGATTGTCCCCTTCTACGGACATTGATTGGCGAAGTGACCTGGTTGGCGACAAGAATAACAAACTCTCTGAGAATTCTGTTGATTGCTCCCTGGATTGGGGTTGGTTGGCGCGGGGTTGCGAGAGTTCTAAGCAACTGGACGAGGTGCTGATGTTGGTGCCGGCGTCTTGAAAGAACTCTGCAGCGGAAACTAACTACTCTGTTGCAGTACCAATCTTGCTCTTTGTTGGGATTGGTGACTTCCTTGCTGGGCCATCCTGCGTTTGCGATTGTCCTCCAGTTCCTTGCGTTTGTCTTCCATAACCAATGCCTTGTTAACCAGTTCTTGAAAGTCTGGGAAAGTGTGGGCAAGTAGATTGACCTGCAGTCCTGAGTTCAAACCCTTCAAGAAGCGACTCTGGTGAGACTTGTCAGTAGCGACGTCCTCTGGAGCATAGCGAGCTAGCTGAGAAAACTTATTCAGATAGTCAGTCACTGACATAGCTCCTTGCTTCAGGGCACGGAATTCATCCTTCTTCAGATCCATAATACCTTCAGGTACATGATACTGACGGAATGCTGCGGCGAATTCTTCCCAAGTGATATTTTGTGGCGCCTCATGTGCTGCGCTGAAATTCTCCCACCATTCGACAGCTATGCCTTCCATCTGATGAGTAGCATACAGGACCTTCTCATGGTCGCTGCATTGAGTGATCAGTAGCTTCCTCTCAATAACCCGAAGCCAATCATCAGCTTCAATTGGTGTAACATTACCAGAAAAGGTTGGAGGGCGTGTCCTCATGAATTCAGCAAGCTTGGATGGTCCTTGGTGTCCATGAGCGACTGGGGCTCCAGGATGATGGTTGTTGTTGTTGTTCTAATTACTCATAGCCTGCATCTGGTTCATCATGGCATACATCATCTGTGTCTGTGTTGCCATGAAGGCTCCAAAGTTCTGCAAGTAAAGAGGGGGTGCTTGTGGTGGTACTGCTCCCGTAGGGTTCTGCTCGTTGCCTTCCGATCCTTGGGTTCCAGATCCACTTACGGCGGCATGGCGAGTCTGAACCATCTAGTGAAGCTTCATGGGTTAGATAAGGTGGAAAGCATGAGATAAGTTAAGAACTAATCTAGGGGGTAGGTTAAACCCAACAAACACAGTTCAAGAAAACCAAATGAACACCTTTATTTATTAAGGGTTTTAGTATGGCTTGCAACAATGCCTAAGGGCTTTTGCAGCTCACACTTGCACACAAGAAAATAAGATGACCCTAAGCACACAATCTACCACCTAAAGGGCGACTCTGCGAAAAGAAACTGGCTAAGCCTGACAAACTAAGACTCTAGCGATCTTAGTCGCTAAGGTAGCCTCCACAACCACGACGATGCTCCCGCCTGCTGTAGACTTGGAAGTGAGCTGGCATCTTCGCGAATTGGTCTTGATGTCCTAGAACTAACACAGCAGGAGCAGGTAACTCCGGTGCAGGTGCAGCTGGCTCTTCTGGCTCTGCAGCTTTTGTTGGCTCCTCTTGGAACCTCCTTAGGGTCTTCTTCAGGGTCCTCTTCTGGTTCTTCTGGCTCTTTCGGATCTTCTTCTTCTTTTTCCTCCTCATGGTCATGCTGACCATAGAGGGCTTCTTCCAGCATGGCGATCCTTTCTTCAGCTCTTTGTAGAGTCTCATAGGCGCACTCCAGCTCGATGGCGGCTGCTTCCAGCGACTTCTCTTGAGCGGCTATGAACTGGGAGAGGTGCACCACTGTGGCATCGTCTTCTCCATCCATAGACGGGTAGCATGCTGGTCGATCCACGGCGGCAGCTCGGGGATGGTAACGGAAGACAGTATTTCGCAGCTCTCGCATGTAGATGTGGCAAATTCTGAGGATGGCCAGGCGTGACGACTCTTGAATTCCTTGCGCGAAGGTGATCCTTCTGACGGAGATGTTCAACGGCTGGCTGGCTTTAGTGCTCTTCCTGGCGTAGACTGTCAGAAAGCATATTACTCCACGATCTCGGCCGTTTACCACCCATTGGTTGCCACGATACATGGGACGATCAAAGCCTCCAAGTACTTGCAACAGCTTCCACAGCTCTGCAGCAAGTCCGCCTTTGCGCTCACCGTAGGTATGAAGCATTTGTAAAGACAGACAAGAGGGTGGGAACCAAGTTAAAACAGCGGGAAGAGAAAAAATTTATAGCAATAGTTGAGTCGAGAGAGACATGAGGGGAGTTAAGCAGTTCATTTAATCTTGCAAGTTAATTTTTTTCTTTAGAAAATAATTTGGACTCTCTAAGATGGCCGATCTAAGGGTAAGACCTACAGTTAGTATGGCTCTGATACCACCTCTGTTGGAACCCAAAATATGCAATTCTGGACCCTCTGTGTATAATGCACTAGTCCAGGATCACGCTAGTGCACACAGTGTCAACACAGGTGAATATCGATCCACACAAGCGATTAATAACATAAACGAGTAATTTGATAACAAATAGTTATTTTGACCTTATGGTCGAGTTTACAAGTATTAAGCCACATAGGCTAGCAAAGAAATAAAATAGTAGCGGAACGAAGAAACTTTAGCGGAATCCCATCAATTCACCACAGGCAACTGACTGGGATCAAGACCCTACGATCAAGCACCTTCGATGAACTCCTCCTAAAGCAAAGCGAAGACTCCTCCTCTTCATTGCATGTTTTACAACAAGCATGAGTACACACCGTACTCGCAAGTCATACCATAGAAATGCAATTATAGATGCAGGCTTATTCCAAAGGAATGGCTTCTGTGGTTCTTTTGCAGAAATGCAGCATTTGCAATTTAAATACAAGTAATAGATTGAAAGCATAATTCAAAACAAATAGACAATAATAATTGAACATTTTTATTTCACAAAGACACATAGCCCAAACAAGTTATTCACATAGTCATATGACTTAGGTCACACAGCTCCCTTCCCAAGGTTTTATGAAAATCTACCTCTCGTGTGAAATCCCCCGAGCATGTCCATGACCGCGGACGCGGCTATTCGAATAGATTGTTTAACACTCTGCAGAGTTTGTACACTTTACCCACACAATACAACTAGTGTAGCTAGCACTAGCCGTAACAAAATGTTTCAGAAACTTTATCTTAACATTGACACTCCCAATGTGCTTACAAACCGTCAGACAACCCCACATAGGAGGTCAGTCCGACACACACCGTTGGACAGGGACACGGTGAATCGCCCCGTGATGTGACTACCTGGTAGCACACCTCCACCCATGCACACAGCCTAACCTACTACCCGAGTAATCAATGCCAAGACTCCATAACTTACTAAGTTAGGCCCGTCCCGTACCAGGCATGTGGTTGTACGAATGGCTCAGTTCAATGGCGCACAATGTTAAGTACTTAATTGACCAAGACAAGACTTCCAAATAAACTACAAATCCCTATGCACACAGGTTATTAAGCCCACGCACATAGCTCCACCAAAATATCACACAGTCCACTTGCCTCCGTCTAAATCCTTTCCCACCCTGTTGGTTAAGTGCAACATATGCCATCAACGAGTAATAGCACATAGCGCACACAGTTTCTATCACATAGTTCCATAGTCACTTAGTCGAGTTTATATTTGCAACTACATGAGATGATGACTCGTGGCGTGGCTAAGCAAACTAATTGCATCTAACCAACCCATGTTGGTAATACACTAGCACCAACTAAATAAACCAAACTAGAGTGACAAAAGATTATGGCATACAAATAGACAAGGAGGTCATAACAAATTAGATATTAACTAATCCCAAAAGCATTGAAATAAATAATTAAAGTAAATGCAATACTTTGAATCAAAGTAATTTTAGAAAACTGGGATTCAACATGATCAAAGGTATAACATGCCTTGGAAAAGGTCTTGGTATTGATCTTGGTCTTGAGATGCTCCTTGCTCTTCAAAACCTCCGGAGGTATCAATGTCTACTCGCAAACGAAACAAACAAACAAAACAAAATAAATAAAAACAGAGGTAAAACGAACTCCAAAAATTAAATAAAAATCTCAGATAGGTAGATCTTGAATTTAGATGAATTTAGAAATTTGAATGGGCTCAATCGGAGTTTGGATGCAAAAGATATGGGCTTGGGAAGTTGGAAATCTAAAGAAAACCCTAAAAACTGATTATTCCGAATTTCCGAATTATTTCTTAGAAGAAAAATAAGATTATTGCGCAACGATGACATCAGCGCTCAGAATTAAAGAATTAAAAAGAATTACTGACACGTGGGGCCCACACGTCAGTGACTTGGCTCACGGTGGACCGAGTCCACCGAGCCGATTGGATCTGGAATCGGGTGAGGTGGCACGCGGGTGCTGACTGGACTCCACGTGACTGCCACGCAAGCACCGAGGACGAGGTGGCGCTGACGCGGCGCTGACGTGGACAGCAGCGATAGCGGCGGCGCACGAGAACCAAGGTCCCAGCGAACGGCGGTGACTCACCGGCGGCGGATGGTACCAAAAGGTAGCTAGGATTATTGCAATCCCAATGGGTCAACTCCGGGTGGTCGGGGATGACTGAGGCGGCCGGCGGAGAGGCTACGGTCTTTGTCGGATGAGCTCCCCATCGAGGCTCCAGTGAAGTGGGTGGTCCCTAGAGGTAGCCCACGCGATGCTGAACACAGCGGTGTGCTCGAGGATGACGCAGTGGCGAAGATGGCGTCACAATTCGAGTTTTCACCAGCGGCGGCAAAAACCCTAAACCTCGAATTGCGACGGCGCTAGGGCGATTGGGGCTCAAAGGGTGGCGGCTTTGGGTTGAGGACACGATCGCGAACCCAGGGGTCCTATTTATAGGGTCCGGGCGACACGGGATAGGGAATCCCCAAATCATGTCCGAGATGAACACGAAGAACAAATCCGGGATTCTAGGAGATAGAGGCCGGTACGGGATCTGATTTTACCAAATTCGAGCGCGGGAGAGATAAGGGATCAAATTCGGCGCGTTTTCTAGAAGGGAACAGCTGGGAATCTCCGTTGTCGTATTGAGCTCAAAGACTTAACAATGGCGGACGACACGGGGTTCACGTGGAGACGAAGGCGAGTCGGAAACGACGACTTCGGCGGGCCCACCCGTCAGCGGCACGGGGAGAGGACGCTTGGCGATCAGGGGTATGGCGGCCGATCCAACCGTCTCATGACGATCCAACAAAGGGGGAAAGAATGGGCGATAAATGATCGGGTCGAAACAGAAAGGAATTGGGTTTCGGCCCAAGGATTTATCTGAGATTTTAAATACCTTTTCCTTTTTAGAAATTACCAGAAATTCAATAAGCAATAGAAAATAGCAAATAAACTTGGAAAAATTCTAGAAAAATCCAGAAAATATATCCAAGCCCAAAGAACCCAAATAAAATAGTTTTGACCATTGTTGATGTTGACTTTAATCATATTAAATTGTTTTGATGTACAAAGTCCATATTAAGTTTTTGATTTAAAATCAAATAAAACCCAAATGGTGAATTTTATCCTACTAACTATTCAAAGGATTTTTAAAGCTCAGAAAATTGGGATGTTACAAACCTCCCCCCTTAAAGGAATCTCGTCCCTGAGATTCAGACTAGCTAGAGAAAAGGCTAGGGAACTTGGCCCTCAGCTCGTCTTCACGTTCCCACGTTGCTTTTCCTTCGGAGTGGTTGCTCCACTGAACCTTGCAAAAACCGTCTGTGATAACCTCATGCATTACTGACCCATAAACTCAGACGGCTCACGAAACCGTCTGTGATGGTGTTTTTGAACCGTCTGTGAAGGCCTTTTCTGTAGTAGTGAGCATTCTTGGGACAAAGTCATAGGCCTCTCCGTATGTGTCGAACATACGCTCTAGGACCTTCTGTTTTGCCCACCACACCTTGCTGTAGCCAATCGGGAAGCCCACAATATTGACAACATCTGTCAAAAGAAGCTTCGGCGAGACAGATACATCACCTACGACGAGGTGGCTTATCAGCTCCGCAATATATGATGAGGTCAGGTTGTGGTGCCTATGAAGTGGCTCTGCAAGCTCATATGTGTGATCCTTGAGCACCGTTATGCGAAAGTCCATGGTGGCACCACTGAATCGTTGCGCACGAACCTTGCCAGGGCAAGATCTATCCACACACTCCACAATGTAGGTGTCAGGGTTGGACCTGTGGACCCGATATGCCCGGCTAATGTTGACGGCGTATCTGGCAATGACCTGCCAGGCAGCACTCTTGTTAGGGAAGTGCTGCCCTAAGAACAGAGTGTCTTCATTGAACCCCTACTCCGCCTTTTCTGTCTGTGGCAGAACCAGGGATGTCGCTGCGATGTTGTCCAATCTAGATGATACATACGCAACATCGGTGGTAACAACACCACCTAATACACCTCCCGTACCAGCTTCTCCATCAGGCTCCTCTCTAGAACCAGTTGTATCCACAGCCTCCTCCTCGCTTTCCACTACATCCACCTGATCGGCAAGGTACTCGTGGCAGTCAATACGGGCTGCCCACCACCTCTCCACGCCTTCGTTTGGCTCGAAAGCCTCCGCACACCTCCTCAAGTCTTCGTCACCCACTTCCTCGCCCATCTCTTCGCTGACACTAGCGTCTGCATCAGCGCTGAAGACCAACCCAGGCACTTCATCTCTAGTAGCTCCACCAGAACCACCCATGGCGAATGATTCCGTCCTCTCCACAAATTGGACATACACCATTGGCCTAGCATATATCATAGTGGTAGAGTTGCCCACAACCTCCATGTAGTTGGCCCATGAAGCGTCACTACTCACCTTCATAAGTTGTCAAAAGGTCCCCCATGCACCACCTACCGCCGAGGCATATAATGCCTCGATGCGTAGCTTCTTCCTTCCTATGTCCCTATTGAACGTAGAGCGTATACACCTCCTTAGCTCGCACAGGCTAATGTCCTTCAAGCCCGGTGCTCGGATCTGAGTTCGGTCACAATTTGACAGGTTTGTCCCGTACGGCCCGTTGCGTACGAGACCATCACCATAGAACACGAACAAGTCTTCAATCGACATGTTCATGGAAGACTTGCCTTCTATGGCTAGGTCTCTTCTTGTTGGTCAAGAAGATTTCCGACGGCGTTCGGTTCTATGCACAAAACAAGAAAAACAAATAAATACATAAATACAAATAAAATCACAAAAGTATAAAATAAATACTGGAAGGAAGATTAGGATTTTAGACGAATTTAGAAACTTGAATCACTATATTCGGTGTTCGGATGATAGAGAACAACCGATCGGTAGATCGATTGCAAATAAAATGTGGGAAATTGCAAAACATCGGAATATTCTAGGGAATGTTCTTTTCGGGCTGGTTTTGCATTTCTTAATGTACAAGCTGAATAGTCTGTGTACTTTTAGCTAATAATGTTTCGGATTCCTGAAATTTCTGACTAATGGGGACATGTAAAAAATTAACACCTTACACATTGCGTAGTATTTTTTTCCTAATGCACTAAGTATTTTAATTTCGTAATGTATACGATGAATAGTCTACGTACGAGCAAAATAATATTTTGGATTCCTGAAATTTCTGACTAATAGGAGCATGTAAAAATTAACACCCTATACATTGCGTAGTATTTTTTCTAACGGACTAACTATTTCAATTTAGTAATGTATATGCCGAATAGTTTGTGAACGAGCAAAATAATATTTTGGATTCCTAAAATTTTTTACTAATGGGGACATATATAAATTAACAGCTTACACATTGCGTAGTATTCTTTTCCTGAACGGACTAAGTATTTTGATTTCGTAATGTACATGACGAATAGTCTGCGTACGAGATTTACATAGTTTCAAAATAAATATTTCTATTGCATGAAGGATTACTATATTAATCCCTACATGCTAATTAACTAACAATGTCGTCCACATGAACTAACATTTATGTCAACTAACCATTGTCACCTAACACATTCTACACAATCAACACATCATTATAGTAATAGCAAATTAACTACACTACTTGCATGTATACTTACGTAATAATTATAGGACCACTAAGCTAATTACATGCTAATCAACTAGCTAAAAATATAGTCGCATGTGGATGAAAATTACATTTTCTTGACGTTTGCAAGCCGACCTACAATTTATGCAATTGTGCAACCTCCAAACTCGGATTGAAAACCACCAAAAATCCAACTGAAAATCACCTTCTCTTCCTCCCTCTCAGTCTCTCGTTGGCTCAGAAGAAATGCAAATGGCTTCGTGCGGCCGGGCGAGCGATGGGCGTTGCATTTGTATGCAACTAGGGTGTTGCGAGAGGTCGAGCGAGCGCCACGCGCCAATGTAGTGGAGGCTGGGCGTGCTGCGCGGGAGGGGTGGCCGACGCATGGGTGGGCGCGTTAGGTCGGCAGCGCGCCAGGCCAGCACGAAAGCGGAGCGGCAGCGAAGTGCGTGGCGCCCGTGCAGGCCGCAGACGGTGTCCCAGCGGCCGCATGGCGGCTCGGCCGGTTCCTTACGCTGCCACCGCGGGATGAGGCCGGCCTCCTCCGCTCGGGCACCGCGGGAAGGTGGTGGCCACCTCCTGTGCCCCAGCATCGTGAAAAGTGGTCGGGCCTGCCACCTTCCACGCTGGTCGCCTTGCTCCCGCGCTTGCTTGCTACGCTCCCGATCGCAGGATGCGGCACGTGTCACCATCCTGTGCTCCCGCGCTCGGGAGGGGGCTACATTTGCAAATACAATGGCACGGAGGCCATTTTTGCATTTCACGTGGCGTTAGGGGGGCAAAATAAAAAAAATCAGCAAGCTGACGGTCACGATATGGGGAGTAGCTACGCCCGGGCGTAGCAAAGCCGCACTCATGTTTGTAATATAGGTTAAAAAAAATTCAGGTAGCGGAGTCCTATTAAGCTCTATAGACAACTATTGTCTATAGTACTCCTCCATATCATCTATAGACAGCTCTTACAATGGGTTTTCTGTTTACATATGTCTATAGACAACTTCTCCATATATAATGTGTCTTGTTTCTCGTGTTATAATCGACTACTGCATGAAAGACGGCCTAATTCTCTATGCTCCCTCTCATCCATGTCATCTAATGTCCTACGTGACAAGTCTTACAAACAGCTGACGTCACACTATTGTACAGTCTTATATGGCAAAAAAAATTCACAGCATCAATTTATTGGCAAACAACTAATAATTATAGCAAAAGAATCCCTTCTTTCAGAAATATACTACGTTTTAAAAAACGCGTGCAATAAACTTCTTTTATTTTGACCACTAATATATAAAAATTATTAGTATTGGTCACATGAAAATGATATCATTAGATTAGTTATCAAAATATTTTCATAATATAATAACTTTATATTATGTTGTGAACATATTCACATAAAAAGTAATGATCAAAGTTACATGTTGAAGACCGTGTCGATATCCAAAACGTTATATATTTTTTTTAACAGAGGGATTATACATTATGGCATTGCTGCTTGGAATTGATTACTACTTAATAGATTATACTGTTGCCAATTTTTTCTAACCACATACGCTGTAAATTAACCTTCATTCAGGCATGGCTGGCCTTACTGCATACGCTGGATTATTCGATGTGTCGAAGCCTAAGAAAGGCGAGTATTTTTTTCGTCTCGGCGGCATCCGGTGCCGTTGGTCAGCTTGCTAAGATCACAGGCTGCCATGTGGTTGCCAGCGCCGGTTCTGACGAGAAGGTTTGTGTAAAGCCTAAACCCATTGTTCTTCCGCCTTCTGTTCCTTCTGCTTTGTGTCACACTGCAGATCAGCATTTGTAATTTTACCTAGATTATGGTAAATCAATCAGTCTGAGGAGCCTACTAACCTACTCTTTCATTATGGAACGAAAATGGGGCTATTTTCATCGGTGTCTATGGTTTCATATATAGGGAAAAAGTAGTACTCATGCATTCATAGGGAGGTATATGTATGAATGATAACTCAACATCTGCATTCAGAATTCCATTGATGTAAAAGTACTTTCTTGGATAACAAAAAAAAAAAATCTGCCTCTTCATGTCAATCTCCTCAAAAGAAAGTTTGGCTTCGACGACACCTTAAACTACAAGTTTAAGAAGGACCTCAACGCGGCCTTGAAGAGGTTTGTGAACATTCGGGTCAATTAATTATTCCCTTTCAATATGAAATTCCGGTGAAATTTCATGCACTCGGAGCAGCTAGCGTGGGCAAGCAAGATAAAATAATCTCTCACACATTCCAGACTAACCTGCAGGTGCTTCCCTGAGGGCATCGACATCTACTTCGAGAACGTCGGCGGCGCGACGCTCAACATGCGGGCGCACGACCGGATCACCGTGTGCGGGATGACCTCGCAGTACAACCTCCTCTGCAGCGTCGGCAAGCGCGTCCGCATGCAGGGGTTATGTAATATCCCGTTCAATTAAAAAGGAATAGAAAGGTATTAGGGAGGTAATGGAAGAGAAGAGTGAGAAAGTGTTATTTGTGGGCTGGCAGCCCAAGCCCAAACTGAGTCCATCTTGGACTCGGCAAGAGGAGGATCAGGCCACCCAATAAAAAGGAGAGGAGGGGAGGTTGAACCCAAAACCTAGCCGCACCACCCAGGCCCCCTACCTTTGCCCTGCCGCACCTCCCTGTTGCCCTAGCTGTGCACCTCTTGCTTCCGAATGATTTCACATAATTTGTAAAGAAAGGAAAGCAAAAGAGATAAGGAGATTGTGTGATTCCATATTTGCCTCGCCAAGAAACGGGAGAATCTATCTATCATCTTGCAACATGATTTTTACAACTAAAACGGCTTCAAATGGATAAACCCAAAACTACAAATTTATAGATCTCTTCGCATAGTCCAATTTAGAATCCTCATTTACCTAATTTGGAGTTCTGGCATGTGAGATATGGAACCCGCAAGATAGGCTACACAAGAATCAGAGTCCGCAACACAATCAACTTCCAAGGTAAATTTGGAAATGAAGACAACATTTTCAGAAAATCTCCACAAATAGAAAGTTGAAGCCCTCGGCATTAGTGTAACATCCCAAAGTTCTGTTACTATTTCAAAATAAATAAAATTATTATTTTATTGATTTCTCTGAGTTGTAAAAGAGATTCCTTGATTTTTCAAAAATTTAAAAGGAGACTTATTGATTTTATTGAATTTCCTAAGTTTTAAAATTCAAAATCCATTGAGTTTATCGATTTTATTGATTTAAAGTTTAAAATAAAATTTTAATTAATTTATTGAATTTTCTGGATTTTGAAAAGGCTTTTCCTATTTTCTAGAAATTAAAACTAAATTATTTACAAAATTAAAAGCCAAATTTAAATTATAAATAAATTTATTAAGTTCAAAATAATTCAAGGAATTTCTGTGTATTTTTCAAGAATTTTTTTAACTCTATTTGCTATTTTCTAAAAACCTATTTCATTTAACTCAATTTCTGTAATTCGAAAACTAATTAAAATCCGTTTTTATGCGTTTAATAAAAACCTTCTTCCCGACTCCATTCCTTCCTTTCACCATTCGGCCCACAGATCCCAAATTTGCTCCACCTCTTGGCCCAGCTCTACTCGCGCCCCCTTTCTCTCTCTGTCTTGTTGCCAAGGTGGGCCCACCCGCTAGCCTCTCGCCCACCCAGCCGAGCCACTCCCTCTCTCTTTGTCGTGTGGCCCCCACCTATCGGTGCCTCTCCCATGTGCTTCTTCCCCACCCCTTTCTTCTTGTTGCCTTCCCGCATCTGCAGCGCCACAACAAGACTCTTCCGTCGCGTCGCCTCGCCACTCGTCAAGCGCCCTCGTCAACGCGCATTCAATGCCGCTATTCCCACCTCCCCTTTTCCCTTTGCTTTTCTTCTCCCCCACCTGCCCCCGTCTTGTGGCATGCCCTGCTCCCAATGCTCGCCCATGCCACTCGGAGCAGCCCGTTGCCAGCGCCCATGCTGATCTTCTTCCCCGCCCCTCCTCGTCCACTATAAAGGGATGCCCCGTGCGCCCCTTCTTCACCTCTTTCCTTTCCCCCAAACCACCCCTCCTCTCCCGCCTCTGTTCGTTGGATTTTTGAGCTTTAAACTCGTCGGCCGAGCTCCTCCCCACCGCCATTTGCGCCGCCTCTGGTGGAGCTCCTCCACCTTGGTCTGCACCGTCGGCATCGCATGACTGCGGGCTACCTTGTGCACATGCTAACTCCACCGGGCCATCACGGAACCGCCGTTGCCACCTTTGGCCGCATATCACCGTCGCCGCCGTTGCTCTTTCCCCTCGCTGTCGGTGATTGCGCCAGTGCCAAGGCTCTTCCACCGCCTTCGTCTCCACCTAAGGCATCACAAGTCCTCGGCCTTCCCCGTGTGCACCTCCTCTTTGTTGGAGCCCCACCGAGCGCCATCGCCGCTTTCAACCGCCATCGCCGCTCGTCCTCATCACGGCCACCACCTTGTGTGTGTCACCAAGGTCACAGCACCAAAATTGTCGAAGCCCTCTCCCCCCGATGCCCTCGCACCACGGAGCCCGCCCTTCGCGGCAAGCTATTGGGCCCGAGCGCCGCGGCCGGGTGCCGACGTGGTCGCCACCTTGTTGCCACCTCCTCGCTATCTCGGCACCACCTCACCGCCTCGCTATGCGTGGCTTGCGCTGTCACGCCTGTGGCACGGCCTCTGGCCGTGAGTCGGCCCACGGTGGACCTCATGCCATGGTGGACTCGATCCATGGCCAGTGGGGCTGATGTCACCAAGACAAGCATTTTCTTTAGGAAAATAATTCTGGCCAAAATTCATAAATCCTCATCGACGTCACCGACGCAATAAATTGATTTTTCTTTACAAAATTAATTTCATAAATTCCGAAAATCCCCTTTTTCATCATTTCATGCATTCTCAATCTTCTGAGAGCCCGTTCTCCTTCATTCGAGCTCCGATTCCAGTTATTCAAATTTCTAACTTCATCTAAATTCAATATCTATCTCTCAGAACCAAAAATACTTATTTTGGAGTTCATTCAAATTTTATTTGGATTTTATTTGAATTTGGCTTATTTTTCGCATGTGGATTCAGACGACTTTAGAGAACTAGATTTTGACACTTCTTCGCATTTTGACGCTCGCTTAAGAACAACAACTAAATAAGTAAGGAAAGTTACATCTTTGATCATATTTGAATCCAAAGATTTTAACTTATTTAAATTCTGTTTTAAATTATTATTGCATGTGTATTTATATTCAAGTAATTTAAATTCATGTCTTAAGCTTTATAGTTATTCCCAATTCTAATGTATAGCCATTTATTATCAATATAGACAAGATGGAGAATCTTTTCAATGTGATGTATTTAGAAATTGAAAGGATTGGATTATAAGAATATATTTTTGTTGGATGTTTGATTATAAGAAATACCTTATTGTTGGATTGTAGCATCATACGATGGATGGAAGTTTGATTGTAGGAATACATGATTCTTGGATATTGATTATAGAATCATACAATTGTTGATTGCCGATTATAGGATTGAATAATTGTTGGAGATTGAATCAAAGAAATGCGATATTGACGGATGTCGATTATAAGAATAAATGATTGATGGATGTTGACTATAGAAATATATCTTGAATGGATTATAAAAATATATCTTGGTTGGATTATATAGGTATATTTTGCTAGATTATTAGAATATATCATTGTTGATATCGGATTGTGGAAATGGATTATGGTTGGATATTGGATTAGACAAATACAAAGATCGCTGGACATTGGATCATTAGAAATACATGAGTATTGGATATCGGATTCTAGGTGTAGCTTATTGTTGATATCGGATTCTAGAAGTAGATAATTATTGATATTGGATTATCGAAGATTGGATTATAGAAATAGATCATTATTGGATATCGGATTATCGTAAAGTGGATTATAGGATTACATAATCATTGGATTGATGGATGTTGAATTATTAGAAATAATGGATTGATGGATATCGGATTATAGAATTAGAGTATTGTTGAATGTTAGATCGATGGAAGTTGGATCATAGAAATAGACCGATATTGTGGATATTGGACTAATTGATATTGGAGTATAGGATTATATAACTATCGGAGATTGGATTATGATTACAATACTGATGGTTTACTTACTGGTATTGGAATTGACAATTCTTAGACATTAACCCCTCACACCTTGTCGCCCTAGATAAAACTCTGGTTAAAGAAGCTCGTGAGAGGATAGAGATAAAGGGTTAAAAAAAAAGAGAGAAAAGGAGAAAAAAAAAAGAAGGGTTTTGTTATAACAAGACTCAAGTTATCAGAGCAACCGAGAAAAAAGAAGAAGCCTGCTTGCAGTCGTCTGAAGTTTTACCAAAAAAAAAAGAAGAAAAAAAAAAGCCGGAAAAAAAAAAGAAGATCTCGTTGGCGTTTTTTTTGTTCGTTTGGTCATTCGTTATTTACTAGTCGTCAGACGAGTTGCTCTAGCTAGGCTTGGTTTAGACTAGGACCAGCACTTGTGACTAGTACTTTGAACTGCTATTCAACTTTGCATACTGATTTGAACAATTGCTATTCCTTTGCTACCATACTTGAGCCCTCCTAGCTACACCTCTTCTACACCATATAGGCTGAACTTCACCTGGCAATCGTTCCATCCAATCTTCGGAGATACATTGACACCGCTGGTGGCCGATCACCCCTGTTGCTTGGTAAGAATTGGTAAGAATTCGATAAAAGGCTCGAGTGTGAGCGACTTTTGAACCACCACATCCTAGTAGCTGTAGGGACATATTCTTGTGATTTGCTAACAATGGCAGGTTCTGCAGAGCTGGATGAGGACACATCTCATAGTCCTCGTACGAGGGGAATCGTACAACATTTTCGGCGCATCATGAACCTCCGTGCGGAGGGTCTTGAGGAAGATGTCAGGATCACTAATGAGCGACTTGCTCAACTTGAGGGCGCCCAGATTGAAACAAATGCTACGCTCGCCGCGATGGAGAGAGCGCAAGGCGTCACTAACACTTCTTTGGCAGGTATTATGGCACGCCTTGACCAGATTGCCCAGGCTTCCAATGCTGTTCCCCCTGCTGCCCTGGTGGTAGAGGGACAAGATGAATTCGACTATATGACTGATACCGAGGCCAATGACATGGGTAACCACAACAACGATCGAGCTCATCGACAGTTGCGTTTAAATCGACAAGGTATGCGACGAGATCCCCCACGACGTGAGGTACGTGACCACGATGATTCTTTTGCTAAGGTTAAATTCACTATGCCCTCTTTAATGGTAATTATGATCCCGATGGTTATCTTGATTGGGAACTATCTGCTGATCAAAAATTTGCTTGCCATGAATTTTCGATATTAGACGAGTTAGGGCTGCTACTAGTGAATTTACCGATTTTGCTTCTATTTGGTGGAAAGAACATTGCCGCCAACATCCCAATAACATACCTAACACTTGGGAGGCTTTAAAATTGCTTATGCGGCATCGATTTGTTCCTCATATTATGCTCGTGATTTGTTAAATAAATTACAACGCTTACGACAAGGTACAAAGTCTGTGGAAGACTACTATCAACAATTACAAATTGGTATGTTATGCTGTGGTTTAAATGAGAATGAGGAGGGTCAATGGCTAGGTTTTTGGGAGGGTTGAATCGAGAAATTCAAGACATCCTAGATTATAACTCCATTACTAGATTATTTCATCTTGCTTGCAAAGCTGAACAAGGCGTGTGGACGCCAGACAAAGACCCGATCTAACTATTCTCGCAGTCGCACAAACTCATGGACGCCACGAACCCCCATCGCCTGGCCCACTAGTACACCACCACCGCTATCATCCAACATCAAGCAAAGACCCCACTACCTCCAGCCAAAGACCACGAAGTTTCAAGCAAACCAAATCAGCACCACAAGCTTCGCAAAAGCTCTTCTTCGGTTGTTTCGACAGATTTAACTAAGGACATTCAATGTCATCGTTGTAAAGGCTATGGACACATGATGCGAGATCTGTCCAAACAAGCTGCATCGATTATACGCGAAGATGGTGGGTATTCCTCTCGCTAGTGATTTTGATGATGAAACATATGCTATGCTTGCAATCGACCTCGCAGGACATGATGATGAATCGATCACGAGGAGGAACATGTTGGCGCCAAGATGCCGATAAGTATTTGAGCCTTATTGTGCAACGCGCACTAAGTGCTCAAGTTTTCGTGGCCGAGCAAAATCAGCGCCATAATTTGTTCCAAATCAAGGGCGTTGTCCAGAACGCCAATTCGCATAATCATTGATGGTGGAGTTGCAACAATTTGGCGAGTATGGATATGGTGGAGAAGCTTGCTTTGTCGACCAACCCTCATCCCCACCCATACCATATTCAATGGTTCAACAACAGTGGTAAGTTGAAGGTAACACGAATGGTCAGAGTAAACCTTTCTATGGGAACATACCATGATTATATTGATTGCGACGTTGTTCCTATGCAAGCTTGTTCATTGTTATTAGGAAGACCTTGGCAATACGACATCGATTGTGTGCATCATGGTAGGAATAATCAATACTCTCTCAAGTTCAAAGGAAAGAAAATTATATCAAGATCCTATGACTCTTAACAAATTGTTAAGGATGAACTTGCTAGAGCTAGTAGAGAGAAGAATCAGAGATCGCTAAGAGCTTAAAATCAGATTGTAGCAAAAGAGCTTGAACAACATAAGAAGAAAGCATATAAAACTACTCATGGAAAGGATAAAGGAATTAAATCGAAAGGTGCTAGTTTTCTTGCTACTAAATCTGATATGACTGAATTGGGTGCTAGTAATTCTATTTGCTATGCATTAGTTTGCAAAGAAGCTTTATTTTCATTTGAGGATACACCTTCTTCTTTGCCTCCTGCTGTCACTAACATCTTGCAGGAGTACAAGGATGTCTTTCCGAAGGACATACCGCCGGGGTTGCCACCGCTTCGAGGCATTGAGCATCAAATTGATTTAATTCCTTATGCATCATTGCCCAACTGCGCACCATACAGGACCAACCCAGAAGAAACCAAAGAAATTCAGCGCCAAGTTCAAGAATTGCTTGATAAAGGGTATGTGCGCGAATCTCTTAGTCCTTGTGCTGTTCCGGTCATTTTAGTGCCTAAGAAAGATGGATCATGGCGCATGTGTGTAGATTGTAGAGCAATCAATAACATCACCATTAGGTATCGTCATCCTATTCCTAGGTTAGATGATATGCTTGATGAGTTGAGTGGCTCTGTTGTTTTCTCGAAGGTTGATTTATGAGTGGATATCATCAAATTCGCATGAAATTAGGCGATGAATGGAAAACAGCTTTTAAAACTAAGTTCGGGTTATATGAGTGGTTAGTAATGCCTTTGGGTTAACTAATGCACCTAGCACCTTCATGAGACTAATGAACTAAGTTTTGCGTGCTTTCATTGGTAGATTTGTGGTGGTTTATTTTGATGATATATTGATATATAGCAAATCATTAGAGGAACATCTTGACCATTTACGTGTTGTTTTTAATGCTCTACGTGATGCACGCTTATTTGGTAACCTTGAGAAGTGCACCTTTTGCACCGATCGAGTCGCGCTTTCTTGGCTATGTTGTTACTCCACGTGGAATTGAAGTTGATCAAGCCAAGGTTGAAGCAATACAGAGTTGGCCGACTCTAACACGGCCACACAAAGCGAAGTTTTTAGGACTTGCAGGATTCTACCGCCGCCGTGAAGGATTTCAGCACCATCGCCGCACCATTGAATGAGCTCACCAAGAAGGGCGTGCCATTTGTTTGGAGCGCCGACAGAGAACGCCTTCACTACGATGAAAGATAAGTTAACACATGCACCACTACTCCAACTCCCCGATTTTAATAAGACTTTTGAACTAGAATGTGATGCCGTGGAATTGGTTTAGGTGGCGTGTTGTTACAAGATGGGAAACCTATAGCATATTTCAAAGGAGAAATTGAGTGGGCCTAGTTTGAACTATTCTACTTATGACAAGGAGTTATATGCACTTTTTGAACTTTAGAAACTTGGCAACATTATTTATGGCCCAAAGAATTTGTTATACATTACGATCATGAATCTTTAAAGCATATTCAAGTCGTGCAAATCTAAACCGTAGACATGCAAGGTGGGTGGAATTTATTGAGTCTTTTCCTTATGTCATAAAACACAAGAAAGGAAAGGAGAATGTTATTGCCGATGCTTTGTCTAGGAGATATACCATGCTTTCACAAACTTGACTTCAAAATTTTGGATTAGAGACTATTAAAGAGCAATATGTGCATGATGCGGATTTTACGGATATATTGTTGAATTGTAAAGAAGGGAAAATGTGGAACAAATTCGTCATTAATGATGGGTTTGTGTTTAGAGCTAACAAGCTATGCATTCGGCTAGCTCCGCTCGCTTGTTGTTGTTTGAGAAGCGCATGGAGGTGGGCTGATGGGACACTTTGGGGTGAAGAAAACGGAGGATATACTTGCTGATCATTTCTTTTGGCCAAAGATGAGACAAGACGTCGAGCGCTTCGTTGCTCGCTGCACTACATGTCAAAAAGCTAAGTCACGACTTAATCCTCATGGTTTATACATGCCTCTACCTGTTCCTAGTGTTCCGTGGGAAGATATTTCGATGGACTTTGTTTTAGGATTGCCTAGAACAAAGAATGGGAGGGATAGTATATTCGTGGTTGTTGATAGATTTTCTAAGATGGCCCATTTCATACCATGTCATAAGAGCAATGATGCTACCAATATTGCTGATTTATTTTTTCGTGAAGTTGTTCGCTTGCATGGTGTGCCTAATACTATAGTTTCAGATCGTGATGCTAAATTTCTTAGCCATTTTTGGAGAACCTTATGGGCTAAATTGGGGACTAAGCTGTTATTTTCTACTACTTGTCATCCCCAAACTGATGGACAAACTGAAGTTGTGAATAGAACTTTATCTACAATGCTTAGGGCTGTGTTGAAAAGAATTTAAAATGTGGGAAGAATGCTTGCCTCATATTGAGTTTGCTTATAATCGTTCATTGCATTCTACTACAAAGATGTGCCCTTTTGAGGTTGTTTATGGTTTTGTGCCTCGTGCTCCTATTGATTTAATGCCTATTCCATTTTCGGAGAAATTGAACTTTGATGCTAAACAACGTGCTGACTTGATTTTAAAAATGCATGAGACAACTAAGGAGAATATAGAGCGCATGAATGCTAAATATAAAATTGCTGGTAGTCAGGGGAGAACACATTTAACTTTTGAACCTGGAGATCTTGTTTGGTTGCACTTGAGAAAAGATAGGTTCCCTGAATTGCGAAAGTCAAAATTAATGCCTAGAGCTGATGGTCCTTTCAAAGTGTTAGAAAAGATTAATGATAACGCATACAAGCTTGAACTGCCTGCAGATTTTGGGGTTAGTCCCACATTTAACATTGCAGATTTAAAGCCATACTTGGGTGGAGAGGATGAGCTTGAGTCGAGGACGACTCAAATGCAAGAAGGGGAGGATGATGAGGACATCCCTCCCATGGATACAACCGCGACTACACACAACACTCATCCACAGCAAGTGTTACAAGGACCACTTACTCGAGCTCGTACTCGCCAACTTAATTACCAGGTGAATTCATTCCTATGTTTATATATTACTGAAAATAGACCGCTACCTAAAGCAAGTGATTTAATTGTGCTTAGGAACATGGGAAAGGACGAAGGCGAGGCATGTGGAGTCATGGACATGCATGGAAGACTTAATGGCGGTCACCACGTCACTTTTGGTCCAAGACAAGCAAGAGTTCGAGCGGGACCCGTTTTGGAATCCAGTTTCGTCCTCCAGAATCAGCATGACAGCACTGACTTCAAATGCCCATAACTTTCACATACGGTGTCCGTTGGAGGTCCACGAGTACTCGATGGAAAGATGTTTTCGTCCTCTTTCCAACGGATCTAGCCTCACCTCCAAACTCCTTCTGAGCTGATCGCAATCATCCAAAGAAGGCGTCATATCACTCGTTTGGGCCAAACTGGGCTTTGTAATCATACTGAACTTGGCCCATCTGCCGGCGGCCCACCCGGGGCGCGGTTACTGTTCACGTGAACAGTAACCACGGCCGTTAGTACCACCCCGCTAGTCCTTTAGTTTTTGTGGCTCCTCGTTCCCTATTTAAGGAGACCGCACCCCTTTAGTTTTGGGGGGATTTTGTTGAGTTAAGTTTTAGCCATTGTGCAAACTTCTGTTCTTCAGTTGTGTCAGACGACCACCTGTCAAGACAGATTTTCGGAATCCCAACCTTTCAATACTTCATAAATATTTGCAATACATCAAATTGCATTTTATCTTATTCTTGCGTGTTCTTCGATTGCATGCAGGAATAGACCTTCGTGGTCAGGTTGATCGTGCTTCCAGCAAGGTCAATAACGTCTCGGAGTTGGTTCAACGATTGCTAAGGCGCAAGCGTCGTCGTACGGTTGTAGTCGAATCGCGAGAGTCACCTCCACCGAAATCGATAGTTATCGTTCTCATCGAAAGATCGGGACAACAAATAGAACCTTAGGGTTCATCAACCTTGGTCTGCACCGTCGGCATCGCATGACTGCGGGCTACCTTGTGCACGCGCTAACTCCACCGGGCCATCACGGAACCGCCGTTGCCACCTTTGGTCGCATATCACCGTCGCCGCCGTTGCTCTTTCCCCTCGCTGTCGGTGATTGCGCCAGTGCCAAGGCTCTTCCACCGCCTTCGTCTCCACCTAAGGCATCACAAGTCCTCGGCCTTCCCCGTGTGCACCTCCTCTTTGTCGGAGCCCCACTGGAGCGTCACTGCCGCCTTCAACCGCCACTGCCGCTGCTTTTCGTCCTCACTGCCGGCCACCACCTTGTGTGCTGTCACCAAGGCCGCGCGCACCAAAATTGTCGTAAGCCCCTCTCCCCCTGGATGCCCTCGTTGGCCACCGGAGCCCCGTCCTTCGCCGGCAAGCCATTGGGCCCCGAGCGCCGCCGGCTCGGGTGCTGACGTGGTCGCCACCTTGTTGCCACCTCCTCGCTATCTGGCACCACCTCAGCCGCCTCTGCTTGCGTGGCTTGCGCGCGTGTCACGCCCAGGTGGCACGGTCCTGTGCCGTGAGTCGGGTCTACGGTGGACCCTCATGCCATGGTGGACTCGATCCATGGCCGTGGGGCTCGCATGTCAGCCGCACAAGCATTTTCTTTAGGAAAATAATTCTGGCCAAAATTCATAAATCCCCTCACTGACGTCAGCTGACGCAATAAATTGATTTTTCTTTACAAAATTAATTTCATAAATTCCGAAAATCCCCTTTTTCATCATTTCATGCATTCTCAATCTTCTGAGAGCCCGTTCTCCTTCATTCGAGCTCCGATTCCAGTTATTCAAATTTCTAACTTCATCTAAATTCAATATCTATCTCTCAGAACCAAAAATACTTATTTTGGAGTTCATTCAAATTTTATTTGGATTTTATTTGAATTTGGCTTATTTTTCGCATGTGGATTCAGACGACTTTAGAGAACTAGATTTTGACACTTCTTCGCATTTTGACGCCGTTTAAGAACAACAACTAAATAAGTAAGGAAAGTTACATCTTTGATCATATTTGAATCCCAGTATTTTAACTTATTTAAATTCTGTTTTAAATTATTATTGCATGTGTATTTATATTCAAGTAATTTAAATTCATGTCTTAAGCTTTATAGTTATTCCCAATTCTAATGTATAGCCATTTATTATCAATATAGACAGTATGGAGAATCTTTTCGAATGTGATGTATTTAGAAATTGAAAGGATTGGATTATAAGAATATATTTTTGTTGGATGTTTGATTATAAGAAATACCTTATTGTTGGATTGTAGCATCATACGATGGATGGAAGTTTGATTGTAGGAATACATGATTCTTGGATATTGATTATAGAATCATACAATTGTTGATTGCCAGATTATAGGATTGAATAATTGTTGGAGATTGAATCAAAGAAATGCGATATTGACGGATGTCGATTATAAGAATAAATGATTGATGGATGTTGGACTATAGAAATATATCTTGAATGGATTATAAAAATATATCTTGGTTGGATTATATAGGTATATTTTGCTAGATTATTAGAATATATCATTGTTGATATCGGATTGTGGAAATGGATTATGGTTGGATATTGGATTAGACAAATACAGTATCGTTGGACATTAGATCATTAGAAATACATGAGTATTGGATATCGGATTCTAGGTGTAGCTTATTGTTGGATATCGGATTCTAGAAGTAGATAATTATTGATATTGGATTATCGAAGATTGGATTATAGAAATAGATCATTATTGGATATCGGATTATCAGAAAGTGGATTATAGGATTACATAATCATTGGATTGATGGATGTTGAATTATTAGAAATAATGGATTGATGGATATCGGATTATAGAATTAGAGTATTGTTGAATGTTAGATCGATGGAAGTCGGATCATAGAAATAGACTGATATTGTGGATATTGGACTAATTGATATTGGAGTATAGGATTATATAACTACTGGAGATTGGATTATGATTACAATACTGATGGTTTACTTACTGGTATTGGAATTGACAATTCTTAGACATTAACCCCTCACACCTTGTCGCCCTAGATAAAACTCTGGTTAATATAATAGCACTGACTAGATGTTCTTATGGAAAAATATGCCTAGTCATGCTTTTATGTAATCATCCGGTTGCGTGGGTGTCTTTATGACCTACTTTTATGTATTCCCACATGGCGCAAGAGGGGCTAAAATCCGATGGGTTTCTATCCAAAGGAAGTGAAACCTTAGCGAGGCGGGACTACGATGGGATGGCGCATTGTAAAGGCCTTGATACATGCTCTAGACTACTTACCTAAGGTAGTGAGTGGTGGCATCGATGGATGCCAAACGAACTAGA
Organism: Phyllostachys edulis; assembly: GCA_036346405.1. NCBI lineage: Eukaryota > Viridiplantae > Streptophyta > Magnoliopsida > Poales > Poaceae > Phyllostachys > Phyllostachys edulis. The sequence continues at coordinate 14,395,939 of CM070568.1, forward strand.
GAAGTCGTGTCATGTGGGTAAAGCTGTACAACCTCTGCAGAGTGTTAAGAACTATTCGAATAGTCGTGTCCATGATCAAGGACATGCTAAGCAAAGCCACTCAAAGTTAGGATTTTGGTTTTGATTTCAAAATACTTTATCAAATGGTTTTGGATTTTTATCCAATCGTGAAATTGGGCGGGTAGCCTTGTAATAGGAGGGTATCCTTCGCCACTCATTGATGAATGTTATCGGACTATAAAACTTGAGAATTTAGAAAAATGAATTTTAGTACAGAATAACTACTTTGGAACCTAGTACAAGTATTTGGAAAGAAACATTGCTTCATGCAAAATCAACTCTATGAGCCTTCCTTTGTTATACCCCTGCATGCATTATAATTCTGTTACTGGGTGTAACTTGCGGGGCACGGTTGTTTGTGCTCACTCTTACTTAATACAATGTTGTTCAGAGATGGACTTCACCAATTGCTGAAGATCTCGACGACTAGGCCGCTACCCCAGTTGATTGCCTGTGATAGATTAGCTGAGCTCTACTACTTGCTCTTCATCTTCCGCTGTGTTCTTTATTGTGGACTCGTGTAACATCCTGTTTTCAAAACGGTGAATAGTAATTACTTTGGTTCTCGTATTTTCAAACTGTATTTCAAATTATCATATATTCTCAAAACTCTCTGGCTTCTACCTAAGTTCAAATTAGAGTTTCGAACCCCCTTGCAATTCCTGAATTCAAATTTCAAATTTGAATTCATCTTTTTCAATTTCGGGCCTTTTCTCAAATTAGCACTACTACAGAAAAGGTCTTCAGAGACGGTTCAAAAACATCATTACAGACAGTTTCCAGAGCCGTCTGTGTTTATGGGTCAGTAATGACCTGAGGTCATCACAGACAGTTTTGGAACCATTTGTGATGCATGATATCACAGACGGTTATTAACTCAGAACCGTCTGTGATATATGACTATCACAGACGATTTGTATATAGAACCATCTGTGATAATTATCTATCACGGACGGTTCTAACACCGAACCGTCTGTGATAACTATCTATCACAGATAGTTCGGGTTTAGAACTTTTATATATATATTATATATATATATATATATATATATATATATATATATACCTCCAAGCAATTAGCCTTGCCTTTAGTCCATATATTATATATATATATATATCATTAGTAGTCCTCGTGAGGGAGGATAACACAACTGCCATAGGCAACCTCATCGAGCCCCTGCAAATTCAAGAAGTAAGGCTGCAAGAGAAAGCTCGTGGACATAAAATTACCCTGAATGTCGTTGATAGGTAATTGGACTTAACATCAAGGAATGGTTGGTCGCGATACATGAAGCCACTTTCGATCGGATAGAAGTGGCTTCATGTATCGGCGACCAACCATTCCTTGATGTCAAGTCCAATTACCTATCGATTTATATCCGTAATTAATTGTATGTCCACGGGCTTTCCTTGTACCGCATTTCTGAACTTGTAGGCTCGATGAGGTTGCCCGTGGCACTGTCTCATCCTCCTCACAACCCAAGAAAGGGTGGGGACTACATATTACATACATACATACATACATATATACATATATATATATATATATATATATATATATATATATATATATATATATATATATGTACATATACATATATATATATATATATATATATATATATATATATATATATGAAGCTAGTTTTAAAGGCACAAGCAACCACTACTTGGAGGTTTTATAGAGAAGAGATCAGGAATAGAATGGTAGGACGCATACGTACCTGGGACACAAATCTGAAAAGTTAATTGCAGCCAAACCCCATCCGAACCACATCGATCTTATATAAGCTAACCAAGCACAAAGAAGTGGCATCAATAACCCTCAGTACCCATCAGAGAGCATTAACCAAACCCACCATTTTGCCCCATTCATTTTTGTCAATCTGAACCCACAGCATGAACTAAGCAAGATGCACATAATTAATGCACATACACCAATAGCCCTCAGTTTACACCACAGAGCAAGGGGACTATTAATATGAACTAATTATCAATTCAATTTCAGCATAAGACTATTAACATAATTACATCACAGAGCAAGTGGACTATTAAAATGAACTAATTATCAATTCAATTTCAGCATAAGACTATTAACATCATTGAGCAGTTCAACAGCAAGACGGCAAGACCAAGGGTGTCCAAACCCACCACACTAGTAGCAGCCCTCGGCATCCATCGCAGAGCACTAGCCATTTTCATCATAGAGCAAGGGGGGTAGAGACAGAGAGGGAGTAAGGTAGGGTGATACCTCAGTATAGTGCAACCATGGCGGTGACCCCACCACCAACACAAACCTCATCCATCTCCTTCACCTTGCATAAATCACACAAACATCAGGACACAACTTAAGGCTCAAGCATAAAAATCAAACTCAACAAAAGACATTAAGCTAACAGATCTAGAGGATAATAGAGGGAGAATGGGGAAAGCAAAGCTGGGGTACCAGGGCCCGAGCGCAGCAGGTCAAGCAGGAGAACCAAGCCATGGACGCGGGCAGGCAGTAGGTGTAGGTGGCAGCGTAGTGGATTGGGTGGCGGCGTCACGGACAAGAGTAACTGCTCTGGGGAGTGACAAGTTAGGGCAGGCGCAAACCCTAGCGGCGTTGGGGAGTGACGAGTTAGCTAAGGCGGGCGCAAACCCTAGCTACCGGGCTCCTACTAATAAAAGGACTTACCACAAACGGTTCTATTATGGAACCGTCCCATATCACAGACGGTTCCATAATAGAACCGTCCGTGATATATATGTCCCATATCACCGACGGTTCCATTATGGAACCGTTTGTGAAATGGTTTTTTCTCAAGTATATTATCTTGTATATACACTTACATGACATGAAGAAATTACATGTTTTTTATATGTCAATTTTGTCTTTTAAATACTATTGAAAATTTGCTTTAACTATATATATATATAAAATTAATATTGTAACTTCACCTCAAAACTAGATTTTTTTTTTCATTTTGGAATTTTCATATGTCCAAACAAAGTAGAAACCTTTAAATAAACAAAGTTTTTCTAGTGGCGGAGGTAGGCTGCTATCTCCGTCTTCAATACTTCGTAGGCGGCGGCGTCGGGGGCAGATGGTTCGTGATCGAACGAAGCCTGAAATGCGTCCACCCACTGACGCGCTCGTTTGAGTGTATCCTAAAGACCCTCGAACTGTTGAACCAAGAAGAATTGAGCCCATAGGCTCTCTTCCCTTGGTTGAGGGTCTCGGCTGGTGGTCGACTCCGCCGCCGCCTCGATTAAGCAGTCCAAGTGACGGCAAGCCTCCTGGAGATGTGCAACGTCGTTGTGGAGGACCACGTCGATGATGCGGTAAACTCGCCGAAAGTGGGAGATCACCCGGAAGACACGTCGGAGGAGGATGTCAAGACGGCGGAATGTGGCCGCCACTTCCTTCGACAAATTCTCGAACAGATGAGTGAAGACACTGTTGAAACAGTGTTCTTCCGCAACACGGTTCAATGTACAACGAGAGACGTGCTCATACAGTGCAACCAGGTAGGCCATCAATGCCGACGACAAGGAAATAGAAGAGGCAGCCATTTCTGTTTTTTTATAAGTACTAGATCATCTATATGTGGGGATGATCATCTTCGATGGCGGATTATCCTTTTTATAAAATAAGGAATAAATTCGGAGCGTGAGACGAAGAGACGCATCGGGGAGCCGAAGCGGCATTGATGTGACGAAGAGACTCATCGGCGATGAAGAAACTCATCAGGCTTCAACTGGAAGCTATAGCGATATTATCACAGACGATTATAACAAAAAAAACCGCCTGTGATATGTAGTAATATCATAGACGGTTATTGTTAAGAACCGTCTGTGATGTTTCACAGATGGTTATTTGTTGAAAACCGTCTGTGATATGTAGAATTATCATAGAGTCTGTCATAATTCACAAACGGTTTTAGTTATGAACCGTCTGTGATATTACCTATTCACAGACAGTTTTTAGCGTAGCTAGTAACACAGACGGTCTCTAAACCAAAACCGTCTATGATTGCATGTAATACAGACGGTTTTGGTCAATTGTCTGTGATAAGGCGTCTAGTATTGCCTTTTTGTAGTAGTGTGGCCTTTCCTCTTTTCTTGGGCTCAGCCCGTAACCTCCTTGGGCCCCCGGTGCTTTTCTTCCTCCGGCCTTTTTGGCACAGTGCCATCCCCAGCCTTTTCCTCCTTTCGGCCGCCAGGCCCGGCTCCCTTTCCCCTCGCTTCCTTCTTCCTCAAGTCGCCTACGCCACGAGCTCGCTCTGCTGCTCCCACGCCGCCTACGCCATGACGCCACCCGCGTGCTCTGCCTGCAATTTCTACACCACACCTGCTACGAGTGCAACACCCTGGCTATTCAGAAGCCAAAATGTTACCTAAAGAATCTAACATACAACCATATTGTGGAAGAATCTAAACAATATCTCAACCAAATAGAAAATAGAGAACGACATCCATTAGAATGAATGCATGAATATAATCGGAACCCAACAACAGTTCACATAACCCAAATATCCAAGTCTACCGAATCAACTAAGATAATTATTCTGATGGACTATTCAAATATCACGGCAGTTATTTAATCATCTAGATCATAGAGAGAGGTATCATCTACCATCGAACTCTCTTTATTACAATTCAACATTTAACGAATGTAAGACAAGGATAAATTCATCTTATTGAGAATAGAATGTTGTGAAGTGAATGCATTATGTGTGTCTACTCCCTCCCAAGAATGCCATCATCAATGATCACCTAGAATAAACAAACAAAGGCAAGAACGAGTCCAAGACTCAGCATGTACAAAGAGTAATATGAACTACACTGAATATGAACATTACAGTATCATTAAGAATATGAATATAGAACTGAAAGAAACACATGAATGAATGGACTACACTTCTGCTTATATCGGTATAGCCAGTGACACACCCATCGGTGTTTACTTAGGCCCGCATTTAACAAAATACGGGGATCCAAGGCCCGTATGAAGAACGTTTCATACGGGGATCCAAATCTACCCACATTGGAATGGTGGGTCTTACGTGCCCATACTGGAATTGATGGGTCTTTATTTTCTACTACCGTGGAAGAAACATGAACAAATGAATGAATGGAATGAAACATGAATAATGAAAGGCATCCTCTCTTTCAACATGGATTAACGGATGTGAAAGGAACATGAAGTATTGAATGTAATCATGGAACATAGAAATAACAGTATGAATACAAGCACTCAGCATTCATCAACATTAAGAATTACAATGTACTTGCCTTCCGCTCTGCGAAGCGTTATGAGGCAAGACGGAAGCTGCTACACTCGAAATTCCCCCTCCTACACAAATTAGATACTTGAATAAGGAACCATGTGAACAGGCAATCGCTCGAAATGTCTAATCACAGCATCCTAACCCAAGGACCACAAAGTGGATCTACTCAAATAAACCGACACTCTAACAGGACTACAATCTAGACAGCAAGTACAAAAATAAATCATAACTAATGATCTGATACTCGAAATGGAGTGCTCTCAGATCCTATGGAAATATAACAATATCCTACACAAAATTCTAGTTGGCGGGATCTCCCAAATCGGCCAAAAACCTACATCAATAATCCTCTGAAAGTCGAACATCGAATCTGTTTGACAAAACTACATAGCAGTAGCAAAATAATCATATCTTTTGTTCTACAACTCCAAATTGAGTGTTCTTTATCATTTGGGAAAGGTTTAAAAAAATTATACAACAACCTAGTTGGGTGGAGACGCCAGGGAGGAAAGGGAGGTGTGGTGGCCATGAGAGGGAGAATTGGGAGGCGGCTTGGAGAGGGAGGAGGAGGGGAGATGGAAGCTAGGGTTTAGGGCGCCCCCCACCCTCTTGGGCCACTTGAGGCCGGCCCACAAGGGCTGCACTGCCTTGGGCCTAAAGCCCAAGGTCCAAAACCCCCATAAAAACTGAATTTTTAACTTAATTCCCTCTCTAAACTATGTTGCAATCGAAATTGAATAAATTTCTCTCTACCGAAAATTATTCTCTCTAATTGAAATTCAGGGTATTACAACGAGCTCGCACCTGCCCGTCCTCGCCGCCTAGAGCCTCTTGATCGCCTCTGGACCATACACTCCTCTCGTCACCCAACGGCTGTCGGACCCGGGATTAACATCCCAAATCCTCTGTGCATTTCTGATCTAGTCTCATGATCAGTAGCTAGTTCACACAATTAAACAGATATGGTAACATTCATAAATTGCATAACTTTATTAATAATCAATAGAGTTTATTACAAAAGAGGCTTACAAGCCAAGTATGAGCACAACTACCATGCTCACAAGTTACACCCACCAAGTAACAGATTGAATGCATGCATACAAGGGTATAACAAAGGAAGGCTTATTAGTTAAATTTGCATAAAGCAATGTTTTCTTTAAATACTTGTACTAAGTTCCAAGACAGTTATTTTATAACTTAAAATTCATTTTATAAATTCTCAATTTTATAGTCAGATAACATTCACACAAGAATGGTGAAGTGTGAGGACCCCGAGATCGGATTCGTGTCAAGCTAAGTAATTACACTGCAAGAGCACAATACTTAACATGAAACGAAAACGATTCCGAGTACCCGGATAGGTGTCTCATGTTAGTTCCCAAGGATCAGTGACTAATATGCACATATCCAAACACAACATTGTATTCACATCCATACACAATATACAAGAATAAAAGAAATGTAAATACAACATCACTGATAAGAAACATAATATACAAGCTTGCATAAGAGAGCTAATCAGCCAAAAGTAATTATCAAATAATAAATCGCAACGGAAGACAAACTTAAAATAAAAAGGGAAATAACCAAGTTGGCATGCCCACAATCCCACAAGCAACCAACTAGGATTAAAGTCATAGCGTCTGAAGTACTTTACCCAATTTGAATGACTTCTCACCTGAACAATAGACAATTTTTTAAGTACAAAGTTGTACACGTGAGACTTTTCAAGAAAAATAAGGATGCATGTAAGTGTCAATGGAAGGCTACTACACTAGTTAATTTTCAGCATACAACAAGTTTTGCAATTAGATAAACAGTATAGATTCAAATTGCCATTTTTTAAACATTTAGAAAACATTGTATAACAGCAAGTAATGATCAACAACAATATAATCTCCAAGTATAATCATCACACAAATATACCATTCATGACAGAAATCATTCCATAGCAAATTAACAAGCGAACATCCCGTTCGAGATAACATTTCAGATCTGGACAAACTAACATAAAGACATAACATTCTTAACCATAACCCAAACCAAGGTTCCCATAACTAACTGTGCATGCTTTCCCATAAGTGATGTCCATAACCAGGGACACGGCTATTCGAATAGATTTATTTGACTCTGTAGAGTTGTACAGCTTTACCCACACGATATGAATATCTTGTAATGTCGCCATGCACTCTTCTGTAGGAGTGTGACTAAGATATCATAATGAGGCCGTTACAATGTCATGTCCTAACTATCAAACCACCCGGGGACAGTCCCATGGCGGATCGATTGGCCGCCTAGAACCACGGGGAACCTCGTTGTGTAAGTAAGTCCCCTTGCGATTTCATGGCAAGCATAAAAAGGCCCTTAAGGGCAAGAAAAGAAAAGTGTAACATGCCCCCACCAGATTGACAAGAGAGCCATTAAAAACCAAACAACAACAATTGCCAATCTGATTGTGTTTTGATAGCTAACACACAACAAATTATTAAGCCAAGCCTTCGCCATTATCCCGGCGTGTGGTTGTACGTAAGATTTGGTTCGTCACACCACAGACCGGTCCTCAAATAACCGGATGGGGCTACATGAATCCAGGACCACCCCTTCATCACCCTATCACACGTCCAAGTCCAACACACAACAACAACCCATCAACAAGTTCACAATATTCAGATACGAAGATCTGGACATTTTCCTCAAATTCAACATAATCAAATCCATATAATCCTCAAATTTCATTATGATTCGATTCGATCCATCGGCCGATGGACTAGCTCCATCAACAGTTGTACCGTTATCGACTACAACTACTAGCATGACTAAGCATCGTTCTACAAATTAGCAACAACCCATATAACATATAGCCTTAATCATTCAAGGTAAAAAGGGTAATCAACATTCAAAGGAGGGCCAATGCGGCAAGTAGAAAATTTAACTACTTCTACCCATGAACATACTTTTCAAAATAGCATGCATTGACGACATTAAAACCATACAAAACATTTTAAAATAAATAGGAGCAATATGTTCAAAAGGAGGGTGCTCGCACCTTTGTTGTACCACTTGTTCAATCTCGGATTACACTCATGTATACGTTTGTATCGTCGAGATATCTATCGAAAGAACGGTATTGCAATTAACACCAAAATCAAAATACTCAAAAATGCATGATATTTATACAGTAGGTATATTATGATTTTAGATGAATTTAGGTGAAAGATTCATTCCATTTGGATTTAGTATGTGAGAGTTGTGATGGTTTGAATTTCAGCTTCTAATATGTCTTAATTCATGTAATTATTTGGCCAAATTTTGTAGAGTAGTGGTGGACACAAGGATCACATAGATAAATAGGTAATATTATGATAATACCAAAATAGTTGAGTTTACCTCATTTGGAGTTTTTATGAATTAGTTATACATTTTAAAAGTTATCAGCCTTTTTCTATTGTAAAAATAATAGAGTTATGGATCATTTTACAAAACTATATTCTCTGCTATAGAGACATGTTTGAAACCTATTTTAAAATAAAGTTCACTTAAAATGAAAAATTACCAAAACTATTTTCATCTATTTTGGAGTTAAGATGAAATAGATATGAATATTTAAAGTTAAAGACATTTTCTAGTGTATAAATAAATGGGTTTTGTATCAATATCCAATAACTATATTTTCTGTGATAGATAAAAGGTTGGACCCTATTTTAAAATAAATTTTATGTAAAACTAAAAATAACAAAATTGGTTTCAATGTTTTTGGAGCTAAAATGAATTAGTTATGCAATTTAGAAGTTAATTGCATTTTTTAGTGTGTAATTAAACCATTTTGGAATTTCTATACTTGTTTAGTACTTTTTGTACTGAGACTGAGCTAGCCCTAGACATTGACAAGCGGGACCGGGGTCAAGGGTTTGACCCCAGCTTTGACTCGGTTTGGGCTGCTGCAATGCTAAAGGCGTATTCATAAGAATACGTCTTCTAATCCTGAAGACGAATAATTGTTCAAAGCATACTAGGAATACGCTTTTCCTTAAGCGAAAACATACTTTATGAACTACGCATCCACTAAACCATACGCACTGGCCCACATGTCATACTCTACCTCAACTCAGTTAACCGGTTAAACGAGGGGTTTTCCGACAAAGATACGTTCTTAAATGCTAATCGTCGTGTTTAACTTTAATTAACGCGCTACTGTGCCGGTCGGTAATCCGACAACGCGCGCATGGCTTCGCTGGAGGCTCGCCGGCGTGGTGATCTACGGGCGCGTGAAACAAGGGTACCACTGGGTTGCTAATAGCATGACCGTCCGACTGGTGGCCGGAACTTGGCCGGGGAAGGGCTGTAGTGGCGGTGCAACAATGTATTGCGGCGGCGCATGCACGGAAAAAATGGCAACGACGCCTCGGTGGGTCTTTGAGAAAACCAAACAAGGCTGAAGCTACTAGAGGGTTCCTTGAGGCTTACCAAGGTGGTAGAAAGGCCAGAGGAACTCTGAGGTGGCTCGACGTCGATAATGGCCGTGGCGGCGCACAGCTTCTTGCGGAGAGCAGGGCCTGAGCCAAGTAACCAAAAATCAAAAATAAGGAAAGCTTTAGTGAGGGATCTAGCTGGTGTGAATGCATGGAATTGGAAAATGGCTTACTCGAATGACAAAGGATTGTGAATAGGGTTGCCCGCCGAGAATTGGGGAAAACTCCAAATTAGTAAGCTCCTGCGAAGCATTGATAAAATTGGTTGAGGGGAACTAATAACCATATCCATGCACACAATATGACGCGCAAAAACGAGAAGGAAACTCACCGGAGATAAGAAATGGATTAAGGGTGGCATTGATTGCATACAGGAGCTACCGGAAGCACGAGATGGCCCCGGGTTCTACAAGCAAAGGCAAAGGCTCAGATGAGCTAAAATGGAGATGGCATACAAGGTGATGTAGAATGGCACCATTGCGGCGAAGCTTACCGGGACGAGGAGAGCTCAAGGCCTCCTTCTCTCCCACGGCCGTGGAGAGAAGTGAGGGGGGAGAGGGAGGTAGCATTGTGCGAGATGGATGACAGAGGAAGAAGCGGCGTGAGGTGGGGAAGACCTGGGACTGGCTATCGTGGGCGGTGGCTCACGGTGTTTCGCCGCACAAAAGGAGGCGCGGCAGAGCTCGGCGGGCGCATGGCGCGCGGCTCCTGAGCGCGAGCCTGCCCAAGGAAGGGGAGGAGCCCGACATGTGGGGCCAGGTGGTCAGACGCACAAGGAGGTGCGGTGCGGCGAGTGGGTTCGGCTGGACCAACGCATAACGGGCTCGGTCGGTTTCATCTGGCACGATCACGAACAGACGACTCAGATCGAGAGGCAACTCCGGATGGTCCGAACGGCTACGCGATCCTGGCTGCTCATTTCAAATCGGACGGTGACGAGTTGGTGTGTTTAGGTGGTTGGGTGCGATCAGATCAAAGCAGTCCGACTCGGGTCAAAACAGTGACTGGTCCGGTCGAATGAATAGTGCTAAGCCTGAGGTTTTAAAATCAGTTGACCAAATAAACAACAAGTTTGACTAGGGTTTAAGAAATAGAAATAAAATTATAAAAATTATTAATTAAATCAGGGGTGTTCCTGGGACATCCTAGTTCCCAAATAAAATTGAAAAACCCACTGTTCATGACTTAATGTGCATAATTTAAATTCAAACTTGGGATAGATTATTGATTCGAGTTTGAATTTTCTTCGGGTCAAATTAAGTTCCAAAAATTTTGGAAAATTATATTAAATCATGATAATTATCCTAGTATTTGAATAAATTATTTCTAAAAGATAATCATAAGTTTTTGTTCTTGATTTCTTTTGGAGTCTAGATTTAAGTTGTAGGTTTAAACTTTAATTGAGATTTTCCAAGTGCAATATATGATGAAAATGTTTCCAAAAGTCATGCATGCTGATAATATGCATACTATTTATCATTAATTAACTTGGGGATGTTACATGAAGGATACCCTCCTATCATATGGCTTCCTGCCCAATTTCCCATTTGGATGGAAATCCAAAGTCATTTGTGTCAAATCATTTTGAAATCAAAACCAAGGTCTAACTTTGAGTGGCTTTGCTGAGCATGTCCATTACTGTGGACACGGCTATTTGAATAGTTCTTAACACTCTGCAGAGGTTGTACAGCTTTACCCAAATGACACGAATTCTCTAGTTTGTCCGACATATATCTATGCCACCGCTCACTACCTTAGGTAAGCGGTCTAGAGCACATGCCAAAGCCTTTACAATGTGCCATTCCACCCTAGTCCCCCCTCGCTAAGGTTTCGCCCCCTTTGGACTGACCGTCTGCCGGGTTCAGGCCCCCTCTTGCGCCAGGTGGGACTAACGTAGGTCATAACATGACTACCCACCGCATCTGAAAGGAACGACCACGGTGGAACATTGCAAATTAGTCAGCTAGGTCCCGTCCATACTCAGGACATGTGGTGGTACGATGTGGCTTAGCAAGATGCGGCTCGAAGATCGGTCCTTAACTGACTTGGGCGACTTTCCATAAAACCCATGGGCCTCGATCATAGAAATGACTCAATCTCGTGCATCAACATGCACCAACCAAACAACCATTTCGCCCAAGTACAAACCATCATTTTATTTTATTTTTTAAATTCATTTATAAACTTCCATAACACACCAATGCCATAGATACATTTTAAACAATAATTGATTTTTGGCTGAAATTCCCCAAATCAAACATTTTTTGTCTAAGCATAGCTAAGCATCATATTTTCAAATGATCCTAGTTCATACTATTGTATCAACTAGGTTTTATCTAGGGTGACAATATATTTGATTCAAATATCAACTTTGGCCATACAAATGATTTAGGCATATCTATAAATTTAAAAGCGAATTTAAATTACTAAATATAAATAAGCATGCAATAATAATTTAAAATAGAATTTAAATAATTTTAAATAATGGTCTCAAATATGATCAAAGGTATAACTTGCCTTGCTCAATTAGTTGCTCTCAAACGGCGTCGAAATCTGGCTCTCCAAAGTGGTCGAATTCTATACGCGAAAATAAGCCAAATTCAAACAAAATTCAAATGAAGATTAAAATTAACTTCAAATTAAATAATTTTAGTTTAGTTAGATATATAATGATTTTATACAAATTTAGAAATTTGAAACACCCAATTTGGAGTTTGGATGCAAAAGATATGGATTTTAGAAGTTTAAACCCCAAATCCGCAATTAAAAGAATTTCCTGAATTATTTTCTAAAGGAAAATCCTTATTTCTGACATGCGGGCCCCACATGTCATAGACACGGTCCTCATGGACTAAGTCCACAGGACTTTGGCTTGCGAGGGTTGTGTAGATGTGGCGCCACGTCAGATCCATGTCAGATCTGATGCTGACGTGGCATCGCGATGGCGCATGCGTGGCTACGCCACGTTGGTGAGGGCGGCGCCGGTGTTAGGACCGAGGGTCGCCGACGCTACGCTGCACGGCGGCGGCCGACGAAGCGCACGAAAGAGAGAGGGGGAGATGGCGGTCACGGTGCACTCACCCACACGAGGAGGAGAGGATGGAGGTGGCTGGTGGTAAGGATAAGCGGCGGCGAGGTTGCGGTCGATGGTGGCGCGGCGATGCGGGGGGTCTCCAGCGAAGGCAAGGTGCGCACAGGGTCGGTGTAGATGCGGCGAAGCGAATGGAGGCGGCAGCGAGGACGTGGCGTTGACGGCGGCGGTGCAATTGAAGCTCCAAGCTCTTATGGCAGGCGGCGAGGAATCTCCAAATTCGGCGATCTCACGAGGAGAGAGGGGAACTAGGTGGCAGCGTTGGCTTCGGTGTTAAGAGGGGTGCCCAGCGCTTCCTTTTATAGGGGCCGAGGGGCTCTGAGCGGCATGGCGACGTGGAGGACGTGGTGGCGGCCGTTGCGGGATCGTTGCACACATGCACGGAGAAGGGGAAAAGAGGGTGGGGATCGTGCGGAGGCGGGCACGGGTCGTGTGCATCCACGCGGGGAAATAGGGGCGGTTGGGGTCAAGGCCGTTGCGGAGCTCCGGCTCGACAGTAACAGCGGTGGCTCGGCGCGTTGGGGAAGAAAGGCGCGGGGAGAAGAAGGCATGCGGGCGGTTGGATCTAGTTTCGATGGCACGGATGGGACAGCTGAGTGGCCAAGTGGGTGGGAGATGGCTAGCCGTCGGATTTCAATCCGACGGTGGCCAATAGATGAGGGGGAAAAGGGGTGCGGGCGGGCCGAGTGGGCCGAATGCGGCTGGTGCGAGCGTGGAAGAAAATTGGGCCGAGCGGATTCGGCCCAAAACACCCTTGGGGGATTTCAATTGATTTTTCTATTTTAAATAATCAGCTAATTTAAAAAGGGCTTTAGAAAATAACAAATAAAATCCAAAATTAATGGAAAAATTCACAAAAAATCCATTATTTATTTTCGACTTTATAAAATTATTTACGACTTAAAGTTGGCTTTTAGTTTTACAAATAAATTATTTTGGCTTTAAAATATTTAGGAAAAAGCTTTTCAAATTCGAGAAAATTCTAGAAAATAATTAAATTTTTATTTTTCAATTTTAACTTAAATAAAACTTGAAAAACTTTAATAAATTTTATTTTTGACTTTTAAAACTTTAGAAATTCAAATAAAGCAATCAAACTCTTTCAAATTTCAGAAAATCCAATAAAATAGTATCTTTATTATTTTTAATTTGGTAACAGAACTTTGGGATGTTACAATGGCTCTCCACCCTCCTCCCTTGGCCTATAAAGAGCCCCCAAGCCCCCTCTGCTTTCCCCCCTTTGACGCCCCATTGCTCCCTGGTAAGCCCACCAAATAATCGCTCGTTTTCCCTGTTTCGGTCGAACCGCCTCTGCTAGCGTCTAGCCGCTCCGGCGCCGCCACCGCTGCGCCACCTCTGTCACCGTGCGTCCCCGACGCCAAGGAACCTTTCCCCTCAAGACATTTTGGCTTTGGTCCACCATTGAGCTCGGATTCCACGTTCTTCCCCAACTCTAGCCGCGTCCTTCTCCACCACCATTCTCTGGCCACCATCCCTCTCTGGTCCCATCTTTGTCCCGGTAGGTTCGCCTCGTCGTGCGCCACCTCATGCTCCCCTCCCTGGCACAGTGCACCGCTGGAGCCTCCTCTGTGTCGCTCACCTCCACCGCACCGCCGCTCCGGTGAGTCACCAGCCATGCCCCCACCACCGTCGCCTTCGCCTCGATGCGGGCTTTCCATTTTGACCACTCCCCACTGCCGCCGTGCCCGCCCTCGCCATCGATGAGCCAGAGCCGCCATCACCCCTCGCGTGGAATATTCAGACCATGCACAGTGTACCTGGTTAAGGAAAGTAATTAATGTTGGCAAGTGATTGCTTAACCGTTTCAATTAATGCTTTAACCGGCCGACTTAACCCCCCTTGTTTGTCAGTGACTCAATGATAGGTGGGCCCTCATGTGCAGTGTGCACCCGATGCACCATGGACCGGTGCACAATGCTTGTTGACCTCCGGTCCATACACTATGCACATGGACCCAACACTATTCATGGGTCCCACATGTCAGTGGGCTGATTCTCTCTCCTCTTTTTATTTTTCCCGATTTAATTCCAATTCAAACTTCAGAAGCTCCGTTCTCCTCCGTTATAACTCCAAAAATAATGAAATGTGTTTCTAAAATTTTTTAAATTCAAGATCTTGCTAATGGCACTGGTCTTGTTTCATTTGGAGTTCATTTATTATTACATTTGTATTTATTTGTTGTCTTTGATTGTTTGTGCCTTTTTCTGGTATGTTCGTCCAAATAGGATTCGAAGAAGTGGGAGATCTCCAACTTGATCAAGCACAAGAATATTAAGACTCTGTTACCTATAACCGAGGTGAGTCGATACTTTGATCATTTTGAGCCTATATTTTATCTAAATTATATTCGTTTAAATTACCAAAATTGCATGCTTTAATTCTTTAATCAAATATATGTTAAAGCTTAAGGTAGTTAAATACCCATTTGAAAATTAATTAATTATTATGCCATCCATTAATAATTGAATCCATTATTGCATGTCACCCTACTAACTATGTGGTAAATACTAGTATAGGTTGTACTTAAGTGACATGCTAGTCTTGCTTAAGTACTAGGGCATTAAAATGCCCTAATCATCATCTCTTCAAACATGAAATTGTTTTGGGCAACCATTGGAGGGCCATGACTGAAGTGAGTGAGATAATTTGGTTTTACACCTCAAACCCTATTAAATTGTTATTACCACATCTGGACGAATGGAATGGTGGTAGGTGCCGTCGAGGAACGAGAGTGGTTGGTATGTGGTATGAACCGCCCAGATGGATTAAAGACTTAATCTTGTCATGACCCCCCCTGTAAAACAAGTACAACCACAAGTCTGCAAACTGCAACTTGGCTTAGTAAATTTATTAAACTCTGAATGTCATCTCGTTGGATAGATAATGGGAACGTGGGAACGTGCAAGCGCTGGCTACGTCCATCTTGAATGGGACACCGATACAAGGTGAAGTTGCCAATCACTGAGGTGTAGTCCAACTACTCCAGTCGCTGAGGTGAACATCCCGCACAACGTATGGGTGTAACCCCATATGGGTGAAATGACGGAAGGGGCGAGGTAATTTGAAAGGTTACTGTGACGGTCTCTCGACCACATGGCTAAGGAATCGTGTTGGGCTACGAGTTGACTATCTCTCGTGGGTATAGTGTACAACCTCTGTAGAGTCTAAACTGTTTAAACAGCCACGCCTACGGTCAAAGGCGGACATGGGAACTTAATTAGAGTTAGTTCTATTTCAAAAAAAAGCTTTGTGGTGAGATGAAAAATGTGGTGGGCTCACCTAGCCCTGAGATTGGATTTTTCCTGAGTTTTGAACTCAGTGGTGTTAATGAGTGGTAGTAGCCCCAATCAAAAGAAGCATACGGTATAGGTTTCGATGAAGGGGACCTCTGCTGAAATAAATATTGCACAATTACTCTCTTTAATAAAATGTAATTTGGTTAAAAATGCTAAGTGATAGGACTTTGTAATTATAATAATTGAAAATATTGCTTTAGCCAATAAAAGAACCCGAGCCATCCTTGTTAAGCCTTGCATGTATATTATTGCATCTTGTGTGTTGGCTCGCGAGCACAGAAGTTGTGCTCAAGCTAGCTCTTTCCCATAAAACCCTTAGAAGCAGGAAATTAGGGAGATTACGACTATTATGAGGACCCAGAAGCTGATGGACAAGGAAACGACGAAGAGTAGTATAGTTCTATAGTCTAGGTCTTGCCCTAGTCTAGTGGACTCGTTGGTACTTGCGTACAACTGATATTATCTAAACCCTTGGTTAATATCAGTCGTACACAGGTTACCCCAGTCACTTGCCTATGGACAGATGAGCTCTACCTCTTTTGCTTCCGCTGTAATTTACGTTGCTTTCATGTAATGTAATCAATTTGGCATGTTCGACCCTTTTGTAAAACTCGACCCGACGTGGTCTATGTCACTCTGATGTCTGTAATATATTTGAATGGTTTAGTTCGCGCCATGTATGAAATGATTCAGCAATGTGCCTTTGAGTGCTATCTACTGATCTAGGGAATAACACAGTATTTGCACAGAGGGTTTGGATTTGCACAATCCAGGTCCAACAGAGCTGGTATCAGAGCATACGACTAGAGGAGCCTTAGTTAGACTGGGCGTGCCTGAGGACTCGCGTCCAATTTTCAAAACTAAAGAAAAGCTTTGGCAAAATGTAGCGTAATTATTGCTCCTTCTCATCACTCTTAGTTCTTCACTTACCTTGACTTCACTTGAGTCTTTACTCAGTTCTGACTCTCTCTATCTCTTGTTCCAAAATTTGTAGATGGTCGGTGCTTCATCCGATGCCCCGTGGGACTTCTCCACCCATGGAGGGGACTTCAGAGAGTTTATGGATATCATCCGCTAGCTCATGCAGTACCTGGATTACCGTCACTAGCCTATCTTTAGGGGCCACAAGACTCAGATCATGGCTTGTGAATCTTGGTCTATGGAGGTGTACCTCTACCGGAGGGAAGGCGAGTTCATCACCCACACCTTTAGAACCGAATACCCCAGGAGATGCTTTTCTGATGTAGTTCAGGACGTAGCTCGTTTCGCCTCAGCTCGCCCGTGCTAGATGCATGAGGATGACCTACTGAGATCTCTGTTCTGCTTCTACCCATCTCTTCAGGAAGGATTGCGCTACCCTGAGATCTTCAAAATCAGAGTAGATGACCCCCGCCTGACTCACCAAATGCAATTCATGCAAGTGATGATAGCTTCCCTCACCGGTAGCGTATGCAGATTGGGCGACCGGATGCTACTCACTTCGACTCGACCACTCAGACACCCTTCATGGCCGGATGATCAGATGGAATGCATCCCACTCTAAGGTGAAGCAGGAAAGGGATGCCGTCGTTGCAAAATTGGCACGCCTTACAATAGCCGCTGCGATCTTTGCCCCAGCTCCTGTTGTGTTTGTCATCATCCCATCATCGACCTTGGAGAGTCCAGCCGTGGACGCAGCCTCAGCCATTCCTGCTCCTACTCCCGCTCGTCGAGCTTCAGGTAGAGCCATTCTCGCTCCCCAGGCAACTGCACCGCTTGTAGTGGTCAGCCCCCGTTGGAGTAGTCAGACTAGTCTAGGTTAGCTAGCAGTGCTTGCTAGGTATTCTTTTGGTTGCAAGCACTTCCCGTTTCCCTCTTTTTTAGGCATTATGTTTGTATCTTGTGTCGTGGCTTAGCATAGCCTGTATGATGTGCTTCAGGAGTCATGTAACACCTAATCCCTTAATATAATACAGCCATTCTAGGTTTGTATTGTATTTGATTGTTTTTACTTCGTTGATTTGAGTTCTTCTATTCTACTCTAGAGGGCCAGTAAACCCTCATATATCCTCTCTAGTTCTAAGCTGAGTTGTTCCCTCATATGGTACCAAAGAGAGCAGCAGCCCAAGGAAGCGGTGCCAGTTAGGGATGGCAATGGGATCATTCCTCAGCGGGGAGTGGTGGAACATCCCTCTCCCGGAGAGAAAGAAAAATCTCCGTTCCTCGTCCCCGTTTCCATTCTAGGGTGCTATTCTCCTACGTTCCCCATCTCCATCGGGTTATCGGGGCGCCATGAGGACCCATACCCGAAAATTGGTTCTCCAACCTCTCTTACACAGACACGCATAGAGATGACAGAATCAGTGTTCCAAATGATTTAAAGAGTGCTTATCAGTGTTTCAAATAAAGAATTCCAATAATATTCTTAAAAATGGTGTCCCAAGTCCCAAGCAAATAAGCAAACAAACCCTTAAAGATTTAAATAGTGCGGTAGTGGGCTAGTGGCCCACATGTCATAGGGTTATCGGGGCCCCATGCGGGTAGCAGGGATAGGGAGTAAGGGAATAGCCCTGGCCCCGCTTCACCCAATAGAGAATTGTATTTACATATTAGCATCCTTGTGGAGGAAGAAATAGCTCCAATCTCAACCCCTAATGGATGAATTCCTGATCGAAAAATGGAAATGGGGCTATTACCATGCCTAGTGCCAGTCGCAAAAGGATGACATCGCAGAGGCCACAAGATAGCTACCCCCAGTAGTCAACATTTCTCAGCAGCTCATCATTCAATCAGTCAGTAGCCCAACCACCAAGTGCTCCAACTCCAACTCCGCGTTCCAGTGGAAATGGTCTCCACACTCTTCGCTCCGCTAGACAGCATGCAGCAATCAACCCCGCAGCTAACCTTCACTGCTTTAGATGTGGAGAAAAATAGCACTTCGCCAACAGATGCCCCCAAAAGAAGCTTCATCTTACACATTGTGCAGAAGACAACAAAGCAGACCCTGCCACCCATCAACTTAAAGAATTACCCAGAAGAAGTTGTCACATTAAAGACAACAGTGTCGCTACACCAGAAGAATCCCCGAAGGTTATCACTTGCTTCCATTGCGGAAATACCGGACATTTCGCCAACAAATACCCCCAAAGGAAGCAAGGCCAAGAGATCAAATGTTTCTATTACGACAATCTAGGACACCATATGAACAGATGTCACCAACGGAATCTTGAAGAACCAGCAAGGAATGTCATCACCACCAACCTCAACCTTGGCAATGAAGAACTTATCAAGAGCCCCAGCAAAAAGCAAGTTGTACCTGCTGAAGTTCTACTACTAGACCTAGAAGCTCCGCCAAATGCTATATGCTTTGAATGTAGCAAGACAGGACATGTCACCCAATTATGTCCTCCAATACGACAAAATGCAAGAGGAGCATGCTTCACATGTGGGCAATATGGAAACTATTGCTACACGTGCCCAGTTCCCTACTGTCCCTACTGTAAGGAACACCATCAATTAGAAGATTGCCTTATGAACCAAGTAGCATGCACATGTTGTGGAAAAAAAGGACATCAGGCAGATCAATGTTGCGTCAACTACACCAACTGCGATGAGGACCACTAGCCAGGTAAATGCCCGATGCTTAAAGTTACGTGCTTCCTTTGCGAAGGACAAGACCACTGCCCCAAAGACTGCTTCCTACGCCCGTTACTAACCAAGGCAGTTGAGTTACAAAGGATAAGTTTTTAAGTCACTGCGAGACTCGTCATAAATAAAGTTGGCAAAGATAACCAATATCAAACACCCTTCATTTTAAAAGAGAATAGCCAGATTGCACCAAAGTGTCAGAATACCTCGGTAGAGATGAAAGGAAGTGGGAATGTTCTCCGCACTCACCGCTCCACAAGACCACCTGCAACCGCCAACCCGATAGCTCATCTTCGCTACTTCAATTGTGGAGAAAAAGGATACTTTGCTTAAAAGTGCCCTCAACCAACCACCCTAGTGAGGTTCAACTTCAAAACCACACCAACTCAAGGCCATATTTCAGCTCCAAGCAAAAGTCATCAGATCTCGTAGGCATCCAGAGCTGCTTCCACGCCAAGCCAAAGCCAAGGCCATGTGAACCATGTCACCGTCACTGAAGAAGCCCAAGTAGCTTCAGGAGTAATGAGACGTACGTTCTCTGTCTAATACGAGAAGCTCAAATCTCGGGGACGAGATTCCGTTTGAGGTGGGTAGGATTTGTAACATCCATCAAAATGGTGAATAGTAATTACTTAGGTTCTTGGATTTTCAAACCGTATTTTAAATTATCGTATATTCTCAAAACTCTCTGGCTTCTACCTAAGTTCGAATTAGAGTTTCGAACCCCCTTGCAATTCCCAAATTCAAATTTCAAATTTGAACTCATCTTTTTCAATTTCGGGCCTTTTCTCAAATTGGCCTTTCCTATTTTCTTGGGCTCAGCCCGTAACCTCCTTGGGCCCCCGGTCCTTTTCTTCCTTCGGCCTTTTTAGCCCAGCGCCCTCCCCGGCCTTTTCTTTCTTTCGGCCGCCTGGCCTGCCTCCCTTTCCCCTCATTTCCTTCTTCCTTAAGCCGCCTGCACCATGAGCTCCCTCTGCTGCTCCCACAGCGCTTGTGCCATGATGCCACCCGCGTGCTCTGCCTGTAGTCTCTGCGCCGCACCTGCTCCCCTCCTCTGTCTTGACTCCGATGGCTCATCCTCGCCTTGTCCCATCGCCGCTCGTCATTGCCGTTGTCGCGCCGCAAGCCAGCCGGTCGAAGCCGTCTTGCTTCTTGTATGGCGACGCCTGCCTGCAGCCTTTGTCTTGGCGTGTCCTCCTTGGCCCATGAAGTCACTGCCATGACATCACCCGTGTGCCAGCCTCGCCCTCGTCAAGTCGCTTCTCGCTGCTATTAGCTTGCATCTGCCCGTCCTGGCCGCCTAGAGCCTCTTGACCGCCTCTGGACCGCGCGCTCCTCTCATGGCCCCAATGGCTCTCTGCCCTCCTCCCATGGCCTATAAAGTGCCCCCCAAGCCCCCTCTTCTTTCCCCCTTCGACGCCCCATTGCTCCCTAGTAAGCCCACCAAAGAATCGCCTGTTTTCCCCCTTTCAGCCGAGCCGCCTTCGCCAGCGTCTAGTCGCTCCGGTGCCGCTAGCTGCACCACCCCCACCTCCCGAGCCATCCTTGTTAAGCCTTGCATATATATTATTGCATCTTGTGTGTTGGCTCGCGAGCACAGAAGTTGTCCTCAATCTTGCTCTTTCCCCCAAAACCCTTAGAAGCAGGAAATCTGGGAGATTACGACTATTATGAGGACCCAGAAGCTGATGGACAAGGAAACAACGAAGAGTAGTATAGTTCTATAGTCTAGGTCTCGCCCCAATCTAGAGAACTCATTGGTACTTGCGTACAACTGATATTATCCTAACCCTTGGTTAATATCAGTTGTACACAGGTTACCCCAATCACTTGCTTGTGGAGAGATAAGATCTACCCCTTTTGCTTTCGTAGTAGTTTACGTTGCTTTCATGTAATGTAAACAATTTGGCCTATTTGACCCTTTTGTAAAACTCGACCCGACGTGGTCTATGTCACTCTAATGTCTGTAATATATTTGAATGGTTTAGTTCGCGCCATGTATGAAATGATTCAGCAATGTGTCTGTGAGTGCTATCTACTGATCCATAGAATAGCACAGTATTTGCACAAAGGGTTTGGATTTGCACCATCCAGGTCCGACAGCTCATAAACCTTTTTTCTATTAAGCTCTGATGTTTGTTATTAAAGTTTTACATTTATGGATGTTACCATATTTGTTTACTGTGTGACCTGGCCACTAATCATGGGACTAGTTCGAAAATGCATAGAGGATTCAGGGTGTTAATCCTGGGTCCTTACAATTAACTAGATAGGAAAAAAGGAATCACTCAATTCCGAGTTGGGAGAGAAAGTTGTGGCTTCCGAAAGGTTTGCTACACAGAAGGAGAGCAAAAAACCGGTTGAAATTCAAAGTGTACTCTGAATCAAATTAAATGTCGGTTGTTTCCAACCCTACCACGTCCAAGCCACGACCGTCTAGCCCCTTAACATTTAAATAGGACCCCAGGGGTCCCCTCCAAAGCAAGGTAGAAGGATCAGCAAGGAAGAAGGAGGCAAGGAAGAGGAAGGAGGACAGGAAGAAGGAAGAATGGAGAAGAAAATTACAGCTTCACGATCCATCCGTGTTCGTAGTCCAAATTTGTGGGGTAACGATCTGGACAACCTTTCTTTGATCCTATATTTTTGTTTATTCAAGGTTTAGAGTAGATTGATCGCGGGAATCAGATATTTCATGATGCTCTAGTTCGATTAGATCTACTACCGAATCTTGTGGGGAAGTTTTGGGATATATCCGTCCAGATTCATGACTTTTACATATTAGGAAAGTTGTAGATAATTTCATAATCTTTCCATAGAGTATAATATCATTAGATTTAAATAAGCGGTTGAAACGTTATGGCCTCGGGAGTACTGCTATCCAGAACTTCGTTGCCGTTAACAGCAGTCATGTAGATTGCTTTATCACGTGTAATAGATGGTAGAATTAAATTGTGGTCTTGAATAGGTTAGCTAGATAATTCTCTGTAGTTTCCAAAAGTTCTATAGTTTGCTACTTTCCAAGTTTTAGAAAAATAGTTATAAAATTGTGAAGCCGACTATTCTTGAAAGTTCCAGAATAACATTCAGGGTTGAAAACAACGGACTAGATGGCATAATCAGAGTATTTCCATAACTAAGAAATTGTAGGAAATTTCGTGTAAATTCCATAAAGTATAATTTTTTTTATATTTGGAGTCCATAAGTAAATGTTATGGATGTTTGGTCACTAGGATAGCGGGTGTGTTGTCCGACGCAAGCAGGTTAGTTGTGTCGGGTTTGCATGTAGGAGCGAAGTTGAGTTGATTGATGTTTATGTACTTTTGTGGTATGTTTTGGTATGTATTATAACTACTTGTCCAGGGATGTTGCTTCGAGTTCGGTGCCGCCTTTGCTTCGTCTCGACTTTCGTGGCTAAAAAGCAAGTGCATGGTAGAGCGGTAGACAATGGTTTGTCGGGCCTTATCTTTATAATTGAATTGATATAATATTTTTTATGATTATTTAAAAATGCCATGTTAATGATGATAAGGTAATAATGATAATGGAAAACACTGATGATTAATGAACATTGTTGCATCATTTGCATTGCATCGAGCTAGGGTGGTGAGTACTGTCATGTATATATATAGCTAGTCCGGCATGCTATTGATAAAAACCTACAAAGGTAAGGACTCCATGGGATGGAGGATAGACTGTAATACTCCAGCATAGCAAAAGCTAAGATGTAACACCAATCTACTAACTTCAATCTTCACTACAAAAATTTTATCAAATCATCCACCATTAACCACTAGACCTCAAGACCATAAATTTGCAATCACTAGGTCATTGTAAGTTTCAGCAAGGAAATAGTATTAAAATCACAACCATCTCAATCCTAACAATTTATGTAGCAACATGAATAATACTCAAGTAATAAATACTAACCACCAACATTGATAAAATTGATAGGGAACCAATAGAGACACAAAGTAACCAATTATTACAATGGGAGTTTCTATCATGGCAAAAGTGGTATTTAGGTAATGTGAAGTGCATAGTTGTGAAATCCACCCATGAGCTACTTCCACCCGATGCATGCCAGTCTCAACGATCACCTAAAACAACAAAAGGCAAGAGTGAGTCCAAGACTCAGCAAGTACATGCAAGGTTAATAAAAAAAACAGCACTATAGCATCAACAATTCTTCCTCAGCATAAAAACATACATCTTCTGATCTGTCAATGCAATGCAATGCAATTCATGCATATGCGAAAACCTCTTCTCTTCTGCTTATACCAGTATAGCCGAGTGTAACACCCGTTGGTGTTCACTCATGCCCGCATTATCAAATACGCGGACCCAAGCCCATCCGTTTTAGACGGGGACCCATTTCTCACATCTTAAATATGGGGATCTCAAGCCCACTCCCATGGGTACATCATGCCATCATGCATGCATAATATGAAATGACATGAACATTCCACAATCTCTTATCATAAGCATTCTCAACTAATGAACAATGTATAAGCAATATGACATAAACATTCACATCGTGAGTGATCATATTAAGCTTCCATCACATCAAAGGTGTTACCGCACACAACATCGCATTAGAATTGTACTTGCCTCAACCGTGATATGGATAACGATGAGTAGAGTGCTCTAACCACGGATTCACACCACCACCTGACAATCGTACAATATACTAAGAATACCTTTCAAAAGCACACAACACTGCAATAAAACTAAATAGACGTAACTGCTCCTAATCGCAACCCACAACTATACCATTCCTTCCCGAACACCATTCTATCCAAAACAGAACAATCACCTTAGAAAAATCATAACTTTTGTTCTTTAGATCCAAAGTCTTGAACTCAGACTTTCTAGAATCTACACAACTATATCCACAATTTCTCAGGTGATCTAAAGTTCAGATTATTTCGTATAAACCCTTGTTTTTAACTCCATAGACCAGTCTGTCATCTTTGGTAATCTCAAATTAGAAATTCCATATCTTTTAATTAGTTGATCCAAAAACAATGTTCTAAGATATTCTGGAATCCACAAGGAATTATATTTCATAATAAATTTTATGCAAATTTTTATATTCTGCACTAAACTTGCTAATTTAGCATTTTCCCACGACTGTTCCCAACAGACAGTCAGAACTGAAATGCATACTTCAAAATTTCATAACTCCTATTTTACTTGTCCCGAAATTGTGTTCTTGGACTCTCTGAAATCATCACAAAGTTATATATCTATTTTGTTGAGATCAAAATCCCAAATTAACCTATTTACTAAATTTAATCTATATATCTATACGTGCTGCCAGAAATTGAGGAACTGAATAAACTGTCGGATTGTAAAAATCATAACTAATTATCTACCCATCCAATTATCATGGACAAATACTCCGTGGAAATATGTTTAAATTATCTACAAATCTCTTGGAGACAACATCCTTAAATTTCGCAACTACAGTACTCGAAATTGCAGTGCAATAGAAGTGGCAGATTGCCGATCTACTAACAGATTCTACCGATCTACTTAATAGATCCTACTGATTGCTAAAGACAAATGAGATAAACGAATTGTCACCCTTGGAGATCAAAATGATGAACGCAAAACCCAACGATCCCCTCTCCTTCTTCTTCTCTTCCTTCCTTTCTTCTTCTTCTTCCTTCCTCTCCTTCCTTTCTCCTATCCTTCTTGCTGAATCTCCTCCTCCTCTTGGCATAGTAGTAGGGATGGGAGAACGCTACAATACCCTGGGCATGCTACAGTAGCCGATGACGCTACAGTACCCTTTCGTGCTACAGTACATGGGGTGCTAGGGTTTGGTTCCCCCCACCCTCTTAAGCCAGCCCCCCACATGGGCCCAAAGAGCTATGGGCCAAAGGCCCGAGTTTTAAAACTCCTCTAAAATTTTGAATTTTCTCTTTCTAATTATATTTAAGTTTAGTACTAATCATTTATTTGTTTTATATTTAAATGTAATATTACATTCTGCCCCCTTTAAAGAAAATTCGACCCTGAATTCTACTTTTCATTCTATTCGCAAGAACACCACAACTGAAATTAATCACAATTAACACGTACGCGATGTGAACAACTCTGGATTTTGGTCGAGCATGTGAGATTTTAACTCCCAAGTCGCTTCCCACTCGGACTTATGAGACCACCTCACCTTGATGGACATCAACATCTTACACCTCAACACTCGTCCTGACCCTTTTCAGGTACACTCAACGGACGGGACTCAAAGGTAAGATTTTACTCATTTGTCAATGCCTCTAATGAAACTTTGGACTTCGGATCTCTCAAACACTCTCTCAACATGGGTCATATAGAACGTTGTATACCCCGTGCTAGGACTCGAGACGGTTCTAGCGAAACGCTCACTTCCAAAATCCCCGTAACTTCTAGAACAAACCAATGTATCGTGGGTCAACCTTCCCTTTGGTACCAAACAACACAACCAGCGCAAATTACACGGAACTCTTGTTCCATGTCTCAATCAATCTCTTCACATTAACAAGGAGCACCTCCTTTAACCAAGTATGAACAACAAAACTCGCTTTAATCAAACTCTTTTACAATAGATACCAATTGAAAAACGAAGGATTATCATCACCAATACGCATTACCAACTCCGCCAAAGGAGTCAAATCTAGAATCAAAGATTCATCATGAAAAACTTTCCACTCTCCATTAGGCAGTTTGCAAATAAACACCATGTTAGCCAAAGGAAAGACCACTCGAATGTCCACATCAAACACTTCCTTTATTTTCTTGAACCGAAAAGAACCACCATGCCATCATAAAGCCAACGCAATTTGTAAATGACCTCTGTCATAAACACACAGCTCAAACAAAAATCAAGAGAGTATTTAACTACCCGAGAAAACTTTTTTTTCATTACGGATAAACTTCCTCTCGAATCAGGAGATTCCAAATCATCACATTAACTCCTTCCTCTTAACCGGCAACTCAAAGCAATGCTCAAAATGAAAGAAACAACCACACTCATCTAGAGGAACTCTACTAGTCCATAAAAGGGTACTCTAGTCCCCTCCTCTACCAAAGGAATTATTCTGACAAATAATTCTCAACACCTCGATAATACCAATTGCAACACCCACAATCACATCACCTCAATCCTTTAAGGATAATCAACTTGAAATTCTCAGCACACGTGCTCATTTACTATGCCCAAATGATTCTATCAATGATCATCACATTATTTCGAATCAACTCTTGTTCTACTCCTTCCACACATATTTGCTGGGCAACCAAGATTCTAGCTTAACACAAGTCCTATATCAACCTCCAAGACTCCTACAATGAACTCCTGGTATAAATGACGGGAAATCCTTAAATTTGATTGTCTAAAATTTCCACAATCCAAACATACTCAATCTTGAACATCAACATGTAAACATAACCTCGAACAAATTATCTTTATAAAGATTCTAACTCCCAGAGGGTTACTCACTAATGCCAAGTCATACCTGACAATAACCCAATAATCCCTACTATCCCCATAACTGTCATATCGATTAGATTTCTTCGAAATTCTACTCTCATTAACTACACCATCATAATTCTCCTACACAACCCAGCAAAGTACCAAAATCATGACAATGTAATAAATTGATTAAGATTCCCATACCTTCGATAATTCTAATGTTCCATCAAAATGAACAAAAGATCTTGGACCACAAATTACTCTGGGTTCTACTATTTGCAACAATGTAATCGGTTAGCTCCGAAGACGACCATTCTATTTAAATCAAATCCTTTCTAAGGATTTTTTTTTCAAGGAATCAATTTATCACTAATGCATCTCAAACAACTTGAGATCCAACGTCTTATAGAATCACTCACTTGGCCACCACCAACCAGTTGCCACTATACACTATAAAAGACTCGTGTAAAACGAGTCGGTTAATCCTCTCTCCCTAGGAAGAGGCAGAAAAAAACAAATTTCAGCACCTAGGAAAATGTTACTCCTCCCAGTGAGCACAAGACCAAAAGAAATAGTCAAATAACGACGATCACGGGAAAAACAAAAGATGAGATCAAACTTGAGGACACATGTCCCTCATTTGGAGAATACTTCAAACCTCAACCAATAAGAATAAAGCATTGCTTTTAAATCTTAAGGAACTCTTATGCAGCCAATCAACAAGGTTAGGCATGCTTCAATAAGCTGCAAGCTATAAAACTTGACTCCAACTCCAAATACCTCTACCACACTCTTTTCTTTAACAACAAAAATATTTTTTTTATTTGATTACCATATCACTTGCCACCTCTAACAAGAAGTGCTTTTAAAACCAGATGACATTAATCACTTAAGAACCAAATACAACCTTCCCTCACGTCGCTTTGCTCAACAATTTCAGCTACACATAAATCACGAACTCCAAAAGATTATGAATGCGAAATGTGAAACATTTCATTTGAGTGATATCACAAAAGACATTCAAATTACTTTTTTTCTATAAGAATCAACAACACACTCACAATCCATTGTTGACAACCTTACTAACATTCATAATGATATACCCTTAAAAAGAATTGTCATCGTCTACTCTTCCATTATAAAGTTCTCCAAAACTCACCAAATTGTTCCATACTACTTTATTATTCCATCCTCAAATTGAGAGTCCACCAAAACTTTGCAACCTCACTATAATAACCACTTTATCCTAGAGATGATCTACTATACAAATTAAAAGGTTTTACCAAAACCATTTCATCAAGGACATGCTATCATCCAACTATTCCACAATCATGTAGGCATAAGCTACCTATTTAATCACGTCAGCTCAACTCTTAGTGATGCTCAACACCAAACCTTAACACACAACAATATCACTCCAACCATCGTTGTTATCAACTGGCTTCATTATAAAGTCTAGTTGCTACCTACTTTCCTTTGTGAATCACATGAATACTTACAAAAACATATTCAACTGTTCCTCCTCATGTTTAGTTTTCGGTGAAATCACACTAAAACTTCAAAAATCGAAATCCCCCATCGATCAAAAGTCTCAACAACACTACAACCAAATTCATCGTGTCATTCTATAGAGACAAACTATCCAGAACTCCTCCCATAAATTCTAGATCCACCAATATTCAATCCCTTCAACCTTTTGTCCACAATTGCAACAATTAATCATACTAAGGAATATATAAATCTAGCAACCATATATGACCATCAAGTAGCCAATTTACGATAATTTCTGGATTAATATCCTCTAAGGCAATGTTCAAACACATTCTTAACATAACCATCACTAATGGTTAGATTAATCCATTGAGACCCATTACTCCAAATTATCTAAGAAATTTACCAAATTCCACAATCTTAATGATCAGACAAATTCATCAATATCTCACACTTCTTAATAAATCTTGGATTCCTAGTAAGTATAAACATACCTTTAATCACAATTCATCAAGAACTACTAGAAGACAAAATCAACTTAATCGATTTTACTTCCAAGGATGCTAGTTAATATTAATCACGTACCATGCGATTGACCCAACTTGGTACCCATACCATATCAATTATCTTCCATGCTTACAACCTCTCACTTAACACAACAAAACATCACAAAAGAGTTTTAACACTTTTTTTTCTAAAAAAGAAGCATTAAACTTCATCACTCAAATTAATCCCAAAAGAAGTACATGGGCCAAAACTCCACATGATAAAGAACTTACAAAAGATAATTTCTATTATCCAAAATGCTAAGTGAACAAATGAGTCATGCTTCATAACAAGAAGACAAAACTCCCATGAAGGGACCAACCTTGCAAATCAACAACATTCACAAGTAGCAAAAGTATATCAATAGTCGGAAGAACAAGAATTGTTTCAAAGAACAAATAAAGACCAATTGAAACCCATTAACTGCATTGTAACCGCCATTCAAAGAAAGTTCATCAACTGCAAGAAACTACAACCAGAAAACCAGATACAAACTTAAGGAAAACAACAACTTCCCCAAAGAACTCATCTCCAACCTCGGTAACTAAATTACTCAAGAAAAACCATCACTATCCCCATACCACAAACAGTGGTACAACTTGGTCATGCCCATGACCACAACCAATCTCTACCCCTCGACATCTGCTACCATTACTCATAACAATCATAGAATAATATTATAAGTATATAAGATCATCTCATGACATGAATCATTAATACAACATAACGGAAGCGTAAATGCAATACTTGACCCATCCCATCCTACAGTGCACCAGTATATCAAGTTTTAAGTTAATTAACCATTAGCAAATTTCAGCAAATTAAGTTACCTAAGTTGTTAATCTATTCACCACAGACCTAAAGCCCACTCTGATATCAACTGTAATACCCCAGCTTACCAAAAGCCAAGATGTAACACTAATCTACTAACTTCAACCTTCACTACAAAAATTTTATCAAATCATCCACCATTAACCACTAGACCTCAAAACCATACGTTTGCAATCACTAGGTCATTGTAAGTTTCAGCAAGGAAATAGTATTAAAATCACAACCATCTCAATCCTAATAATTTATGTAGCAACATGAATAATACTCAAGTAATAAATACTAACCACCAGCATTGATAAAATCGATAGGGAACCAATAGAGACACAAAGTAACCAATTATTTACAATGGGAGTTCCTATCATGGCAAAAGTGGTATTTAGGTAATGTGAAGTGCATAGATGTGAAATCCTCCCATAAGCTACTTCCACCCAATGCATGCCGGTCTCAACAATCATCTAAAACAACAAAAGGCAAGAGTAAGTCTAAGATTCAGCAAGTACATGCAAGGTTAATAAAAAATAGCACTATAGCATCAACAATTCTTCCTTAGCATAAAAACATACGTCATCTGATCCATGAATGCAATGCAATTCATGCATATGTCGAAACCTCTTCTCTTCTGCTTATACCGGTATAGCCGAGTGTAACACTCGTCGGTGTTCAGTCATGCCCGCATTATCAAATGCGGGGTCCCAAGCCCATCCTTTTCAAATGGGGACTCGTTGCCCGTATCTCAAATATGGGGATCTCAAGCCCACTCCCATGGGTACATCATGCCATCATGCATGCATAATATGAAATGGCATGAGCATTCCACAATCTCTTATCATAAGCATTCTCAACTAATGAACAAGGTATAAGTAATATGACATAAACATTCTCATTGTGATTGATCATATGAAGCTTCCATCACATCAAAGGTGTTACCGCACGCAACATCGCATTAAAATTATACTTGCCTCAACCATGATATGGATAATGATGAGTAGAGTGCTCCAACCCTGGATTCACACCACCACCTAACAATCGTACAATATACTAAGAATACCTTTCAAAAGCACACAACATTCCAATAAAACTAAATAGACATAACTGCTCCTAATCGCAACCCACAACTATACCATTCCTTCCCGAATACCATTCTGTCCAAAACAGAACAATCACCTTAGAAAAATCATAACTTTTGTTCTTTAGATCCAAAGTCATAAAATCAGACTTTCTAGACTCTACACAACTATATCCATAATTTCTCAGGTGATCTAAAGTTCAGATTATTTCGTATAAACCCTTGTTTTTAACTCTAAAGACCAATCTATCATCTTCGGTAATCTCGACTTAGAAATTCCATATCTTTTAATTAGTTCATCCAAAAACAGTGATCTAAGATATTCTGGAATCCACATGGAATTATCTTTCATAATAAATTTTATGCAAATTTTTATATTCTGCACTAAGCTTGCTAATTTAGCATTTTCCCACGACTGTTCCCAACAGGTAGTCAGAACTGAAAGGCATACTTCAAAATTTCATAACTCCTATTTTACTTGTCCAAAAATTGTGTTCTTGGACTCTCTGAAATCATCACAAAGTTATCTATTGTAATACCTCAAATTCCAATTAGAGAGAATATTATTCGGGAGAGGAAAAATTATTCAATATCGAATGCAACATAGTTTAGAGATGGAAATAAGTTCAAAATTCAGATTTTTGAGAGAGTTTTGGGCCACCAACCCATAGTCGCGGGGGAAAGAGCCGGCCTTAGAGGCCTATGGCCCATGGATGGCTGGTAGCCCACTTGAAGGCAAGGAAGGGGGATCAAGCCACAAACCCTAGTCTGTTATAGTATTTCTGTACTGCTACAGTGCCACCGCCCCCTGCTACAGTAGCCACGCCCTTGGCCATCGCTGCTATCTCTGGTGTTTCCCTTGCAGATTGGCCGGCCGTAAGGAAGTGGAAGGAAGGGGGAGAAGAGAGGAGAAGGGAGAGGAAGGAGAGATTCTTCGTGGGTTTTTGTTCAGCGTCTTCCTGGGGTTCTACAAGGGTAATGAAAGCCGTTCTTTGCTGTATGATTCATAATAGATGCAAATTCGATTACGTTTAGTAGATCGGTTCCCTGCTGCAATTAGATCAATTTTGTCCAGTACCTTGCGCGATGGTTTTCATGTGTTTAGGTCACAAATCTGAAGATTTGATCTTCTAGAGTTATGTGGGAATCGTTCTTATATTTCCGTAGCCTCCAAGATCACTAAATTCTGATTTACGGTTCAAAAGTTATGATAGATTCTTTCCTGCTGTCCTGAAATCTAATTAGAATTATCAGTAAAGATGTTTATTAAAATATGATTTGGTTAGGATCAAATTCAGACTTTTTGCCCAAAAAGATTTCTGTAGATAATTTTATCATATTTCCATATTGATAAAGAACACTCTATTTGGATTTGTATAACAAAAGATATGATCATATCTTTACTGCTGTCTATTTTTGTTAGGCAGGTTCTATAATAGAATTTCATCTAATTGTTAGCCTAATATTTTTGCCGATTTAGAGAATTCACCTAAATAGTTTAATGTGGATATTTTTGTTATCTTTCCATAGGATCTGAGCTCACTCCGTTTTGAATCTCAGATCAAAATTATGGTGTTTTTAGTTCTACTGTCCCGTTATCGTCGCTAGACTATTGGTTTAATTGGGTAGATCGACTTTGTGAACCTTGGGGTTAGGATGCTGCGATTAAGCGTTTCGAGTGATGTCCTATTCACATGGTTCCTTATTCAAGTAATTCAATTGTGTAGGAGGAGAGGGTTCGAGATTAGTGGCTTAGTCCTTGCCTCCTGATGCATCGCAGTTCGAAAGGCAAGTACAATTGATTTGTCTTGATTGCTATTTGTTCCACATGATTGACGAATGTGCAATGGGTATTTCCAGTATTTCTTGTTTCCCTTCACAATTGATATACCATGATTATTCGGTAATATGTTTACGTTCGATATATTCATTCATTCCTTCTTTCATATACACCCACAGGAGTGGGTAGTGAAGTCCCATTATTCCAATATGGGCAAGTACCTTGTGATTCTTATTGTTGGTGAATGCTGAGTGTTTGTTGTTCATACTGTTATTTCTATGATCCATGAGTAGATTCAATGCTTTATGTTCTTTTCACGTTCGTTAATCCATGTTTAATGAGATGATGTCTTTCATTATTCATAATTCATTCCATTCATTCATTGTTCATGTTTCATCCACGGGAGTGGAATAAAAAGACCCATCAATTCCAGTATGGGCACGTAAGACCCACTATTTCTATGTGGGCAGATTTGGATCCCCGTATGAAACGTTCTTCATACAAGCCTTGGTCCCCGTATTTTGTTAAATGCGGGCCTAAGTGAACACCGACGGGTGTATCACTGGCTATACCGGTATAAGCAGAAGTGGAGTTCATGCATTTCATTCATTCATTTGATTTCTGTTATTCTAAATTCATATTCTATAATATGACTGTTATGTTCTTATTCGTACATTCCACATTCGAATTCTATTATGTGATGATATGTTCCTATTCGTTCATTCTACATTTGAATTCTATTATGTGATGTTATGTTCTTACTCGTTCATTCTATTACGTTCTTATTCAGTATGGTTCATATTGTTCTGTTGTACCTGCTGAGTCGTGGACTCATTCTTGCCATGTTTACTTGTTTTAGGTAAACATCGAAGACGGCATGCTTGGGAGGGAATAGTCACGAATCATTCATTCACTTCACACTATTCACTTGTTAATTAGATGAACCTGTTATTACATTTCTTTCGATAATCTTTGGATTGTAATAACTTGAGTATGATGGTTGATGTTATCCTTTCTTATGATATGATTGAAATGGTAATTGCCTAAGATCTTCGTATAGTCTGTTGATATGATTATCATAGATGATTCTTCATGATTAGGTAATTAGAGTCTGATATGTTGTTAAATTCTGTTTTAATTCTTATGTTCATTCTATTAATTGTTGATTCTTACTAGTTATTAGTTGATAGATGGATAAAAGTATTTCGTGTTGTTGATGTATGTTAGTCTCTTAGGTAATATCTTGGCTTCCACATAGCTAGGGTGTTATATCTATCTATTTTATTGAGATCAAAATCCCACATTAACCCATTTACTAAATTTAATCTATATATCTATGCATGCTACCAGAAACTGAGGAACTGAATAGACAGTCGGATTGTAAAAATCATAACTAATTATCTACCCATCCAATTATCATGCACAAATATGTCATGGAAAGATATTTAAATTATCTACAAATCTCTAGGAGACAACATCCTCAACTTTCGCCACTATAGTACTCGAAATTGCAGTGCAACATAAGTGGCAGATTGCTAATCTACCAACAGATTCTACCGATCTACTAAATAGATCCTACTGATTGCTAAAGAGAAAATAGATGAAAGAATTGTCACCCTTGGAGATCAAAATGATGAACGTAAAACCTAGCGATCCCCTCTCCTTCTTCCTCTCTTCCTTTCTTCTTCTTCTTCTTCCTTCCTCTCCTTCCTTTCTCCTATCCTTCTTGCTGAATCTCCTCCTCCTCTTGGCATAGTAGTAGGGATGGGAGAATGCTCTGATACTACTGGGCGTGCTATAGTAGCCGTGGCGCTACAATACCCTTTCGTGCTACTGAAGACATGGGGGTGCTAGGGTTTCGACGGTGAACACTCTGCTATCTTTGTATAAGTGACGAGGATAATAATCAAGGCTCAATGTAGTTATATTACAATGCAGAATGCTAGAAATGCAGAAGATCGGCTCCCTCAACATTAGATGCAACTTTTAGTTCAAGTTGAGTTAACTCAATATTGTGAACCAAAACAATAAATCGAGAAGGCAGCAAAACATAAAGCAGGGATCCTTAAAGCATAGATAAGATATAGAGAATACTATGGCTCAGATGACTCTCATCTACCCATATGACTCTAGGACTATCAGGCCCACTTAACACACTAAAGAGCAAACCGTTCCACTGTCTGCAAGGTGGCCCAACCCTTGCTAGAACCTATAAGAGTGAGTGAGCTCAACCTAGTGAGGAAGAGGCTAATAAGACATCCTAGAATCACAAGATAAGCAGAAATCTAAACAACTAGACAAAAACACTCTAATCTATGCTAGGAGGACTAATCCCAAATGCACCCAAAATGCAATGCAATAGTAAGAGCAAGAGCATAAATAATATAAAGCAGTAAAACCCAAAGCTCCCCTCACTACAGGTCCATAAGGACAAACCACCCCAAGCTCTCCCAGGTGAAAACCTCGAACTATCAAAGGCTTGGTGAAAACGATAGCGGTGGTCACTCTCCTGGCTGGAGCACTATATCGCCCTTCTACATGGTCTCTAAGGAAGTGGAAGCGAATATCGATGTGCTTGGCAGGAATCTTGCTTTGGGTTCTTGGCAATGTCATGAAGTGTTATCAAAAAAGTGGAACAACATCGATAACTAACCCAAAGTCCTTGATCGAAGCCATCGAGCACTTGACTCTGACAAGTGGTGCGACAACATACTCGACCTCTGCATGCAACACGATTGCTTCCTTGAAGACGAGACAAGAAAGTGCCAAGATTGGCGGGTGCGGAAGGCTCTTCCTATCTATCCTCTGACGTGATACGCATCGAAAAAGCTCTCAAGGAAAACGGGGATGAAGTACGAGATACCATAGTCAATGGTAGCTCGAAGGTGCGGAAGATCGCTTCACTTGCTTTGGCGGTGAGAACTGTGAGAAGCACAAAACGAGCACCGCAACACACGGAAAAATGTATGTCCGGTCTCGAGGCGTGTGAGGTACAAGGGAGCCAATCATCTTCGAAACTCCTTTTGATCAATGCCATCCTCATCTCCGAGTCAAGATAATTTGTAGAAGCCATGAGGTCGACAGGCTTCCATCACTCAAGGTCACACTTTCCTTGATGAAGAAATGTACCCTCCGATGCAGCTTGATTTGGAAGCCAAGGAAGAAGTCAACTCACCCATCATACTCATCTCAAACTGGTGCTCATGACATCAGAGGCGGGAAACTGGGAAGAGCCACCAAGATAATGTCATCGACATAGATCTGGGCAAGAAGGTCGATGCCATCTCCGCGGATGAACAAGGTCTTGGTTCCCCCACCCTCTTAAGCCGGTCCCCCACATAGGCCCAAAGAGCTATGGGCCAAAGGCCCGAGTTCTAAAACTCCTCCAAAATTCTAAATTTTACCTTTCTAATTATATTTAATTTTAGTAATAATCACTTTTTTTATATTTAAGCAGAATATTACAAAGACCTCACAGGATGGGGCAAGAGTGTGTCATCGACGGGTGAACACTCTGCTATACTGGTATAGGCTGATAAAGTTTGCATTGAGCATTTGCATTCATGAAAAGATAATGATGAGAATTGAGTAAATGGAGGATGAGAATGATATTTGAACTTGTTTATGATAATGATGATGATTTAATTGAGTGATAAGTTGTACATTTGCGTGTACTTTAGGCGAGATCAAGAAGCATGGCATAAGATCCTCTAGCGACAATGTCCTTACCCTCACATGAGGTGGGAGAAGTAGTCTCATCGATAATAAGACATAAGCGGAGACTAACATTCTCCACCTTAACACTATCAAGTTTGGAGGACACACTATCATGTGAGGTCCTTAACTTCTCCATATCAACTTGACAAAGAGCATGTATCACAATCATCACTAGAAGGAGCGGATGTAAGAGCAATAATCTCTAGTGACGGTCTATCTATTTCCTTCTCTAACTCAGCACACCTAGCCTTAGCTTTAGCATGAAAACCTCCTAGCTTAAGAAAAGCATGATTGAGCTGTTCGTGGAGTGGGATCTACCTCGTCCGAGTGAGATGCTATTTCGTCATCCTTGAGTTCGCCCTTTGGGAGAAGTCGTCGCCGCCATCCTTGGGCTCTTGGTCACCGTCCCGATCGTCGCTCCATCCCTCCACCTCATTGAGGTTATTGTTTATTGTTTTATTATGTACTTGTTGAGTCGTCGACTCACCGTTACTTTGTTGTTATTTTTAGGTGACCGATGAAAGCGACATGCATGGGATGGAGTAACAAATGTGCATCACATGTAATTATCACACATACTTTATTTATTTTAGATGCTTTCACTAAATCTAGAGACATGATTATTCCCTTTAGGATTTATTATTTGGATTGGTTAATTTTTAGGTTAAATGATTGAGACTTTGATTTATTTAATATTAGTTTGATTTATTATTACTTGTTTTCATCCTATGTACTGGGAGTATGGTTTTGCAATTTCTTGGGTGCAGGTGCCTCAAGTGTTTCTCGGGTGCCTGTATCCTAGGCGTTTGTTCGGCGCATGTGACATGAGCATTCTTGGTGTGTGTGATCAAGTTGTGAACGTTAATTCTTTATGCATTTATATTGTTTAGTGACCCGTTAGGGAGGTTTATTCCATGCATACCTTGTTGGAATTATTGTAATTAAGGTTTTAATTGATAGTTAGAATGATTTTAGTGATATTTTGGGCTTAGTGTTGAGCTAGGATGTTATAGGTTCCAGGTCTCTAACTACATTTGCGTGTACCGCCTGAGGAGGAAATGGTGGGGTACCTCAAGGAAGGCAAGGTCGCCTACATGGAGGATGCCAAGGGGATCGAGGCGGTGTTGGTCTAGCTCTTCGCTGGCCACAACATCAGCAAGCAGGTCGTCACTGTTGCGTGGGAGTGATGTTGTGAAATGTTTGCGACCATTGCGTGGAGGATAAATGAAGAGTGGTGTAATGTTTGAAGCTCTGAATCCACTGGTGTTGGTAGACAGAGTAGGCAGTTCGATTTGTAGTTTAATTTGTTAACATGAATCATTTTGTTGCTGGGCTCGTGCTAATTAAAAAAAATGTCAGATTTACTCAATATCTTCATCATTAAATTGGATTTATACAAGTTATTTTCAAATATGCTATGAATGTTGAAGTGCTTTGAAATTATTTTTTTCGAGAACACACAAAAGACTTGTGTGTCATTTCGTTAATAGAAGAAGAAAGAGTACAACATGTTGGACCGAAACGGCGACTAAAGGGGGTGAATAGAAGCTATACACTTTTTCGACCCTCCTTCTCCTTGATAGCTATGGAAGCTGTGAAGATCATAACACAATCACAATGAAAGTACTGTGTTGAAATCAACGAACCCCAAGACAAGAACACACAAACCAGCTCACACAGCACTAGGCTGGTCTAACTACCGTGGCTGGCTGGTCTAACCGGGCTCCGACTGGTTTGACCGCCAGGTATGGCTGGTCTGACAGTTGTAGCCTGGGAGTAGCCTGAGAAGATCACAAAACAACTCAACTTTTGATCTGGTGATCCAAATCCCCTAATAATTCAACCATAGCTCATCAAGAAGGTTAGAAACCTATTCCAATCGATGATCGGGAAGATTGAAGCCAAGCTTCCATGAGTTTCTTAGGTGCGGGCGAGAGGACACAAAATCTGGTGAAATTGAAACTTTGACCAAAAAACTTGCTCGTGGGTGGATGATGATCAAGAAGATCCTAGATGTATTCCCACATGTCCTAGCAAGCTATATCATAGCATGAAGATCAAGAAAACCAAAGGAACATGTAATACCCCAAATGTATTTGAGAGAGAAGAAATAATTTAGAGAGAAAAGCCAATTAGAAAAGGGATTTAGCAGAATTTAGAGGGGGATTCTTGTAAAGTCTAGACAACCTGGGCTGTGGGCTCCTGGCCCATAGCATCTTGGGCCCAAGGTGGAGAGGGGGGCAGCCGGCCACAAGGGTGGGCCAAAACCCTAGGGCGCCACCCCCTTCGCCCCCCTTAGCCGCCATACCCCTTTCCCCCTTCCCCTTGGCCGCCATCTCCTTCCTTCCTGTGCCTCCTCCCTTATAGCACACGACACTGTAGCACCATGGTTACTGTAGCACGTTCTTCCCCTTCTACCACTCCCTCCGTTGCTGCTATCTAAGAAGAGAATGGGGGAAAGATCTCCATTGGAGTGGCCGGCCAAGAAGAAGGAAGAAGAAACAAGGGGATGAAGGGAGGGGAAGAGGGATCACGTGGTGGTTTTGGCATTCATCAGTGGTTCTCCAAGGGTAATCCTGATTCCGTTCATTTAGTAATGTATTCTTGTATTTAGGCAATGTTGTTATTAGATCGGTTTTCTGGCAGTTTGTAGTGTTCATTTGATTTAGGGCTATTAGCTACGCAATCTAGTCTGGCCATCTCCTAGAGCATTGTATATAGCATCATTATCTTTCTGTAGGTTCTTAGATCAGATCGTTTGGATGAGCCGATCAGGAGATATGATTTTCGTAGCGTCGCTGTTCTATGGTTCTGGCATAATTCTGGCAATTAATGTTAATCGGTCACTAGCAACTAGTTAATGAATTATTTGGAAGATCTCACCAAAACGAAAGTTGTAGGTATTTTTATAAGGTTTCCAGAAAGCTAGAGAACATAATTTTTGGATAATCGTACTGGAAGATATGTGAGTTTCAATCTCGCTGTCTAGAACCCCTAACGAGATTTAGTAGTTCTATTAATATGTTTCATAAGGATAGAAGATGGCTGAATCTGGAAAGCACACCAACTAGGTTTATGTAGATAAATTAATAAGATTTCTAGAGAATCAAAGAACACCCTTTTGGATAAGTAGGCGATAAGTTATGAATTTTAGAAGGGGCCTGTTCTGTTTGGACAGATCGATATTCATAGGAGTTAGTGTTGGGTTGCGCTAGTGAGCGTAGTGAGTTACATATTTGTTTCTAGCAGTGTTTGGACTGGAATTGTTACCTTAGAGTGTTTGTTAAAATTATTCAGGTGGGGATTTGGTTCCGGAGGTAGCACCCTCTTCGCGTCTTGCATCTTCACACGGTTGAGGCAAGTACAATTAGTGATAGAATAATTAAGAGTGATTGTTCATGTTTGCTGGTATTATGTGTATATTCTCTACTCATGGATGCTAGAATGATGTGCATGTCACTGTTCATGAATGCTAGAAGTATGAGTATGATCTTTATTCAAATATGCTGCTGCTGGCTAATACATGTTTATGTTGGATAAAAGAATTGATTCATATGCATCATGTTATTATCTTTGAGGCTTGGTCACGTGATGACCAAGCATTGATTTTGAGGTCCCTCTCATGTATTAGATAGGCTTGAGGTCCCCACACTCGTGGAGAGTGGGCTTATTGTCCCTGTGCTAAAAGGCACAGGCATGGGTATGCATCGACGAATGCATACTCCGCATTACCGGTATATGCAAAGAGAAAAGAAAAGTTGCATTTGTGTATTTGCATTGCATGAGCATGTGAACAAGTTTATTATAAAGAATTGTGATTGGATGATGATGATATAGTTGAGTATTATATTGTCTTATTAATTGTACTTTCTTGAGTCTTGGACTCACTCTTACTGTTGTTTGTATTTTTAGGTACCTCTTACGCAAACATCATGCATGGGAGAGGATAGTCATAAGATTTGGTTGCACACCGCCACGAACAATTCATAATTGATTAAATTTGGATCATGATTTAATAATCGAGCAAACTGCTTAAAGGATTGTCTATTGGATATGTCTTGTGCATTTGATATTTTGTAATAGAGTTGATTAGCGTATTATGGATGTTATTATGATTACGTTTTAAATTGGATGTTTGGATTATTGAATATTGTTATTAATATCTGTTGGAACCTCCGGTATGGTTAACTATACAAAGGAGGTTCTACCAAAATTTAGTAGCATTCCAGGCTCATGTTGGGCTAGGGTGTTACAGAACAAGCAAAATCCTAGAAGACATCAAAGAGACATCAAGAACAAGAAGAAACTCATCTTGAGGAAATCTTGTTTGGATTGATTTGAGAAGATTGTTGGTTTACAGCCATTCCACCATGGAGGACAAAAACTCAACACTTGAGCACTCAATCAATTCATCTCTCACAAACTCAAGCCTCATCTACTCCACTTTCTCCCAAATGACAAATTAGGGTTTTCACTTGAAAGGCTTAAGAGGCTCCAAATATGGACCTCTTCTTTTATAGTGGAGGCTAGGTTGAGAGAGAAAACCCTAATGGGCACCTGTTAAGCCCACACTTAAATCGGTCTACACGCATACACACTTTCCAAAGCACATGACGAACTGGGCTTCCCGAATACGTGTCTTTGTGATCTTCATCTTCACTTAACCTAAACCACCTCTCCTTGCGCACCGCCGTTTTGCCAAAGGTCACCAAGGCGGTATTTTAGTGAAGATACGAAAATACACCTTCTCGATCCTTCTCCGAAGACCGAGTCCAATCGTCATGAAGCAATCCCATACTTCGCCATGTGTAGGCTGATCAACGGCTCTCTTCATGTCATTAAATCTTGTGAACCCCAGGGATCGGATTCGTTTCAAGCTAAGTGATTACACCAAGAGCGCAACACCTAATGAGAAACGAAAGCGATTTCGAGTGCCCGGATATGCGTCCCATGTTAGCTCCCAAGGATCAGTGGCTAACATGCGCATATCCAAAGACAACATTGCAATCACATCCATACACAATATACAAGAATAATAGAAACATGATTACAACATCAACAATTAGAACCTTATGGTCCAAATTTGCATAGGAGAGCCGACCAGTCAAATTTAACTATAACACAAATAAATCGCAGCGGAAAATAAACTTAGAATAAAAAGAAAACTACCAGATTGGCATGCCTAAACTCACAAGCAACCAACTAGAGTTAAAGTCGTAGCATCTGAAGTACTTAACCCAATTTGAACGACTTCTCACCTGCAACATGGACAATGCAACTGAGTACAAAAACGTACTCACAAGACTTATGAATAGCAACATATAATAAATGCATTCAAGTGTCAAAGGAAGGCTTACATGGTTCATTTTTAGCATAAAGCGAGTTTTTCATTGAGATAAACGATATAGATTCAAATTGCCATTTGTAAAACATTTAGAAAACATATATAACCAGTGGGTAATCCCAAATTTATGATCAACAATAGTAGATACTCCAAAATAATCAACGCACGAACTTCCCATTCGCGACACAATTCATTCCTTAACAAATTAACACGCGAACATCCCGTTCGTGAAAACATTTCAGATCTGAACAAACTAACACAATGACATAACATTTCCAACCATAACCCAAACCAAGTTTCCCATAAGCTAACTGTGCATACTTTCCCATAAGTCATGTCCATAACCAGGGACACAACTATTCGAATAGATTTAGTTCTCTACAAAGTTGTACAGCTTTCCCACAAGTGA
This sequence comes from Phyllostachys edulis, assembly GCA_036346405.1. Classification (NCBI taxonomy): domain Eukaryota; kingdom Viridiplantae; phylum Streptophyta; class Magnoliopsida; order Poales; family Poaceae; genus Phyllostachys; species Phyllostachys edulis. The sequence continues at coordinate 14,438,416 of CM070568.1, forward strand.
TGTCCACAACCGGGGACACGGCTATTCGAATAGATTTAGTTCTCTGCAGAGTTGTACAACTTTACCCACACGATATGCATACCTCTCAATGTCGGCCAATGCAGTCTTCATTCGGAGTGTGACTGAGATAACATGACGAGGCCGTTACAATGCTATGTCCTAACTATCAACCCACCCGAGGAACAAAATTCTATGGCAGACTGAGCGGTCGCCTAGAACCATAGGTGAACCCCGTTGTGTAAGTAAGTCCCTTACAAATAAGAGACCCTTAAGGGAAAGAAAGAAAAAGTTTAACATGCCCCCACTAGATTGACAAGAGAACCATTAAACATTAACAATAACAATTGTCAATCTAATTGTGTTTTGATAGCTAACACACAATAAATTATTAAGCCAAGCCTTCGCCATTATCCCAACGTGTGGTTGTACGTAAGACTTGGTTCATTACACCACAGACCGGTCCTCAAATACCCAGATGGGGCTACGCGAATCCGGGACCACCTCTCTTCATCACCCTATCACCCGTCCAAGTCCAACACACAACAACAACCCACCAACAAGTCCACAACACCGGATTCGAAGATCTAGATGCAATCCTCAATATCAACATAATCCAATCCATATAATCCTTAAATTTGATCAATATTCGATTCAATCCATCACCCGATGGACTAGCACTATCAATCGCTTTCGACTACAACTACTAGCATAACTAAGCATCGTTCTACAAATTAGCAAACAATCCCATAGAACATATATCCTTAATAATTCAAAGTAAAAGGGGTAATCAACATTCAAAGGAGGGCCAATGCAGCAAGTGGATATAACTAAAGTACCCATTTGACATACAAGTATTTGAAATTAAGCAATGATAGAATAATTGAAAAACAGCACAGATACATTTTCAAAATTAATAGGAATTCAACATGCATCAAAGGATGAAACTGCTTGCCTTTGCTATGGATGGTTCATGTGCTTCTGATAACCACTCTCGATCACACTTGTACCTTCGTGAACTATCGAATGCACGAGAATATCGAATAAGAACAATAACATCAAAAACATCCAAAAATTCAATATCATCCAAAATGCATGAAATTTATACAGTGGATAGTTCATGATTTTATATGAATTTAGGTGAAATAATTATTCAATTTGGATTTAGTATGTGAGAGTTATGGAGGTTTGAAGATCAGATTTTCTAGAAAATCCAGAAAATAGCAATCGGTTACTATTCGTCCTAAAATAATTATTTGGTGAAAATTTGTAGAATAGTAGTGGGAAAAAGGATTACATAGATAAATAGAGAATAATATTATAAGACCAAAATAACTGAGTTTATCTCATTTTGAGTTCTAAAACATTTTCAATGAATTTTCAAAGTTAAAAGCATTTTCTAGTGTATAAATAAATGGGTTTTGGATCAATGTACAAAATTATTATTTTATGTGATAGTGACAAGCTTGAAACATATTTTAAAATAAAATTGATCTAAAATGAAAAATAACAAAACTGGTTTCACTCATTTTGGAGTTAAGATGAATTAGCTATGAATTTTAGAACTTAATTGTATTTTTAGTGTACGCATAAATGTATTCCGAAATTTCTTAAGTACTAAATACTTTTTATACTGATGCCTACCTAGCCATAGCCACTTACGTGTGGGGTCCACTGCATAGTAAGTTTTTCAATTAAAATCCGAATTTAAAATCCTACTAACAGGTGGGTCCTATACGTCATACTCATGGTTCATAGAACAGTGCATGGACTAAAGTCCATGCACTCAATCCATGGTCCACAATCCCAGCTACTGCGCACTTAAGGGATTTTGGGTCCACTTTTTGACCACTCACAGAGGAGCTTTGGCATTAAATTACTTGGTTTTCTATTTATAGCCCCACATGCCATTCAAACATCAAACAAATAACTCAGTACTAATTAAACCTAATGATTACTTTGCCTAAACAAACCCAGATTCAGTTAACTAATGGCGTGAACAGGAGCTGTCTGAGAGTGACACGCACACATGCGTGGCGGGCGAACCTTGCCGCCAGCGCGGTAGTGGGGCTCCGGGCTCGGCGCCAACACAGGCTGGTGCGCAAGGCAAAGGTGAACTCACCTAGGGTGGCACGGGGTCCGATGGTCACCGGTGTCGCATGCGCGGTGGCCAGAGGTGGAGACGAAGGTGCGGCACTCATGGAGAAGATGCTACGAATGACAAGGGAGCTTGGGGAAGGGTGTGTTAGCGTCGCCTCGCCACCAGGAACATGAATCCAAGCTCGATGAGGGCGGAGCAGCACTACGAAGGCCGGGATAGGTATGGCGGCGGCGCGGCCATGGAGCTTCACGGTGACAAGCTCGGCCTGGCAATGAGAAGGGATAGGGAGCTCAGAGGAGGAAAAAGGATGACCTCAGGAACCTAACGGACGCATTGGTTGGGGAGGAGACTCACCGGAGATGCCGAATCAGCTCAAGGCGGAGCTCGATCGGAGCCGAGGAAGACGAAGGCCGTGGGGGTTATTTCCTGGGCCAAAGACCAGTTGAGTCAGTGGGAATACTCAACAGGGTAACGCAGAGCTCCTAGACATGGCTAGAGGGTCCGAGGTTCACCGAAGGGGAAGTCGGCTCGGCGGAGCTTCACAGAGCACACACCGGTGACAAAGAAGAGACGTCCGCGCTCCGAGTACTACACCTGAAACCACGGGCTCAAACTGTCAAAAATGGATGCGGTGAGGAAGACAAAGGAGGTCGGAGTGGTCATGGGCGAAGCTTACCAAGAGAGCTAGCGACTAGAGCTTCCTTCTCTTCCACGGCTGGGAAGAGAAGTGGCGCACAGCTCCTACGCGTGAGTCAGCGAGAGGAGGAAGACACACCTGTCGCATGGGCCTGGGCGGTCAGAGGTACAAGGTGGTGCGTCTCAGGTGAGAGGGTAAGGTCGGGGTCGGGTTGGTGCGGTTGGGTCAAACCAGGTTTGGTTGAGTGTGGTCGGAAAGGTTCGGACCGACCGATGTGAAGTTCGGACTAGTGGTTTGGATGGTTGGATCTAGATCGGACGGTCTGTGCGTGAGTTGGTTGGGCTAGACCCAAAGATCTGGTCGGACTCGAGTCAAGGTGCGGTCGAACCAACAGTGCTTGAGCCCAAGTTTTAAATTTCCACTTTGACCAACTACCAGCAGATTTGACCAAGGCTTTAAAAATAGAAATATAATTCTAAAAATTTTGAAAATTTTCAGAGGGGTTCCAGGAATGGTCTAGTACTCATAACAATTCTTAAACCTTATTGTTCATGAATTAATTTGTATATATTAAATTCAAACCTAGGATAGGTTATGGATTTGAGTTTGAATTTTCTATGGGTTTAATTGAGTTCCAAAATTTTGTTAAAAATTATATTAATTCATGATAATTATTATAGTATTTGAATAAATTATTTCTAGATGATGTTCATAAGTTTTTATTTCTAATTTCTTTTGGAACTTAATTTTTAAGTTGTAGGTTTAAACTTTGTTTAAGATTTTCCAAGTGCAATAAAATTTGCAAATGTTTCTAAAACACTATACATGTTAATGAGATGCATACTAATTATCATTAATTATCTTTGGGGTGTTACAAACCTCCCCCCTACAAAAGATCTCGTCCCCGAGATCTCGGTAGGTCGGAAGTGGCACAGGAAGGTTCTAACAGAAGATACAACATATGTTGTCTTGATTTCCTTCAAAGATAGTGCTAAGATATCCTATCAAGGTTACAAGGGTTTTCTATTACATTTTCCTTTCCATTGTTTTGCTTAACGTTTCCTTTCTTGATTCGAAGGCACTTCAAACAGAAGGAAAAAGATTGGGATATTCAGTTCGCATCCGGTCTTCATGTTCCCAAGTTGCTTCATCTTTAGTATGGTTGCTCCACTGAACCTTCAAGAACTTGATGATGCGATTCCTTGTCTTGCGCTCCATTTCTTCAAGAATTCGAATCGGATGCTCCCGATAAGAGAGATCGGGTTGCAAATTGAGGTCTTCCAAATTGGTTGCTTCGGTAGGGACTTGAAGACACTTCTTCAATTGTGAGACATGGAATACATTGTGCACATCTAAAAGTGACGGTGGTAGCTCCAACTGATAGGCTACCAATCCTCACTTCGCTAGAATTCCGAAAGGACCGATGTAACGAGGAGCCAACTTACCTTTGACTTGGAAATGTTGCATTCCTTTCATCGTGGAGACTTTAAGGTAAACACGATTGCCCACCTCAAAACTCAACTCGCGTCCACGACAGTCGGCATAGCTCTTTTGGCGAGATTGAGTCGTCCGAAGTCTCTCCCGAATCTCACGAACTTGCTCTTCGGCTTCATTTATCAAATATGGTCCAAAGAATTGTCTTTCCCTGGACTCGGACCAGTTGAGTGGTGTCCTACACTTTCTCCCATATAACACTTCAAAAGATGGCATTTGGAGGCTTGCTTGATAGCTATTGTTATAGGAGAATTCCGCGAATGGCAAGCATTTATCCCATTTCTTGCCATAGGACACCACACAAGCTCTTAACATGTCCTCCAAAATTTGATTCACCCTCTCGGTTTGGCCTCCGGTTTGTGGGTGGTAAGCGGTGCTAAAGGATAGTTGAGTTCCCATTGCTCCATGGAGGCAATTCTAGAAATGCGAAGTAAATTGAGTACCTCGATCTGAAACAATTATTTTAGGCACACCATAGAGACATACAATTCTGGAGATGTACAACTCTGCCAATTGGTTTCCCAAAAAAGTGGTTTTTACGGGGATAAAATGAGCAACTTTCAACAACCGGTCGACAATTACCCATATGGAGTCACACCCTTGTTGCGTTTTCAGAAGTCCGGTGATAAAATCCATCCTAATTTCATCCCATTTCCATTCAGAAACAGGGAGGGGTTGAAGCATGCCCACTGGGCGTTAGTGCTTGGCTTTCACCCGTTGACACACAACACACTCGGTAACAAAGTGTGCAATTTCCCACTTCATCCAAGTCCACCACAATTTTTGCTTCAAGTCTTGATACATCTTTGAGCTTCCCAGATGAATGGATCAAAGAGAATCATGGGCTTCATGAAGGATTAATTCTTTAAGCTTTGGGTCATTAGACACAACCAATTGCTTCTTGAACCACAAAAAACCTTAGTCGTCTTTGGAGAAACACTTGGCTTTGCCAGCCTTCATTTCCTGCATAATTCTTTCCATACCCTTGTCATTTCTCTGAGCCATCTTGATCTTGTCTTCTAGGGTAGGTTTCACTTCTAAGGCAGTGAGAAAACCCTCGCTAACCATCTCCAAGTTAAGCCGTTGAAATTCGTTGCATAGGGCCTCCATTGCGAGTATAGCCGAAATGCAGTTGCATTGCGATTTTCGGCTCAATGCATCGGCAACGACACTGGCTTTCCCTGGATGAAAATGAAGCCCTAAATCATAGTTCTTGATCAACTCAAGCTATCTTCTTTGCCTTAGATCCAAATCGGCCTAAGTGAAGATATATTTCAAACTCTTGTGATCAGTGTAGACTTCGCAGCGATTGCTGATAAGGAAATGTCGCCATATCTTCAAAGCATGAACTACTGCGGCAAGCTCAAGATCATGAGTGGGATAATTCATCTCATGAGGCCTTAATTGTATCTATGCATACACCACAACTCGGCCTTCTTGCGTAAGAACACAACCAAGACCAAGGCGGGATGCATCGCAGTAGATGTCAAACTTTTTGTGGACATCCGGCAGAACTAACACTGAAGCAGAGGTTAGACGATCCTTCAATATTTGAAAGCTTGCTTCACATTCCACCAACCATTCAAACTTCTTTTCTTTCTTCAACAACTGGGTCATTGGTCTGGCAATTTTCGAGAAATTCTCGATGAAACAGCGGTAATATCCTGCAAGACTGAGGAAACTACGAATGTCGGAGACAGACTTGGGTTGTCTCCAATTAAGGACATCTTGAACTTTGCTTGTATCCACAGCAACTCCTCCTTCGGATAGCACATGACCCAAAAAGGCGACCTCTTTTAGCCAAAATTCATATTTGCTGAATTTTGCATAGAGTCGATGTTCTCGGAGCTTGTCCAACACAAGTCGGAGGTGTTCTTCATGCTCCCTTTCAGATTTGGATTATATGAGAATGTCATCAATAAATATGACCACAAATTTATCCAAATACTCCATAAACACAGAGTTCATGAGATTCATGAACAAGGCTAGTGCATTCGTCAAACCGAATGACATGACGGTATACTCGTACAAGCCATAACGAGTGGAGAATGCCGTCTTGGGAATGTCTTCAGATCTGATCCTAACTTGATAATAGCCCAACCTCAAGTCAATTTTGGAGAATATACTGGCACCGGTCATTTGGTCGAACAAATCATCAATACGTGGAAGCGGATACTTGTTCTTGATGGTGACCTCATTCAACGGACGGTAGTCAATACATATCCACAGACTGTGGTCCTTCTTCTTCACAAATATAGCAGGGCATCCCTAAGGTGAGGAGATCAGCCAAATGAAACCCTTCTCTTGAAGTTCTGTGAGTTCGTCTTCAATTCAACCAACTCATTCAGTGGTATTCGATAAGGCCGTTTTGATATTGGAGCAGTTCCGGGCTAGAGCTCGATCACGAATTCAACTTCTCGTGAGGGTGGCATGCCTGGTAGTTCCTCGAGAAATACATCGAGGAAGTCACACACCACTGGAACTTCACTCAATTCTGGTAATTCTTCGCCACTAAGGGCATAAAGGTGTGGATGCTCCAATTTCAGCACCATTTCGACTTGAAAACCAAGAGGACTTGTGAGAGTGATAGCTTTGCGGGCACAATCAATTTGACCATGGTTCTTGGACAGCCAATTCATTCCAAGAATAACATCAAGGCCCGCTGAATTTATCACAATAAGATTGGCCAAAAACTTCACCCCTTTGATATCAATCTCGACTTCACAACATTCATGAATGCTTCTCATTTCTAAACCGAGTGATTGTATCATCATAGGTGCAGGCATCAAGCTGAGTGAGAGGTTGTGGAGTGTAGAAAAACCTCTGGATATGAAAGAATGAGAGGACCCAGAGTCGAACAACACAGTCATAGGAGTTGAATTGACAAGAAATGTGCCCAACACAATGTCAAACGAGTTTTATGACCCGACATCTTGTTGCCATACAAATTGTTAGCAACCGGCAAAAAGGAACGAGGGAAAAAGCATAAGGTAAGCAATGGGTAGAAGGGGATGACTTAACCTAGCATGAATGCACAATAAAAACACAATTATGCAACATGAAATGTGGTGCTAGAGTCCATGTGGACAACACAAGATACAAATAAAGACTTAATTAGTTTTCTGATATAGTTGCGATACAACCCGCCCGTAGGCGACGCACAACTACTTGGAACAAAAGAAAGCAAAAGAGCACACTACAAAGTCCAGCGTCTACAAGCTAATGAATATAATTAGGGTGTATAATATCTAAGGATAAACCCTAACATAATCCTAAAATCGCAGCAAGGCATCATCTCCTCATCCTTCCAACAATGCTCTTCACCGGTGACTATTTAGCGTATCTAACACTGGAAAAGAGAGACGAGCAATGGAGAAAAATTACTTTGCACAAATCAAATGAATGATGAGGTAATAATCAAATTCTATGATGGGTAAGAAAGAAAGTAATTATATTACTTGCATTTTTGCCAAAAATTTTGATAGTTTGAAAATATTCTTTGCAAATCAAAATCCTAACAACGTCCATTACTAAGGCTTTAACCAACAGTCAGTATGGCTCTGATACCAATGCTGTGAGCCCCCGGGATCGGATTCGTTTCAAGCTAAGTGATTACACCAAAAGCGCAACACTTAATGAGAAATGAAAGCGATTCCGAGCACCCGGATATGCGTCTCATGTTAGCTCCCAAGGATCAGTGGCTAACATGTGCATATCCAAACACAACATTGCAATCACATCCATATATAATATACAAGAATAATAGAAACATGATTACAACATCAACAATTAGAACCTTATGGTCCAAATTTGCATAGGAGAGCCAACCGACCAAATTTAATCATAACACAAATAAATTGCAGCAGAAAATAAACTTAGAATAAAAAGGAAATAACCAGATTGGCATGCCCAAACCCACAAGCAACCAACTGAGTTAAAGTCGTAGCGTCTGACGTACTTAACCCAATTTGAACGACTTCTCACCTGCAACATGGACAATGCAACAGAGTACAAAAACGTACTCGCAAGACTTATGAATAGCAACATATAATAAATGCATTCAAGTGTCAAAGGAAGGCTTACATGGTTCATTTTTAGCATAAAGCGAGTTTTTCATTGAGATAAACGATATAGAGTCAAATTGCCATTTGTAAAACATTTAGAAAACTTATATAATCAGTAGGTAATCCCAAATTTATGATCAACAACAGTAGATACTCCAAAATAATCAACGCACGAACTTCCCATTCGTGACACAATTCATTCCTTAACAAATCAACACGCGAACATCCCGTTCGTGAAAACATTTCAGATCTGAACAAGCTAACACAATGACATAACATTTCCAACCATAATCCAAACCAAGTTTCCCATAAGCTAACTGTGCATGCTTTCCCACAAGTGATGTCCATAACCGGGGACATGGCTATTCGAATAGATTTAGTTCTCTGCAAAGTTGTACAGCTTTCCCACAAGTGATGTCCATAACCGAGGACACGGCTATTCGAATAGATTTAGTTCTCTGCATAGTTGTACAACTTTACCCACACGATATGCATACCTCTCAATGTCGGCCAATGCAGTCTTCATTTGGAGTGTGACTGAGATAACATAACGAGGCTGTTACAATGCTATGTCCTAACTATCAACCCACCCGAGGAACAAAATCCTATGGCAGACTGAGTGGTCGCCTAGAACCACAGGTGAACCCCGTTGTATAAGTAAGTCCCTTACAAATAAGAGAACCTTAAGGGCAAGAAAGAAAAAGTTTAACATGCCCCCACTAGATTGACAAGAGAACCATTAAACATTAACAATAACAATTGTCAATCTAATTGTGTTTTGATAGCTAACACACAATAAATTATTAAGCCAAGCATTCGCCATTATCCCAGCGTGTGGTTGTACGTAAGACTTGGTTCATTACACCATAGACCGGTCCTCAAATACCCAGATGGGGCTACGCGAATCCGAGACCACCTCTCTTCATCACCCTATCACCCGTCCAAGTCCAACACACAACAACAACCCACCCAACAAGTCCACAACACCAGATTCGAAGATTTGGATGAAATCCTCAATATCAACATAATCCAATCCATATAATCCTCAAATTTCATCAATATTCAATTCAATCCATCGCCCGATGGACTAGCACTATCAATCGCTTTCGACTACAACTACTAGCATAACTAAGCATCGTTCTACAAATTAGCAAACAATCCCATAGAACATATATCCTTAATCATTCAAAGTAAAAGAGGTAATCAACATTCAAAGGGGGGCCAATGCATCAAGTGGATATAACTAAAGTACCCATTTGACATACAAGTATTTGAAATTAAGCAATGCATAGAATACTTGAAAAACAACATAGATAAATTTTTGAAATTAATAGGAATTCAACATGCATCAAAGGATGAAACTGCTTGCCTTTGCTGTGGATGGTTCATGTGCTGCTGATAACCACTCTCGATCACACTCGTACCTTCGTGAACTATCGAATGAATGAGAATATCGAATAAGAACAATAACATCCAAAAATTCAATATCATCCAAAATGCATGAAATTTATACAATGGATAGTTCATGATTTTATATGAATTTAGGTGAAAGAATTATTCAATTTGGATTTAGTATGGGAGAGTTATGGAGGTTTGAAGATCAGATTTTCTGGAAAATCCAGAAAATAGCAATCGGTTACTGTTCGTCCTAAAATAATTATTTGGTGAAAATTTGTAGAATATTAGTGGTTGAAAGAATTACATAGATTAATAGAGAATAATATTATAAGACCAAAATAACTAAGTTAATCTCATTTTGAGTTCTAAAACATTTTCTATGAATTTTAAAAGTTAAAAGCATTTTCTAGTGTATAAATAAATGGGTTTTGGATCAATCTACAAAATTATTCTTTTCTGTGAGAGTGACAAGGTTGAAACCTATTTTTAAATAAAATTCATCTAAAATGAAAAATAACAAAACAGGTTTCACTCATTTTGGAGTTAAGATGAATTAGCTATGCATTTTTGAATTTAATTATATTTTTAGTGTACACATAAATGTATTCCGAAATTTCTTAAGTACTACGCCTACCTAGCTGTAGCCACTGCCATGCGGGGTCCACTGCACAGTACGTTTTTCAATTAAAATCCTACTGACACGTGGGTCCTACACGTCATACTCACGGTTCATAGAACAGTGCATGGACTAAAGTCCATGCACTCGGTCCATGGTCCACAGTCCCAGCTACTGCGCACTTAAGGGATTTTGGGCCCACTTGTCGGCCACTCACAGAGGAGCTTTGGCATTAAATTACTTGGTTTTCTGTTTACGGCCCCACATGCCATTCAAACATCAAACAAATAACTCAATACTAATTAAACCTAATGATTACTTTGCCTAAACAAACCCAAATTCGGTTAATTAATGACGTGGTGGGCGAACCTCACTGTCGGCACAGCAACGGGGCTCCGGGCTCAGCACCGACATGGGCTGGTGCGCAAGGCAAAGGCGAACTCACCTAGGGTGGCGCTGGGTCTGATGGTCGCCGGTGTCGCGCGTGCGATGGCTGGAGGCGGAGACGATGGTGCGGCGCTCATGGAGAAGATGCTATAGACGACGAGGGAGCTCGGGAAAGGGTGTGTCAGCGTTGCCTTGCCACCAGGAACATGAATCCAAGCCCGATGAGGGCGGAGCAACACTACAAAGGCCGGGACAGGGGCAGCGGCGGCGCGGCCATGGAGCTTCACGACGACATGCTCGGCCTGGCAATGAGAAGGGATAGGGAGCTCAGAGGAGGAAAAAGGATGACCTCAAGAACCTAACGGACACATTGGTTGGGGAGGAGACTCACCGGAGATGCCGAATCAGCTCAAGGCGGAGCTCGGTCGGAGCCGAGGAAGACGAAGGGCGTGGGGGTGATTTCCTACACCAAAGACCAATTGAGTTGCTGGGAATACTCAACGGGGTAACGCGAAGCTCCTAGACATGGCTAGATGGTCCGAGGCTCACTAGAGGGGAAGTCGGCTCGGCGGAGCTTCACAGAGCGCGCACCAGTGACGAAGAAGAGACGTCCGCGCTCCAAGTGCTACACCTGAAACCATGGGCTCAAACCGTCAAAAATGGATGCGGTGAGGAAGACAAAGGAGGTCAAAGTGGTCATGGGCGAAGCTTACCAAGAGATCTAGTGGCTAGAGCTTCCTTCTCTTACACGGTCGGGAAGAGAAGTGGGGAAAAAGGAGGGCACGGATGCGGTTTTTTGCGGAACTGAGGACGGAGAAAGAAGCGGCGTGAGCGAGCGATGTTCCAGGATAGGTCGCAAGGGGTGGTGCGGTTACGGCGATGACAGAGGTGCTGTAGGGCTTTGCGGGCGCATGGCGCACAGCTCTTGCACGCGAGTCAGCGAGAGGAGGAAGATGCTCCTGTCACGTGGGCCCAGGCGGTCAGAGGTACAAGGTGGTGCGGCTCAGGCGAGAGGGTAAGATCGCGTCAGGTTGGTGCGGTTGGGTCAAACCAGGTTTGGTTGGGTGCGGTCGGAAAGGTTCGGACCGACCGGTGTGAAGTTCAAACTAGTGGTTTGGATGGTTGGATCTGGATCGGATGGTCCGTGCGTGAGTTGGTCAGGCTAGACCCAAAGGTCTGGTCAGACTCGAGTCAAGGTGTGGTCGAACCAACACTACTTGAGCCCGAGTTTTAAATTTCCACTTTGACCAACTACCAACAGATTTGACCTAGGCTTTAAAAATAGAAATAAATTTCTAAAAATTATGAAAAATTTTAGAGGGGTTCCAAGAATAGTCTACTACTCATAAAAATTCTTAAACCTTACTGTTCATGAATTAATTTGTATATTTTAAATTCAAACCTACGATAGGTTATGGATTTGAGTTTGAATTTTCTATGGGTTGAATTGAGTTCCAAAATTTTGTTAAAAATTATATTAATTCATGATAATTATTTTAGTATTTGAATAAATTATTTCCAAATGATGTTCGTAAGTTTTTATTTCTGATTTCTTTTGGAACTTAATTTTTAAGTTGTAGGTTTAAACTTTGTTTAAGATTTTCCAAGTGCAATAAAATTTGCAAATGTTTCAAAAACACTATACATGTTAATGAGATGCATGCTAATTATCATTAAGTAACTTGGGAATGCTACAAGTCTCTCCCATCCGGCTCCCACCGAAATGACCATAGCCCTTGCACCGACCCCTGCGACGCTTGATGCAACCCGTCGCACCGAACTTCCTATTTGGTCATCCCTGTCCATCTCGCGCCACGCTTGAGTTCAATGACTTCACTGGACATCCTTGTTCATTTTGTACCTCAGCTCTACTAGCCTAGTCCCATTCATCCTCGTCGTTGACCGTCGATGACCACCATGCCTCCTGCACACAATAGACCAAGAAATCGATTCTAGGCACAATTTCTTTGCAACTTGACCTACATTAGTCAAAACATGCATCATGCAACACATATGCACTGAAACCCATGAAATTGACCCAACCTACGGTCATCACCACCTTGACGGCAAATGACTAGAGCTTGGTCGATCAATCTGCCGCCCTTGGCCAGTCAGACCGCCAACTGGAGGCCAGTCAGATCGCTCCAGGACCTAACCAAATTTTCGAGTGTCAAGTGTGCAGACTCTCTAGAAATGAAAATCAAATATAACTTTTGACTCGATGCACAAAAAAAATATGGAACCAAGTGCAAAGGAATCCTCTCACTTTCCTACACCCTATTTTTCGCCTGGCTCAAAATTCTAAAGTACAACTGTCGGCCGGTCATACCACCACTCATGGTTTGACCTCCTGAGGTCTGAAGGCAGTCTGAATTTTCTCGAAAATGAGGGTTTTGTCAAACGCCTCATTGGTATTGCTAATTATTCATCACACTAAGATTAGGAACATATGCCCATGACATCCACACAACCAATCTCCTCACTAGATTAGTCAGGTGAGAAAGTACAACAAGGCTTGCTCAAGTCTCTCTCCAAATCAGAAATTGGAAAAAGGAAAACATAAGAGACTAATCAACGACTGACAAAAGCTATGAGCAACATAGCTACCATATCCAGCTATAAAGCCAACAAGTTCTCGTAGGAGAGTTTTGGCACATTTCTCACGATTGACACTCTAAATAGCAAAAGTAGCCCTCTCTCCGCGTCAAATGCAAAAATGGCATCTTGTATGTGCACTAGAGGACCGGAGCCGCTGTGCAGGTGACACGTCGCTGAGTCTAGCCCCTAGGGGCACAGACAAGGTTTTTGAAAATTCATGAATAGTGTTTTTGACACTATTTGAATATTATTTTTAAAAATCAGTCGAGAGCAGTTTTTTCATTGACTTTTTCTTCTTGTTTTTTACCTTGCACTCGTAGCTTCAAATGTATTATCACAAGTAGCACACAAAAAATTCCACAAATGTTTTCACATGAAATCACAACGCAGCATAGCACACGCAACTTCAAACATGGGTGTCAACCGTCACCATCGCCACCCTTCACTGCCCTCCGTGGCTTGGTGAGTCGATGGACAATGCATATGAAATACTATTTGAAACAGTACTTAACACTATTTGACGAGGCAACGCTGGCAGGCAATAGTACACCGTCACTGGCCACGGCGGTGAACAGTAGTACAGCGTCACCGGCCTCAACGGGGGAGGGGGTGCATGTGCACCCATGCTTGGTGTGGGAGCGCGGGCACCCCTTCTCATGCTTGGTGTTGCATTTTCTACATGTGATAATACATAGAAAATCGGACATAAATGGAAAACTCGTGGTTTCATGCACCTGATTTCATGTGCTCTATTTTGAATGCGACCTATTCTATGAGCGTATCATGTAGACACTACCAGGAATGACATTATTTGTTAATTTGTGATTTTAATGTGGATGGCATTTTTTAATGTTGTACTATAGTACAGACTAGATAAGCTTCTTGTCTATGAATCAACTGAGGGGAATGATTGGTATGTAGATCATATAATACTGTAACAATATCCTTTGACTCATGTGCAAATTTGCGAGAGTGAGACTACGACTGTGACGGCGACGTGAGCAAGTAGGTGACAACCTACCCTAGTAGCAAGGGCACGAGGCCACCACCGTTAATCAATTCACTGAGCCACTGAGGGTAGCGAATGGTAGCGATGGCGACGGTTAACACCCAAGTCTAAAGTTGCATATGTTGTGCTACATCGTGATTTCAAGTAAAAAAATTGTGGAAATTTTTTTGCGATACATGTGATAATACATTTGAAGTTGCGGGTGTGAGGTAAAAAAACTAGAAGAAAAAAATCAAAGAAAAACGTGCTCTCGTTGAATTTTTTAAAAGTGTTAAATAGTGTTTCAAAAAGTGTCAAAAACATTGTTCGCAAATTTTCAAAAACCTTGTATGTGCCCATGGGGGCTAGACTCGGCAACGTGTTGCCCGCATAGCGGCTCTGGTCCTCTGGTGCACAAACAAGGTGCCATTTTTGCATTTGACACGAAGAGGGGTTTACTTTGGCTATTTAGAGCACCAAATTTGCCAAAAACTCCTCGCTGAACTCTATAACAACCCTTCTTGCCAAATAGCATGCAGAATATCTTGGAAAGAGCAAAACTAATTGTTGAATACACTTGCATTTATTTCCTTCCATAATTTCCAGAAAATTAAGGGGCTTTGTCAAACCAAATTTTGGTACTATCCAAGCATTTTGGCCATGATTTGGATCACTCCCAAATTTGGCTTGCCCCCAAAGATTTGGCATTTTTGGCTCGATTCTTACCAAAACTTTGGCCAAAACAAGGGTCGCAAAAACCATAACAACATTTTGGGGTTGTTTGGTTTATGGCCCCAATAAACTAAGCCAAAATTTGGCATAGCCAAAACTTGGGAAAGTCAAAATTTGGGAAAAGGAACATTATTTGGATTGCGGCCAAGCCAATGTTTGACAATAACAAAATTTTGGTGTGCGATTTCCCCTCATTCGGATTGCCTGCGTGTGACATTGGATTTTATTGGCGTTACCAAATTTTTGTTGGCGTTACCAAATTTTTGTTGGCATTGCCAAATGACATCCAATTTCCATTGGCGTTTGTAAAATTTGATTTGGTTGACGTTGGTAAAAAAACAAACAAGCTAACTTGGCAATTTCACCCCATCTCACTCTATGGCACGTGGGCCATGAATTGGTATTACCAATTTTTGGCTAGCCAAAGATTTGGCTATTGTTTGTCTTGTAGCCAAAATTTTTGGACACTTCCCCACGTTTCATCATTGCCAAAATTCGGTATGGTAACCTAGGGGAATAATCCAAACAACCCTTAAGATCATCATTGTGTCCAAACCTTGCCTTTGATCCTTCTGAACAACTCTGATCAGATAGTCAAAATTCTAGAAAGTTCAGAGTCCAAATGCTTTGAAATTATACGACACACATGTTTGGCAAACCTTTGATGATACCATTTTCAATTATTCGAATACCTGAGCTGGTTTTTTTTTTGACCAAAATGCCCCATGATTGCGGCAGCCAGGCTGAGATGAGCATGATTTCTCGGCTATGTCCTTCACTCGCAGATCCTGACGGTCGTCAGGTCCCAACGGGGCAGCGATGACCAGGAGGATTGGAACTCAGAAGGGCATACACAGTAGTAGAGACGATTTCTGTCTATATACCTCTTCATGTCATATAGAGACAAGAGTAAAGACAACTTCAACAATGAGTTATCTTCAGTTTGCTTCTGTGGAACCCCCACAATCTTTTAAGGGGCCGACTATAGCACAGACGACTGAAAACAAGTTAAATTTCAGTTGAATTTTTAAAACGTCAAATTCCCATCATGCGGTTCCTATGTCATTGTGTTGTTTTTGTGTTGTTTTCCTTTCCTGGCCTTTGTGGGTCAATATTGGGCTCGTAACTTTCTAAACGTGGCTCATTTATGGCATACTCCTTTGTGGGCCAGTTTAGACTGAGTTCAAAGGAATAAAAGACGCAATACTATCAGCCCAGTAACAGAAAAAATCCACAAAAATGATAAATAAAAAGCCCAAAATTTGTCAGCCCATGTAAATATGGTGATCTTAAATCTCCCGAGAAAACCAGCAAGGGAGAACTAGAGAAAGAAACATGAGAAAGAAAAGTAAAATAAGAGGAACACATGAGAAAGAAAAAGAACAGGAAGAGAAAGAAGGTAAAAAAGTAAATAATCAAATAGATGTTAACTGGCTTGTGCAGAGTGGGTCTCAGAAACATGAACCAGAAGCCCCATATCAGTGTTCTTATGCTGAATTCGTACTCTGTTCTGCATATATTTACTGATTCGTTTGCTTCTTCTCCACCAATCCAACAAGAAGCTGAGAAAAGCATTGCCCAAAGTTACACATCTTTGCTTTTAGATCAGATCATCAGTTTACACAAAAATTCTTAACAGACATGGATGTCATCTCTAAACTTCAAGTACTGTGAGGGCATGATACATGTATGAACATATTGTGAAAAACATGGCATCATATTGAAACTTCAATAATCAATGCCCTAACATAAATCAAAACTAAAACCTAAAGAAAAAGTATTATATATAAGACAGAAAGGCCTTCAACTAGGTGATGCTTAACATAGAACAAAATCATAACCTATATAAACAAGAAATATTCTAAGAATGACAGAAATATCCTGATCTAGGTGAACCCTTACAGAACACAAAAATCAAAATCAAAATGATAAGGAAAGTACTATTGTGGCCTAGGTGAACTAGTAAAATGGAGAACTTTAAAAAAAATTAAAAAAATGGAAATTGCACTAAAAATGAACTAAAATGGCATATTATATAAAACTAAAAGTTTAGTTCAAATGGTATGCAACTTCTAATCTGACAAGTTTCATTCATAGATTATCTATATGTAATTTCTCTCATGTTATTTCCATGGACAACTGACAGTTTCTAAACTAATAAGTGCTAGAAGATATCTAAATCACCATAGAAATACAACAACATGTTAGCATGAAAAGTAGTTCATAAAAATTTAGAACATATAAATCTAAAACCATGATGACAACTGTGATTTCATGATGACATATGTGAACTTTGATTACATGAAATCATAAACACGATACATGCAAAAAAAACACTATATGAAGAAATTGATGAATTGAACTATGAGACAAAGAAATAGGAGATGAACCACATCAAATTACTCTACTGCTTATAGAAACAATCCATACTAGGTGAACCACAACAGATTAAAACAAAACATAATCTCAAAGATATTTTTTCTTTAAAAATGACAAATAAATCCTGCCCTAGAAAAAATTGGAAATTGCATTGGCAATGTATGGAAATTGCACATGGCATGAAAATGAAAGCTTGATTGAAATAGTATGCAACCTATAAACGAATATGATTTATATGAAGGTTAGGTGAACCTAGCTCTGCACTTTTGACTAAAATTAATTTAACAAAAGACAACAAGATTTTTGCACACAACTTCTACCAAAATTGCACATTACCTAGCTCTGCAATTTTAACTAACTTGTTGGGTAACATTTTGAATGGCAGGTATTTCACAAGGATATGAGAGCATGAGATAAAAGAACAAATAAGACGGTAAAAGTGGCTCATAGACACACCACTTGGATGACATTTGCTAAAATAGACTGTACAATCTTAATTTGGCTTAAGGACACTATTGTACTATCATAATTTGGCTCAGGAACACTACGAAATCAATGCTAACTACACACATAGATCTATGACCATTTAACTGGATATTAGTACCGAAACGAGCAATCGCACACAAAACATTATAATGCAAATCTAAAATTTCACAACCAATGTACCTAAACTAGCTAAACACATAAATCCATCAAATCTAGAGACATATAAACTACAAATACACTCTAAAATACACATCATCCCAAATGCCAGAGGAGACAAAAATCAGATCAAACACCAAATGACACCACTCACCACTGTTATGAATACTGTGTGTATATTGAAGAGACCCAATAGGCAATATATATATAGGGTACAAAGGGACACAAGTCTAAACCCTAGAACAATAGGAAATACCACAAATACCCTTATATCCTTAACACCCCCCTCAAATGCAAGGCGTATGCAATAGCATTGCATTTGGAAAGGGTTGACACAAAAATAGGGAAAATCCAAAGTCCGAGTCTTGATAATATCGTCGTAGCATGCAACTCTTAGAAAATATGTCGACAAAAGATCTCCTCCTATCTGATGTCGTGCGACAACCCATAAAGCATAAGGTACGGGAGCAAAGTCGACCGCGGCAACATGACGAAAAAGATGATGAAACCGATAAAAATAGAGAAAACTGTCAAATCAAGCCGAATATGAATAGATAAAAGCATGGCAGTGCAAATCAAAGCCCAAGATGGCAGCAGCGCAGTGCACGAGAAGCGCAATAGAGATGCGGTGCACAAGAAGCATAATAGAGACGCGGTGCACAAGAAGCACAATAGAGACATAGTGCACAAGAAGCACAGTGGCCTTAAAAGCTTGGGGCGATGGATCTACAGCGGCTCAAAGAAAAGAGCAGTGGCTACTATCATGCAAAAAGAATCCCTATGCTTCTATGACTGACAATAAATTTGTGGACTCGTATGGTTTAGAAAAACTCAAAGATAAAGTGATACGGACTTGGATGAATGCAACGGAAGAAAAAAAAAGAATAAAAAGACTCAAAGGATAGCTAGCAGTAGATACTAGCAAAGCTAGTTTTTATTTCTCTCTCTTTCTCCACGGACTCCCTTCCTTCCTTTGTATTTTCAATCGCAACTGAGATACCAATCTCCCCCTTTTTCTCCATGCCCATCGTAAACGCCAAAGAAAAGGATGTGCATTCATCAATGTGTGGCAAAGCAGCATGAGCATCCTCCATGGTGGTCCGCCATCCCTGCATGGAGAAGAGGCCGAAGTGGAGGCGGTCATTCTCGTCATCCACATGGTACTTCTCCATCTTGGGCATGCTTAGGTACGCCCTCATCTACTCCGCACGGTAATATAGGATGCACGCAGGCACCAATGGAGTTAACGAGACTAAGACAAGACTAGAACAGTTAAAGGCTAAACTACGCTTCATCATCTCCTGGGCCTCCAACTTCTGGATCCTCATAGTATACGTAGTCTTCAAGATTTCCTACTTCTGAGGGTTTTGAGGAAAGAGCGAGAATGAGCACAACTTCCATGCTCACGAGCCAATACACAATGCAATAATATACATGCAAGGCTTAACAAGGATGGCTCGGGTTCTTTTATTTGATAAAGCAATGTTTTCAATTATCATAATTACAAAGTCCTATCACTTAGCATTCTAACCGAATTGCATTTTATTAAAGAGAGAGTAATTGTGCAATGTTTATAATAGCAGAGGCTACCTCCACCTTTATGCTTATTTTGATTGGAGCTACCTCCACTCATTAACACCACTGAGGTTCATTTCCCCGGGGAAATCCAAATCTAGGGCTAGGTGAGCCCTCCACATTTTTCATACCTCCCACAAAGGTTTTTGAAATAGAACTAACTCAAGTAAGGTTCCCATGTCCTCCTTTGACCGTAGGCACGGCTTTTCGAACAGTTTATTACTCTATAGAGAATGTACACTTTACCCACAAGAGATAATCGTCTTGATATGTACACACTTCCTTAGACATGTGAATCAAGGGGAGATCACCACAAGGCCTTTATAGTGCATCCCTCATTATTAGTTACACCCGCTAAGGTTTCGCCTGATAAGGGTTACATCCTTGTAGACCCGTTAACCCTTACCCAAACCCCCTCTTGCGCCATCGTAACGACTTTCGTCGTGCATCCCAACCCCCTTCTCCACAAAGGCTTACGGCATCATGAATCATCTACCTGGTGCAACTCGTACTGGTGGATACAAATTTTTAGCCAGGTTGTACTTTACAAACTTGTGGTTGCACTGTTTTACATTGGAAGATCATCACATGATTAAGTCATTAGGGTTATCTAGGTGGTTCATTCTACATTCCATCCACCTTGGGCTACATTAGCACCCATCATCATGTCATCCATCCTACCATCCACCCAGATGGTAAAAGCAGTTTATTAGGGTTTTGAGAAGTAAAACCAATTTATCTCATTCACGTTAGTGATGGACCACCAATGATTGCCTACAATTATTTCATGTTTGAAGAAATGATGTTTGGGACATTTAATGTCCTGGCAGTTGGAGATCCTCCACGTCTTCAAACCCTAATCAGACGAATATACTGGAAAAATGAACTCCAAATTAAACAAGACCTATGCCATAAGCAAGATCTTGAATTTACAAAATTTTAGAAATAAATTTCATAATTTTTGGAGTTACGACGAGGGAGAACGGGACTTTTGAAGTTCGGGTTTGAATTAAAGCTTAAAAGAAAAAATAAGAAAAAGAGGGAGAGAGAGAAAGCCGGCAGTGGGGCCCACAGTGCAGCCTCACAGGTGCATGGAAACCCAGGTGGACTGAGTCCATGTGCAAGTGCGAACAGGCGTGCGTGGCCCAAACCATGGCCAGGCCCGCGTGGCAGTCAAAGGGGGGGGGGTAAGCTAATGACAGTGGGGCCACTAAATCAAAAACCAATCCCTATTTCTTTTTAATCGGCCAAGAGAAAAGGGGAGCAGAGGGGAATGCGGCGGCTGGGAAGGCGGTGGCGGTGGTGGTGAGCTGTAACATCCCAAAATTTTGGTCTGTTTTAAATTTTTTTAAAAAGAAAGAAAAATAACCATTTGAATTTTTCTGCTAAAGTTAAAAGCTTAATTGGAATTTTCAGAGTTCAAAAACAATTTAATGTGATTAATGTCAACATCAAATATTATCAAAATTATTTTATTTGGATCTTATGTGCTTGGATATATTTTCTAGATTTATCTAGAATTTTTCTAAGTGCATTTGCTATTTTCTATCTGCTGTTTGGTTTTTCTGCTATTTTCTAGAAAAAGAAAAACTAATTATTAATCTCAGATAAATTCCGGGCTGAAACCCACTTCCTTTTCTCTTAGCCCAGCTCAGTTCCGGCCCATCTTTCCCTTTCTCAGCCTGGCCCGCACCTTCTTGCACGAGCTTGCAGCCAGCTCGGCTTTTTGCTTTGCTGGCCCATTTCATTTTCCTGTGCGTGTGCGCCAAGCCCATCCAAGCATTGGCCGCTTTCTTTTCCTCTCGCGTGAACGCGTTGTGGCCCCCTGAGCCATTCCATTTCAGCGTCGTGAGCCAGCCCCACCGAACCGGCCTGCCTCCCATTTTCTTTGGCGCGAACAGAGCCCACGGCCCTCCTCTCCTTTCCGTGCGTGAGCCCAGCATTTTTTTTCCCTACCGCGTGGGAAACCGACCGGGCCGTGCTTTTCTCCTGTGCGCGTATTCATCCAGCCGCGCCAAGCCAGCCCGTTTCTTGGTTTTCCGGTGCGTGCGCATAAGTCAAGAAAACCAGCCAAGCCGCACCATCCTGTTTTCTTCCGTGTGTGCAGCAGCCTCGGCCCGCATTCCCTCCTTCGCGCGCAGCCGAGGCCCATCCGAGCCAATTCCCTTTCCCTTTTGTTTGGTGTCCCTGCCGGTGGTCTCGAGCAAAAGCGCACGTGGTCTTCGTTTTCAAGCGTTCCAAAGCCAGACTCCGCGAGTCCGAGTCCAGCACGACAACGCCGCCGGCCTCTTCTCAATCTCCCCTCTCTGGTCCCTATTTAAAGAACCGATCGCGTCGGTTTGTGCGCATCCTTCCTCTCCACCAAAGCTCTAATTTGGTTTCCTCGATTTCGTCTTGGTTGCGCCGGATTTCGCCAAGAACCGAGCGTCGTTGAAGCTCCTTCCTCGCCAGAGTTCTTTGCCGTCAGTGCCTCTCCGCCCGTGCCGTCTTCGCCTGCGGGTTCGCATCAACAAGGTCTACCCGGTGCTCATCTCCGTGTGCCTCAGACGGCTTTGGTTCGCCTTCGTCGCCGTGCCCGTGTACCTCGCCGCCGCCAAGGTCACTGCTGCCGGCACACCATCGCCGCTGCCGTCAAGTCACTGCCGCCTGGAGCTTCACCGCGTTCCCAGGGTTCCATTTTGGTAATTCACCGATACTCCAGTGCCTCCGATCATCCCCGCCGTCGCAAGTTCTACTGCCGGTCATGTCTTCTCTGTCTCCCTTTCGGTTCTATCTCTGCTGATGTGGCGGCCAGCTCAACCTCCACCTCCTTGGCCATGTCATCGTTTTGCTAGTGTGGCAGCCCGGTCATCAGTCCAGTCGGCAGACCAAAGTCCAACCCGAGTCCAAAGACTCAATCCACCATACACCATCTCCTTGCCCAGTGGGACCCACATGTCAGCCATTGTTTTCATCTTTATTTCACTTACTAGTGGGCCCCACTAGTAAGTCTCCAATTCCTTTTATTTTATTTAATCTGAAAGAATATTCTCTGGATATTCTTTTCCCTCTCAATTTCATCATTTTATGTGATTTTTCAAAGTCCATATCTTTTGCATCCGAACTCCGTTTGAGTCCATTCAAATTCTTAAATTCATCTAAATTCAAGATCTAGCTATCTGAGATTTTTATTTAATTTTTGGAGTTTGTTTTGCTCTCTGTTATTTATTTATTTTGTTTATTTGCTTGTTTGCGATTAGACGTTGATACTTCGGGAAGCCTTGAGCAAGGAGGAGTATACCAAGATCAAGACCAATCTCAAGATTTATTCCAAGGCAAGCCATAGTCCTTTGATCATATTGAACCTATGATTTCAAAAGTATATTGTTTTATACAATTGCATGCTATCTTTATATAAACTGCTTTGGGTTTAGTTATTACCTGTTGTCATTATGCCTCCTTGGATTATTTGAATGCTATGAATCCCTTGTCACCCTAGCGGGGATAATTTTAGTTGGACATATTCATATTGCCAACATGGGTAGTGTATTAATGCTTAGTCCAGCTTAGATACGATGGGTTTATCATCACATGTGTCATAATGATTAATCTTGACTTAATGATATATGGAATCGTGGTGGTGAGCCACTCTTATTAAAATTTGTGGGTACCATGACGGGATGAGTCATGGGTCTTGGTTAAACAAAATGGTTTTCGCTCGGGCGAGTGGTTGGTGGATAGTGGGGGTGCGGGTTTAGCACAGATTGGGTTTGTGGTAGTCTCACCTGAGTAACTTGTCAATGACTTAATTTTTTGCGCCATTGAACTGGGCCTTAACCGTACAACCACATGTCTGGTATGGGACGGACCTAGCTAATTAATTAGCGATATTTTGATTTGGTTCTATCGTGGAAAGCGTGAGTTATGGGAAACGTATTCTCATGAAGGCGCAAGAGGGGGGCCCTGTCTGGTTGGAAAGACATTCAG
Source organism: Phyllostachys edulis (assembly GCA_036346405.1). Taxonomy (NCBI): domain Eukaryota; kingdom Viridiplantae; phylum Streptophyta; class Magnoliopsida; order Poales; family Poaceae; genus Phyllostachys; species Phyllostachys edulis. Next base: position 14,461,990 of record CM070568.1, read on the forward strand.
TGTTGAAACCTTAGCGGGCAGAACTGGATCAAAACAGGACTTTGTAAAGGCCTTGTCACGTGCTCTAGACTGCTTACCTAAAGTAGTGAGCAGTGGTATCGACGGATGCCAAACAAACTAGAGAATTCGTGTCATGTGGGGAAAGCTGTACAACCTCTACAGAGTGTAAAACTATTCGAATAGCTATGTCCGCGGTTATGGACGTGCTCGGGGATTTCACACGGGAGATAGAGTTTCTTTAAAATGAGTCAGAGTGTGGATGGGAAGTTCACTTGATGAATAAAATGTTTGTTTGGTGAACATGTCATTCACTTGGTGGGTTGTGTCGATTGGTGAATTGGGGATTCGCTTATCTTTGGTTTGGTTGGGAAGTGAATGGGAAGTTCACTAGTTGTTTCAAAGAAATTGTTTATTATTTATTATTGTTTTTAACTACGCATTTCAATCTATTTATTGTATTTATCGTAAATACTGCTTTCTGCAAAAGAACCATACATCTAACCTTTGTCAGGCCGTGCATGAATATTATTTGCATACATTTCCCTACGGTTTCTTTGAGTACATTCAAAAGTACTCATGGCTTGTGCCCTCTGTTTAATCGGCTAGCTTGAAGAATATCAAGCTGCCCAAGAGTTCTTTCAAAAGGAGGACTATGAAGGTTTTGCGGATTAGGATGCGTTCTCCACTCGATTACCTGTGGGCATGTTGATTGGCTATTTGAAGAGTTTTGTTCCGCTGCAAGAGTTTTATTTGTTTCTTTAGCCCTGCGTGGTAAGTTAAGTAAACGTTGACCATAAGGTCCAGTTATTATTATTATTTGTTACTTTGAGATCTTTTTAGTTAAATCGAATAAATGGATGGTATTTCATCACTGTTTCCTGTGTGAGCTAGCTACTGATCTGGGATTAGTTCGGAAAACACAGAGGGTTCCTGAGATGTATTTTCGGGTCCCGACATGAGCGGCGGCATGGGGAGGCAAGCGAGCCAAAAAAATGGGGTCCCATGGGGTTGGGGTCCCTAGGGGCGGAGGCGGCGGCGCTGGAGAGGGGTGAGCGCGGCGGCGGCAAGGCCCGAGGCAACGGCAAGTTCTTTAGGCTGGAGCCACGACCGCTAGGCCAAGTGCAGCGCCGGCGGCGGAGTGGCGCGGAGGGGCAAGCAGCGCGCGCACAAGCTACGCGGCGGCATAGGGAAACCGGCGAAGTGGCCTGGGTGTCTTGGGAGCGGCTGAGTCGGTCCGGCGGCGGCGGCTGGGGGCGAAAGAGAAGAGGCACCGGCGGCAGAAGCTCTCGGCGGTAGGGAGGAAGAATGGTGGTGGGGGATGGGTTCCTTGGTGCTGGGGGCACGCGGTGACGACCTCGCCTGAGGCGGAGGCTCACTAGAGCAGCCACGGAGCGGTGAGGCGGCGCGGCCGATAGGGCTCGGGTGCGGCGGTGCTTTGGTTGGAGCTTACCAGTGAAGCAAGGGGCGATGCGGGGGAGAACAAGGGGGCACCGGGGAGTTCTTATAGCTGGTCAAGGAGCTTGCGAGACGTTGGAGTCTTGCATGGTCCCGAGGCATGGCGGCATGGGCAAGACGGCGGGAGCGGCGGGCACACTCTGGGTGCCAACTTTGGAGGCCAAGGCAGGTGGTGGAGGTAACGGCTCTAGCAGGTGACCGGAGTCCATGGGAGCAGGTGAAGGCAGCAAGGGGTGCAGGCAGAGCATGAGGTGGCGCAGAGGGGGCACGCGGGCGTGGTAGGGTGCTAACGGTAGCGGCGCTCGTGGCTGGCGACCGGGTGGCTCAGCCGGATCGGGAGGAAGTGTAGGCAGAAGGGCTACTGGTGTCACGATGAGCGCACTACGATGACCTGGAAGGAAGCGGAGCTAGTGGGAGTGTGATGGGGGTGGCAGGGAGTGCTCATGCGCGGTGGCAGAGGGGGCACAGGGATGGCAGGGAGGGTGGTGGCGACACAGAGGGCGCAGCAGAGCTCGTGAGGTAGGTGGAGTCTGTCGTGCGACGCAAGACGAGGACTAGCAGTAGGCGTGATGCAGAGAGGTAGGTCTTTGCAGTGGCGACAGGGTAGTCTTGACCTTACCAGATGGAGGTAGAAGAAGAAAGAGGGAGGGGAAGAACGAAACTAGGCCAGGGAGTTGTTGGGCTGAGGAAAGAAATAGGCTAGATGGGTCGGTCAAGGGAGAAAGGGGGATGGGCCAGCTGGGCTAGAGGGGAGATGGGTCGGCCCAAGAAGAAAAACGTGCTGAGCCCAATAAAAGGAAAGGCCAAATTTCAGAAATGGCCCGAAATTCGAAAAGAAGAATTCAAACTCGAATTTGAATTCAAGAATTCACAAACAAGGTTTGAAACACAAACCCGAGCTTAGATAGAAGCTCAGAAGATTTTGAGAAAATACGGTAATTTGAATTAAGGTTTTGAAAATCCAAGAACCAAGTAATTACTATTCACCGTTTGAAAAACAGGACGTTACATGTCGACCCTGTCAAGCTGCCAGCCGCGAGCGTCGACGTCGAGCAACCGAGCAGCAGTTGAAAAATCAACAAAGAAAAAACATTCAAAAGAAATTTCGGCGTTGAAGTCAAAATTCCTGCTATGTAATTCTCTCAGTTCCATGTTCTACACAATGTCATCATCACGTGGGATGAACCTATTTTTGGTTCTAGGAATGGGGCCTGTGTCGAGTGCAGAATTTTGGTAATCATCTTGCCAGTTCTCCTCGGTACCATGAGACTCATCAATCGTGCCATTCATCATGCTCATCTTGGAGATGATCATGCTCCCTGTCGTCATCCTCCAGAGTTTCACTGTGTAACTCGTCTGCATTATCTTCCCAATTTTTTTAAGCATCCTCTGTAGTTTCATTGGGCCACCTATCAAGCCTGCCATCAAAAGATGGCTACCATAATCTTGTGTCAAGTTCTATCTCTTCTTGCAGCCTATTATCATCTTGAGACACTTGGATCTCAACCGTGTCGCCCAACGTTATCGTTGGTGACTCTGCCCCCAACATTATCTGCATCACCCTCGTATAAACCCACATTCTCAAGCATAGTTTGGGCCGTATCCTCGCTACCAGCAAAAGCCCTGACCTCAGCCCCTCGTTGAGTCATTCATCATTATCTAGTAATCTAACACTTTCGGCCACAGAAGCATCATACTGGCTAACATCTTGACTACTTGCAGCACTCTCTGATCTGAAAGAAGCATGTTCGGTCACACAATTCATTAGCTTGAAACAATATCTTAAACTCTACATATATTTATTACATAACAAGAACTCAAGAAGATAAGGACAGAAGACGAGTGATAGGGGATGTCAATTGTATGAGAGCTTTGATTGATGGTGTCACAAAAAGTGATGTGACAAAGGGTGTCCTGATCTTTCGATGAGAAAGATAATTCGACATAAGGAGACGACTCATGATTCGACTACCAATCGTACACGACTAATATGCCCGGCAATCGCTGAACTAACTCCAAGATTGTTATCAACCTTGCTAGAAGTACGATTGACTTGACCACAAAGGTCTATTCCTGCATACAATCGAAGAACAAGCAAGAACAAGATAATAAGCAATCTGAAATTACAAATATGATTGAAATACTCGATAATGGTGGGATTCCGAAGTGGTATTATGGTTGGTCTAGTCGACACAAAATAATACACGAAGTTACAATGTAGCTAAATTTTAACTAAACGAAATCCAAATCCTAGAGTGTCGCCCACATGAGTATATATGAGGGTGACGGCCAGGGGGGTGGACGCACGCCCAAGGAGGTACAAGGCCCATGGGCCCAAGTGGAGGTGGTGCAGCACCCTTTTGACTCGGACTCAGAATCAGCCCTTGATTGTTTCGGAGATTGCAACGTGCACAAAAGGAATATGGAGATGGGGCTAGTTCTGTTGGAAAGAGGACGAGATAAGCTTTTCATCATGTAATCAACCACCTCAAACTGAGTCCGTATGCGAATTCTATGAACGTTTGAAGTCGGTGCTGTCTGCGGAGGCCGAATTGGATTCTAAAACATGTTCAACTTGAACTCTTGCTTGGCTTGGACAAAAAGTGACGTGAAGTTGCACAAATATATATTTTCACCATTAGATAGCATCATATTCTCATTTAAAATAAATTAAAGCTGAAGGAACGAATTCACCGTTTGTTCAATCTTTGGAAGCTAGGGTCGTATGTGTTTGTGGTATAGTCACATCAAAAAGGGAGAGCACACACATAAACAGGGCAATCTAAAGAGGCGACACCCTTTGGCATGTTGCTGTTGTTTGCTTACCAGATTGTCTGATGCTTGAGATTACGTATAGCAGCAGAGCACAAAAATACACTCCATATGTTTCATGCTACATGACGTTGTTGAATTTTCACAGCAATCAATATGTAACTTTGACATTGATGTATATAATATTATGTTGGGTGAAACGTTACATAATTATATTTTTAGCAGAAGCACTTTTGACGACAGAGGCAGTGTTCAGAAAAATAAAAAAAAACTTAGGTGTCAAACAAATTACCCTAAACTCATAGACACACACAATACCAAATTTATCAATGCTACCATCTAAATTTTCTAGCCCACATTTCATCAACACAGAGTATTCAAACCATAGAAACAGACTATCAACAAATCAACCACAAAATTGAGCAGATCTATCAACCCAGAAGCCTTTCAACAAACAAATCAATCATACACATGCATCAAAGAAAAATACCTGTCATAGTGCGCCGCGGCAATGCCCGTTGCTGCCGGCCGAGCTACCGTACCTCTGACCGTTGCCAAGAGCCACTGCATCGCCCGTAGCTGTCTCTGAGCGCCGTCGGACGAGCATGGAGGCGGTGGAGGATGGAGTAGGACGGCACGAAGAAGACGCCCGAGATGATGCGCGGGGACAACGATCTCCATGGCCAACGAATTTGGAGCAGAGGCGCCGGCTTCTAGAGATGTGAGTTGCGGATGGGGTTGAGACAGAGTCGATGGGGAAGATGGGTGGGAAAGTGAGGGAGAGAGTGAACAGTTCAGTTTCGTGGACATGAATGTTATTAAGTCTGAACGGGTTCAGTTTTGTGCCCAACAATCCAAATCACAAAGCACAGATCTTAAAAAATACCCTAAGGTTGAAACAATCGACTGAGATTTAAGAAAAATCCAATCGCCAGTGATTTAGCAAATCCGATCTTTTAATTATTGTATGAAAAAAATATTTATTATAGACAATAACTCATACAATGGTGTTTTATGATGTCTATATGTTCGTCGCTTCACAACTATACCCTCTCTCCGTCCTCTCTCTCTCCCGTATGAGCAAAAATACCATGTGACAAAGCTTATACACAGATGACATCAGGCTGCTCCTAGTGCTCCACCCTAGCTAGTATCTTAAGCGTGCCATGTAGCCAAAATGATAATATGGCACCATAGTTAATGAAGAGAGAGGGTACTCTAGTATCTAATATGGATACCAGTTCGGTCTCGAAATCCAACGCATAAAATTTATTGTGATCGATCCCGTGCGCCCATCGACCCTCGCACTATTTTCTTTAGTACATGCCACAAATAGGCCACAATGCTCAAATACTAGTAAAGGTCATGCATATAATTAAATGAAACAACCTAAGATACTACACATAAGAAACAATGCATTGGAAAGATAGTATTCTAATACTCCTCATGCACTAAAGAAACTACATTCAGATACTGTCTATTGGAAGCAGCCTCACACCATTTTACACTTGTATGCTAACGTTATGGCTGGGTCTAGACATGGCCCGTGTGGAATCAGCAGTGACGTGAGTGACCCAGGAAAACCATCCTTGACAGCGTGGTTCCGCGGCTAATTGGGCATAGGCAGTCATGTCGATTGTCTTGGTCGTCCCGGTGCGTTCCACGCCGCTGACCCCAGCCTCCTTCCCAACCCCAATCCGTTCCCCACGACCCGCGGCGTGCTTATCCATTGATGCCTCTCGATCCATCTGCTCACGTCTGTCGCCTTAATTTCCCTTTATCCCCCCACGGGCAGAATTAACCGCGGAAGCATCCACCACCTTCTCCATCAACCACACACAAACGTACGCTCGGCAGCCACGAGGCCGGCCAGTAGTACATCCATCCGAGCGATCGGGAAAGCAGAAGCTCACCAGCTGATCTGCGCAGCCAAGAAGGGAAGCTAACGAAGGGAGCAATGGCGGCGGCGACGGGGGAGGAGGTGAGCAACAGGAGGGTGATCCTGAAGCAGTACGTGACGGGGTTCCCCACGGAGGACGACATGGAGCTCGTCACGGCCGCCGTGCGGCTGGCCGTGCCGCCCGGGTCGGCGGCGGTGATGCTCAAGAACCTCTACGTATCCTGCGACCCCTGGATGCGCAGCCGCATGACCCGGCACGAGGAACTCAGCTACGTCCCAGGGGAGGTACCGTAGAAAAGGCAAACTTTTTTTTGTTAGATTACTGTTGCTTGCGTTGGTCACAAACTATTCATTCACGTGCCCGAAAGATTGGTGTCTCGTGTTCGGTTCAAGATTCTGTTCGTCTGACCGTAGCGGCTGATTTGTTTTTCAGGCATAATCCTGTCATGAATATGTGCACGGTTGTGATTATTTTAATTTCTAAAATAATAATTAATGTAATAGCAGCATATATACTAGGCATATTTCCAACTATAAACAGTAACATAATTATCAGCTCAAATACACATATCTCATATATATTTACATGCACTAACAGGGCAAATTCTATAACAAAAAACACTACTAACAGAAGTAGAGATCACCATCACATAACTAATTTGTAGGAAGCAAGACCTAGTTATATCAAGTGATATCACCATGACTTACGGAGAATCGCTCCGGTAAAGGTCGCGGTAGAGCCTAATGCGAAGAAGACGACGCGAAACAGATGATGAAAGAAGCCGTGAGCAGTCGCACGAACGCTTCCCAAAAACTTGATTCGCCTCAACCCGTGCAGGATCATGAAGGACGCCTGTTTCGGAGACACTGCTCTCCCCGCATCCATACATGCCGACGAAGGGATAAAGCAGTCGAGGCAGCGCAACACTTACGAGCCACAAGACAATGGCGATTTTCTCTCAATTGTTCCTAATTTGAGAGGACATCTCCTATAGGTACTGATAAGCTCAGAGGGAAGGCAAATCACCGTGCAAGGAAATTGGAACCGCTGGAACGTTCGGTTTCAAGCATGGCATAAAAGCCAATTTGGGAAGATGCCACATCATCATGCATGATTTTGAGGTGCAAAAAGAAGTAGTGGGTCCACACCCAGCCGAACACGAAATCATCGTACCATCCACACGTTGGCGATGGCGCGTGTGTGTGTTTTTTTTTGCTTACTTAAACTAGGTAAAGCAAACTCAACCTTATAAGTTGATCTCCTCCTAGCTAGACTAGCAATATGGTATTAAATTTCTCATCTTCCACCATGCATTAGTAGATCTTTAGGATTTTACTAGGATTTATGAAAAATATTATTTGGGTCAAGCCCATAAACTCCAACAAATTCTTCGAGAATTCAACCGTTACCTGTGACAAGTCTGCAAATTCCTATAAATCCTTCGGTTTAATTTCTCTGCCAGTGAGTCCTATCGGGATGGGCGTTGTAACTTTGAAACTCTTTTCATCGAAGCTCCTGCCGTCTGTTTCAAAAAGTCTGCAAAATTCCTGTAAATCCCTTGGTTTCAAATTTTGTCAACCAAGTTATCCGGGGAGACTAATGGAGCGAAATTGGACGCCAACCATTCATATTCGTGTTCTTTTTTGCCACGAAAGATTAGCAGTAACTATGTTGGTGTGTGAACACTGAACACGTTATTGCAGATCATTTTGCGTTGGCAAAACTATATTTCTCAACTCAGCAGACACCGGATATGGTTGAATTTGGCCTGTGATCTTGGAGTCTTGTTGATTTTGGTCACTGTCCACTTTCTTCCGACTATTTCTATTGAAAGATACTTTCTTCCAAATGTCGTATATTGTATCAAAGGAATATCCTTAGTAACTTACTTCTGACGTGCAAGTCAAAACAATCAAGGGGTTAATAATCTATGAATGAATTTTGAACAATACCCTTCTATCTCACTGAACGAGGAAGCCTACTGTACTCTGCTCAGCACTGCAGTTGGATTCAGTTTTCTTTCACTGAATTTTTCTTTCCACTGGAAATCTTACAATTTTAGCTGTCTCCCTGTGTACAAACCTTCCAGGTTTTGGATAATTTTGGTGTAAGCAAGGTGGCAGCATCCGGGCACCCGGATTTCAAGGTTGGCGATCTTGTGTGGGGGACAACCGGATGGGAAGAGTACACCTTGGTCACTAATCCAGAGTCTCTTTTCAAGATCAAACATCCTGAATTGCCTGTGTCTTACTACACAGGTGTTCTTGGTGAGTAAGTGAGTTTACTCTCAGTACGCACTCTTTTGTCGCAAGCAAACTGTCATCTTTTTCTTTCTTCACTTTATCTGGTTCAGAAATCAGAATGTTATGAGTTCATTTCTACTGTCTTGCATATTAAGCAAATGTCACCTTGATTCATTAACACCTGAAAACCTTTCCCCCCAAGTCCTTACTTCGGTCACATTACACAAGGTTTATTTCCATTTCTTTGTTCAGCTTATCTGGACGTCGATGTACTACTAATTGGTGTTTTATGTTTTACATAAAAATTGAGATTGAATAGTAGAAACTATAGATGAACTGTGCCCAATCTGGAACTGCAGAAACGTAAGTAGAGTTGATTAATCAGGACAGAGCAGGCAACAGGAATTCTTACAATAGCTCAGAAAAAGCTGTGCATGCCATGTCATGTTCAGAGATTCATACTGGAAAAAGTTCCGCAGCAACAAATGGAAATGGTTAGCTAAACCATTATAGCAACTAGTAAAATAATACGACATCAGGGTGATTATTTGTAGGGTCTACGCTCTGTCCTCTCAAGTATATAGCATGCGAGCTACTAGTCATATTTAACAGCAGATACAGTGTCAATGCTTTTTTTCCCTAACTGTGCTTGCTTTAACCTTGATTATTCAGGCATGCCTGGCCTTACTGCATATGCTGGACTTTTTGACGTGTCCAAGCCTAAGAAAGGCGACTATGTTTTCATCTCAGCGGCATCAGGTGCTGTAGGTCAGATTGTTGGGCAGCTTGCTAAGATCACAGGCTGCTATGTGGTTGGCAGTGCTGGTTCTGATGAGAAGGTTTCTGCAAAACTCATTTTCTCTTTGCCTTCTGTTATTCACATCTCCAGATGAACAGTTGCTCCTTCTGTTTTGTGTGACCGCCATTGGCAAATACTTCTATTGAACTACTTAAAATTACCTGGGCTGGCAAATGATGAATTGGTTAAAGGAGATCTTCAGGGAATTTAACCTAGATTATGCTCCATTACAGAAGAAAATTAATGTAGCTATTTTCATCAGTGCCCTATGGTTTGACATAAATACATTGTCATGCGATTCACAGAACTCAAAATCAATGTCTTTTCAGAACCTCAATGATACTGCATTTTCTGAAAACAAATGTGCTGCCTCTTCAGGTGAACCTACTGAAAAGCAAGTTTGGCTTCGACGACGCTTTCAACTACAAGAAGGAGCAGGACCTCAACGCGGCACTCAAGAGGTTTGCGATTCCTTTCCTGTGAAATCCCCGCGTTGCAGATAGATCAGACAATCAAGACTTCCCTCTCGTTGTGATGCTGCTCTCAGGTGCTTCCCGGAGGGCATCGACATCTACTTCGAGAACGTGGGCGGCGTGACGCTGGACGCCGTGCTGCTCAACATGCGGGCGCACGGCCGGATCGCCGTCTGCGGGATGATCTCGCAGTACAACCTGGAGCGGCCCGAGGGAGTGCGCAACCTCTACTGCCTCGTCGCCAAGCGCGTCCGCATGGAGGGGTTCACGTGGTTCGACTACTCTGGCATCTACCGCAAGTTCGAGGACGAGATGGCGGGGTACCTCAAGGATGGGAAGATCGCCTACGTGGAGGATGTCGCCGACGGGCTCGAGAAGGCACCGGCGGCGCTTATCGGGCTCTTCTCCGGGCGCAACGTCGGCAAGCAGCTGGTCGCCGTCGCGCGAGATTGAACGTGCCATGTGGGGAGTTGAGAATGTTCAAAAATGGGAGTTCAGATGGGTTGCTGGATTCAGAAGGCTTGGTATTGTAACAGACTACCAGTGTTGAGTTGCAGTTGATGTGCATGTCAAGAATAATGAGACTCAGATTGTTGCCATGTAACGCCCCAAATTCTGAGACCGTTAAACTCTTCACAACCACCTATGATGTGTAGTTGCGAAGTAAGCAGTGTGTCAAACAAACTTTCGATTACAACAAAAAACAACATTTTATTACATAAGGATAAGACTTAACAGCCAGTTTTTACACTGACATGGGCATCCAAGCCCAAAGTTAATATAATATATGACAAAAGAACTTCAAACCACAGGCACGCTTGAGCGCGGTCGAGACTTAATAACAGTAGTCGCTGCTATCCGTGGGTCCACCAAAATCATGTTCATCATGAACATCTGTATTTTCCCAAGTTTCCTCTGTAGATGATTTTGCAAATTATACAAGAATTAGTACAACTTCCGTACTCAACAAGCTACATGGAAAAACTAAATAATTACATGCAAGAAGTTCAAAGGATGGTTAGGGTTTACCTTAACAGTTATATGTGGATGCAATTTGTAGTTAAAGCAGTTTATATCTAAAATAGTAAAACAATAATAAATAATAACATTAGGGGTTTCTCAACAAACTCAATTACCAACTTAACATCTCAAAACTCTACTTATGCCTCATGTATTGAAATAACCCAAAACACAACTTCATTAACCGGAAGCACGACGTATTCGAATACTTTTTTATACACTCTGTAGAGTTGCCCAACTTTACCTACAAGATATCTCAAACTCGTACTGTCATGCAATATACACGCAACATGTTAGCGTGTGACTGAGTTGAGATAACAAAGCCTTTTCACTGCTCATCCTTTTTAGCCTCTACCCGGTAGGTCTAAATCCATATAGCCCTCGGGAGACCACCGGCGAATAGTGGGATTTTTGCCCTGATGCTGACGGGCCCATACCATTTGTGTAGACCAGTGAGTGTCCCTCCAGGCCTACCCCTATCCCATTCTCGATACTGTAGATATTCAATCGGAAAAGCAGTATACTAAGCCAGGGAGTAATGACCACGCATGTGGTTGAGCGATTTTCTGTGTCGGTCACTTGGCACAAGATTCTTGTTCTTACTTGTCATCCAGTGAAACGATGGCCCAACAACAACTCATGGTTGTCCACCTCTAGATCTCACTGATGACTCACTTTTAACACAAATCTATTGGGTTGTCCAACTTCCTGGACACAACCCTCAACTTTCCACCAAAACCATTAGCGAACCGCCATCACTCTCTTTTGATTGATAAACACATTTGTGTGACAAAGCTACTTGTATAGCTAATATTCTATGTGAACTTGTCAAGGTGAATATGGCCTACAAGTGCTGGGTATTTGTTAAGGTGAATATGGCCTATAAGTGCTGGGTGGGTTTGTATGTGGGTAATAGGATTTATCTAATTTCATGGCATTCAAAAAGTATTATTTCAATATTTAAAGTAATTGGCACAAATATAATAATGAAAGTAATTAATAAATATATGAAAAATGGGCTCAAAATGATCAAGGAATGTGACTTGCCTTCTTGCACAAAGTCCTGTTGATACTGGTCTTGTTCGGCGTCTTCTGGAGTCTGGTCGCCAAAATCGTGACCTAAAGAGAAGCAATACAATAAAACCAACCAAATAAAATCCAGCTCGACAAGGAATGAGCTGGAACAACATGCAAGTAAAATAAAATAAAAAAGAAACTTAAAGGAAGGTGGTCTGGAGAGTAGGTATTTATTTGGTGTATAATTGAACTGAACGGAGTTGTGAGATTTGGATCCAAGTACAACAAAAATATAGAAATGAGATAATAAATCCTATAGAAAGGTGAAAGATTTATTAGGAGCTTGATATAACTGATCGGAGTCAAGAATAGGCTTTCTGGGCTCGAGATGGTCAGAATGGGTATAAAATGTCAATTTAGGGTTTCGGGCGAAAATTATCAGATGATGAATAGCACTAGGTTACTATTCATGCATGAAAAGGATTGGGAACAGTAATCATGTTTACTGTTTGCTAGTAAAAATGAACAATAAGTTGAATGCACAGTAATCACTATGAATAGTAATGCCTTTGAATAGTAATCACATTACTGTGCTATGAATAGTGCATTGGAATAGTGTTTCTATTTTTGGATGAACAGTGAATGAAATACTGTGCAATGAATAGTAAAACGCTGATTTGAATGAATAGTATTGGGATAAGCCCATTATTATGCAGCTCACGGCCTATTCGACCGGGCCTCTTAAGGCTCAGGCAAGCTCGGCCGAAAGGCCTGAACACCTCAACAGTCTTTGCGAGGGGGGGGAGGAGGGCCAGCTAAAGATGCTCCGCCGGAGGAAGGGGAAGGCGAAGGGGCCAACGGCCATCCGGCGGTGGTGGCGGCCAGCGACGAAGGGGAGCAACGTGGGGAGCTTGAGGTAAGTGCTCTTACCTCTAGGGTTTTTCTTGGTGGGGTTTTGGGTGGGATTATGGTATGCGGTGGTGGTGTGGTGCTCCGGTCGAGTGGAGGCCGAAGGTGGTGGTGGGGAGGGTTGGAGGTGGGGATGAGGAAGAGTGGGAGCCGAGGTGGCCTTTATAGGCCGATTGAGGCGGTGGGAGCAGGGCTCGGTATGGCAGTGGTGGCGACGTGGTTGGGTGGACAGGGTTGGGCGGTGCTGGGCGAGGAGAGGTGGCGGCATGGGCGCGCGGTGCATTGAAGGCAGAGGGGGAGAGGTGGCGCGAGAGGTGGCGATGCTCTCTCACTAGAGCGGGGTGGGAGGTGGCGCAGTGGGCGATGGGACTGGAGCAGCATGGTGAGGTGGCCCGGTTCTCCTCACTAGAGCAAGGCCAGGAGGTGGCGGGTGACAGGGGCGGCGCTGGAGGCGGTGACGTGCGAGCGATGATGTGCGGCCGTGACGACAGGAGGAGGAAGAAGGGGAAGGCGCCCTAGGGAGAATGCGCCACCTATTGGGGAATATGGCAATGACCGAAAAGGAAAGCGAGAAGGGGTTGGATTTTACCAAAAAGGGAAAGAAAACCGAATTTGAACCAAAATTTCCAAAAATTTTGAAATTTTGAAATTTTGGGTTGTTTCAATCTACCCTCCTTAAAAAGAATCTCGACCTCGAGATTCACTCAAAGCCAGGGGACAGATCGGAAAACTATGCTGCATTTTCGATTTCTTTTTCCATTCTACTCTTTCTGTTGCAAGATTCTGACATTGAAACTGAAAAGGTAGCTCTTGGATCAATTAAGACCGATGCTGATGAAGTAAAACCATACCGGTAGTATTGTTTGTGGCTTCTGCAACTTCATTGGTAGTGACACAATTGATTTTGCCTTAAGTTGGTCCTGGTTGCTGAAATTTTGGTTGCTCTCTAGGTCGTAGCATTCCTCTTGTTAGCTTGTAGTGTTGGTGGCGTCTTGTTGACCTGTTATTGACTCATCACTTGAGCTTTGGCTGCTTCTGCTGACATACCCCTCATTGGGCATTGAACCTTATAATGACCTAGTTGTCCGCAATAGTAGCAGTTTATTGATTTTTCTGGACAGTCCTTTTGGCAGTGATTTCCTTCACATGTATAGTACTGAACTGTGGCTGACTGATTCATATTGTATTGGGGTCTTGAATTGGGATTGGTAGTTGGTCGCTGCTGATATTGTACTGGTGGTGCGGTCATCATCCTTTTTCTAGGTGCACTTGGTTGAGGTGTCATCTGCATTGCTCTTCTTTTTCTGATTTCTTATAATTCTGTTCTGGCTTCTTCTGATATTAGCAACTTATTCACCATAGCTGACATGTCCTTGAAATCGAGGGCCGAAATGTGAAATTTCAGCGACTTTCGTAATCCTTCAGAGAATTTTTCGATCTTCTTTTCTTCAGTATCAACATCATTTGGGACATATCGAGCTAGATAGTTGAACTGATGAAGATATTCTGTCACAGTAAGTCCTCTTTGCTTGAGAGCAAGGAACTCTCGGTGTTTGGAGGCAAGCACGCCAGTGGGGACGTGTGCCTTATGAAATGCATCCTTGAATTCTTGCCATGCTATATCTCGTCCAGGGTGGAGTGTTTGGTGATTCATCCACCATGCTATGTCCTTGGGGTTGATGGGAGGAAAAAGGAGTCTTCTCTTAATCAGTGTATTGGATAGTGTCTAACTTTCTTTGTATGTCTCTTATCCAATCATCTGGTGCTAGTGGTTCTGGTGCGACCGTAAAAGATGGTGGTTTTGTTTTCTGAAAATCAGCCCATCTTGATCTTGCGGTGATTCCTCCATTTGTTGTTCGTGCATAGGGCCCTGACGGTACTCGTGATCTGGTTGCTATCTGCTCCAGGAGTCTGGTGTGTTGCTCTAATATTATGGTTTGATTTTGCTCTGCTTAATATCTATTTCTTTCCATCATCATCGACGGTTGAGGTCACGGCGTCCGATTGATCCAAAGTGGTTTCAGTGGCATTAGAGTTTACGCACAAAACGAGGCAAATAAATACAGGAAAAATCAAATAATGGCCATGCTCATCGCCTACGCAATTGAATCCCCAATCAAGCTCACCTCGAACTTTCTCCGATGCACCGGATTTCACAGGAGCATGCCGAGAGGATGATGCCAAGGAGGAGGAGGCGCAGCCATGGCACGATCGGTGGGGCGGCCGCTGGTTGAGATGTGGCGCAACCACTAGGGCGGATGGCGGCTACGACGACGACCACGTAGTCGGAGAGGTGATCGCCGGAAGAGCCGAGGAGCGGGCGCCTGAGGCTAGGCTGCTGAGCGCTGTGTGGCGGCGGCGTGGCAAAGATCGGAGGCCGACGGCGCACGGGCTCAAGGGCGGGTCATGGCGCAGGCGCGGTGGTAAGCGGAGGAGGTGGGGTGAGTGAGGAGGGCGGCGGGCATGCCGAGGCCGTGGCGGGTCGACGGGAACGGAGGCGGGAGAGCTCAATGGGGTGAGGAGGAGGCAAGGGGCCGGTGGCTTGATTGAAGAATGGGGAAGATGGGAATGACCGAGAGGGGGCAATGAGGCTTTGGCGGCCATTTTATGGCGATGGGGCGGAGGTTGCGATGGCGCCAACAAGATGTGCAAGGCGCCGTGGCGCTTGCATGTCAGCGCGCGGCGATGGGGAGGTGAGCGGTGGCGGGCCGTGGTGTCAGCGCCAGATGCGGGCGAGGCGCCGGCAGTAGAGGAACGTGGCAAGCGCGCGCGTGAGCGGCATGGGCGCCACAGTGGCTGCGTAGTGAGAATATGGTGCCGCGTTCAGCGGATTTGCTCGGGAAGGAGACACCATGGGCTGCTTGACTGTGGGAAAGGAGGAGGGAGAAAGAAGCTGTTGAGCTGAGCTGGTTGACCGAATGGAGTTGGTGTGATGGCGACAAAGTTCGGCCAGGTGGAACAGTAGGGAAAAAGTTGGAAAAACAAAAAGGGAGATGATTTAAGAATTCTTGTGTGATGATAGGATACTTGTAGGATTTAGGTTTCGAACATATTTTTGGTTTTAGGGTTTACAACTCCTGTATTATTTAGAAGGGTAACATCTATCTTTTATTTTGCTTCTTTAATTCCTATATTTAGGTTTTCGTTTCTAGTGTTTCGGATTCTAGGTTTTCTATTGTACATTACTTGTACCGACAAAAGAAAACATAGATTAAATAACTCCCGAAAATGCGGGCGAAAATAAGATGACACGGATAATTATACAAAAAGTTTTAAAAATCTCGTATTTTTGTATTTAGGCATTTTTGGGATGTTACAAACCCTACCCCCTTAAAAAGAATCTCGACCCCGAGATTACTGTAGGACAGAAAGAAGAAGATAGAACGAGGAGGAAGAGAGACGAAGCGGAGGATGCTAACGCTATCCTAGCTGCTTTGCTGGTTCCTGGTGTGGCTTCTCAGCATCGTTGTCTTCTGTTTTCTTCATGACAGCCACAAATCTTCTTTCGATGGATTGACATTAGTTGACCATATCCGAAGAAATAGCTAGCTTGGGTATACCGATATAATAACTATATTCCTATCACCATGTCTTATTTTTGCTACTAGAAACCCATTATTTTCTTTGAGCTCGCTAATTGCCATAAGTTAAACTCTAAGCTTACTTTATAATCGATGTTACCATCAAATTTATTTTTATTTTGTTATTTTTATTTTAAGCTTATGTATCCCCTGCTTTGCCTAATTTTCCTTCAACATAAGTTGTTATACCACCAAATTATAATTGTAGGTAATCATAATGATTCAAACGTTTCTGTATTTAGCTACCCCCTTAAAAAATGTCTACCGATATTCGTTGTTTTATTTAATCGTTAATAATCAAATTGTTATTATTTACCAAAATTATATTGTCATTGTAATAGATGGATTCATCATTCCTTAATATTGATCATTATATTCGAGTTTGTCCTTATCTACCAAGAGTACCTTGATATCGTATAACTGTGATTTGACATTCCCCACCCTTTGATTATATCATCTGGATTAAACTATACATAGATTCTACATTATATCATCTGGATTAAACTATGCATAGATTCTACATAAGTTCTAATGATCCAATTTCAAGCAATTATAGTTATTCCTATAGATGAGCTACATTTCAATTGATCCTAATTACACGCAATTGTGTTTGATTCCGCCAATTATCATATAATTCATTGCTATCTAGTCTACTGATAATATATTAATGTTTTCTAGTGCAATTCCAATTTTCATTTGGTATCACTTTGCTTACATTAATTCTTCTAATATCCCATCTTTAACATTGTTAAAAATCCATTTATTGTTCACATTATGTGTATAACTTCATTTTATTCCCTATTAGTCTAATCTAAATGTGGTCCTGTGGTGATGTTTTCCAAGCACTTATCCATATGATTACTCCACCTATATGCTATGTATTTGATTTATTCTAAAAATTCATATGATATTCTTGATACATTTTGATTAACTACTTATCGTGATACATTTTGATTAACTACTTATCATGCAAGTTCTCTATGGCAACGACTAGACCTAAGGATACAATATGTGTCAATCCATTGTCCAAGCTACTTTTCATCATAAGGGCCTATTTTTCTCGGTCAGGGACTGCTTTCAATTGGGCTTTGGTGGCTTTATTTGATGATCTTTGATCTTCACTTCGACGTAATACTTCTTCGATTTGTCTGGGTGAGCCTTTGCTTGCTGATTGGTTGTACCCTATCCGAAGTGCGATGATGCCTAAGGGTCTTGTATGGACGGTCTAGATTAGGGTTGGCGACTTTTGACGGAGCTTCGTCTTGATCTTGCCTACTTGTCATGCTGGTCTTGAGGTCTGGTGGTGCTCTCAGTAGGAGATGAAAGGAAACAGCATGAGATAGGGAGAAGATTGCGGGGTTAAAGTAACTAAACCCATTTTTCTTTTAAAATTTAGGTTTTTAACATATGAATAGTCGAGAAAGCTCAAACAATCACACAAATCTTTTAAAACAAGTTTTTCCCGTGACTACGAAAATTCGATGCCCATGGGCAAAATAGGCAGTACACAGGTTCTAACTAAATCTCAGACAGTACAACGTCTACTCGTGGAAATACACACATGGGGGTGCACAATTCTGTGCACAATGGTCACTCAAAATGAGATTGCCCTAGCCTAACAAGTTGTCACATTCCTGAACTTAAGCTTTTGAAGCTCAGGTAAGGGAAAGAGGAAACCAATCACCTTTCGAAATCAAATGAAAATCTGACATAGGTAAGAGTGAAATCATTAGGAGGGATAAGAATGAGTAGTAATACTTATGTTTTTCGCAAAGCTTTTGTAGGCGAAAGTAGGTTTTTTTAAAAAAAAATTCCACTAATAAAACTAACGGCCATGCTAACTAAGGTCACGACTTAGAGTTGATATACTCTGATACCATGCGTGTCAGACCCCAAATTTTGAACTTGGGATCTACGGTGTATAATTGTGCCATTCCTAGATCAAGAGTTTCGCATTAATACGCTACATTATTGGTTCAAACACATATCACGAAAATGTAAAGCTATTGCATAATATTAAACAAAATGTAAATATGCCTTACGGCTTTTGACTTGCAGAATGGCCGAACAGGCCAAATACTTTCAAAGAATCATTAGCGGAAGTAGAATCAGAGTAGAATGCGTGGAACCCTCACGATATGCCCACTGGCATTCGACTGTGGGCTCGCGACCTAGTTCTTGGCCTTCTTGATCTTTAGTCTTGTCCAATGCTCTGTCCCTGTAGTCTTCTTTTGTGGTTACTGACTAAAAGAATGTAAACAGCGAGCATGAGTACACAATTGTACTCGCGAGCCAATACACAATGCAATTATTATAGATGCAAGGCTAATCAAAGGAAATGCTCATGGTTCTTTTATTTTGCACAAAGCCATTTCTTGAAATAGATTAAGTAATAGAAAATCCTAAGACTTAGCATTTTACTAACACAAGTTTTATAAACTGAGTTTTTGTTTGTAAAGTACTAGTGGAGATTCCGTCACCTATACCATTGAGTGAGTACGTCCACTCAATGCTCAAAGTATCCAGTAATTACCACCGGGTCCTCGACTGTGCTTTCAACTCTCTGGATTCCAACCTCAACATTTCCAACTGCTGGGCTCAAACCCACCCTTTTTATTCCACACACTCACACCATTGGTTTTATAAAAAGGAAAGCTATATCAAGCAAGTTCTCAGTACCGCTCTTGACCATGAGCACAGCTATCTAGATAGTTTTCTTACTCTGCAGAGTTTGTACACTTTACCCACAAGAGAGAAATCAACTTATACTGACCTGACACACTTCTGTAGATGTGTGGCAAATGTTGATTATCACAAGGCCTTTACAATGCCCCACCTCTTTGCAACTTCGCACCGCTAGGTATCACCTCCTTCGTGCTCTCCCGCTCCCACCCGGAGGTCTCCCTTTAGTGCCATGCGGTTACTGCAGCTTCGTTCTCCCCCGTCTATCCGCCCACATCCACCAACGTTGAAGCCACGCCGAGGCAAAAAAAATTAGTCAGCTAGGTCGTATATGTTACCGACTTGTGGTTGCACTATTTTACATGAGAGGTCATTACCAGATTCGATCCTTAATTGACTTGGGCGGTACATCCACATACCAACTCTCTCTCTCTCTCGTACCCCCGACACCAGCCACTCTTTCCAGCCACCCAAGTCAAAATCTGTTTTTCAGGTTTTTCTTTTGTTTTCAAAATAACCTTTAACCCAACATACCAGCCAGTCTCCCAGCCTCGACTGCCCAATATCATTTTCAAAGGTTTGATTGATGTCGGGCAACTTAATGCCCGAATGACAATGTATCTAAGCAAGGCTAATGTAACATCCGTTTTCGGACGGACAAATAGTAAATAGATTTCGTTTCGTTCTTCGCCGTAATTCAACTAGCATCTATTTTCGAAAACTTCCGTTCCTTCTCAGTTTGTGTTTCAAATGTAACATTTGAAACGTTTGAAATTCAAATTAGCGGTTCGGAGTTTTTCTCCTCCGTTTTGAATTCTCGGGCTGATTTCGAACTTGGATCTTCCTTCCTTCTCGGGCCAAGCCCATCCCAGTTCGCCCAAGCCAACCCAAGCCCTCCTCCTTCTCTCTCCCCACCTCCTCGCTCTCTCTCGCCCGGCAAAGCAGCGACCATCGGTCATCTTCTTTTCCCCCCGTTCTTCTCTCTCTCGGTCAAACCAAGTAGCAGCGCCACCCACTCCTCGCCGCTTTTTCCTCTGCTTCCTTCCAGAAGCTCGTCACCCTTTCTCCCTCTCCTGCTCTCTGCAAAGCAAAAGCAGCCACCACCAGACTCCCCATCCCTCTGCTGCTCTCATGCACCTGCGCCTGCTCGCCACCAACCCCGCCAACTCCTTGTCCCGCTGCTGCGCCACCGCTGCTCGCTGCTCCTCTGCGCGACCACTTTCGCCGCCTTCCGCGACGACTCGACGTCCCTGCGCGCAGCCGCGTCATCACCGCCTGCTGCTGTCCTCGTCGCGCCAGAGCACCCGGACCAACGCGGCGCCGCGCTGGCCAGAGCCCTGGGGACGCCCTCGCCACGGTCGCCACCAGCCCGCGTCCTCCCTTGACTCAGAGCCCCTCCGTAAGCCCCGCGTCACCGCTCGTCACCGCCGATCCTTGCCTCGACGACCAGCACACAGAAGACGACGCAGAAACGTCGGCTACCGAGCGCTTAGCGCCCATGCCTCGCGGCTCGCCTTTCTTCTTCAGGCGCGCCCATGCCGAACGCAAAGACTACCCGCTCGTCCTCGCCTTTGACCCGAGAGCCCTGCTGGCCTCTCTCCTTTAGCCTCCCTCTCCTCCCCTGGAGCTCCCCGCCGCCCATTGAGACCGTAGCGCCACCTCAAAACCGCCGAGCCCTTTCTTGGTCGCCACCACCGCCTCCTCGCCGCTCCGGTGAGACTCCACCCCAACAACCCCACACCACGTGCCCGTGGCCCAAGGGACCCATTCCCCACCACCAATCATCCTCCCGTCGCCGGACGTGCCACCGACGGCGTCCCTCTCCTTCGCTCCTTGGTGCCTGCCGCCCGCCACCAGTGCCCTAAGCTCCCGGCTCCACCTCCGCTTCTCCATGTCTCGACTGGCGGCACAGGTTCTCAGCATGGCGCCACCACCTGGCCGGCGCTTCTGCCTGAGAGGCGTCGCCATTGTCCACCCCTGCCGCCGCTTCCGCCCTCTCCCTAGCCGCCGCCACTTCCGTCGTGGCCGCCTCGGCGACCCAAGACCGCCCATCCATGGCCGCCCCACCGCCTGCCACGGCCGCCTGCCCGCCCAGAGCCACGCGCTACTCGCCTCCCTCTGTTCTTCCTCCGATACAATGGGAGCAGAAAAAAAAGAAATCAAATGGGGAATTAGTTTGGATTGGAGGGCCCCACTTGTCATTTGCTTAAGTCCTCCCTCTCATTCACTGCCATGTGGCCCCCTCCCTTTTTCCTGTGCTGTGGACCGGCGCCTTGTGCATATAAACCCGGCCCATGCACTGTGCCGTGAACCACAGTTTATTCCCCTCTTTTTCTAAGTCAATTAACCTTTGAAATTTCTTATCTCCTCCGTTATAACTCCTAAAATTGTAAAATAAATTTCTAAAAATCCGTTAAATCAAGATCTTGCTAATGGCATAGGACTTGATTAATTTCAAGCTCATTTGTGTATTCTTTTGTATTTACTTGCTCTCTTTGCCGTTGTGTCTTTTTCCGGTAAATCGCCCGTTTAGGATTCGAAGACGCCGGAGATCCTCAAGTTGATCAAGACCAAGAATATCCCGATCACCTTGCCTCTAACCAAGGCGAGTCAATACTTTGACCATGTTGCTCCTACATTTTATGTAAATTATGTTCTTTTAAATTAACAAATTGCATGCTTTAATTTTTAATCAAATGTATGTTAAAGCTTAAGGTAGTTAAATGCCCACTTGATGTTTAAATAATTATTATGCCATCCTTGATAACTTGAATCCATTAACCTTTGTCACCCTAGTATTTATATGGTAATACTAGTTATAGGATGTACTTGAGCGACATGCTAGCCTTGCTCAAGTACCGGGGTCTTAAAATACCCCAATCATCATGTCTTCAAATATAAAATGTTTTGGGTAGTCATTGGTGGTCCATTGACTAAGATGAGAAAATAATTTGGTTTCCTTCTCAAAAACCCTAAATTGCTAGCTCTATCTGGGCGGATGGTGAGGCGGTTGGTGCTCCGGGAGCACGAGAATGATTGGGTTGTGGAATGAACCGCCCAGATAACCCTAAGGACTTAATCGGGTCACGACCTCCGTGTTAAACAAGTACAACCACAAGTCTGCAGTAAAAACTTGCGACTTAGCTTAGTAGATTTATTGAACCTTGATGCCATTTCACCGGGCGGATAAACGGGAGCCAAGTGGATTCATTCTGCTTGAATGGGACACCGAGAGGAGGGTGACGTTTTGCCGTCGCCGAGGTATAGCACCGCTATGCCGCCGCCGAGGTAAAACATCCCGCCAACATCATGGGCGTAACCCTATATGTGCGAAATGACGTAAGGGCGAGATAAGTCGAACGTTATCGTGATAACCTCTCGACTACACATCTAAGGAATTGTGTAGGGCAACGAGTTAATTGTCTCTTGTGGGTAAAGTGTACTACCTCGCAGAGTATTAAACTGTTTAAGCAGTACCGTGTTTACGGTCAAAGTTATGACATGGGAACTTAACTTGAGTTAGTTCCATTTCAAAACTTTGTGGGTGGTATAAAAATGTATGGCTCACCTAGCCTCGAATTTGTTTTTCCCGGTGGATGTACCCAGTTGTTGTTAATATGGTGGATGTAACCATAATCAAAATAAGCATGAAGGTGGAGGTAACCTCAATGAAATAATTATTGCACATACTCTCTTTATAAAAATTGCAATTTGTTAAAATGCTAAGTCATAGGATTTGTAACTATAATATTGCAAAACTTGCTTTCGCAAATAAAAGAACCCGAGCCATCCTTGTTAAGCCTTGCATATATATAATTGCATTTGTGTGTTGGCTCATGAGCACTGTAGTAGTGCTCATTCTCGCTTCTCCCCACCCTTCAGATAACGAAGATGAAGGAGTCTACGCCTACTACGACGGACCGTAAGATGATGGACAAGGATACGACGAGGAGTAGAATAGTTTCTAGTTTAGATCTCGCCATCTAAGTAGACTCATTGGTACCGTGATACAACCGATATTATCAAACCCTTGGTTAATATCCGTCAGACATGTGTCACCCGACCGCTTGTTCGTGTGAGATGAGCCCTACCTTCCCTTTTGCTTCCGCCAGAGACTTGGTCGTTCTTTTGTAATGTAATATATTTGGCCTTGTGCGGCCCTTTGTAAAACTCGACCCGATGAGGTCTATGTTACCTCGTGTTGTAATATATTTGTTTCTACCACGCCTTGTATGAATGAATCAGCAATGCGTACTGTGAAGTGCTAGCTACTGATCCAGGGAATAGCACAGTGTTTTCACAGAGGATTTGGATTTCTCGGAATCCGGGTCCGACAGCTAAGCATGACACTTAGATACAGACTTATAACTAGTATGTTAACCATTAATTATAGGGTGACAAGGATAGTATCCAAGTTCAAGGATTGTAAGTTTATACACAATTATTATTAAGACATTAACTATGAGCTAGACCAATATATTTGTATAAAACATAGCAATGCAATTTCATAATTTAAAACAATATAATTGCAAACAGTAGGTGTAATATGATCAAAGTATTGACTTGCCTTTCTCAATATTCCGATAACCCTGATCCTGTTCTGGCTCAAGGTTCTGATAATCATCCCGCTCAATATGTTTATAATCATTCTATTCAATGCTTGGACAATCTTGATCTTGACCTGGTCCTTGTTGGGGTTGTCGATCCATTATATCTTCAGAGTCTATCTACGCATAATACGATAAAATCCAAGAGCATCTGAAAATAACCAAATGAAATCCAATAAATCTAAAGACATTCAAACCAAAGAAAATATTTCGAATAAAAGCAAACATTTCTAACGACCACTTGGAAGGACGAAGTATTCCAGATGAAACTAATCATACCTAATGGAGTGGATGAAGGAAACACTTCAGATGAAGTATAACTGAGGAAGTTGATGAAGGAAATACTACAAACAAAAGTATATCCAATGGAGTTGACAAAGGAAATACTACAGGCAAAATATACATGCTGATTATTGGAATGAAGAAAATTCTTCAGACCAAAGTAAATAATTCTAGAGAGAGAGAGAGAGAGAGAGAGAGAGAGAATGTTTATAGGAACGTTCCTCACTGGTTAACTAGATGGGAGAGATTACCTGGTTTGATAATATTCTCAGATCTACTCTCGAATTATGAATGGTCCTTCTACTGGAAATGGATAACAACGGATGATACCTAGAGCCTGGGTGATGTTGTTTTCCTTAACAGGCCACCTAGTATTCACAAGCATTCTCACTAGGCATTCGAAATTTTTTTTAAATAATATTTTTTTTAAAGAAAATTACAAAAATATATAATCGCCCCCAAAAATTACAGAATTGTGTTCCTGTCGCCAGTTGAAATGGCGACAGGAACCTATCGCCATTTCAATGGCGATAGGTGCCTCACCGCCTGCAATCGCCGGTCAACTACCTATCGCCATTTCAAATGGCGATAGGAAGGTGAATCGCCATTTGAAATGGCGATAGGAACCTATCGCCATTTGAAATGGCGATAGGAACCTATCGCCATTTGAAATGGCGATAGGAACCTATCGCCATTTGAAATGGCGACAGTATGCCATGTATAAAATCCCGAAAAATTCCGAAAACCTCATTTGAATTCCAGAAAAAAAACAGAATCGAGAGGAGAGGAAGAGAAAGAAAGATAGCTAAGCTCGCTTGCTCGTCATGAGGAGATAGATTGAGAGAGCGGTGCCATCTTGTAGACCGCCATCTTGCAGTATATTTTTCTTGCAATGTTGTATATTATGTCAAATTATGTAGAGTAACGACATAGAATTAAGTAGAGTAACTACATAGAATGAAGTAGATTAGCGACTAGAATTAAGTAGAATAGCGACATAGAATCAAGTAGAATAGCGAGTAGAATTAAGTAGAATAGCGACATAGAATTAAGTAGATTAGCGACTAGAATGAGGTAGAACATCGACATAGAATCAAGTAGAATAACGACTAGAATGAAGTAGAATAGCAACATAGAATTAAGTACAATAGCGACATAGAATCAAGTAGAATAGAAGTTATGTAGAATAGCTTACATAGAATGAAGTCAAATAGCGACGTAGTGTAGTTCGTCAGATATTATTTGAGATGTGTATAGTGTAGTTTATCGTACATGTTTCGTACTTTTTACAATGTATGCACTTAATTTGTAGATATGGTGGACGGAGGTCAAGATGAGTTGCTTGACCCTTGATTGACGACATCACCAGTAGCTGCCTTAGTACCGTGCTCTCAAAGATGGCGAGGCGCCGATTGAGCTTGGCGCGTTTTGCTATGCGCACGCCTTATGAGGGCATGGAGGTCGCACGCAGATCGGATTCCGAGGTACGATAGTTTTAATACACTCAATCGCGGTATGACTACTTTGCGGCATTAACGCTTATTCTTAATCGCTTTTGACGCAGTTGAGAGCGGCAGCCTCCTTGCACTAGCGAGGATGGTGGAGGCGACTTTTGAGGATGATCAGACCGTGGTGGTGGTCGACGCCTCAGGCGTTTCCATACGACCGGGCGCCGACAGCTAAGTTGGTTGACCGCCGAGGCCGAGACGCACACGCTCCACCTTCCGTGCGGGGAGATGACGCCGACGCCGCAGACGGAGCTTCGCCGGGTTGTTATGCGCAGCCGCCTCGGCGGGCAGACGACGCCCCGGCCACGTGGCGACCGACCTCCTAGCGAGGTTCCGCGATGTGTTGCCGGAGGGCAAGAATTACACCGAAGTTCAAGAAACAAGACGGCCGACGTTGAAGTGGATCTCGCCGGTTCTACGTAAGTATTTGTAATTATTGTCATCTCGCTTAAATTGTATGTGAACCTTGCTCAATTCTATATTTCTTCTTGCGTACCGAGCGTATGGCGCCACGCAGGGACGTGGTTTTAGGAGGCATTTTGAGGCCTACCGCTATGGTTGTTCGGGTGGGTCATGTTTCGGGTCCCACGGCGACAAAGGTTTACAAGCAAGACATCCCGACGCACACGAGGTGGCCAACATGGAGATTGATGAGATCCTTCCACGCTCGATCCGCCAGATTTTATGCGGACGCATCACAAGACCGCGCGGCGACGCGTACACCGCACCGTGACAACTCCATCCTCTCCGGATGTCCACTCCTTCCGCATTGTGGTCCTTCGAGCGCTTCAGATCGGACGACCACACCGGACTTGAGAGCATATACGATCACTTTGTACGCTATGCCGACGAGGTGGACCGCCCCACCATGGGCACGGTTTGGTGCCACCGACGCGTTAGTTTTATGATCATTTTTTGTATTGTAATCACAATTTCAGATGCTAAGTTTGCGGTGTTCTATTGCACAGTCACCTTCACGCCGATCACTTCGCAGGGTCTTACCCGAGTACATCGCGATGTTCGATCACCGACCGATGACCGCGCTATCCGACACCGTGACAAGGCGGAGAGGCTTATCCAATGGGCGCCCGACGGAGTGTCGCTCCCTGCACGCGAGACTATTTAGCATCGGTACACGCAGAGCCCCTTGGTACATGATATCCTCGTGGAGGAGTACCAGTGCGCTGGTCATGCGCCAGCCTCGGTCACGACAGAGATCCCAACTTGGGGGATACGGTGTGCCAAGACGCCCATGCGTAAGTTCACATGTTTAATTCTTTTCGCACAATGTAATTATGTGTCAATAAATAATTGTGTTGGTGTCCACAGTATACTAGGAAGGAGTACGTGGCGCGATGTCCCGTTGGATAGGATGCGCCTTGGGTCAAGGCTTGGAGTCACGCGCCGACGATATCATCCAAAGGGGAGGATCCTCACGACATCGAGACGACGCGATTACATGGATTGGTACTCTAGTCGGACGAGGCTTTCGCTGGCGTCCGGTCGTGGTCGACCCATCACGACACGAGGTCGCGACGTCCGACACGCATTCCTACCCACCGGACTCCGCTTTCCATCTCGCACGTATTGTCCTTAATTAATATTTATCTTGCCGATTTATGTTTCCAACTTGTTCATTACTTGTGCAGACGGATCTACACCGGAGATTCTCGAGGTAGCAACCACCGTGCCAGAGGACGCAGGGGACGAGAGGGTTTGTGCAACCGATCATCGACGCAATGAGATGAGGCATCCGGATTGCGACTTGTCGCGACGCCGAGGACTCGGTGGACCGACCATGGGACGAGGGTCACGAGGGGTCACCTCGACGGGGTCACCTCGACGAGGGTCACCACGGACGAGGATTTAGCCGGTTCACGCCCACGGGCTCCTCGCCCGGACGCGGGCGAAGCGGTCATCGTGGCACCATGGTGGGAGCGCCGACGGGGTATTCATCGGGCACGATTCGCGCTACCGTGTATGACCACCTTGCTTGCTTGCGTAACATAATGCTTTTTCTTTCAACGCCGAGTTACTAACGCAATCTTCTATCAGTCCCGAGCTCCACCATCACGTGGGGCGGTTACGCTGAGTCGCTTCGGCGATGTCTCCGGATGCAAGTATGACCGCCTTTGGGATGATTACGCTTTTTCGTGTTTTTCGTGATGATTACGCTTTGTAACATACTACTTCACAGAACGCCTTGGGAGGAAGGTTCATTTCGGACGACGAGGCAAACCTATCGCATTCTCGACATTTCTTCGATGACTGCGTGACGCCTCATTGAACTTAGAGGCTTCTCACCGCGCAAAGTGCTCCGCCACCGACCCAAACGACACAGAGGAGGAGGCCCCTCGCGACACCACCTCTGACTACTCGTCTTGGTTGGCCATCATCCCTTCGAGCCTCTCACATACTCGGACCGTCAGCAGCAAAGAGGCCAGGGCGACACGGAGAGTGTGCCCCAAGAGGGTCAGCCAAGAGATATTTGATCCTTCAAATATCACCATACTATGTAAATATTAATATGTAAACAACTCTTATTATGCTAGTCTTATGTTTCCAAATCTCTTTTTAGTAGCATGTTTGTTCGGTTCCACAATCTATCAACGATATCACAACATCTGCTTTACTGTTCGCACTTAGGTAGCGAGGCATCATCGTAATATCACTTAGCTTCCTACTTACTTAATAATTAATATCTCAAACGCCCTCGTAAAATTCTCTGTAAATTCAACGCGACTAGAACAACATACCATCATTATAAATTGTTATTATGAGATTAATAGATTTTGTACCGTTAAAATTTATAAAAATCATAAGTATGTAAAGTGGACTTGCAAATTAGGATGGAGAGAATCGCCGCCATTTCAATCGGCGACAGAACCTATCGCCAGCTGAAATGGCGACAGAACCTATCGCCATTTGAAATGGCGATAGGTAGTTGGGCCCCAGCGATCGCAGCGGTGAGGGCACCTATCGCCGCTGAATGGCGAGAGGTTCTGCCGCCATTTCAATCAAGCATGTGAACACAATTCTGTAATTTTTAGGCGATTATATATTTTTGTAATTTTCTTTTAAAAAAATATTATTTAAAAAAAAAATCCTAGGCATTCTACGTATACATTCACGATGATCATACAGTCAAAATCAATCTTTTTATATGCTCTCATGATTATTTTAGCTATTACTTCCTATTTACCAAGAAACTTCCATGAGAGTCAGGTGAGACCTGTGCATGAGTGCAGGGTTTGCTATGGGTAGACATAAGTCTCACCGACACATGGGACCTAGCGCGCTTAATAGTTTATCTTATCAATTTATATTTATCAAGAAAATTCCATGAACCTTAGCTGGAATTTCCAACCATTGGCTGAATATTAGCCTTGTTGGATCAGGGTTTCTGTGGCTTTGGGTTCACTTTTAGGTAATCTTGGTTAGCTTTATTACATGTGTGGCTTAACATGTGCTAAGGTAAACTTTTCACATTAGGATGATCTTTAACTATACAAGGTACTACTTAAAATGAATTATGGTTCTACTGCTCTTTTAGCTAATCATCCTAACCGAAATGTGTATACACTAATCTAATCCATTATCATTACAACTATTATCATTTGGTCTACTCTATTATATCAGTAACTAGTTAATATGTCAGATTTCAGAACTGAAATAGTAAAAGCCATGGCATGCTAGATAACTCTGCTTTCATGTATGTGTTTCTATAAAGATGATTAATCCGTATGATTCTTTTATCAAGTTTTAGTATACATGAGAATGTTTTGTACTGAGCTATTGCTATGTTCTTGATGCTGGATCCTGACATTATCCTTTTGGCCATGTCTTTCTGTTAAGCAAATGGATGCTAAATATCAATTTGAATATTACTTAGCATGTACAGGAATAGAAATGAGTCCTACTCAAGCTGTTCCTTTAATCGCATGTTAACTATCCACTAAAGATTTCACTAACCTCTAATTATCTAAACTAACCACTAATTAACTTAGCAAGGTGCAACTTGACCTGTGATCTTAGCTGACATTGTCCTGACAAAACTAACCATTGCTAGCTTTCTAATAGTACTATTTTCGAACAATAGATCCTCAGTAGCTAGGTAATCTACTATCAGTTTCTAAATGGCTAACTAATTACCAAACTATTTATTTCTTGTTAACCAAAGGTCCTAATTCATTTATAGTACTCTTAGCTAGTGAATCAGCAAACTTTGTAACTACTAGTATCAGAAGGTCACTAGCCTGTTTGCATCATCCACTTTTTACACAAACACAACTTAATTTGTCTGTTAACCGACAATATTGTTAATCAGTTTTCTATAGCTTAACAAACCTTTTAACATGATCTAACTGACTATTAGAGGGTGGTGTCCACTGTCAGACACTTACATGTAACCACATACACACAGAGGGAGCTGGAGCTGAACCGAGGGGAACAGAGGAGCATCAGGGGGCAGCTTGGGCATTTTGGCGAACACCCTCCACGCGTGCGAGCTCTCCTCGAACCTTACGAGCATGCTCAGCATGGCGTTCCCAAGGCGGAGCCCAAACCACGCGTGCTCAGCGTAGGTGTGCTCGCACGCACGTAGACCAGCCTCCACCACGCGGCGCCATTCGCAAAGGTGGAGAAGGGCCATGTAGACGTCCTCGTCGGGCGGCTCCGGGGAAGACTCGAGGAGCCAGATCACCTGCGCAATTGAATCCCCAATCAAGCTCACCTAGAACTTTCTCCTGATGCACTGGATTTCACAGGGAGCATGCCGGAGAGGATGATGCCGAGGAGGAGGAGGAGCAGCGGTAGCCCGGTCGGTGGGGGCGGCTGCTGGTTGAGATGTGGGCGTAGCCAGCTAGGGCGGACGGCGGTGCGCGGCGACGACGGCGTAGTCAGAGAGGTGACCGCCGGGGAAGCGCCGGAGGAGCGGGCGCTGCAGGGCTAGGCCGGCGAGCGCGGTGTGGCGGCCGACGCGGCAGCAGTGGAGGGCCGACGGTGCACGGGCTCAAGGGCGCGGGTCATGGCGCGGGGAGCGGCGGCGGCAAGCGGAGGAGGGGTGGGGGTGAGTGAGAAGGGCGGCGGGCACGCCGAGGCCGGCGGCAGGTCGGACGGGGAACGGGAGGCGGCGGGAGAGCTCAATGGGCGGCGGCGTGGAGCTCAATGGGGTGAGGAGGCAAGGGGCTTCGGTGGCTTGACTGAAGAATGGGGGAAAGATGGGAATGACCGAGAGGGGCGCAATGCGGCTTCGGGGTGGCCATTTTATGGCGATGGGGCGGAGGTTACGATGGCGGCCAGCGGCATTGACAGTGGGCGCCGTGGCGGCTTGCATGTCGAGCGCGTGCGATGGGGGAGATGAGCAGGTGGCCGGGCTTCGTGGCGCCAAGGCGTCAGCGCCAGATGCGGGCGAGGCGCCAGCAGCAGAGGAACGTAGCAAGCAAGCGCGTGAGCGGCATGGGCGCCACAATGGCTACCTGGTGAGAAGATGGTGCTGCGTTCAGCTGATTTGCTCGGGAAGGAGAAACCATGGGCTACTTGACTGTGGGAAAGGAGGAGGGACAAAGAAGCTGTTGAGCTGAGCAGGTTGACCGAATTGGTGTGATGGCAACAAAGTTCGGCCAGGGGGAGCGGTAGGGAAAAGTTGGAAAAACAAAAAGGGAGATGATTTAAGAATTCTCGTGTGATGATAGGATACTTGTAGGATTTAGGCTTCGAACATGTTTTTGATTTTAGGGTTTACAATTTCTGTATCATTTAGAAGGGTAACATCTATCTTTTATTTTGCTTCTTTAATTCCTGTATTTAGGTTTTCGTTTCTAGGGTTTTGGATTCCAGGTTTTCTATTGTACATTAATTGTACCGACAAAAAAAAACGTATATTAAATAACTCCTGAAAATACGGGCGAAAATAAGATGGCACGAATAATTATACAAAAAGTTTTAAAAATCTCGTATTTTTGTATTTAGGCATTTTTGGGATGTTACATTTAGGATTAAGTTTATCGCAGAATTTTTTTATTAATTATCTTTTTTGAATTTTATTTTTAAAGTTAACCCCAAGACTTTATTTTAATTCGATTTTGGTCATTTACAACGTGGTGGCGTGACAAGACAACACCGCCATACGCCAGATAAGTCCTCAAATAGCATTTTTATCACGCCACCGTTGTGACGTGACAAAAGTTTGATCGTAAATAGGTCAAGCGGATGTTGAGTTTTGAAACGCCACCACCCGTGGCGTGACCAAAGGGGTCAGAATTGGAAATAAAGTGCGCCAAGGGTTAACTTTAATATAAAATTCAAAAAAAGGTTAATTAATAAAAAAAAATTCCATCGGGCAAGCTCATGTAATGATAAGGTAATGTAAAGGGTTTGTGATAATCTCTTAGTCGCACAACTTCAGAAGTGTGTGAGCAGACATTATAAGCTGATTATCTCGTGTGGATCAAACTGTACAACCTCTACAGAGTGTGAAACTATTCGAATAGCCGTGCCCAAGGTCAAAAGCAGGCAAGGTGCGTTTTCACATGGTTGATTTTGGTTTTGATTTCAAAAAAGTAAATTTTGAGAACCGGGAGCAGTTGGGACTCTCGGGTAGTTTTCTGGCAGCTAGAGCCAATTGGGCAACTAGAGCCTTGATTTGGAAAATGTTTAAACTTGAAATATTGCTTCATGCAAAAGAACCCTATAAGCCTAACTGTTAAAGCTATGTATATGTATTTTTCCCAAGACTCACGGAGTACTTTATGTACTTATGTGCTGCACTGAAAGAAATTTGATGGGCCATCACTCGGAGTTTAACTTTTGATGTTTCCGCTGCCATAAGACTCATGGTCTTCTAACCTCTTTTGTAATAATTAGCCTTAAGGCCGGTACCTTGTTGTTACTTTTATGCTAATCATGATTCAAACTTGTTATCAACAATGAACTGTATGTACTAGCTACTGGTCCAGAAACTAGTGCAGAAAATACAGATGATTCCAGATTCAAAAATCTAGGGCCCAACAAGATCGTTCCTAAAGCAGAGGCACCGTGAATCCTCTCCATTGAAGACTTGCATGGATAAACAATTCATATGAGCAGCGTCTGTTGCAGATAGGTTGTTGTTCTCATGAGTAGGTCCTACGGCTACCCTACTAATGCATAAGTATTTTTTATCGAGCATAATAATGCATAAGTTAACTATGTATGAACAGAAATTTTTACTGTTTTAGCCCAGTAGCTGCGATTAATTTCAAAAATAGCCCTCATTTACCATAATTACCAAGATTAGCTCCTCGAATCATCGCCAGACGCGCTTGTCGGGCGGCAGTAACCCGCCTTCGCCATCGGCGCGGCAGCACTGCCGCCCCGGCGCCGAGGTGCCGCTTCATCCTCAAGGCGCGAATTTTTTCCTCCTCGCCGCCGCCGCTTGGCACCAAAAGAATGTTGGCGATGTGTTTTTTTTTCCTTTTTGCTTTCTTTACATCGCGTCGTTGTCTTTCGTTGTCTTTCTTTACATCGCCGTTTTCTCGCCTATTTTCGCCAGCAGATATAAACGAACGCTACGCCGTAATCGACGAGCTCATAAGCGCAGCGCGTGTTCCGATTAGTTTAGGTAAGTACATGTTTAATTTTTTGCTTATTGCATTTTTTACTGTTAAGTACATACTTAGATTTCGCTAACTGTTAGTTTTTGTCTATTTGCAGCAATGGCACGTACTCTACCACCCCTACTTGAAGCGGCATGGGACGGCAAGCATCGCTGTCACGCATGGATTGATGGCAATGGGCCACCAACTCTGGTGACACGGGGACCGAGGGAGACTCGCGCCGGATCGAGCCGTATGTTTCGAGGCTTCATTAATCCGGCCGATATGCTCGCCCGCATGGTGAACATGGGGCGTAACTTCCTAATTGATGCTCTTCTTTCCGCCTTGGTTGATCGTTGGCGGCCAGAGACCCACACGTTTCACTTCCGGTGGGGGGAGATGACGGTGACACTACAAGATGTCGCCATTACCGCCTCCCATTGCGAGGTCAGTAGTTGTTCCTCCGAGGTCGCCGGACCGAAGGCGCGTCTCCATCATCAAGCCGCGCCCTATCCCCGAGAGGTCAAAGGCGCTCCACACGGTTGGTCGCGACGATTCATGCATTGCCCAATTGACGAACGGAGGAGGTGGTTCGATGCCACCTTATTGCATATTTGTTGTTTATATTCGGGCGGGTCATGTTCCTAGCACGCACGGGACATGGTGTACCCGAAGTTATATTCACCTTGCGGAGTCCATCGTGGACGCCGACGATGAGGACGCGGCCGCAAGATGCTTGGGGTTCACCAGACTGCACGACGTATCATGTTCGCAGGCGACGCTTCAATTGTCACGCACGGAACAGAGCCTGCGGTTTCGGGTTGCTACACGCTGTTATACTGTGTGGTCGGGAGCACTTTATGCGGTCGGACAGCCAGATTTCGCGCCATAGCCCACCCTTACCCGCACACACAAAGATTTCTATGGTGAGGCGGACGAGGAGGATCCCATGGAAGGCCCGACCATGGGATCCCGATGGACTGTGGTAGTACTAGGGTGGGCTAGGGAGAGAGTGCACCGCATATACCCCGAGTTCCACAATGAATTCGAGACCCTGCACGAGGACGACATAATATGGGCTCCTTGGACAGATGCCCACGTGCAGGGCACGACGCCGGACGGCTTGAGCTTGCTATGCCACCAGGATGCGGCGTACTGGAGGACAACTTGTCATATGGTGTTCTCCCACATGGTTGAGCCGTACAACCCACAACGGGTGATGAGGCAGTTCGAGCTGCACCAGGAGATCCCCCTACTCTAGGGCGACCGCTTGCGAGGCGTAGTCACATGTAAGTACATTGCCTTGCTTAATAATATCCTTTAGTCATATGTTATGTCGGTACCATAATTTATTTATTTTGTTCTACCTTTAGGCAGACGAAGAAGGCCCGCAAGAGTGATGACTGGCTTCAGACGCAGCAGCCGTGGGTAAATGCATGGCAAACGGCCACTGATTCCATTTTGCAGGAGGCACGCCTCACGATGAAGGGACTTACGACACGCATTTGGAGTGGTACGACGCACACGCGACGAGATCGACAGCGCCTCGCCCGACATGCAGATCCTAGCCACGCCAGACGCTTGACTTGGGGATGGACCAAGACCGTGCAAAGACGCAATGACGATTCGGTATGTTGTGCACGTAGTAGATTAAGCACCTCCAAATAGGGTCAACTAACAAAATTTTGTTTGTTCGGTAACCATGCAGTGGACCGCTTGGAGAGCGCTATCGAGCGCCGGCAGAACTCGAAAGCGGGTACGAACAATACAAATAACACCTTTTTTCGGTCATGAAGACGCTTGTTGATGATGTCAAGGTGTCATTCGTAACATGAGCCGTGGAAGGCCCAGCGATGTCGACTCGAGGCATCGGACGGAGCGCCGTCACAGCATCATCACCCTCCATCTTCCCCGTCCGAAGCGAAGTCGACCAATGGCAAGCAAGAAGAAGATGGGCGGCAGATCGTCATGCGGCTTGTTACGCAGGACTCTACGCCATGCCGCCCTCGCTCGGAGGGACCCTACGCTGGAGCCGCCCTCGCTCGGAGGGACCCTACGCCGAGCCGCCCTCGCCTCGGAGGGACCCTACGCCGGTGCCGTCGCTGTCACAGAGGCATCGAAGAGGACATTCCGGAGAGCACGGACGCAACCCGAACCGCTGGGCGGATGTTATCCCAGATTCTCCCTACAACGAGGGCAAACACATTAACCGGATCCCTACAACGAGGGCAAAGCAACTGCTGTCGTAGTGATTGTAATTCTCTGCTCACTCGAATGTTCAATGAGGCCGAAGACATCTTGTTTTACACCGCAGAAAGGAGAAGAGGAAAAGAAGAGTAAGGTGAATGGCGCCTAAAGCATCCATATATAGCGCTAGAGAGCATCGAAGGGCCATCAAGCGGAAAGGAGGATGTGACCGCTAGAAGGTGGAAAGGTGAAGTGACCACTATCTGGAAAGCTGGACGTGACCACTCTCTGGAAAGCAGGAAGTGACAACACTCTAGAAAGCAGGACGCGACTACTTTCTGCAAAGCACGACGTAACCCAAACGAAGCGGTAATAATAACTCGAAGCGGTAATAACAACTTGTTACATCGTAGAAAGCAGTGCAGGTTACAACGCAAATCATTACAACACTCACATCACTACAACATTGACATGACTCAAATACACACCACTTCACTGCTCCCGGCCATAGGTCCCTGTAGTGGCTTTCCACACCGTAGGAGTTGAACTCCCCATTCCAAGTATCACACAGGTGTCGTATGTCGTAGTACTCCGACATGTACATGCTAGAAGATTGGTGAAATACAGTACATGCAGCATATACGTGGGAGTAAGGCTTGTGCAGGAGTTGAGGCTTGTTGTAGGTGCAAACTGCCATATCGCCTATGGTGCAAACATGCTTCCGGTCACCTCTCATGTGGCCGCGAACGTACTTGTCCCGCAAGCGGATCTCGAACTTTCTTCTCACGCCATCCATTGTGATAGCTACATGGGATCGGGCCTTGGTAATTTTCTTCTCCATGTAGGCAAGGGTAACCTCCGAGCATCGTTTCCCTTCGTCCAAATGTCGCTGGCCATCATTACCCGATTCACGGGCAACCGATCAGACGGTTCCATGCCTCGTCTACAACAATGTGATGGGCAAGGCACGGACCCCTTTCAACACACCGCTGTAGACCTCGGACATGTTGGTTGTCATGATGCCGCATCGAGCACCATAGGTGTTGTGAAGAAGGACCATTTCTCATAGTCGGGGCATGCTCGCCATCCACTCGGCCGAACTCGCTGGCGGTGCGCCGGGCCGTAACCTCCACTTGCACGCTGGGTTTCGACTCAAGCTCCCGCCACACGGCATCGAACTTGCGCTCGGTTCTCAGAGGCGAGCTTCTTGAACTTCTTCATGAGGTCTTTGCTTCGGAAGCGTGTGTGGAAGTTGGCAGCTAGATGCCGCATGCACCAATGTGTGCGCATATCGTTCCATTAGAACGGTGCCTTAGTACTGTTCTACATGGTGCGCAGCGTGAACAACAACCCAGCATGACGGTCGGTTATGACGCACACATTCGGCCGATCCCTTACAACATGTTGCTTTATGTTGGCTAGAAACCATAGCCAACTGGCAGTGTTCTCATTCTCCACAATTGCAAAGGCAACTGGGAGCAATTGGTCATTGCCATCAGCGGCAATAGCGGTGAGAATGGTGCCCTTGTAATTCCCGCAAAGGAAAGTACCATCCATAGTCAGGACGGGACGCGGCGGTGGTGGAAGCCTCGATCGCCGCCAAAAGCCCAGAAGACTCGATCAAGGATTAGGGAATTTGGGTTGTTCGACAGGTCGGGCCTGTCGTCCCTATTGACGCATGTCCCCAGATTAGCATCCGCAATTTGCTTTAGCATTCTGGGGACTAGGTCGTATGCCTCCTTGTAGGTACCGTACAACCCTTCAAGGACCTTCCGCTTCGCTCGCCAAACCTTACTGTAGCTAACGGCATACCCCATCAGATTCGCCACGTTAGCCATCGAATCCTTCGGTGAAACGGTCAAATCGGGCGACAACCGCATGGCTTACTGATTTTATGAAGCTTATATGAATGTGATTGGAGGGTTGAGAACGGTCGCCAGATGATGAAGATGTCCGAAAACATGGAGTCTCTCCTCGATGAAGTCGGTGCGTAATGGTTCTTTATGGGATTTCACTAGAAGAGACATACTTGCAATATAGGCTTAGCGGAGACACTAACAAGAACTACATTAGAGTATACGAAAAGAAGCACGTTACACGAGTGACATGGCATGATGGTCCTGGCTAATTGCTTTAGTCATCCTCGCTACTACTACGATACATCATGCGACACAAGCATCCGGACCATATAAGTACACATGCCTTTAGGGATAGTAAAATACGGGGTAGGACGGGGACTACTACGTAATGACCGACCTCATCGCGGACC
Source organism: Phyllostachys edulis (assembly GCA_036346405.1). Classification (NCBI taxonomy): domain Eukaryota; kingdom Viridiplantae; phylum Streptophyta; class Magnoliopsida; order Poales; family Poaceae; genus Phyllostachys; species Phyllostachys edulis. Next base: position 14,499,269 of record CM070568.1, read on the forward strand.
GGCCATTTTCCTTCCTTGCTAGCTCGGCGTTGAACTCCTCGTCGGCCTTCCCTTCCCTTGTCGCGGAGTGTCCACATCGGCCGGTATGTCAAGTCGCCCATGTCCTGTGATTTCATGATGTAACTTCATCAGATATGGAAATCGAAGAATGATGTAAATTCTTCATAACTCACGCCGTCGACACGGATTACGCCCGGATGACCGGATACATTTGGGCGGGCCGCTCACCAAGATGAGTTTTTCCTTGCCCTTGTCGCGGATCGCCCACATCGGCGGGTATTTCAAGTCGCCCATGTCCCGCGATTCCATGATGTTAGTGCGCCAGATAGTGAAAATCGTAAGAATGATGTAAATTCTTCAGAACTCACGTCGTGGATACGGAGACGCCCGGCGACGGATACGTTGTGGTGGCGGGCTCACCACATGAGCCTTTCCTTGCCCTTGTCGCGGATCGCCCACATCGGGCCGGTATGTCAAGTCGCCCATGTCTCGTGATTGTATGATATAAGTGAAAAACGTAATAAGGATGTAAATTCTTCATAACTCACGCCGCCGATATGGATTACGCCCGGCGACTCATCGGGCTCCGGTGCATCCTCAACAGGTCTGCACGTAAGGTTTCTACCGCGACGAAGTTCTCGCCCGCACCGGTAGTTCAAAGATATACTTTCATCGATGAATGCCTCGTCAGACATCTCCGGCCGCCGATCCATTGGAAGAAGTGGCGCAGCATCTCTGGCCGCCATTTCGTGGGGATGAATTTAAAACTTTAAGGAATTCAACGCGTTGGACGAAAATCAATGCGCGAAAAGAAATGCTTACGAGGTGGTGCCCACACGTAAGTACGCCTGCGGTGGCGGGGGGGTGTGGATCAATGATCTTCGCTGGTTCGCCACACACACATTGCGGGATCTGAAAATGTGGTGGTCTTCGAGCATCTTTTATTGATTTATCCGGTATTGTAGTTGTTTCCTCTTCGCTAAGTTAATTTTGCTTCTTCAACATCCTCGCGAGAAGTTTGCCAAGAGTCCATAGTCGGGTATCTATTTTTTAGTGTTGTGTAGTGTTGGGTTTGGTTCAACCCCTTTTATAAGCCCCATGGTTGGCATGGTGTGGTTAATTTCATGTCGCGCTCAAAAGCCGAGGAGGTACATTGTTGTCATGTCCATCTGGTCTTATCATCGCACAAAGTTGCGCCTGTGGTCTTGTCACCGCATAAAAGTCTCTTTTGGTCTTATCATCGCGCAAAGTCGCCTGTGTGGTCTTGTCGCAGCAAAGCCGCCGTGTGGTCTTGTCACCGCAAAGTCGCCCATGTGGTCTTGTCACCGCGTAAAAGCTGTCTCCTTTGGTCTTATCACTGCGCAAAGCTGCCCCGTGTGGTCTTGTCACTGTGCAAAGCTGGCCCGTGTGGTCTTGTCACTGTGCAAAGCTAGCTCGTGTGGTCTTGTCACTGCGCAAAGCTGTCTCCTTTGGTCTTGTCATCGCTAAAGTCGCCCCATGTGGTCTTGTCACCGTGCAAAGCCGCCTGCGGTGGTCTTATCATCGCGCAAAGTCGCCTGTGTGGTCTTGTCACCGTGCAAAGGCGCCTGTGTGGTCTTATCATCGCGCAAAGCCGCCCGTGTGGTCTTGTCATCGCGCAAAGTCGTCTCCTTTGGTCTTATCAACGCCCAAAGTCGCCTCGTGTGGTCTTGTCTTCGTGCAAAGCGCGCTGTGTGGTCTTATCATCGCGCAAAGTCGCCTGTATGGTCTTGTCACCGTGCAAAGTGCGCCTGTGGTCTTGTCACTATGCAAAGCCGCCGTGTGGTCTTGTCATCCGCGCAAAGTCGCTCCTTTGGTCTTATCATCGCGCAAAGCTGCCCCGTAGTCTTGTCATTTGTGCAAAGCCGCCGTGTGGTCTTGTCATCGCGCAAAGTCGCTCCTTTGGTCTTATCATCGCAGAAAGCAGTTTCGCAAAAAGCCGCCTTGTTCGGTCACATCGCTGAGGGACCGCTCCCTCCACCAGCGCAGATGGACTCGCCCTCCGCCAGCGCAGCAGACGACCGCCCTCCGCCAGCGTGGTAGGGACTCGCCTCCGGTGCTTTCGGCTATTTAAACGCTGCTGCCACACACTCGCCGATCGTTCCTCTCAGAATCTCTCCTCTTTCTCGAGGTGCCTCCTCTCCGCACCTAACATTTTTCTTTGTCCTTTGTTCGAATTCGTTAGCCGTTACTAATGCGATGCATGTTTGAATTTGCAGTCTTCCGTGTCTGAGGTTAAGAGTCGGTAACGTCGTAACGGTAAGTTCATTTTAGCAACGCACGTATGGTTCTTATGCTGTGTGTTGGTTGAAATATTGTCTTATTTTTTGTTAGAAATGGAGGCACTGTACGTGTTCCATGGTAACGTGCGTGCCGGTCCAAACGGAGTTGATTTGTCCAACTGCCAGCGCGCCTTACTAAACGTTCCCAACCTGGCACACGTCGATTTGCTGGAGCTACGATGGTACATTCGGCAGTTGTTTGATAGGCACGTCGCTAGGAACAAGATAGTAATAGAGGCGGTCACCGCCACCATGGTCCCACCATACGGGCAGATGTTGTGGGGCCTGGCGAAGGTGACCAGCAGTGCCATGTGGGCAGAGTACATGGAGATAGTTAGCAATCCTCGCGCTCCGATCTATGGACGACCAATGGTGCACGTCCATTTTGTTTATCCTGCTCAATCCTCTGGGGGGCGCCGTTCAAGGAGCCAGCGACGCTCTTGTCCCCCTCTTTGGTTTGTTGATGACGGGAGAGGTCTCGAGAGCGCCAGACGTCGTTACACAGGATGCTCCAGTTGATGGAGATTCTGGTAGTTTCCAACCCAATGAAGGTGTGGATAGATGGCGGGATGCTCGTGTTGATTATCACGAGATTATCCATGGCATGTCCGAGGGCACGCCACCGAAGATGAGGGCGACTTTGACTCGCAATCCAAATGAGGACGGCCGACGATGAGGGCGGATCGTCGGTGGCATTGTTTTCAATTTATTACGACTATGTTCCAAGTCGGTTGGATTGCTGCCGCCTCTTCCCTTGTTCTCGCCTAGAGCACGAGTCATCGTGGGCCTTCGATGCGACACCACCGCCAGGGGCAACATTTCCCACACAAGGCCGCCGCCAGCAAGCTATCGTGAGTTTCGCGGTGAAGACCAATCGGACTTACCGAGTGTACAGGTGAGTTTGAACGTTGTTTGATGTATCTTCAACCATCTACAGTAGGTCGTACTAACTAATATATGTCTTCTGTTATGTGCAGGTCTAATCCTGACACTTACATAGTTAAGTGCGTTCTTAGCTCTTGCCCTAGCAAAGTCCATGCGCAGAGATTCCCTGGGGCAGGAACGGCCTTCCGCATCACAGTCGTGATGGATCACACATGTGAGCCTCAGGAGCCATTGCAAACGCATAGGAATGTAACCTCGGCCTACATCGTGAGCATCGTAAGCCATGCAGTTGTCGCCGATATTTGACCATTTCGCCAAAGGTTCTGATGGCTAACGTAGCGAATACAGTAGGGTATGCCGTTAGCTACAAGAAGGTCCGGGCGAGCGGAAGGTCCTTCAAGGGTTGTACAAGACTACAAGGAGGCGCACGACCTAGTCCCCGCATCTTTGAAGCAAATTGCGGATGCTAATCCGGGGACATGCGTCAATAGGGACGACAGGCCCGACCTGTCGAACAACCCAAATTCCCTAATCCTTGATCGAGTCTTCTAGGCTTTTGGCCCGGCAGTCCAGGGCTTCCACCACTGTCGTCCTGTCTTGAGTACAGACGGTACTTTCCTTTGCGGGAAGTACAAGGGCACCATTCTCACCGCTATTGCCACTGATGGCAACGACCAATTGCTCCCAGTTGCCTTTGCAATTGTGGAGAATGAGAACACAGCCAGTTGGCTATGGTTTCTAGCCAACATAAAGCAACATGTTGTAAGGGATCGGCCGAATGTGTGCGTCATAACCGACCGTCATGCTAGGATGTTGTCCACGCTGCGCACCATGCAGAACGGTACTAGGGCACCGTTCCAATGGAACGACATGCGCACACGTTGGTGCATGCGGCATCTAGCTACCAACTTCCACACACGCTTCCGGAGCAAAGACCTCATGAAGAAGTTCAAGAAGCTCTGCCTACAGAACCAGAAGCGCAAGTTCGATGCCGTGTGGCGGGAGCTTGAGGTTGAAACCCAGCGTGCAAGTGGAGGTTCGGCCCAGCGCACCGCAGCTTAGTTCATTGAGTGGATGAGCGAGCATGCCCCCGACTATGAGAAATGGTCCCTTCTTCACGTATATGCTGCATGTGCTGTATTTCACCAATCTTCTAGCATGTACATGTCGGAGTACTACGACATACGACACCTGTATGATACTTGGAACGGGGAGTTCAACTCCTACGGTGTGGAAAGCCACTACAGGTGTCGGACCCGGGATTAACGTCCCAAATCCTCTATGCATTTCTGAAGTAGTCCCATGATCAGTAGCTAGTTCACACAGTTAAACAAATATGGTAACATCCATAAATCGCATAACTTTATTAATAATCAACAGAGTTTATTACAACAGGGGCTTACAAGCCAACAATAAAAACACAGCGGAAGACGAAGAAGATGTAGTAGAGTCCAGTTAATCTGTCACAGGCAATCGACTAGGGAAGCGGCCTAGTCATCGAGATCCACACCGATGATGCAGTCCTTCTCCTCTGAAATTTGTTTGTAATAAGCAAGGATGAGCACTACTACCGTGCTCGCAAGTTACACCCGTCAAATAACAGAATGACATGCATACATGGATATTTCAAAGGAAGGCTTACTATGGTTCTTTTTGCATAAAGCAGCATTTTCTTTAAATATTTGTACTAAGTTCCAAAGCAGTTATTCTATACCTAAAATTCTTTTTATAAATTCTCAATTTTATAGTCAGATAACATTCACACAAGAATGGTGAAGGATACCCTCCTATCACATGGCTTCCTGCCCAATTCCCAATTTGATAAACCATTTGTGTCAAATCCATTTTGAAATCAAAACCAAAGTCTAACTTTGAGTGGCTTTGCTAGCCTGTCCATGACCGTGGACACGGCTATTCGAATAGTTTTGCACTCTGCAGAGGTTGTACAACTTTACCCACACGAGATAATATACTTTTTGTGTCGGCCAATCCACGCTTCCTAAGGCGTGTGACAAAGCAATTATCACAAGGCTATTACAATGTTCTACCTCAAAGTACTCGTGCCCGCTAAGGTTTCGCTTCCATTGGACTGGCCGTCCTCCGGAAGCCCCCTCTTGCGCCAGATGGGACTACTGTCTGACCGACACCCACACATACAAACTAGCACAAATAACTAAGAGGTATTACAAATTATTAAGCCAGGTCCTGCCCAGACAGGACATGTGGTAGTACAAAATGGCAAAACCCATTATAGGCATAGCAAAGGAACGCTTAGAGGCCGGTCCTCAACAGACTTGGGCGACTTTCCACAAAACCCATGGGCCTCAACCTTGACTAGGGTGAACCCGTGCATAAACTTGCACCCACCATCTGTCCATTTCACCCAAGTACAAACCATAATTTTATTTCATTTTTCTCAAATTCATTTACAAAAAATCTTCCATGACTAACCAATGTCATAAATTTGTAACAACATTTGATTTTTGGCTAAAAGTTCCCAAACCAAACATTTTTGGGTCTAAGCATCGCTAAGCACAATTTTTCTCAAAATGTTCTAGTTCATACTATTGTATCAACTAGGTTTTATCTAGGGTAACAAGGTAAATGTCCAAGACTCGTCAAGAACGAGATCAGTATGTAAACCATCAGTGTAGTGATAATCCAATCTTCAGCAATCCAATATCCAATAGTCCAATCTACACCTTATAAATCTATTTCTATGATCCAACTTCAATTAATCCAATATTTAACTATATTCAAATTTTATAATCCGATATCCATCAATCCATTATTCCTTAATAAATTATTTCTACTAATTCAACATCAATCCAATGACTTTATAATCCTATAATCAAATTTTAGATAACTGATATCCAATAGCAATCTATTTCTAGAATCTAACATCAATAATTCAAGATTCGACTATAGTATCTATCTATCATCCATTCTTTATTAATCCAACATCAACAATAATCTATCTCTAAAATCCGATATCCAATAATTATTTATTTCTATAATCCAACCATAATAATCATGTATTTCTAATAATCCAACATCATTCAATCCAATAATCCAATAATAATCTATGTCTATGATTGACATCTAATATCCAACAATCATACAACTCTAATAATCCCACATCCAACCATAATATATTTCTACAATTCATTCTCAATAAGCCAATATCAATAATCATCTATTTCTGTAATTCAACATCCATTATCTATTAATAATCTTCCTCTAACTTCACACATCCATGCACAATTTTCTTTTATTATCCAAACTCCAACAAATTCTAACTCCAAAATATATTGCATTCGATAAATTCTCCATACCACCTCTCTTGACAATAATTGGACATACAAAGGCATTTGGAATAACTATAAAGCTTAAAATAGGAATTAAAATTACTTGAATATAAATACGCATGCAATAATAATTTAAAACATAATTTAAATAATTTTAAATACTGGGATTTAAATATGATCAAGAATGTAACTTGCCTTGCTTGATTAATTGATGTTCTCAAACGGTGTCGAAATCTGACTCTCCGAAGTCGTCGAAATCTAAACGTTGAAAATAATCCAAATTCAAACAAAATTCAAATGAAGATTCAAATGAACTCCAAATTAAATAATTTTAGTTTAGTTAGCTAGATTTTGAATTTATATGAATTTAGGAATTTGAATCGACGAAATCGGAGTACGTATGAAGGAAAACGAATCCCGGGAAGTTTATAAATCACATGAAATGATGAATTCCGAAAATTGTACTATTCATCAGAAATTGTGGTTTCGGATGGCTAAGAACAAAGAAAGATCTTTATGGCTATGGAGAGAAAGTACGACGTAGAACATGTTAAGGCAAACTCAACGGTGTAGACGGCTCGGCTAGATGACCTTTGATGGCGACGCAGTCCGACGGAGAAGTCCTTCGGCGGCCAACGGGCTAACGTCGGTGTTTTCGAGTGAACGGAGAGGATTTAGCGGGTGAGTTTTGTGGCGAAACGAAGAGGGAATCGTGGGGAACGCAACGCTCTCCTTGGTTGGGGTGGAATGCGCATGGTCGGCTGGCGGCGGCGACGACGCGTAAAAATGGACCGAATAATTAACATAAATTAAATAAAATCTAAAATTTTTGAAATAAATACTGGGAATAGTAGATGAATTTAGATGAATTTAGGAGAAGGAATCAATGTATTTGGACTTTGCATTTGAGAGAACAGATTTTTGGAATGATTAAAAGGTGTATGTACAAAGCAAAGCACGTGACTAGCAAATTTTCTACTGTTCTTCGTTCCTATCATGCCAAACAGAAAGCAAAAGAAGGCCGGGCGGCTTGCACGGCACAAAGGTGCTCGGACCGCGGCACCGCGAGGGGAGGGAAGCATTACGAAGAACGCGACATCGCGATGCCGGTAGTAGAGACGGTGTGGCCGGAGCTAGCTCGATGGCGACGCAATTCACAAAGGAAGAAGCTTCAGTCTAATATTCGGATGGCGACATTGCCGGCGAACGGCGTCATTCCAACGGTCGGTGAGGGGTGGAATGGAGAGAGGGGATGACGGGGATGCCGATGCTCACCTCGGTTGTGGAGGAACGTGTACGGATGACCGGAGGCGAGGACGACGACGTCGATGCGGCTTGGGCTCACGGTGGCGACGGTGCTTCGGCGATGTTCCGGCGAAGGCGAGGGGAGCACGGCGTCGGTGAGGGTGCGGCGAAGCCGAATCCGGGGTCGGTGGTGGCGGAGTGGCTTGGACGGCGCCGGAGACGAAGAACAAAGAAGCTTCGGTTGTCAATGGAGAAGCTCCAAATTCCGACGATTGGAGGGATGAGAGAAGAAGTGGGTGGTGGGAGCGGGACAAGTGAGAGGAGGGGCACCTCGTGCTCCCTTTTATAGGGGGGGAGGGGAGTCGAAATGACGGGAAAGCGAAGAGCTACGGCTGGCAGCTTTGGTTGCAATTGAAGACGAAACGAAACGATCAAATTGATTGTATGTAGTGGAACGAATGTGCAATTGAAGGTTTGGGAACGTGGGTGATAAAGAAAAGGACGCTTCGCCTGCATGTAATGAGTTTTAATGCTTTGAGTGGGGAGAAAGAAGAGAATGATTGGCGGCAGCCATTAATGGAGTTTGAAGCTCTTCTGTTGCAGTAGTGGTGCTAGGGCGCTACCGGGAGAGGGAGAGAAGGGCGTGGTGGTGGAGGTGGCTGGCGGCGAGGTCGGCGGCGACCGGAGGTGGCGTGGGTGAAGAAGGGGTCGGCCATGGGCGGCCATGGCTGGTGGCCATTGCTGGTCCAGAGCAGAACACGTTCGGCTGTTGAAGATGGTGAGGTAGGAGAGAGAATAAAGAAGGGATAAAAGAAATAAAGGAAGTGTATATTCATTGGAAACCAAATTGGCTAGATGGCAGCCCATGCACTTGTGGATTGGTGTTAAGCGTGCATGTGCTGGGAGTAGGAATGTGAGGGGTGACCCGATGGGAAGTAAAATATATATCAACCAAACAAATAAATTTATCGAAGATAGCAAATAGAGTCCAAAAATTCTAAAACAATTTCTAGAATTATTTTGAACTTAAATAAAATAATTTCAACTTTATAATTGGTAAGTTTTTGCACATAATTTATTTTGGCTTTAAAATAATTAGGAAAGCTTTTAAAATCCCGTAAAATTCCAGAAATTAATTAAGTTTTTATTTTTTAACTTAAATCCAAGAAAACTTCAAATACTTTAATAAAACTTTTTTTTGACTTTTAAAACTTTAGAAATTCAAATAAAGCAATCAAACTCTTTCAAATTTCAGAAAATCCATTAAAATTATAACTTTATTTATTTTTATTTTGGTAACAGAACTTTGAGCTGTTACAACAGGGACCTATGGGCGGGAGCAGTGAAGTGGTGTGTATTTGAGTCATGTCAGTGTTGTAGTGATGTGAGTGTTGTAATGATTTGCGTTGTAACCTGCACAGCTTTCTACGATGTAACAAGTTGTTATTACTGGTTCGAGTTATTATTACCGCTTTGTTTGGGTTACGTCGTGCTTTGCAGAAAGTAGTCACGCCCCGCTTTCCAGAGTGTTGTCACTTCCTTGTCGAGGGCGCACAACGCCCCACGACTGGTGAAAACCCGGCGCCCGCCGGACGAAGGCCCCTGAGGCTCCTGAGGCTCCCGGCGACCCGAGGCTCCAAGGCTACCCAGAGGTTCCCGGCTACCAAGGCTCCGAAGGCTACCCGGAGGCTCCCGAAGGCCCGAACATCTAGACGGTCCAAGCAACTCGGAGGGCCCCGGAGACCTCCGGAGGGCTCCCGAAGGGTGCCGAAGAACCCTGAGGAGCCAGAGACCCGAGGAACCCGGAGAGCATACTGTGCCCCTGGACCGGATGCACCAGCAAGGTGGACCAGGCCCAGGCTGGTCCACCACACGTCGGGAGCTAGGTCTAGGGATAGAAAAGTCCCTGCAGCCCCTACCGGCATAGGGCCCTGTAGGGGGGCAAGCTTGTAATCCCAGGTGTACTTGTGAAAAGGCTATAAATAGCCACTCGCCCCCCCATAGTGGGGGAGAGTTTTTGGGGAGAAGAAAAAAGAGTTTGCAATACAAGTCCTTTGGCTTACACCGAGTCCCTTCTCCTGAGGACCCCTCGAGTACCGGAGGGGTCCCCCCCTTATTTACTGCCTAGTCTTTCAACTACGACAGTTGGCGCCGTCCGTGGGGACCGGCGGGTAAGCCACTGGCACTAAACCGAGGATGGCCCCCGGGCGAGGGCTAGACCAGACCTCGACATCCGGCGCCCACGATGGCGCGCCACCCAACACCCCAGAGCCAAGAGGAGCCGAGCCACAGTGGCAGCCACGCCCCGCCCACGCCGGAGGAGAAGCAAACAACTCGGCCAGGCGGCGCCACTAGAGATCATATGAGACACTCAAACAGAGTTGGCGGCCCTCCACGGAGGTGGCGGACCTTGGCGGCCGCCAGAGACAACCCTCGCGGTCCGCTTCAAGAACTCCAAGCGAGAAGGCGGGCGTGCCACCATGACCACCGCGCCCCTTTGGCCCGCTCAGGCAAATGCCGCAGAAGCGGGGCAGCTCAGGACCCACACCTGGTGATCCGAGGCCCAGGCTCCCGTGAGCTCGGGCCGGGCGGCGAGATGGCCACCGGGGTTCAAGATGCCGAGGTCGCGCCCTTGAAGGAACTATGGATCCTCGCAATTCCTCCGGGTGTCTGAGGCGACCATCGAGGCGTGGGAGGAGACGACACTACAAAAGCGAAGAGCCTCACCCTCGCGCTCAAGGCGCCGCGCTAACACGGTTCTTCACCATACCTCCCGCTCCATCTCGCATGGGAGCAGCTCAAGATCTCCTCCGCAACAACTTCTAGGGAAACTACACGGAGCCAAAAGACGCGGGACACCTTTTCGCCGTGAAGCAAGCACCGAATGAGACCCTCTGTAGTTTTTTCAGAAAGTTCGCAGAGGTCAAGTGCCAAGTGCAAGGCGTCAACGAAACGACCATCATCAACGCAGCTACGTGTGGCCTCGCGAGCGGGCGCCGTAAAGGTTGGCCGCAAACCCGCGCGGACCGTGTGTGAACTCTTCGACAAGATGGAGAGTACGCCGAGCGGAAGAAGATAGCACCGGGCGCCGCATTGCTGCCGCAAACACCTCCACCACGAAAGAAGCATCCAACACCACCCTGACCGGGACACCCGGCAAGCCGCGCAATGACTTCAAGCAAAAAGGTCGGGCGTCTACCACGAGGCGGGCGCCGCTGTGAAGGGGAAGACAAGGGGCGGTGGAAGCGAGGCCATGGCGTGGGCGCGGCGCGAGCGCCGATCGTCGGCGGACATCGCATGCGAGCACCGCCGAAATTTTGCGACCTCCACGGCGAGGCGCGACACAACCGGCGAATGTCGCACCATCAGCGCCATGCGAGATTACATGCGCCCGCGATCAACCGGCTGACTACGACAACAAGAGAGCGGCCGACAATCGACTCCCAGCACCACAACCAAGACCCCGCATAGAAGGAGGCCGCGCCGAGCACCATCAGAGGGTCATCAACATGATTACCGGGGGATCCTCGCTCGGCATGTCCTCGAAAAGAAAGAGACGGGCATACGCCCGCCAAATCCACCACATGGCAACATACCCCGCATCAAGCCCACCCCGCTACTCCGAGGTACCCATATCGCCGGACTGAGGATCTTGTGCGGGTGTATTTCCCTCACCAAGACCCCCTCGTTATCTCCGCCAACATCGCGGACTTCGAGGTAAGACACGTCCTCGTCGACGGAGGGAGCTCGGCAGACCTCCTCTTCGTAGACGCCTTCGACAAGATGATGATCCCTCGTGATCGCCTGACCTCACCGGGCATCCCCCTGCAAGGCTTCGGAGGAACCCCAGTCACGGCCTTGGGCCAGATCAACCTCGCCGTCACCTTCAGCGACGACTTCGCATCGAGGACTGAGGTGGTCACCTTCGATGTGGTCCAGATGACTTACCAGTATAACGCAATCCTCGGCAGCCACGCATAAACACCTTGGTAGCGGTAGCCCACCACAACTACTTGTGCATGAAGCTCCCGCCCAGCGATCAATAAATCACGGTGCGAGGAGATTAAGACCTCGCCAGGAACATTGAACTAGAAGTACTATCCCCAGCCCGGCACGTCCATGCCGTGGGGCCTGGTCGGGATCACGTTGCCCCACCTTCAGCGAGGTGGGCGCCGAAGCACAAACCGCAGGGCCAGCTCCGGAGGGTTCCGCTGAGAGACAACTCACCGGAGAAGACGGCCGCCCTCGCGCGAACCTTGATCTTGAAGCACACGCGCAATCCTCGAGGTGCTCGCAACAACGAAGCGCCGCTGGGGCCCGAGGACCTTCCGGGTGTAGCAAGAACAACAATCGAGCATAAGCTAGCCCTTCATAGCGACGCGGTACCCAAGAAACAAAAGATGCGGTGCATGTCGGCGGACTGTTTACAAGCTGCCAAGAAAGAGATCCAAAAGCTGATAAAAGGGGGGGTAATCCGCGAATTCAAGTACTCCGAGTGGCTAGCAAACCCTGTCCTCGTCAAGAAAGTGATGGGCCAGTGGCACATGTGTGTTGACTTCACCGACCTTAACAAGGCGTGCCCCAAGGACGATTTCTCCTTGCCTCGCATCGATCAACTGGTGGATGCTACCTCGGGCTGCGAGCTCATGAGCTTCCTCGACGCCTACTCCGGCTACCACCAAGTGCACATGGCGGAGGAGGACGAGCCCAAGACCGCCTTCATCACTCCTTTCGGAACGTACTGCTACAAGCGCATGCCTTTCGGCTTGAAGAACGCGGGCGCCACGTTCGCCCGCCTTATCGCGAAGGTCTTGGCCAACCAACTTGGGCGTAACGTGGAAGCGTACGTCAACGACATAGTCATCAAGAGCAAACTCGTGGGGACGCACGCCAAAGACCTCCACCAAACCTTCACCAACCTTCGGTCGGAGGGCATAAAGCTCAACCCAGAAAAATGCGCGTTCGGTGTCAAGGCGGGAAAGCTCCTTGGTTTCCTCGTTTCTGAGAGGGGAATCGAAGCCAACCCGGAGAAAATCAGGGCTATTCAAGAAATGAAGCCCCCGCATAACGCCCGCGAGGTACAGAAATTAACGGGCCGCATTGCCGCACTTAGCCGCTTCTTGTCCCGCTCCGCAGAAAGGGCGCTGCCATTCTTTAGAACCCTCCGGGGCACGGAGCCGTTCCGCTGGACAGCCGAGTGCCAGAAGGCCTTCGAAGACCTCAAATCCTACCTCGCAGAGCTGCCGAGCCTCACCAGTCCGGAGCAGGGATCCGAACTATTGCTGTACATCGCCGCAAGCGCCTCATCGGTCGGTAGCGGTGCTCGTCGAGGCGCGATTGTCGCCACAGTATACTATGTATCGGAGGCCTTACACGGAACCAAAACACGCTACACCGAGCTCGAAAAGCTTGCCTACGCCTTACTCATGGCCTCGAGAAAGCTGCGGCATTACTTCCTGGCGCACCCCATCACGGTCCGGACATCCTACCCGCTAGCGCTGATGCTGCGCAATAAAGACGCCTCGGGTCGGGTAGGCAAATGGGCGGCAGAGCTGGCGCCTTTTGATATTTCCTTCGCCGCGAGAACGGCCATCAAGTCGCAATCCCTCGCGGACTTCGTTGCCGAGTAGACTCCACATGCGAACTAGCGCCGCCGTGGTCGAGACGCTATGGACAATGTACACGGACGGGTCATAGTGCGCGCCATGGCGGGCCGCCGCTATATTGGTTTCCCCAGACGGACGAGCCGCATCACACGCAGCCCGCCTCGACTTCCCAACCACGAACAACGCCTCCGAATACGAAGCACTTTTGCTGGGTCTCCGCAAAGCAAAGGCCCTCAGAGCGAAGCGCATCCTCATCAGGAGCGACTCCCGCCTGGTCGCAGGATATTTCGACAAGACGTTTGTGGCAAGATGCCCCGAGATGAACCGCTACTGGCGCCGTCGCGTGGCGACAAAAGACTTCTCGGCATCACCGTCCAAGCGATCCCCCGGTGTAACAATGAAGCAGTAGACAAGCTAGCAAAGATGGCAAGCGCCGGTGAGGGACCTCCTGCGGAGGTCTTTTACGAAGTACTCACCAAACCGTCCGCTCCGCCGGAGACGCAAGGGGCTCCGCCGGAGACGCAAGGGGCCCCGCCGGAGACCCAAGGGGCTGTGCCTGAATTGGAGGGAACGGCGCGCCTAGTGCTAGCCCTCGATACGGCGAGCCCGGCACCGGCGGAGGACTGGAGGAACGTCATCATCAACTACCTCGCCGGCGAAGAGCCGGAGGACCAAGCCGAAGCCAAACGTCTTCGCTGCCGAGCAAGGAACTACTACATGATCTCCGGAGCACTATACAAAGGAGGCGTCTGCGCACCCTTCCTGCGCTGCGTATCGCGCGAGGAGGGCCAATCGCTCCTCAAAGACATCCACGAAGGCCTGTGCGCCTCACACCAAGCACCTCGCAGCCTGGTAGGGAAGACATTTCGCCAAGGATTCTACTGGCCGACGGCCCTCCGAGACGCACAGGACCTTGTCCAGCGATGCCAGGGGTGTCAGTGGGCCAGTCGGAACCCCAAGGCACCGGCGCTCCCCTTGACCCTTGCTTTGCCGTTGTGGCTGTTCATTGTTGGGGTTGGACATCATCGCCCCTACCTCCGGCGAGGAACCTTGGTTGGCGTTAAATGCCGCCATAGAGTACTTCTCGAGATGGGTGGTGGCGGAGCCAGTCGCCAAGATCACCGCGGCAGCCGCCCAGCGGTTTGCTTGGAAAAACATCATTTGCTTGACGGCGCATCATGGAGACGATCACCGACAATGGAACACAGTCCGACTCCGACCACTTTAGACAGTTCTGCACCAACTTGGGCATAAAAGTGCGCTTCGCCTCGGTCGGACACCCAGAGACTAACGGAGGCGGTCGAGCGAGCCAGCGGCAACCTCCTCGATGGATTGAAGAAACGCCTCGTAGGCCTTCCTAGAGGCCTGTGGCCCGAAGAGTTGCAGAAAGCCCTATGGTCACTGCGTACATCGCCAACCAGAGCCACAGGATTCTCTCCGTTCAAGCTGCTCTTCGGCGATGAGGCCATGACACCGCGAGTTCGCCCCCGGTTCATCTCGAGCCAAACCCTGACCAGGCGAACCGGAGGGGCACGGAGCTCTCCTTGACCTCCTTGAGCAAAGAACGAGTGCAAGCCGTCTCAACCATGCAAAGATATAGCGAAGGGGTCGCCAGGGCATACAATAGGAAGGTCCGAGGCCGCCACATCGCCCTGGGCGACCTAGTCCTCAAGCGGGCCACGAACCAAGCGGCGCTCGGCAAGCTTGACTCCAAGTGGGAAGGCCCGTATGTTGTCACGGGCGTGACACGGCAGCACTCAAGATCGCACTTGGGAGGGAGACCAGCTGGGTCACACCTGGAACATCAAGACCCTCCGAAAGTTCTACCCTTAGCCATCGCTCACAACCGGTCGCACTTGGGAGAAACGGCCCGTCACGGTGGCAAGCAAGGGCATGTATAAGCATTTTGTTGTAACCAGCTTTTGTAAATACAGCGCGCCTCGCAGCGTTTTGCCTGGCAACTGCCCGTGTCTAAACTAAGTCACCGCGCATGGCCCATGGCCCCGGTGCACACCGAGGCACCCCGCGGGCCCGAGTGTCTAAACTAAGTCACCGCGCATGGCCCATGGCCCCGGTGCACACCGAGGCACCCCGCGGGCCCGAGTGTCTAAACTAAGTCACCGCAAGATGGCCCATGGCCCGGTGCACACCGAGGCACCCAGGGCCCAGTGTCTAAACTAAGTCACGCGCGCATGGCCCATGTGCCCGGTGCACACCGAGGCACCCAGCATGGCCCATAGCCCCCGGCACACCGGCACCCCAGAGTGTCTAAACTAAGTCACCAAGAGTGTCTAAACTAAGTCAACGTGCATGGCCCATAGCCCCGGTGCACACCAAGGCACCCCGTGGGCCCGAGTGTATCCACGAAACCACCGCGCGAGGCTCCGCCTCCCCCGCGCAAACATTTCGGGTTAGGGCTCCCCGGAGCCCTACCTAGAAAAGTATGGGGACGGCGCGAGGCTCCGCCTCCCCCTCGTAAAAGTCAAGATTAGGGCTCCCCGGAGCCCTACCTAGAAAAGTATGGGGGACGGCGCGAGGCTCCGCCTCCCCTTCGCAAAAATCAAGTTAAGGCTCCCCGAAGCCCTACCTAAAAAAGTATGGGGGACGGCGCGAGGCTCCGCCTCCCCATAAACATTTAGGGTTAGGGCTCCCGAGCCCTACCTAAAAAAGTATGGGAGGAGTGCGAGGCCCGCCTCCCCCTCATAAAAATCAAGTTAGGGCTCCCGAGCCCTACCTAAAAAGTATGGGGGCGTGAGGCTCCGTCTCCCAGCAAGAACATTTCGGGTTAGGGCTCCCTGAGCCCTACCTAAAAAAGTATAGGGGCAGTGCGAGGCTCCACCCCCTCGTAAAAGTCAAGATTAGGGCTCCCCGGAGCCCTACCTAGAAAAGTATGGGGGACGGCGCGAGGCTCCGCCTCCCCCTCGTAAAAGTCAAGATTAGTGCTCCCTGGAGCCCTACCTAGAAAAGTATGGGGGACGGCGCGAGGCTCCGCCTCCCCCTCGCAAAAATCAAGTTAGGGCTCCCCGGAGCCCTACCTAAAAAAGTGTGGGGGACGGCGCGAGGCTCCGCCTCCCCATAAACATTTGGGTTAGGGCTCCTGAGCCCTACCTAGAAAAAGTATGGGGGCTACGAGGCCCGCCTCCCCCTCACAAAAAATCAAGTTAGGGCTCCCGAGGCCCTACCTAAAAAGTATGGGGGCGGCGCGAGGCTCGCCTCCCCATAAACATTTCGGGTTAGGGCTCCCGGAGCCCTACCCAAAAAGTATGGGGGCAGCCAGGCTCCGCCCCCCTCATAAAAATCAAGTTAGGGCTCCCGAGCCCTACCTAAAAGTATGGGGATCACGAGGCTCCGCCTCCCCTCGTAAAAGTCAAGATTAGGGCTCCCTGAGCCCTACCTAAAAAGTATGGGGGCGGCACGGGCTCCGCCCCCCATAAACATTTGGGTTAGGGCTCCCGGAGCCCTACCCAAAAAAGTATGGGGGGCGGCCTTGGCCCGCCTCCCCCTCGTAAAAGTCAAGTTTGGGCTCCGAGCCCTACCTAAAAAAGTATGGGGGACGGCGCGAGGCTCCGCCTCCCCCGCGCAAACATTTCGAGTTAGGGCTCCCCGGAGCCCTACCTAAAAAAGTATGGGGGACGGCGCGAGGCTCCGCCTCCCCCTCGTAAAAGTCAAGATTAGGGCTCCCCGGAGCCCTACCTAAAAAAGTATGGGGGACGGCGCGAGGCTCCGCCTCCCCCTCGCAAAAGTCAAGATTAGGGCTCCCCGCGAAGCCCTACCTAAAAGACTAAGGGGGAGAGCGCGAGGCTCTCCCTCCCCCTCGCTCAAATCAAAAAGTTAAGACTCCACGGGCAGCAGGTCTGCTACTTTATTGTGAATTACATGCAGGAATCGCTGAGCGGCGACCTGGCAGTACAAAGAACCACAAGCCTAACAACCCACTATTGAGTACAACCTGCGTAGCTCGGCGCTCGGCACACCTTGCAGGGACCGCGGGTAGGCGCGAAATCGTCAGCCGCGCGCTCTCGTTGCTCCCGCAGCACCCACTCGAGTACCTCCTCGTCGGATGGGTGGGTAGCCGTTAGCATCATATATTCCTCCTCGGTACAGTCATCCGACGCGTTTGAAGAGCTCGAAGATATCGTGGGAGCAGCGCGACTGCAACCCGCCACATTACCCACACCTCGACCCAAACCAGAAAGATTGTATCTCCTCCGCGCGTCCAAAGCCGTTGTTCGCGCCCGGTAAAGAATCGCTTCATAGAACCCTCGGGTTTGCTTTCTTCCACCGTTTCCATTTCGGCTGTGGCATAACATACCATGATAACAAATACCACGAGGCCACTTGCAAACCAAGAGTCGCTCGTCTTCGTACCACGCAAAGGGGCATAAGACCGTGCGCCACCACGGAGGAACCGCGCCCGTCCGTGATGCAGACGAAACAAGACTCTTCCCTGACCAATGTGAACACCAGCATGAAACAAACACATACCAACAAACAAGGCCTGTTCGTTTTCTATTAATTAGCAAAATAACGGTTACATGCCACCAGTGGTCACAGACCGGCCCGCGCGGCGAGGCCCCTAAAAACTACAACAAAATCGTCCCCTAGGAGTAGTGCGGGGGGTCACACCTTGTCTCCAGCGCCGGCCCTTCGCTCCACCGCGCTCACAACATCCGCTGGAGCCTTTAGCTTCAACTTTAGAGCCAGGGACGTCCGGAGCGACTCCATGGTGGCGTCCCGACCGGACGGAGCCCAGAACTCCTTGGCAAGGGCATTGCTGGCCCGCCGCACATGCTTCTGGCCCGACGCCACGTCCGCAGCGGACGCAACGGGCAGTGTACCCCCTCCGAGCGCATCCACATGGCCACACCCGCCACGTTGCAGAGACACGAGGGCCGCCGTCCACGCCGCCGCCAAGCGATGGTTGCCATAAACGCAGCGGCCGGCAGAACACTTCGCCCGCCTGGCGCAGAGCGTTCCAGTGGCAGCGGTGATCGAGGCGTGCTTTCACGGAGGGGGCACGGCGCCAAGCTCAAACATGGCCCCCTCCATGTGATCCAACGCCTCCAGCTAACTTTGGCTGCGGCGATGTAACAGGTCGCTCCACAAAGCTCCGCCGAAAGCACATGCGGGCTCATGAGAGACTCCACTTCCTCCTGCAGCGTCCGACGCTCTCCCTCTAGCTCGGCAACCCTACCTTCAAGCCGCTCCACCTTCTCAGCAAGTTCGGTGCTCGGCGAACTCCGAAGTTCACCACCTCTTGGATCTCCGCCAGACACGTTGGATGTCCTCTCGGCGAAGCGAGCAGAATGATGGTGCGCAAAATAGTAAAGCCATCTGTGGATATCATGGGGATATGCCCATGATCTTAGGATGATGAAACAATTGGCAATGTTGCTTTTGGTTTGAAGTTTCAATCGTTTTCGTCAAAGTTACTGAATCTGTCAGGTCTCAGGCGGTCAGACCGGTTTCTGTGTGGCGGTCAGACCGGCTGTGTGGCGGTCAGACCGGCAAATCCGCGATCGACCGCCTTATCTTCAATTGATTTTCTGGTTCGATCCGGCGGTCGACCGGCGTAATGGCGATCGGCCGGTTTATGTCTTGAATGATGATATTAGTTGTGGATTGATTTTGGGATAGGTCATTTCCTTGTTGATAATGCATATGTGTTGCATATTGCATGTTTTCACTAACGTGGGTCAAGTTGTGAAGAACTTGTTCCGGATTCGTGTTTGCTTGTCTATTCTTTGTGCGGTGGCTTGGAGGTCAACGACGGTCAGCGGCGAGGAGGATCGGGACTAAGCTTGGAGAGCCGAGGTCCGAAACGATCATGGATGCGGGTGAGTCAAGTGACTCAAGCATGGCGCAGAATGGATGAAAGTGACCGAGCAGGCGATTCGGTCGGATGGTTGGATCAAGCGGTGCGGGGTCGGTGCAAGTGCCAAGGTGGTCGGTGGGAACCGGATGGGAGAGACTTGCCGACACGATGAGAGCATTTGGATCAACCTACACGTGGCGAAGCATGGATGTGTTTAGTAGTTTGGACTCGGTCTTGGAAAAGATCGAGAAGGGGTATTTTGGTAATTTCACCAAATACGCCTTGGTGACCTAATGCCAACCAGCGGCGCAAGGCGGTGCCAAGAAGTGGATTAGGTCAAGAAAAGTGAAGACGGCGCTTTGAGATGCGTGTGTGTAACCCGTTTGTATTGGGCCTTAACGGAGCCCATTAGGGTTAAGTCTTCTAGAAGCTCTAGGCCTCCTATAAATAGAGAGGGGGCATTAGGCGACCACTTGAAGCACTTCATGAAAAACCCTAGTTTGTCTTAGGGCTTAGGAGAAAGAGAAGAGGCTTAGGGTTCTAGGGAGATGTGTTGAGTTGTGTGCTCATGGATTGAGTTTTGCCCTCCTTGAGAGAGTGGCTGTAACCAGCATCAAATCGTGAATCAATCTATGGGTGATTGTTCAAAGATGAGTCTTCTTGTGTTTTCCCTTCTCTTTTGATGATTTTGGGTGCTTTCTTGATCCAGTGGTTTTTGGTTTGTTTCGTGCCCTCTTTTACCTTGCTATGATGTGTGGGAATACATCTAAGATCATCTAAATCATCAATCCCCCACGAGCAAGTTTTGGATCATGATTTTGGTTTTTGCGGCTTTTGAACCCTCCTTCGTAAAACTGAAAAAGGTCAAAACTTTGATATGGATCTACTCAATCTCCACTTGGAATAGGTTCCTAATATCCTTAGGAAGGTGTGTTTCAAATTTCGTGGAGTTTGGCCTTACGGATCAAAAGTTAGACCGATTTTCGTTTCGGGTTTTCAGGCTGATTGTGCTGATTTTCCTGTTCATCGTCGAGAGCGGTCGACCGCCAAAATCAATGATCGACCTCTAGGCAAAGGAGTCGAGACCGCCATTTTGAGAGGTCGACCGCCCAACACTTTGAGATTTGAGTTTTGGTAATTTTGGGTGTTTTATGAGGGGTTTTATTGGATTCAATACAAGACTTCCAATGTGCTTGTACTTTGATCTTCATAGCTTCCATAGCTATTGGAGTGATTTAGTATTGAATTCAATTAAGGTGAAAAAGGGTTTGTGCTCCTATTCACCCCCCCTCTAGTCGCCTTTCCGGTCCTACAATTGGTATCAGAGCCTGGTTAGCTCTTCTCATAGATCTTAACGGTCTTTGGAGCCATGGCGATCGACAAGTATTCACTCAAACCTCATATTTTCGATGGAGTTGATTTTGCTTCTTTCGAAGGCTCGCATGCAAGCCTACATCGAGGCTCAAGGGCGCTTATTTGGCTTAAGGTCAAAAATCCATATGTCGTCTTGGCCGATGACGATGTGATCCTCCGCACATTGAGGCTAACAAACAAAGCTCGCAACTTCTTGATCCAAGGTCTTAGTCGATCCGAGTTTGAGCGTGTGGCTCATTTGAGGTCTGCTCACGAGATCTGGAGAACTCTCTGTGACTACCACGAGGGCTCGACTGCGATCAAGGAAGTGAGACAGAACCAGCTCAAGAAAGAATACTCAAAGATCGAGCAAAGACTTGGTGAGTCTTTAGATGAGCTGTGGGGGAGGTTCTCCAAGATTCTCCATGATCTTCGTATTTGTTGATCTTGTTTTCATTGAGTTCGAGAATGCACGCCACTTGGGTGCTCTTGATGTGAAGGTCGGGGATGAAGATCACATCCATCAATGACAACATCGTCATGAGTGAGCTTACCATGGATAAGCTCTACTCGAGGTTGAAGACGCATGAGATTGACTTTATCTCGCCTCCCCAAGACAGAGTCGATGGCTTTGGTGGTCGACCCATCGAAGGGTAGCTCGACCGATTCCTTTGATTTTGGCTCATCCTGGTTTTTCTTTGTCGACTTTACATTCTTTGAGCGATGAGCGATTAGAGAAGCTACGAAGATGATTTAGCCCTCCTATCCACCAAATTCTCGAGAGTTTACAACAAAGTGAGGAACAGAGGAGAGGTGGCCTGTCACTTGTTTGAGTGTGGTGAGCCTAACCACATTCGCTCCAAGTGCCCCAAGTCAAGGGCAAGGAGGAGAAGGACTCTCTGAGGCGTCATCAAGCCAAAGACAAGAAAGGCAAGAAGCCAAACTATCGTTAAATCGGCCAAGTCCTTGCCGCTCTTGAGAGTGTTAACATGAGCGATGTGGACTCGGAGACGGAGGACAACGACGATGACTCTCATGGCAAGAAGAAGGCCCAGGACTTCACCGGCATGTGCTTCATGGCTAGCGACGACCATGGCGTCGACTCCTCCAACGGCGATGACCTTTTCGGCGATCCCGATGAGGTATGTCCTCACTTTCGGATGAAGCGTGCTTTGGTCATTTCTCGAACGAAAATTAGATAAGCAAGCTAGAATGCTTAAGAATCGAGGACATCATGATTGATAACTTGAAACTAGAAGTTGCTACACTCAAATCGATTAGTCCTGAAGATGTTTGTGATGCTTGTTCTGGAATGTATGATGAATTGGTAACTCTAAGACTTGCTCATTCCTCTGTTACAAATCAATTGAAAGATGCTTTGGATGAACTAGAAACTCTCAAGTCTAGTCCACGCTTGCATGAATGCCATTGCTTTAGATGTGACTATTGTTGATGCTATCCTTTGCCTTGTTCAAATTGTGCTTTGCTTGAACTAAAATTGGATAGTGCTACAAAAGAATTGATGAAATTTGATGCTAGTCACACATGCTCTCATTGTGAGAAAAATAAGATTAAAATGAAGGAGATGTCTGAAATGATTCTTTACTCTAAAACTACTTCATGTGAAAACTGTGTTAAACTCACACTTGAGAATGATGCTTTAAACAAGACACTAGAAGAAAAGGCTAAAATTGAACAATCCATGTCCATGACTCGCTTCAAAGAAAGTTGTTGATTCTAATTCTTGTGATCTTTGCATTGAGATTGGGCATAATGTAGATAAGATACAAGAAGCTTTTAGAGTTAAGTTCAAAGAGCGGTTGGATAGGATTAGAGATAACTATTGTGTGTCTTGTGAGGCTTTGAAAGTCGAGGTAGCTCACTATAAGGAAAAAATCGATAGGGCTAGCAAGTCAAATAAGTGTGCTTTTTGTTATGAACTAGCCAAACAAAATGACTACCTTAAAGAGACTCTTGAGAGATTTATTGGTGGGAAGAAGAACCTCAACATGATTCTTGACAAATCTAAGGTGAGTGTGAATAATAGAGGCCTAGGATTTGATTCCTAGAGCATACCAAGAACCATCCACCTAAGGTTGTTAGAGTTGTTGAGAGTGGCCTGCTTGAGGTAGAACCCCTAAGCCATCCAAGATAGTCTTCAAATCACCGGTTTTGCCCAAACCACTTCTAGCAAGATAGGTGCTTCTACTTCATCGGTCGGACCCTTCAAAAGGTCAAGTACCATTGCACCTTCTGCAAGAAGAATGGCCACATTGTTGAGTTCTCGCTCAGTAGAGCCAAGATTGAGAGGAAGGAGAGGATGAGTAACTTGAGAACCATTAGAGGAGTCCTTCACTGCTGTAGTCTCTAGAGCCAGGCGACTGCTTTTCTTGCTAGACATAGGCCTATGTTTGTAGATGACTTCTTTGACTCCTTTGGTGGCTCTAGGCAGCGTTCTGGTTTAGGATATCGTGAGGAGAGACCACGGGTAGCATCTAGACAGGGGGAGTACCGACCTTTTGGTAGGTCGATTCGGAGAGGTCTAGGTGGTTCTCGTGTGCGTTCTTATGATTTTGCTCCTAACCATTTCTTCTTCGCCGCTTCTCTTGTTTTGCCTAAGCATCGTGTGACTCGAAGATCGATTCCCAAGTCTTTTATCACTAACCCCTTGATCGAGGCACGATGTTTCTGCGTCATGCCTTTGTAGGTCCGTCATGCGAGGAAGGAGGACATATGGCTTGTTGACTCGGGTGCTCTCGACACATGACCGGGATTCTAGATGGTTCTCCTCCTCACACGTGCATCCGCAATGAATTGATCACATTTGGGGATGCTTCTCTTGGGACCGTGATGACCTAAGGGCACAGTCTTGGCGTCAACAACAAGTTCATGCTCAAGGACGTCGCTTTGGTAAGTAAGCCGAGGTATAATCGCTTTGCTTCTCACCGCTTGATGAGGGTCTAGAGGTGAGATTTAAGAGTGGTGAGTGCAGGTTATAGATTCCTCTGGTGAGCTTGTCTTTGAGATCTCTAGGTTTGAGAGGATCTTTTGTCTTGATTTCGTGTCTCTTCTCGCTTCTAGCCCTAGGTGTCTTGTAGCCGACTCCCATGATTTAGTGTTGTGGCATCGTGAGGCTTGGTCACATAGGCTTCACCACTTGACTAGAGTCGAGAGCGAGGATTTGATTAGAGGTTTGCCTAGGTCAAGGCTATTAGAGACCTTGTGTGCACACCTCAGAGACATGGTAAGATGGTTTCGCTTCTCATCCACCTCTTACCTTAGTGATGACAGATGGACTGGATGACTTTTGCACTTAGACCTTGTTGGTCCTTCTAGAGTTCAGTCAGCCGGTGGGAAATGGTATGTGCTTGTGATTGTGGATGATTACTCCAGGTATTCATGGGTTTATTTTCTGGTTTCTAAGGACGAGGCATTTGGGTTCTTTAGAGAGTTGGTCCTTAGACTTGCTGTTGAGCTTCCTGGAGCGTTGAGAGCCATTAGGAGTGACAATGGGACAGAATTCAAGAATTCTTCCTTTGCCACTTTCTGTTCTGATAGGGGGCTAGAGCACCAGTTTTCATCACCTAGAGTTCCCCAGCAGAATGGTGTTGTAGAGAGGAAGAATAGGACCCTTGTAGAGATGGCCAGGACCATGCTAGATGAGCATTCCACACCTAGGAGGTTTTAATGAGGCGATCTCTCTTGCTTGCTATATTTCTAATAGGGTTTTCTTGAGATCTCGTAATTGGTAAGACTTCTTATGAGCTCAGATTTGGTCATAAGCCCAAAGTTTCTCATTTCAAGATTTTTGGTTGCAAGTGCTTCATTCTTAAACATGGCAACCTTGATAAATTTGAATCTAGATGTTCTGATGGCATATTTCTTGGATATCCCGCTCATTCTCGTGGCTATCGTGGTATTTAATTTTGACACTAACAAAGTTGTTGAGACTTGCGAAGTCACTTTTGATGAGGCTAGTCACGGTACTAGACCCGATGATGCGGTACACGTGTTTCGAGAGCATCTTCGTTGATGATGACTCGAGGATGAGGACCCAATCCATCCTCAAGTCCCTTGTGACATGGTTGGAGAGCCCGCTTCTACTACACCACTTCAGATGAGCAAGCCTCTTCCTACCTTTTCCGACGATCGAGTGGCTCGATCCTACCTCCATAGCCCGTGAGGTAGAGGCCACTTCGCACTGTGTGCTCCTCTTCAGATTCAAAGAACAAAGATCCACCGAGCAGATTATTGGGGATCTACATGAGCGAGTCACTCGCTCGAGTTCATCTCTCCGATTCTCATGCACATTCTCGCTTTTGTTGCTTCTTTTGAACCCCGAGATGTCACCCATGCTCTTTCGATGCCTCTTGGGTCAATGCCATGCATGAAGAACTTGAAAATTTTGAAAGAAACAAAGTCGGACCTTAGTTGAACCTCCACCTAATCATAATGTAATTGGAACAAAATGGGTTTTCAAAAATAAGCAAAGTGAAGATGGGTTGGTAGTTCGCAATAAGGCTAGACTTGTAGCACAAGGGTATTCCGTGTAGAGGGCTTAGACTTTGAGGAGACCTTTGCTCTCAGTAGCTAGATTAGAAGCCATTCAGATTTTGCTAGCATTTTATGCATCCAAGGGCTTCAAGCTATTTCAAATGGATGTCAAAAGTGCTTTCTGAATGGTTTCATAGAAGAAGAGGTCTTTGTCAAGCAACCACCGGTTTTGAAAATCCCAAGTTCCCAAACCATGTTTTTAAACTCTCCAAAGCCTTGTATGGATTGAAACAAGCCCCTAGAGCTTGGTATGATAGGCTTAAGAGTTTTACGCTTAAAAATGATTTCAAAATGGGATTGGTTGATAAAACCTTGTTCACTCTCGTGCATGGCGTTGACTTTTTGTTGGTTCAGATTTATGTGGATGACATTATATTGGTGGTTCCTCTCATGCTTTGGTGTCCAGATTTTGATTCTATGAGCAGGAGTTCGAGATGAGCATGATGGGTGAATTGACCTTCTTCCTTGGTCTTCAAGTCAAGCAACCGAAAGAAGGCACCTTCATTCATCAAAGTAAGTATACAAAGGACCTTCTTCGACGCTCGACATGGGAAGTAGTAGGCCAATGTCTACTCCCATTGCCACGACCACCATCTTTGGACCACGATGAGGATGGAGAGCTAGTGGACCGTAAGAGTACCGCATGAGATGATTGGCTCCTCCTCTATCTCACAATCGAGGCGGACATACTGATTTCTTTGTGTGTGCGTGCGCCGATTCGAGCTTCCTCGAGCTTCTCATCGTCAAGCGGTCGTCGCATATTCAGTGTACCTTGAGACACTCTTGACTTTGGACTTTGGTATTCTTCTTCTTCGCTCTCTCCATTCGCGCTTTTTCTCGATGCTGATTTTGCGGGTGTAGAGTAGATAGGAAGAGTACTTCGGCACTTGTCATTTCTTAGGCACATCTCTTATCTCTTGGTCATCTAGGAAGCAGTCTTACATTGCACGATCCTTCGCCGAGGCCGAGTATGTAGTCTGCTGACCGAGAGTTGCTCTCGTGTTCTCTGGATCTTATCTACTCTGCGGGACTATGGGTTGTCTTTGGGTAGTGTTCCTCTTTTCGGTGACAACACTTACGCCATTAACATTGCCAAAACCCAATTGCAACATTCTAGGACTAAGCACATTGATGTTAGATATCATTTCCTTAGAGACCATGTTGAGAAGGGTGATGTTGTGCTTCACTTTGTAGAGTCCGAGCAAAGAAGTTGCCGATATTTTCACTAAAGCTCTTGATTCTTCTCGTTTTGCTTCTTTTATGGGAGAGTTGGGGTTGTTAGTCCTCTTGGCCTGCTTTTGAGGGGGAGTTTGCTCTTTTGCATTCATTTGTATCATAATGCATTTTACAATTCAAGAACTTGCATTGTAATATAACCTTGTGGAGCTTTGATTATTATCCTTGTATGACTTGATTTCATGCTTTATACCTCGCCATGTCTTGTGCTAGTTTGCTAGACTTCTTTTATGGCTTTTTATGTATAGCCTAGCTTTTGCCATGCTAGCTTTATTATCTGTGAGAAAATTGAATCAAAACATGACTTGTTGGATCTTGTGACTAGTTTTGCTTTAGTGATCCTCTTATGATTCATGCCATGTCATATAGGCTTAATTGAGTCTTGAACTTATTCTCGAGTTTTAAATTGAGCTATGATAATTCTTAAGTCAAGCAAATGAAAAATGAGCTTTTACGTAAAAAACTGATCTCACCAATTCTTTCTCATGAGATGACTTGCCATTGCACTAGGCATGAACTTCGGGGAGTTTTGGATGACCTGACCACTCTCTTAAGCTTTTGTTGCTTGGGATGGTCGAGTGAGGCTTGAGATCTAGCACAATGCTAAGAAAACAAATTGGCAATTGGTTGAAGCTTAGGAGGCGAGCTAGGATGGCTCCTAGTCCAGACTTGCTTTACTAAGATAAAACCAATCATTTTCAAAGAAAGTGCTCAAAGTGCTAAATTCTTAATGCTTGCTCCAATTGTTTCAAATCTGAATGCTCAAACTAGACTCTTTTTCTAGTTTACGGCTCAATTTTGCTTATAGACATGACGACTCATTTTTGGATACCTTTAGTTAAACTATGATCTTGAGCACCTTGTCATGTTGTCGATTCATTTAATCTTAGATTATTGCTATTTTGGCCTTAGCTTTCTTTGTATATGTTTTGCCATGATTGAATATAGCTTCTTCACATAATATGGCTTGGTGTAATACTTGTACAGTCTTCATGGATAATCTTCATGGCTCCTTTTGCTCAAGTTAAAAACAAAACAAAAACAAAAAAAACTGAAAAGATGAAAAATTACAAAATTGCAGCCATTCCATTACATTCATGCTCTATCTTCTTCCATGCATCTTGATGAATCTATTGTCAAAGGGGGAGAAAGATTGGTGAAAATGTTGTTTTAGAGCTTTTTGAGTGTCATAGGGAGAAAATGGATTTTCTGAAAAATTGGTGATCATAGTGAGTGGGAGCATCTCAATTGCATTCTTTTGGTCTTATTGCTCTTTTCTGAATTTGAATTGCAATTTCTTGAAGACTCACAATGATCAAAGGTCAAATAGAACAATTGTTCTTTCATATGGACCTAAGTGAGATTTTTGGCTATTCTTTGGAAATTGAAGCTTTTGTGCTTTCTTTTGCCTTATCTCACTACCTTATGCTATTCGAAGCCGACTTGGTCATTTCCATTGCTTTCTCTTGCTAATGGACCAAGTTGTGCCTTTGTGCTAAAAACGTCGAGTACTTTACTTTTCAAACCCCAAAACCACATTTTTCGAGAGATTGCCAATGTGTTCATCAAGGGGAGATTGTGGATATCATGGGGATATGCCCATGATCTTAGGATGATGAAACAATTGGCAATGTTGCTTTTGGTTTGAAGTTTCAATCGTTTTAAGTCAAAGTTATTGAATCTGTCAGTCTCGGCGGTCGACCGGTTTACGTGTGGCGGTCAAACCGGTGTGTGGTGTGTCGAGCCAAGCAAATCCGGCCATCGACCGGCCTTATCTTCAATTGATTTTCCGTTCGGTCGAGGCGGTCGACCGGCCGTAATGGCGGATCGGCCGGTTTATGTGCTGAATGATGATATTAGTTGTGGATTGATTTTGGGATAGGTCATTTCCTTGTTGATAATGCATATGTGTTGCATATTGCATGTTTTCACTAACGTGGGTCAAGTTGTGAAGAACTTGTTCCCGGATTCGTGTTTGCTTGTCTATTGCTGTGCAGGTGGCTTGGAGGTCAACGACGGTCAACGGCGAGGAGGATCGGGACTAAGCTTGGAGAGCTGAGGTCCAGAACGATCATGGATGCCGGGTGAGGTCAAGTGACTCAAGCATGGCGCAGAATGGATGAAAGTGACCGAACGGGCAGTTCGGTGCGACTGGTTGGATCAAGCGGTGCGGGGGTCGGTGCAAGTGCCAAGGTGGTCCGGTGGGAACCGGATGGGAGAGACTTGCCGACACGATGAGAGCCGCTGGATCAACCTACACGTGGCGAAGCATGGATGTGTTTCGCGCAGTTTGGACTCGGTCTTCTAAAAGATCGAGAAGGGTATTTTGGTAATTTCACCAATACCGCTTTGGTGACCTAATGCCAACCATGGCGCAAGACGGTGCCAAGAAGTGGATTAGGTCAAGAAAAGTGAAGACGGCGCTTTGAGATGCGTGTGTGTAACCCGCTTGTATTGGGCCTTAACGGAGCCCATTAGGTTAAGTCTTCTAGAAGCTCTAGGCCTCCTATAAATAGAGAGGGGTCATAGGGCACCACTTGAAGCACTTCATGAAAAACCCTAGTTTGTCTTAGGGCTTAGGAGAAAGAGAAGAGGCTTAGGGTTCTAGGGAGATGTGTTGAGTTGTGTGCTCATGGATTGAGTTTTGTCCTCCTTGAGAGAGTGGTCTGTAATCAAAGATCAAATCGTGAATCAATCTATGGGTGATTGTTCAAAGATGAGTCTTCTTGTGTTTTCCTTCTCTTTTGATGATTTTGGGTGCTTTCTTGATCCTGTGGTTTTGGTTTTTTTCGTGCCCTCTTTTACCTTGCTATGATGTGTGGGAATACATCTAAGATCATCTAAATCATCAATCCCCACGAGCAAGTTTTGGATCATGATTTTGGTTTTTGCCCGGTTTTGAACCCTCCTTCGGTAAAACTGAAAAAGGTCAAAACTTTGACATGGATCTACTCAATCTCCACTTGGAATAGGTTCCTAATATCCTTAGGAAGGTGTGTTTCAAATTTCGTGGAGTTTGGCCTTACGGATCAAAAGTTAGACCGATTTTCGTTTCGGGTTTTCAGGCTGATTGTGCTGATTTTCCTGTTCATCGTCAGGAGCGGTCTGACCGCCAAAATCAGCGGTCTGACCGCTAGGCAAAGGAGTCAGACCGCCATTTTGAGAGGTCAGACCGCCCAGTACTTTGAGATTTGAGTTTTTGGTAATTTTGGGTGTTTTGCGTAGGGGTTTTTATTGGATTCAATACAAGACTTCCACTGTGCTTGTACTTTGATCTTCATAGCTTCCATAACTATTGGAGTGATTTAGTATTGAATTTAATTAAGGTGAAAAAGG
Source organism: Phyllostachys edulis (assembly GCA_036346405.1). Lineage (NCBI taxonomy): Eukaryota > Viridiplantae > Streptophyta > Magnoliopsida > Poales > Poaceae > Phyllostachys > Phyllostachys edulis. Next base: position 14,528,907 of record CM070568.1, read on the forward strand.
GTTCGTGCTCCTATTCACCCCCCCTCTAGTCGCCTTTCCGGTCCTACACCATCAAAACTTCCCTCACAGCGGCGGAGCATGCTCACACGAACCAACCTTCACCGCATTCGCCTCCATACTTCGAAACATCGCCTGTGTGCTCCACCTTTTGAATAACTCGGACACGCAGGGCGGGGCGGTAAAGTTAGACACCTCCTCGCACATGGCGGCTGCCCCCACACTGACCCTGAAATCGGAGGAGACGAGCGGCCCCAGATTCGCCAAGTTTCATGGCAAGCAAGGCCGCAAGACCAACCCCCTCCCCTCGCGGTCGAGCCACCACCGGCCGCCCGACATTGTCCCCACCTCGGGGACTCTCCGCAGTCTTGGCCGAGCGAATATGAGCCACCGACATGGCCCTCGGCGTCCCCGCCCTACAGCACAACATCGGTCACCAGAGCTCACAAACAATGTGAGGGAGAGCAAACTCATCAGTCGCGTCCGAAGATCGTCACGATCTTCCACTACGGTGTCCTCCGCACGCCACCATAAACCCGTGAGGGGTCCCACCAGACACCTCGCCGAGGGCCATACTTGCAATCCCAAACGAACTCGCGCATGACCTCGCGCCTATAGCAACCACAGGGAGCGGCCAAGGACCCAAAGAGACGAAGCGGCTACGCCGCTTGCCTCGGAGTCGGGCTCCGAAAGCCCTCTTCAAGACGCCCCAAGAGACATCCACCAGCAAAGCCCGCTTCCCAACCGACGACCACCAAAAGCCCGCAGCGGTATAGCGCTAATCGGGCCGAACCCTCCGGCTCTTGGGGCCTCGAAGCGCTTTTTTTCCGCATCGGGTCGGGCTGCTCCCGCAAACAAAGGGTAGGATCGTGACGCAGCGTTCAACCGCCCGATCGTGCCGCGCGTTCGCTTCCAGTGCTCCTCCCGTGTAAGGACCGAGAAGTTGCTGATGCGCCTCCGCCAATGGCAACACTACACTGGCGAAATGGTGAAATAGTTACAAAAGAAAAAAAAGATGAAAAAGAAACAAACAACATATGTATCCACTCAAAGTAAGCACCTAGGCGCCCCCAAACTCCAAAACGGGCATCCTATCCTTGGGGCGCCGAGGTCCACTTTCCAATCTCGAGCCGGTGGCGAGATCCGCAGTCACAAGAGAACTCCTCCACGAAGTCCTCAGAGACATACTGGCGCAGCTGCTGAGCAACACGCTGGAGAAGGCCTCCTCCCGCGAGATAGTTCGATGGCGGGCGCCGCGATAAGTTGAATCGCCCCCATACGAAGCGAAGCCCCGCCACCGTAACACTTGTGGTAAAACCAAAGACGGGTCCAATCTGTCCCACCTATTTAAGCCACCACTTGGCAAGTAGTGGAGAAGGCGGGCCTTGGTTGGAAGTTCACGCCGGTTCAAGGTCTCCCCAGATCCTTTTTCTTTTGGGTGGCACCGCCCGTCGTGAAGATCTGTGAACAGCCGCGCCCGCCTCCGCCACCCCATGCAGAAGCGCAAGACTCCACTGAAAACGCCAAGCTTGACGATCGAAGGCGTCACCGCGCTAAATCCACCTCGATAACCGAGCACCCCGTGGAGCATGTCAACACAAGGCAAAGCGAAGGTCCGTGATCCAGATACGCCACTTAACACGATCGTCTCCTCCTCCTCGGGGGAGGGAGTAACGTCGGACCCCGGTGCGCGGACGTCCTCCAACCTCCCTATCTTCCCTTCATTTTTCAGTATGCAAGAAGACGAGTCCGTCACCGAAGCGACCCAAATTCGTCAGCCAGACGACACGGCGCCACCTCCGTCCTTGACCCGCTTGGTCATGTCGGAGGCTCAGCAACTGCCTCTCCGGCCAGCGAAGGGGGCGGTGTAAACGAGGAAGCGCGAAGCAAGAAGACGCGAGGAAATCAAGCAGCCAGCACAAGCACATGCGGGGAATGGGACCCAGGGGCGCCTATTTATAGGCGGATACCGAACAAGAATCGTGTGACATAGATAACGAAGCCACACACCGCACGTAAACATGGCACGTGGCGCCCAAGCCATTAAGGCTTCCAAAATGAGGCGTTTTGTCGAAAACCCGCCACCGCCGCCATAACACGAATGCGCCTCGGCGCCACGATCAAGCAAACGGCGACTAAATCAACTAAACGGCGACGACATTTATGAGGCGCAGAATCTCTACAACCGCGCCATCATAATAGTGCTTTGCCAGCGAAGGGGCGGTGTACCAGATCCGCCGGAGGGAACGCGGCTTCACCATGACGGCAGACCTCGATCATGAGGGGCTTGTCGTAGGGGCGGCACAACGGCCCCCACGACCTGGCGAAGGCCCCGGCGCCCGCCGGACCGAAGGCCCCCGGAGGCTCCCGAAGGCGACCCGGAGGCTCCCGAAGGCTACCCGAAGGTTCCCGAAGGCTACCCGAAGGCTCCCGAAGGCTACCCGGAGGCTCCCGAAGGCCCGAACATCTAGACGGTCCAAGCAACCCGGAGGGCCCCGGAGACCTCCGGAGGGCTCCCGAAGGGTGCCGAAGAACCCTGAGGAGCCAGAGACCCGAGGAACCCGGAGAGCATACTGTGCCTCGACAGATGCAAAGAAGGTGGACCAGGCCCAGGCTGGTCCACCACACGTCGGGAGCTAGGTCTAGGGATAGAAAAGTCCCGCAGCCCCTACCCAAGATAGGGCCCTCAGAGGGAGGCAAGCTTGTAATCCCAGGTGTACTTGTGAAAAGGCTATAAATAGCCACTCACCCCCCCCATAGTGGGGGAGAGTTTTTGGAGAAGAAAAAAGAGTTTGCAATACAAGTCCTTTGGCTTACACCGAGTCCCTTCTCCTGAGGACCCCTCGAGTACCGGAGGGGTCCCCCCTTATTTACTGCCTAGTCTTTCAACTACGACATTCCTGCTTTCCAGAGAGTGGTCACATCTAGCTTTCCAGATAGTGGTCACTTCCTGCTTTCCACACTGCGCGGTCACGTCCTCCTTTCCGCGCAGTGGCCCCTTCGTGCTCCCAACGCTATATATGGATGCTTTGGCTGCTATTCACCTCACTCTTCTCTTCCTCTTCTCCTTTCCTGCAGTGTAAAACAAGATGTCTTCGGCCTCATCGAACATTCGAGTGAGCCGAGAATTACAATCACTACGACAAGAATATTTGCTTTGCCCTCGTTGCGAGGATCCGCTTGATGTGTTTACCTCTCATACGCCAACGAATCCGCCCGAAGTTTTCATGAAGTGTTCAAATCTTTGGAACTTCGCAAAATCAGCACGTAATGAATTGCGTTGTACATACCGGGTTTTCTTACTTTCATTTGAAACCGCAATTCTTTTGTAGAACACAACATGTCGGTTTTGGCAATGGGCTGACAAAGCTGTCCCGGTGCTTCAAGATATTGCAATGCAAATTGCTGCCTTCCAAGAAGACTCCCGTGGTGTTGCTGTAATTGCAAAGGGCTCGGCGTCCGATGAACCAATGCAAGACTCCGTGGTGTTACCGCAATTAAATGCGAAGGCCTCGAAGGCTCGATCAACCCATGCAAAGTGAAGAGAAAAGGCTTCAAACACTGCATGAGAGGATGGAAAGAGTTGAGAAGCTTCTTCAGAAGTTAGTTAAGATAGTTAGTTTTGCGGTCTTTCTTCTTTTATATCTTGTTCTTTCCAAGTAGAACGTCAGTGTGTAATGAGATTGTATTGTCCACTCGTTATCTATGCATCGCAATTCTTGATGAATGAGAATAAAATTGTTCTCTCGACATAGATAACGGCACAAGTGTCCAATTACATTCCAATTAGCACACTCGCTTGGATTACAAATCACTTAATGAAGCACAAGTTACAACATATAATAAACTACTAATGCTACCATCGCCACGCCGCTTCCTCATTGTTGTTTGGTCAAAGTACCTCAGACTAGCCTTCCGCGCTGTTCCTCCCAAAGGTCTTCGGCGAACTGCATTCTCGTGGAAACATCAACCTATCAAGTGACCGTGGGTTCTACCGCAGGTCATAGCGAGGCTCCTCAACCGCCGTGTCGGCGTACAGGGGGGCATCACCTGTGGAAGTGGCGTTGAGAACAAGTCTGTGATCCAAGCATTAGGATCCGTAGTAGGATCCGTGGCGGGGCACCAACTCGGCTCAGCTTGCGGGATGGACTGGGTGAACTGCTCGGGGTACGGTTCACCTTGTGGGATGAACGGCGCAGGGTACATTGTGTACCCGGACTGATACCATGGTGCCGTATCACCCATTGAAAATTGTCCAACAGTGTGGGGCTGCATGGGAGAATCTGGGATAACATCTGCTGCGGTTCCGGGTTGCACGTCCGTGCTCTCCGGAATGTCCTCTTCGTGCCTCTGTGGCGACGACGACACACCAAACAGAGGGTCCCTCGAGACGAGGACGGCTCCCAGAGGGTCCCTCCGAGACGAGGACGGCCCGGCCAGAGGGTCCCTCCGAGACGAGGACGGCATGAGCGAGAGTCCCCTACGTGGCAACCGCTACGGACGATCCGCCGCCCATGCTTCCGCTACCATCGGGTCGACTTCGCTTCGGACGGAAGATGGTGGGGATGAGGGTACGCGACGACGCTCCGTCCGATGCCTCGAGTCGACATCGCTGGCCTTCCGCAGCTCATGTTACTTAACGACCGCTTGACATCATCAACAAGCCGTCTTCATGACCGAAAAAAGCGTCGATTGTGTTGTTCAGACTCGCCGAGTTCGGCTGGCGCGCCGATACGTTTCCAAACGGTCCACCCGCATGGTTACCGAACAAACAAAATTTTGTTAGTTGACCCTATTTCGAGGGTCCTTAATCTACTACGCACAACGCATCAATAAATCATTGCGTCTTTGCGGTGTGGGTCCATCCCCAAGTCCAAGCGTCTGGCGTGGCTAGGATCTCGCATGTCGGGCCGGGCGATCGCCGCCTCGTCGCGTGTGCCGTACATACCACTCCAAGTACGTGTCGTAAGTCCCTTCATCGTAAGGGCGTGTCTCTTGCAAAATAGAATCAGTGGCCGTTTGCCATGCATCTACCCACAGTACCGCCGCGCGCCTAAAGCCGACCATCACTCTTGGCGGCCCTTCTTCGTTCTGCTCAAGGTAAAACAAAATAAATAAATTATGGTACCGACATAACATATGACTAAAGGATATTATTAAGCAATGCAATGTACTTACAGTGACTACGCCTCTGGCGGTCGCCCTAGAGCAGGGGATCTCTGATGCACTGAATCGCCTCATCACCCGCTAGGGTTGTGCGGCTCAACCATGTGGGAGAACACCAGATGACAAGTTGTCCTCGAAGACGCCAAGATCTGGTGGCATAGCAAGCTCTGCCGTCCGCACCGTGCCTGCGCACGGGCATCCGCCCAAGGAGCCCATATTATGTCGCCCTCGCAAGAGTCTCAAATTCATTGTGGAACTTGGGGTATATGCGGCGCACTCTCTCCCTAGCCCACCCCAGTACTGCCACAGTCCATCGGGATCCCATGGTCGGGCCTTCCATGGGATCCTACTCGTCTGCCTCACCATAGAAATGCTATGTGTGCGGGTAAGGGTGGACTGTGGCGCGGAAGTACAGCCGTCCGACCGCGAAGTGCTCCCACCACCACGGAATAAATGCAGTGGCAACCCGAGAGCATCGGGCTCGCTTTCCGGCGACGCAAGCGCGTTGCGACAAAGTCATGCGTCGCGACAAGATCTGGTGAACCCCAACTGCATCAAGGCACGTCCTCATCGTCGGCGCCCACGATGGACTCCGCAAGGTGAATATAATCCGGGTACACCATGTCCCCCACGCATAGGGAACATGACCCACCCGAATATAAACAATAAATATGCAATAAGGTGGCATCGAACCACCTCCTCCGTTCGCGTCAATTGGGCAATGCATGAATCGTCGCAGCCAACCGTGGAACGCCTTTGACCTCTCGGGGATAGGCTGCCAAACGATGATGGAGACGCCTTCGGTCCGGCGACCTCGAGGGGGAACAAGCGTGACTGCCAAGAATGAAAGGTGGTAATGAAGTCGACATCTTCTGTTGTCACCGCTATCTCCCCACCGGAAGTGGAACGTCTGGGTCTCCCGCCAACGATCAACTAAAGGCGGAAAGAAGAGAGGCATCAATTAGGAAGTTTCGCCCCATGTTCACCATGCGCGAACGAATCACTCAATTGATGAAGCCTCAAACATACCGCTAAATCAATGCCAGTCTCCCTCGGTCCCCTGTCACCGAGTTGGTGGCCCATTGCCATCAATCCAAGCGTAACGATGCTTTCCGTCCCATGCCGCTTCAAGTAGGGGTGGTAGAGTACGTGCCATTGCTGCAAATAGACAAAAACTAATAGTTAGCGAAATCTAAGTACGTACTTAACGGTAAAAAATGCAATAAGCAAAAAATTAAACACGTACTTATCTAAACTAATTGGAACGCGCGCTGCGCTTATGAGCTCGTTTACGTAGCGTTCGTTTATACTGTGGCGAAAATAGACAAACAAAAACGGCGACACGATGTAAAGAAAGACAACAACGCGATGTAAAGAAAGCAAAGGAAAAAACGATACGCCAAAGATTCTTTTTCGGCAAAGCGGGCGCGAAGCGAGGAGGAAAAAATTAGCAAGACAGCTGGGCAAGACTGTCGCGCCCGGGGCGGCAGTGTCACACGCCGGGTGGCGGGCAGTCGTCTCACGCCTGAGAGGCGCAGACGAGCACTATTCAGGAGCTAATCTTGCTAATTATGGTAAATGAGGGCTATTTTTGAAATTAATCGCAGCTACAGGGCTAGAACAGTAAAAATTTCTCGACTGCCTACCTATATACGCGTATACGCTCAGATGACTTCATCATGGAGACACTCTAATAGTCCTGATACCTTTTTATATATGCGCTCAAACTGTGATGAAACCCTGATTTCGGATAAAAAAAAAACCCTACTCCTTGCCCTTATTTCTTAATGCAAGTTTTTTTTTGTAAATCTCCTTTGCCGATATTCTTTTTCAATCAAATATAATGAAATAATATTTAAAATTTAAAATTTTCAATTTTTTTCGCTTATTTTTAAAAAATATAATGAAATAATGCTTATATTTCAAATTTTCAGTTTTTCTCACAAAAATGGAATGGCACCCCCACCGCCGCTTGGGGGGGGCCTCTGCGCCACTGGCCACTGCTGCTTCTTGCCCGATGGCGAGGCGGTCGCTCACGCTTTAGAGGCGCTGCACGAGCACTATTCAGAGGCTAATATTGCTAATTATAATTAATAAGGGCTATTTTTAAAATTAATCGCAGCTACAGGACTAGAACAGTAAAAATTTCGTATGAACATATCTTTCTACTAGTCCTTCACTGGAGAAGGAAGCCTACTGTACTCTGTTTAGTACTTCAGTTGGATTTAGTCATTATGTTTCCATTGGAAGGCTTACAATCTACCTGTCTGTCTTGGTACAAACTTGTCAGATTTTTTACTAATTGTGGTGTACGCAAGGTGATAGTATCCGGGCACCCAGATTTTAAGTCTGGCGATCTCGTGTGGGCAGCGATTGGATGGGAGTACACCCTGGACACTAAACCAGAGTATCCGGACAAGATCAATCATCACGAAATTGCTGTCATATTATACTGGTGTTCTTGGTGAGTTTATTGTTGCAATTGGTCTTTTATCCCAAGCAAGTCTAATCTTTCAAATCCCTGAAAACATCCCTCTCGTTTCACTTTCGACAATTTTCTTTGTTCATTGTATCTGGAAATTGAAAGAACTTCCGTCTCGTTTCACTTTCAGCAATTTTCTTTGTTCATTGTATCTGGAAATTGAAAATTTTTGTTGAAATTATTTGTTTAGAAATTTCTCAAAAAACTAATTATAGGTTCTTCTCTCCATCGAAACAATAGGGCCACTATGCTTAACGAGTTCTTTGTTCAGAGAGAGTGCGCGCGCGCACTATGTATTTTTTGTTCTGTAGTACTTTCACTGCAAGCAAATGTGACTCTAGTTCCCCTGAAAAACATGTGTTTCAAATTCATATCTATATATCTACAAATAACTAGTGATATTCAAGATACCTCCTTCACTTTGGAGGTCTAGAAATTCCCACGATAATCCTGAAATCAGAAAAACACAAAATTTCAGAAGATTTGCACCACTTAATTTGGTGGGGTCAGATTATAACAGTGTAAATTAATAGTGTGTGTGTGTCTCTCTCTCTCTATGTATATATATCTCAACTATTACAATTGTATAAGAAATACAACTATATTTTCGAAAGATAATAGAGTTATATAACAAATACAACATGTTGCAATATCTGGCTGCATAATTGTGCAGAAAATTCCGTTAGTTTCTTAAATTCTACAAGATTGCTTCCTTTCCTCTTTTGAGCTAATTGGACTGTAGATGTAACCGTAATTGGTATACTATGTTTTACATCGAGACGAGACTGAAAGTAGAAACTACAGATGAAATTAGCTTCTAGTTTGGAACGACAGGTGAGCTTAGGTGTTTGTGTTGGGAAACCATGAGCCTAGTCTAGCAGCCGGCTCATAGATGAACACCACATCCAAACCTTAGCAGGGTCTGTAGTCTATAAATAGGGGGTGCTAGTCATTGTAAAAAGTTGATCGATTGATGAAGCAATAAAGAGAAGCAATAAGCCCTCTATATCTCTGTGTTCAATCTACTATTTTGTACTTGTGTTCTTACATTGTTCTAAGCGATTCTACGCTTGTCTACGAGGTAATCGCCGGATCGACTCACCAAATGATTTGTTCCTCAACAAGTTATCAGCACGATCTACTCTTCTAGGATCGAAAGGTAACCGTCGATGAACGACACTCGTAGATTGAATCCATTTTTCTATATTGCTTTCAATTCTGCAAATTTGACTTTCTAGATTATAACCTACGGTGCAAATCCATTCTAATCTACCGCCAGCCGACTTAAAGTCGCCGACATAATGTCGATCGGTGGATTGCATAGAAAAGTGGATGTCGATTGTACCGTAGATTGAAAATGGAAAATACGTTCTAATCTACCATGAGCCGAGCATCATATGAACAATATGAAAAACGCCAATGGTCGGACCTCAGAGCCACGCACGGCCATGCCACCCCTACACGTGGCAGCCTGCAGTGTGCCACCACACCATGTTCAGCGCCATGCCCGTAGCTCGCGCACACATAAGCCGCTGACCAGCGGTCCGCGTTGCTCCACGCACCACCCAAAACAAATCGCACACGCTTGAGCACGTACATCGCGCCAAGACGCGCCGGCCCCACCACCGCCGCCAGCCCTTTGCTGGCGCCACGCCTAACCGCCGTCTTCATGCTGAAGTGGGCTGCCACCCGTGCCGCCGCCACGGCCGCCCACCGCCCGCCTACCCGCGCCATCAAGATGGGCTGACCGCCGCCATTGGGAAGACACTCAAGCCTTTGAGCAAGGCAAGTTACACCCTTGACCATGTTGCATCCATTACTTCAAATTACTATGTTCTGTTTCAAATGTTTATGCATGCTTATTTTACTTACTTATTTCAATACCTGTCTTTAAGTTCATAGTTATGCCCAAATCCTTGGTATGACCAATCTTGACATTGAACCAAACATGTTGTCACCCTAGTTGAAAACTGGTTAAAGGCAATAGCATGAACCAGAACCTTTTGGAAAGGAAAAGCTTAGTTGTGCTTAGACCAAAAGTATTTGATTTTGGGAAATTTTATCTCCATTGACCAACTATCGCTTAAAAATATTTTGACCATGGCATTGGGTTACCATGGAGGTATCAAAATATTTATGGGGAAGCAAAGAAATGGAAAATGGATTTGGTCTTGGGCTAATTGGTTGGCTTATTTGGTGCAATGTTTATGCACCTGACTCAATCTTGGGTAAGGTTGAGGTCCAGAGGTATGTGGTGGTCACCAAGCCGCTTAAGGACCGGTCTATGAGCCAGATCTTGCTAGCCACCATCGTGCAACCACTTGTCTTGTGTGGGCGGGACTTGGTCGACATTTGCAAAGCTCCATCGTGGTTGATCTGTTGGTGCGGTGGGTAGTCATGTTATGACCTTTGTAGTTCCACCTGGCGCAAGAGGGGGCCAAAACCCAATGGATGGGTAATCCAAAGGGGGCGAAATCTTAGCGAGGTTGGACTGCGGTGGAGTGATGCATTGTACCTTGTCATGTACTCTAGACCTCTCACCAAAGGAAGTGTGAGGTGGCGTTGACGAATGCCAAACAAACTAGAGAAGTCATGTCAAGTGGGTAAAGTTGTACACCTCTGCAGAGTATAAAACTATTCGAATAGCTGTGTCCACAGTTATGGACATGCTAGCAAAGCCACTCAAAGTTAGCTCTTGGTTTTGGTTTTCAAAGGACTTATGAAATGGTTTTGGATTTCTATCCAAATGTTTTTTGGGCGGGGAGCCTTGTGACAGGAGGGTATCCTTTACACTATGTTGATGAATGTTATCCAACTGTAAAATTGAACTTTGAAAATGAATTTTAATTATTGTACATGCTTTGAAACTTATTACTTGTAATTAGAAATAAAATTGGCTTTATGCAAATCAACCATATAAGCTCTCCCTTTGATACCCATGTATGCATGTCATATTGTTATTTGATCGTGTGACTTTGAAAGCACGGTTGTTGTACTCATTCTTGCTTGATTAATCATTGAGAAGGAGAGGACTTTGAGGATGATGAAACTCAAGATGACTAGGCCACGCCTCCACCAATTATCTCGTGGTGTATTGGATGGACATGGTTTAGCTTTCGCTGTGTATTTTTCTTTGTTGTCGTGGCTTGTAAGCAACCTTGTAATCAACTCCCTTGCTGTTAATAAAGTCTTTTGTGGATGTATGTTATCACTTGTAACTGCTGTGAGAACTAGCCATTGATCCTTGGGGGCTAGTTCGGATCACAGGAGATTTAGGACTTTTCCAAGTCCCATGACCTCCTCGGTTGGCCTCTTGACCTCCTCAGGTCTGTTCATGGCTCTTGGGGAGGTCCTAAGTCTCAAGACCTCCTCGAGCTAGTTCCCTGGACCTCCAGGAGGTCCGGCTGGACCTCTTGGGAGGCCTTGGAGGACTGCCCGAGAGATCCTTTGGACCTCTTGGGAGGTCCTAGTGGACTCCTAAGGAGGTCTTGGAGGACCTCTCGGGATGGCCTTTGGCCGGGTCGCCACAGATACCCTCAAGGATTTTAGTACATTAGTCAACCTACACTTAGAAGGTGTTAGAAAGGTATGACTTTGAAAAGGCATACCTTTCAAAAGTGCGAATGGTCGAAAGGTCCTTGCAGCAAGACAAGGATCTATACAGATCTAAAGAAGAGGGGCAGGAATCCTGGGACCAAAATTCTCATACTTAAGTGCAATAGGAGCTCTCATGTATTTAGCAAACTGTACTAGATCGGGCATTGCATTTGCCGTAAACCTTTTAGCAAGGTTTAGTGTAGAACCTACCAAAGGATTTGGCAGGGAATGAAGGACATCTTCCGATATCTCCAAGGAAGCAAAGAACTTGGTCTATTCTACAGAAAGATTCAATACCTAACTGTGAATGGCTATGCAGATGTCTGCAACTGCCTCAATTCATACACTCAAATCACAAACAAAGCTATGAACTCCTATGTGGTGGAACTACAATTACATGAAAATCGTCTAAGCAATGTCTTGTATCGACTTGATTTAACCACTCGGAAATAATAGCACTATACAAGGCCTCACAAGAATGTGCTTAACTTCAGTGAATAATTCACCATATCCAAAGCGGTCATGTGGATTGAATATCGTGCATACCCCCACTATTATCTATGAAGATAATGCAAACTTATGTTGCACAAGTGCGATGGGTTATGTGAAGAGTCAACTCATAAAGCATATCAACCCCAAGTTCTTCTACACTCATGAATTGCAAAAGATGGACGAAATTAAAAGTATTGCATGCTAAGTCATGTGAAAATCTTGCGATTTATTCACTAAGTTACTTCCAAAGATCTAGCTTTCAAATATGCATACGTGGAATTAGAATGATGAGACTTAGAGAAGTGCATAATTCAGGGGAGAACCTTCAAGAACTCTTTATTAAAGCCTAATCACAAAGATCAAGTACCCAAAGAGTAAATCTCGAGATCAAATGAAATTGGGTAGATTGTACTCTTTTTCCCTTGATGAGTTTTCCTAAAGTTTCTTGGCTAAGGTTTTTAACAAGGCAATTAGGTAACGCAAGAGAACGATATCATATACTCTTTCTCCAAAAAATTTCCAATCGGGTTTTTATGGCGCTTTTGACGAGATATGAACATATGAGGATGGGTGCCCAAGGACAAGTGTTGAAACCATGGGCCCGCCCAAAGAAATTACCTATAGGTGGGCGCCCATCCAAACTCTAGCAAAGGTTCAGAGCCTATAAATAGGGGGTGTTAGTTATTGTAAAAGACTGATCGATTGATGAAGGAATAAAGAGAAGCAAAAAGGCCCCTATATCTCTCGTGTCCAATCTACTATTCTCAGACGTGTGTTCTTGTATTGTTCTAACCGATTCTATGTCTGCTTCATGAGGTAATCGCTAGATTAAACTCGCGCGATTTATTCTCAATAGTATGTAACCCAAATCCTTGCCATACACCGTGAGCTCGGGCTGCCATTATTTAGGATCCACTTGTCATTGCCTCACGATTGCATAACGTATAGTAGTTTCTTGTTTGCAAACACACACTCTCTCCCAAAATTTGGGTACTTAGATTGCTTGCTAGTCGGAAAAAAAATTTAGGGACCGAGCCTCCCTAAGGTCCCTCCTCTATCTTCATCTATTTCTCCTCCTCCCTCCCTGATATCAAGCGCTCGGATGCCTCGGAAGAGGGATCTCATCGTGAGGCTCCATCCTATAAAATTTACTTCCTTGCTAGTCACAAGCGATACCGGAATTTAGAAGGACACATTTGTGGTTATTTAGGACGCGGGTCATGTGAACACATTTTTGGTTTGTGCCCTTGTCTAGTTCAAAAAATTATAGATGTGTTCTACGACACATGCAAAAAAATCGGTCTTGAAAATATGTTCATATGTACACTGTGCAAAAAGGGCAAAAGAAACAAACTTAAATTATAAAAGATGTGCACAAACTTTTTATCTTTTTATACTATGCATGTATGATCATATTTTTGCAAGTGCACACATTCTAACATGTTTTATATCTATGTATTTTTTTGAGCTACATAAGTGCACAAATCAAAATTGGCTCATATGATCATAGGAGCAGATCTCCATTTCCCAGGTTATTATTGGTGATTGATTATGTTTATTTGCATGGCTACGTCTACGTGCTCTCTTGCCTCTCTCCAACGAAGGCTCCAGAACAATTTGTTGAAAAGACACAAATCTCGAGGAATAAGAAAAGAACGGCATCAATTGTCACACCTTGTAGGCTGTTCGGTGGTTTACTGTTTTCGGCTCATCAAATGACTGAACACTAGCGAGTAAACAAGGCGCACATCCGTAAGAAATGCAAGCAAACTGGAATTTTTTATTTTTTATTTTGGGCCTCTGACGCGACGTGTATTGCAAAAATAGCCCCCATGACGTCGTATTTGTAAATATAGCCCTCTCCTAGACGTAGGAGCATGAGATGGTGACACGTGTCGCATCCTGCAGTCGGGGAGCATGGAAAGTGAGCGACGACCGCAGGAACGCGGGCCACCGTGGGAGCAAGGCGCCCAGCGTCGAAGGTGGCGGGCCCAACCACTTTCCACGGTGCCGAGCGAGGAGGTGGCCGCCACCTTCGCTGGTCGCGAGCGCTAATTTTTTTTGATTTAGCCCGTGGCACCATGCAAATGCAAAATAGCCTCTGCTAGTGTTTTTATAAAATAGCCCCCAAACAAGCGCGAAGGCTCTTAACGCGTCGCCGAGCGCGCAAGTGGGGGCAAGTAGGACCGAAGGCACTAGCGCGTGGTGGAGCACGGAAGGGCCACCTCTCCGCTGGGGAGCGCGAAGGCTCCTTCATGGTCACGGGGCAGAAGCTGCCGACACGCGCCTCTTCGCGGCCGCCGCCATTGCCATGCTCGGAGGAGTGGCCACCTACCTTCCGCAGCCACCGAGCATGTATGAGCACGGTCGACTCCACGGTGATTCCGCGCTCGGTTAGGGGTTATTTTTGCCAAAAAAAAAACGGTGGCAATGGGGCTATTTTTGCATTTTCATGGCGCCACGGGCCAAATCAAAGAATTTCATGAGCGCGAGAGGCCGATGAGTTGTCGCGGTTCTCGAGAGCAGAACCGTCGCCTCCCCACGCATGGGTGTTGGCCACGCCACCACGCGCCGCCCGACCGCCTAGTTAGGGTTTCGTTCGGTCCAATTAGGGTTTCTCCGATTACAAATTTTTTTCAGGCATTCAGATTAGGGTTTCAGCGATCAGGGAGAAATATAGGCACTGAGATTTGTAAAAAATATTCATTAAGAAATATAGGCACTGAGGTTTGTAAATTAGGGTTTCATTTTCTCCAAAATGAGAGTTTCGTCGCGGTTTTAGCTACTGTTTGTAGTAATTTCAAAATATAGCAAATAAGTTAAGAAAATTACTTAAACTTTTGTGGAGCCTCCGACATAGTATTATTGCTTCTGTAATTTTTGTATTATTTTATTCGCTCAAATTTTTTTCGTATTTTCATATAAGTGTACTATTTGTAGGATTTTTAAATGTAGATGTAACATCCCAAATACCTAATCGGTGTTTGTTTCAAATGTAATTAAATGTGTAGAAATTAAAACTTTTTCTCACATCTTGAAATTCTTGAACTCACCTTAAATTCTTGTCCAAGAGTTGTGTTATCCAAAACACTAGGCTCTTGTTGACCAAAAGTCAAACTCATGTTCCACTTGTCACAAATCTTGTGCCAAACTTTTGGAAATAATTTTTCTTGGTCCTAGAATTGATGTGGGGTCTCTCTGAAAAATAGCATAAGTTATAAAAACTTGTTTGATAATTTTTGGAGGTAAAACAATTCCTTGAACAGCCTTAATGAATTTGCTGAGAAAAATGTAGTGCATAAAAACCTCTGGAAATTTTATGTAAGGTTAACCATAATGTCAGCAAGCTCCAGTTAAAATTTTATAAATTTTGGAGTTGAATTGCTATCTCAAATGAATCCCTAAAGTCTCAGCTGTTAAAATTGAGTTCAAAACATTACACTGCTCCTTGGCCGAGCCACTTTCCAAGGTCCGGGTCCACCAAATTTCATCGCAGACCTCCTCCCTAGCCAGCAGCCCCATCCGACCTCCCTTTCCACCTTGATGAGGTCGAGCTGCTGGATTCATATCTAACATCCACGACCTCCTCCTCTCAACCAACTCATCGAGACCTCCTTCCCACAGTGAGGTCATGGCCGTTGGATAAAGATCCAACCGCCACGACCTCCTCTCGCTTTGTCTTGTGCACTGACCTCCTCCGCGGTCAACACCGCAAGGACCTCCTCATTTATCGAGGTCATAGCCGTTGGATCAAAGATCCATGGCCATGACCTCCACTCGCTATCACACCACTCGCACCTCCTCTCCACCTTGTTGAGGTCGTTGCCGCTTGATTCGCATCCAAAGGCCATGACCTCCGCCGCAAATCATCGCAGCCAGACCTCCCTTGATATCTAGCGCACAAGACCTCCGCTTCAATTATTGTGCGCCGCTGATTAAAATCCAAGGCCCACGACCTCCCTCGCTTTCTAGCGATCAAACCTCTCATTTAGTCGAGGTCGAACTGCTGGATCGATCCAACGCCACAACCTCCCCATCACCTCATCGCCGCCGATGAAAATCTCGCTACCGACCTCCCCATCCTGCTCCAAATGTCTTGCCCAGGCCAAGACCTCTCAAGATTTCAAATGTGCCTGCTGGATTAAAATCCAACCGCCACGACCTCCTTTATCATCTTGTAGCCGTTAGATTTTAATCTAACCGCCATGACCTCCTTTTTCACAGCGCTGGCCATGACCTCCTCACTTGATCTCGCCGCTGGATTAAGATCCAATGGCTCGACCTCCCACATGTTGTGTGTCGAAGCGCGACCGTGAATAAGTCCTCCCATCGTCTCGAGCCCTTGGGTGTAGATCCAAAGGCTAGGACCTCCTAACCCCTTACCACGATGACCTCCCCGACTGCTCAGCAATTGCATGCGATGGAGATCGCATGGCTAGGACCTCCTCCTAGTCTTTTAAAACTTACTGCTTCAAAATCATATCGAGGGTCATGAACTTCCTAGCGCTTCTCATCCAACGGTTGGGAGGCATGCCCTGTTCTTCTCCTAGCTCAGTGCGACGCGCCATGGCAAAGGAGGAGGTCGGTGGCATGTCTTGTCCAACGGCTCTGGTGCTGTGCAAGATTTATTGCGTGTCGTGCCTTCCGCCCTAGGCCATGCCCTAGGTCCGCCTCGACTGCCCCCATCACCTCCATTGTCTTGTCCAGTTATGGATCGCGCCATGGGCTAAGCTCACCATGAGCTTAACCCTTGGCTCACGACCTCCATGTCCCGGGGTATAGAAGCTCCCCTTGCCTTCATTGGTTTCTTTTCCACACCTCACCATTTTACTCTTGCCTCGAGGAGCTCAAACCACTTTGACCTCCTTGGTCGCCATTGAAGCAGCCTTGAGCTCCTCGGTGGCAGACTCAAGTGGCTTCCTCTCCTCTCCGGGTTCCATTTTGAGCGATCATCACCCAAAGTGCTCCCTCTAACTTGAGTTTATCTTGCCTCCACAGGCGCTTTAATTTCGAGTTTGGATCTTGGCCGGAGCTCATCGCCTTCACCAATACCGTCCTCTTCCTCTTCAACCTCCTCACTTCTTTAGGACCTCTAGGTACTTCCCCGATAGTCCTCTAGCTGGGCACCTGATGAATGTTGTTATGAGCTTTTCTTGGGCACCCGCTGAATGGCTACTGCAAGCTCCTTTTGCTTCTTGCCTTTTGACCGTGTGGTCACCTTGTTCCTCTCCGCTCATCGGCGCCTAGGCCGCCGCCGCGGTGAGAGTAGGTCCATTAGGTGCGCCTGGTTATTGCGGTCCCGACGGTGCCCACAAGCAGCGCGCCGCGTTCTAAATCGCCGGCGATAAGTCGGGACGCCCTCAAATTTTTGTTCGGACGTCCCGACTGCCATTGTCGGTTTAGGACATAGATTGGCTCGGTAAATGCTCAATCATTGGAGCAATTATCGCTGTCTTTAGTGCGCCGACCTCCTCATTGTCCCACACATTAACTTCATATGCTGCGCAGCGTGAGGTGCGTGGTCGTGGGCCGCCCATCTCGCAGATCAACGGCCACGACCTCCTCTCTCGATCGCAAGATGAGGTCCAAAGAACATGAAGCGAAGGCTGAGATCTTGAGGTCATAGCCGTTGATCCAAGATCAACGGCCACGACCTTTCTATCTCGCACAGCTGACACGCATGGCAGCTTCGCTGGAGGTCTTGGGCCGCTTGATTTTAGATCAACGGTTCACGCCCTCCCCTCTGCTTTTGGAGTTTAGAAATTCCGGTGGGCACTTATTTGTAAACCCAAACAGTAATAACTTTGAAAATGCATAACTAATTCGTTTTAAATCCAAATTAGGTGATTCAAATTGCTGTAGCTCTGGTTTGGGCCAGGCTCTAATCTAAAATGGTTATGAGCCCAGTTCAGCTCCAGAAAATGGTTTTATAAATAAAATTCAAAACTAACTTTAAATGTTTCATTAAAATTCATTTAACTTTTAAATTGCATAAGTACTGCTCGGTAGGTTATTTTTGAGTGAATCCAACTTTGTTGGCATCCTCTGTTAGTGCTCTAAATGTTAGAATAGGATTTAGGCATGTCCCTATTTTCAAAAAGCTTTCTTGTGCATTTTAATTTTGTTCAAGTTCTTGTTTTTGGAAAATTATAAAAATGCATAGTAGCTCCAAATGAGGTGAACTCAATTGTGTTATTCATCTCATGAGGTGCTTGTTTTACTGTAAAAATCTCAGTTGCACCACCATTCTAGAAAATATTGCCAAATAATTAAATTAGTGAATAGTAGCAGTTTTGATTTTTAGGGCTGAGCAGAATTGTTTTGCTCATATCTTTTGCATTAAGAATCCAAATCAATTGGTTCTTATTGATAAACTCTCTAAAAATCATCCTCTTGCTGCTGTATAAATTTCATAGCATTTGGAGTTAGTTGGCAGTGCTGTCTTTTGGTTTTCCTCATTCTTATAGGTTCTTTTCGCCTTTTTGATTAGGTTTCGACGAGTGTGTTAATCCTGTGAGCGATACTCTGCAGCAAATTGGTTAACTCCAGCAAGGCAAGCAGTTCGATCATATCCCGCTTAATCCCATTACTTTCAAAGTCTAATATTTTGTTTAACTTGTATGTATGCATGCTTTTGTGTCAAAGTAATTTATCGTTTAGAGGTAGCTATTCCTATTGCATTGTTGCCTCTAAATTGTTACCCCCTACCACAAACCATAAGTTACTAATATCGCTGGTGAATTAGAGCCCGTGATTTAATTATGCTCTTGTATTGTCTTTATGTGTCATGCTTAGAATGCTTAGCTACCGGTAGAAATAGGCGGTTGTCGACGATGTCGATGACCTTGGTCACACAAAAACTTTATCATTATTCCATTATGTCCAGCACTTGTGCTTTGTTACTTTGTAAAGAAATAAAATGAAAACAAAACTGTTTGACTTGGGCACAATGGAATGTTGGTGTGATCTTTTGGTGTGACTGAATGGTGCCCGGTCATTAAGGACCGAGTTACTTGCGCCACTGCTTCGAGCATTATTGCAGTATAACCACACGAGGGACATATAGGACCCTCTTGACTAAGTACTTTGGGGGTGTTAATTATGAGCTGGTCGGTTGGTATGTTTTACCGTAAAATGTGTGTGTGTGGTGTGGAGGGAGCATTAGCATCTAGCTAGGGCTGTCTAATGTGTCCTTATCCCTGGGTTGCAGCTCTTAATTAGCATCGCCTATTGGAAATGTCTCAGAGGACTTAGCTGTGCGCAAGATACCAAAGGAAGTGTGCTAAATCATGTGGCTAAAAGGCGGTCGACGTGTGGGTACATTGGTACACCCTCGCAGGTTAAAACTATTCAATAGCCTCGCCCTAGGTTACGACACGCCGAAACGCCTCGTGAGAACTAGACTACAACATTTAATTAAAACTTGATGGGTTGGTATGAATGGATGTTCATACTATTGTTGTGGTGACTATTGGGTTAGTCACTTCCTGTGTTGTCTTTATCGTTGTTATTATTATTGTATCGTTGTTATTTCAACATTCAAAAATGCTTTGTCAAATTGCTTTAAATCTATTACATTATTGCAAAGGAAAACTTGCTTTATGCTAAAATAAGTCCAAAGCCTCATCCACTTAAATAAAGCTTGCATGTAGTTGCTTATAGTTCTGTTATACTACACGTCGCCTTACTTGAGTACATTTTTGTACTCATTTGCTTTGCTTAACTATAATTGTTGCAGAGGAAGAAGTGGATCCCAAGGGATGCACTTTTGTGAGATGTGTCGTGGGTTCGACGACTAGGTTGGTGGTCCTGTTGGTTGCCTTGTGGGTTAAAGGCACACTAATTGGCTCTTTTATTTATGGCCATCTTATGGCTTTTTGCTTCCGCTGCTTATTTATCTCTTTAGTTGTTTAGCTCTTTAGTCGATTTGAC
Organism: Phyllostachys edulis; assembly: GCA_036346405.1. NCBI lineage: Eukaryota > Viridiplantae > Streptophyta > Magnoliopsida > Poales > Poaceae > Phyllostachys > Phyllostachys edulis. The sequence continues at coordinate 14,548,573 of CM070568.1, forward strand.
CGGTCGGCCTCTTTTGTAATAAATCTCTATTATGTATGTCTTTTGTAAAGTTCGTGCTTGGTTCTATGTTTGTATGGAATTGATGCATGATTTTGTAAAATGGTGTATGTACAAAGACTTCTGGATGTACATATTTTCCCGAGGCACGAGATATTTTGTTTATGATGCTAGGGTTAATGATAACTAAGCATTACAAGCTACATACCCTGGGTCTCACAAAGTTGGTATCGTGAGCCATATCGACTATAGAAAGCCTAGCTTGGTCGTTTTTAGGATGTTTTGGAAAAATTTATTTTCAAATATCAAATGGTTCATGAAAGCTAAGTAAAGTCTCTAATTTTACTCCTTACCTATCTTAGCTTTCTCTCATCTTGTTCTAATTTGAGTTTTAAAAGTTGCTTTCTCTCCTCCTCTCAAAAGATAAACCCAATTAAACGATAACACCGGTTTTGGGAATCAATGAGTTTGGCAAATTGAAGTGTTAACTGCCCATTTACAAGGTTTTGAAGCTTCTGGAATGGCCAATTTCGACTGGAAGCTTGGATGCAAAATCTGGACAGCAAGCGTCAATTTCCGGACAGCAAGCTCAAAGGTTCTAAATAGGGTAGAAAATGAGAGGTTAATCAACTAAAACTTGTGGGAATGAAAGGGTAAGATGTGATACTAGTTAGCTAAGTATCTAACACCTATTCTCTTGGTTTTACCTTGCTTTAATAGAAGTATTAGAAATTGGAGTAGGGTGCTGAAATTTTATCTTCTCAACCAATTACTCATTCATTTAATACAAGTTGGTTGTGTTGGGAAGTTGGCCTTTAATCTTGTGTTTTCCTAGCTATTTTGGAGTCATTTTGGAAGCTTTTAAAGTGCATTTCCTTGCTGTTTTTGCTTCTCCTTTATTATGCTCCCTATAACTTCTTTTATTCTGCTTGTTTCATTAGTTTACATTTATCATCATCTAATCTATTATTAACTGGGTAGGGATCTGTACTATCTTTTTTGTTAGTCTTCGGTTAGGGTGATGACCCATTCCCCTAGTCGTTGGCATTCCTTTTTCGCTTTCTTCAAATTCTAGTCCTTGGGTTTCGTGTTAACCCATCTTTTCAGAAGCAGATGTCAAGGCATCAAATAGCCGACTAGGTCGAAGTCGGCCGACGAAATTCTCCCTAGCTCCTACCGTCTGCATAAGACTCAAGAAGCGCCCACTCCGACGAGTGTTGCGGATTGTGGTCCCAAGGTTCTCAAGAGCGGCAATCGCCTTTTTGCCTTTGGTGTGGTGAAGAGGGCATTTACCAAGATTGCGTAACTAGGAAAAGTCAAGGTGTGTCGGCGTTGTGGTGAGGAAGGACACTACATCAACCAAAGGTACTACAAACTGTCCAAATTGTGACAAAGACCACTTACCCGAGATTGTCCGACCGCCAAAGTTACTTGTTTCTGCGAGGAAGCGATCACTATCCCAAGGAGTGTAGCATGAACTCGGTGATTGCCAAGTCATTGAACCGCAATGATCGCTTTTGGTCATCTCGCAAGCATCGAATCGCTTATGCCTCCAAACCAGAGAAGTTCTGGATGATTTGTCCGAGGAGTCATGACGATTACTACCTATACCTTCCCGACTTTCAGCTGATGGTTGAAAATCCCGTTGTTGCTGTGGGCAGAAAGAGAAAGCTAAAGGATCGTCGCAAGAGTCAAAAGAAGGCTCCAAAGACTAACCTCGCCCTTCGCAGCCGTGGCTTCAATCACGCACTCGCGAAGTCAAGAAGGTGGTCCCCGCATTCGTATGCCGGATCACTTGTTTCTTTTGTAGCAAGAAAGGGCACTACGCCAACAATTGCCCTTTGAAGCAAAGCAGAAGGTCACCGTAGTCAAGCCAAATCCATCTCACCGGGAGAATTCAGAGGCACCGATGTAGTATCGCACGCTTTGTGCTAACTCCCATTCACCATCGCTTTGTTTAATTCAGAGCAACCTTCGCTTTTTCAGCGCCCGTGATTCGATCACACGCACTGCAACCCATCGTGGATCGGAGGGTCGCTTTGTAATCCACTAACTCCATCTCACCGAGGAAGCTTAGGAGGCACTCGCATCGTGTTAGGTACGCTTCTTGTTAACTCTTGCCCCGATATTATTTTAATCAATTCAGAGCGCCTCATTCCTTTGTATTCCATCTTTTGCCATCTAGGTCGCCATCGATCGGTTGACTAAAATGGCACCTTTCCTTCCCTATACATCTTGGGCATCACATACCGCTTATGCCTCGAACCTTCGTGGCCTAAACGACCATATTCCTTTTAGAGACTAGTCATGAGAGATGACTCAGATAGCTAGTTAACCGACCAAGGTCTCGCTCTCATAGTGGAGTAACTGCACAAATTGCTCCACCAACTAAGAACCACCATAGTCCCTTTTAAGATAGCTAGTCATGAGGGATGACTCAAGATAGTTAGTTAGAAGGCCGAGATTCCGTTGTTAGTGGAATTAACCGCATAAAATGCTCCTAATTGACTAAACAAATCGCTTCTACCAACTCACAACTATCATGCACCACCACACATAGAATCAAGGAAGATCTCTCACCACAAACCTTGTTATATCTCGGACTCGTAAGTTTTTTCTTTCCCGTGCCGACTAAAGTGGCACCTTTTCGCCGGCCAAAACCAAGATTCAGACCGGTCACTTGGCCGAGAATTATGTCTCGAGGATCGTAAGTCGCATGAGGTACAAGGCGATCGTTTCATATCGTGGGTTTCTACTCACTTCTCAATTTTGGCATAGTCTACCAGAGGCTATGGAACTCGCCTTGCTTTCACTAGCATATCATCCCCAACCCGATGGTCGGACCGAAGGGTCAACCAAGTTTTGGAAGGCATGTCTGCGTGCTTGTGTTCTTTTCCTATGGGAAGCATTGGGAGAAATGCTTACCATTCGCCGAAGTTTTCTTACAACAACAATTTTCAAGCCGCCTCTAAGATGGCGCTTTCGAGGCCTTATCCGGAGAAAGTGAACCCCGTTGTATTGGTCTCGAGGTCGGAGAGACCTTTTGGTCCGACTCGATCAACGAGGCCGAGAGTCAAGTCCAAATTTTATTCATGGGTGTCTTCACAGCTCAATCCAGCAAAAGAGCTATGCGGATCGCCGCTGCCGTGAGTTGAGTTTTGAGCCTAATGACTTTGTTTATCTCAAAGTCTCTCCTTTGATGGGCCATCAACGCTTCAAGGCCAGGGCAGTTAGCTCCTCGATATGTGGGTCCCTACCGTGATTATCGAGAAGAAAGGAGCTGTTGCCTATGTGTTGGAGTTGCTCGCTGCACTTGAGGGGGTACATGATGTGTTCTATGTGCCCCACCAAGAAGTGCCTCCGTGTTCCAATTGAGGAAGTCTGCTGGAAACTCTCGATGTCCAACCAGATTTGACTTATCGCGAGCACCTGCTCAGATACTCAAGAGGTCAATGAAGAACTAGGAATCGCTCCATCAAGTTCCTTAAAGTTTAGTGGTCGAACCATTCCGAGGATGAAGCTACTTGGGAAAGGGAAGATCGCTCAAGGCAAGGACTACCCTTCTTTCTTTTTCCGAGTAAGCCAAAATCTCGACGAGATTTGTGAGGGGGGAGATTTTGTAACATCCCAAATACCTAATCGTGTTTGTTTCAAATGTAATTAAATGTGTAGAAATTAAAACTTTTCTCACATCTTGAAATTCTTGAACTCACCTTAATTCTTGTCCAAGAGTTGTGTTATCTAAAAACACTAGGCTCTTGTTGACCAAAAGTCAAACTCATGTTCCACTTGTCACAAATCTTGTGCCAAACTTTTGGAAATAATTTTCTTGGTCCTAGAATTGATGTGGGGTCTCTCTGAAAAATATCATAAGTTATAAAAACTTGTTTGATAATTTTTGGAGGTAAAACAATTCCTTGAACAGCCTTAATGAATTTCCCGACAGAAATGCAAAGGCATAAAAACCTCTCGAAATTTTATGTAAGGTTAATCATAATGTTAGCAAGCTCCAGCTTAAAATTTTCTAAATTTTGGAGTTGAATTTCTATCTCAAATGAATCCCTAAAGTCTCATTGTTAAAATTGAGTTCAAAACTTTACACTGCTCCTTGGCCGAGCCATTTTCCAAGGTCGGGTCCAAATTTCATCATCGATTCTCCTCACCAACAAGAGCCCCATCTCGACCTCCCTTTCCATTTGATGAGGTCGAGAGCTGGATTCATATCTAATGTACCACGACCTCCTCCTCTCAACCAACTCATCGACCTCCTTCCCATTGCAGTGAGGTCATGGCCGCTGGATAAAGATCCAACCGCCACGACCTCCTCTCGCTTGTCTTGTGCACCGCACCTCCTCCATGGTCAACACCGCAAGGACCTCTCATTTCTTCGAGGTCATAGCCGCTGGATCAAAGATCCATGGCCATGACCTCCACTCGCCATCACACCACTCGCACCTCCTTCCACCTTGTTGAGGTCGAGTCGATGGATTCAGATCCAAAGGCCACGACTCCGCCGCAAATCATCGCAGCCAGACCTCCCTTGATATCTAGCGCATAAGACCTCCCCGCTTCAATTGTTGTGCGCCGCTGATTAAAATCCAAGGCCCACGACCTCCTCGCTTAGCGATCAAACCTCTCATTTAGTCGAGGTCGTGAACTGCTGGATCAGATCCAACGCCACAACCTCCCCCATCACCTCATCGCCGCCGATGAAAATCTCGCTACCGACCTCCCCATCCTGCTCCAAAGGTCTTGCCCAGGCCAAGACCTCTCAAGATTAAATGTGCTGCTGGATTAAAATCCAACCGCCACGACCTCCTTTATCATCTTGTAGCCGTAGATTTTAATCTAACCGCCATGACCTCCTTTTTTCACAGCGCTGGCCATGACCTCCTCACTTGATCTCAAGGCCTGGATTAAGATCCAATGGCCTCGACCTCCCACATGTTGTGTGTCGAGCCAGACCGTGAATAAGTCCTCCCCATCGTCTCGAGCCCTTGGGGTGTAGATCCAAAGGCTAGGACCTCCTAACCCTTACCACGCATGACCTCCCCCGACTGTTCAGCAGCCTGCGATGGAGATCGATGGCTAGGACCTCCTCCTAGTCTTTTAAAACTTACTGCTTCAAAATCATATCGAGGGTCATGAACTTCCTAGCGCTTCTCATCCAACGGTTGGGAGGCATGCCTCGTCTTTTCCTAGCTCTGCGCCGACGCCGCCATGGCAAGGAGGAGGTCATGGCATGTCTTGTCCAACGGCTCAGGCTCGTGGCAAGATTTATTGCGTGTCGCTGCCTTTCCGCCCTAGGCCATGCCCCTAGGTCCGCCTCCGACCGCCCCCATCACCTCCATTAGTCTTGTCCAGTTATGGATCGCGCCATGGGCTAAGCTCACCATGAGCTTAACCCTTGGCTCACGACCTCCATGTCCCGGGGTATAGAAGCCCCTTTGCCTTCATTGGTTTCTTTTTCCACACCTCACCATTTTACTCTTGCTCGAGGAGCTCAAACCACTTTGACCTCCTTGGCCGCCATTGAAGCAGCCTTTGAGCTCCTCGGTGGCAAGACTCAAATGGCTTCCTCTCCTCTCCCTGGGTTCCATTTTGAGCGATCATCACCCAAAGTGCTCCCTCTAACTTGAGTTTATCTTGCTCCACAGGCGCTTAATTTCGAGTTTGATCTTGGCCGGAGCTCATCGCCTTCACCACTGCCCTCTCTTCCTCTTCAACCTCCTCACTTCTTTAGGACCTCTAGGTACTTCCCGATAGTCCTCTAGCCTGGGCACCTGCATGAATGTTGTTATGAGCTTTTCTTGGGCACCCGCTGAATGGCTATCGCTAAGCTCCTTTGCTTCTTGCCTTTTGACCGTGGGTCACCTTGCTCTCTCCTCGCTCATCGGCGCCGCCGCCGCTGAGAGTAGGTCCATTAGGTGCGCCTGGCTATGCGGTCCCGACGGTGCCCACAAGCAGCGCCGCCGTTCTAAATCGCCGGCGATAGCCGTGGGACGCCCTCAAATTTTGTTCGGACGTCCCGACCGTGCCATTGTCGGTTTAGGACATAGATTGGCTCTAAATGCTCAATCATTGGAGCAATTATTGCTGTCTTTAGTGCGCCGACCTCCTCGTTGTCCTCAAGACATTAACTCATACAAGGCGTGAGGTGCGTGGTCGGGCCGCCCATCTGCAGATCAACGGCCACGACCTCCTCTCTCGATCACAAGATGAGGTCCAAAGAAATGAGCTGAAAGCGTGAGATCTTGAGGTCATAGCCATGGATCCAAGATCAACGGCCACGACCTTCTATCTCGCAGGCTGACGCTGCTAAGGTTTCTCGCTGGGAGGTCTTGGGCCATTTGATTTTAGATCAACTGTTCACGCCCTCCCTCTGCTTTTTGAGTTTAGAAATTCCAAAGGCACTTATTTGTAAACTAAAATAGGTAATAACTTTGAAAATGCATAACTAATTCATTTTAAATCCAAATTAGGTGATTCAAATTGCTGTAGCTCTGGTTTGGGCCAGGCTCTAATCTAAAAATGGTTATGAGCCCAGTTCAGCTCCAGAAAATGGTTTTATAAATAAAATTCAAAACTAACTTTAAATGTTTCATTAAAAATTCATTTAACTTGTAAATTGCATAAGTACTGCTTCGGTAGGTTATTTTTGAGTGAATCCAACTTTGTTGGCTTCTCTATTAGTGCTCTAAATGTTAGAATAGGATTTGGGCATGTCCCTGTTTTCAAAAAGCTTTCTTGTGCATTTTAATTTTGTTCAAGTTCTTGTTTTTGGAAAATTATAAAAATGCATAGTAGCTCCAAATGAGGTGAACTCAATTGTGTTATTCATCTCATGAGGTGCTTGTTTTACTTTAAAAATCTCAGTTGCACCAACCCTTCTAGAAAATATTGCCAAATAAGTAAATTAGTGAATAGTAGCAGTTTTGATTTTTAGGGCTGAGCAGAATTGTTTTGCTCATATCTTTTGCATTAAGAATCCAAATCAATTGGTTCTTGTTGCTAAATTCTCTAAAAATCATCCTCTTGCTGCTGTATAAATTTCAGAGCATTTGGAGTTAGTTGGCTGTGCTGTCTTTTGGTTTTCCTCGTTCTTATCGGTTCTTTTCGCTTTTTGATTAGGTTTTGACGAGTGTGTTAATCCCGTGAGCGATACTCTGCAGAAATTTGGTTAACTCCAGCAAGGAAAGCAGTTTGATCATATCCCGCTTAATCCCATTACTTTCAAAGTCTAATATTTTGTTTAACTTGTATGTATGCATGCTTTTGTGTCAAAGTAATTTATCGCTTAGAGGTAGCTATTCCTATTGCATTGTTGCCTCTAAATTGTTACCCCTGCCACAAACCATAAGTTACTAATATCGCTGGTGAATTAGAGCCCGTGATTTAATTATGCTCTTTTATTGTCTTTATGTGTCATGCTTAGCTACGGTAGAAATGGGCGTTGTCGACGATGTCGATGACCTTGATCACACAAAAACTTTATCATTATTCCATTATGTCTAGCACTTGTGCTTTGTTACTTTGTAAAGAAATAAAATGAAAACAAAACTGTTTGACTTGGGCACAATGGAATGTTGGTGTGATCTTTTGATGTGACCGAATGGTGCCCGAGTCATTAAGGACCGAGTTACTTGCGCCACCGCTCGAGCATTATTGTGTGCTAACCACACGAGGGACATATGGGACCCTCTTGACTAAGTACTTTGGGGAGTGTTAATTATGAGTTGGTCGGTTGGTATGTTTTACAAGAAAATGTGTGTGTGTGGTGTGGGAGGGGAGCATTAGCGCATCGGCTAGGTCATCTAATGTGTCCTTATCCTCGTGGGTTATGCGGCTCTTAATTAGCATCATCCATTGGAAATGTCTCAGAGGACTTAGCGTGTACAAGATACCAAAGGAAGTGTGCTAAATCATGTGGCTAAAAGGCGGTCGACGTGGGTACATTGGTACACCCTCGCAGGTTAAAACTATTCAATAGTCTCGCCCTAGGTTATGGACACGCCGAAACGCCTCGTGAGAACTAGACTACAACATTTAATTAAAACTTGATGGGTTGGTATGAATGGATGTTCATACTATTGTTGTGGTGACTATTGGGTTAGTCACTTCCTGTGTTGTCTTTATCAAATTGTTATTATTATTGTATCGTTGTTATTTCAACATTCAAAAATGCTTTGTCAAATTGCTTTAAATCTATTACATTATTGCAAAGGAAAACTTGCTTTATGCTAAAATAAGTCCAAAGCCTCATCCACTTAAATAAAGCTTGCATGTAGTTAAGCTTATAGTTCTGTTATACTACACGCCACCTTTAAGTAGTACATTTTGTACTCATTTGCTTTGCTTAACTATAATTGTTGTAGAGGAAGAAGTGGATCCCCAAGGGATGCACTTTTGTGAGATGTGTCATGGTTCGACGACTAGGTTGGTGGTCCCGTTGGTTGCCTTGTGGGTTAAAGGCACACTAATTGGTTTCTTTTATTTATGGCCATCTTATGGCTTTTGCTTCCGCATTGTTTATTTATCTCTTTAGTTGTTTAGCTCTTTAGTCGATTTGGCCGGTCGGCCTCTTTTTGTAATAAATCTCATTATGTATGTCTTTTGTAAAGTTCGTGCTTGGTTCTATGTTTGTATGGAATTGATGCATGATTTTGTAAAAGGGTGTATGTACAAAGACTTGGATGTACATATTTTTCTCGAGGCACGAGATATTTTGTTTGCGATGCTAGGTTAATGATAACTAAGCATTACAAGCTAAATACCCCGGGGTCTCACAGTAGAAAATGAGCTTGGAAAATTATGAATTTTGTTTTGAAGGCTCCTCATGTAGTGGACTTGATTGTGTAATGTTTCAATAATTTTATATATGTTATGTAATTGTTTCAGAGATGAAGGATTTATCTCTCTAAAATTTAGATTTTATCCACTACTAGGGAACACCTTATCACTGCATTTGTTCGAACTCCTCATCACGCATTTGCTTCCAACCGCCTATATTTGTTCGCTTGTGATAACAGTAGTTATCACAGACGGTTCAAAACCGCTCGGATACTCACTATCACTGCACGGTTTTTGTTGAAACCGCTGCAGGAAGGCTAGTATCACGCACGTGTCCATTAAAAATCGCTGCGGAACGTAGAAGATATCACGCATTCGCTCTATTTAAGAACCATCTATGATAACGAGAAATATCACGCACGATTTAGATCAACAAAAACCGCCTATGATAGTTCATTATCCTAACTACATTTTTTTCTATTTTTGGCTAGCCTCAGAATTGCTAGTCGTGTCCTCTAAAAACAAGCATGCATAGAAACAGATACATCACAGATAATCAATTGTTGACAAACTCAAAATGATCATTACTCAAAATAAATTACAAAATATCTTATTTGTTCAAGCATCGTCGCTTATAGTTACAATTGGATTACAATTGAGTCAATTGTTTGCGTGGTTGAGAGGTGTCATGGGTGATGCTTTGGGTCGGCGACGGAGTGAAAATATCTGTTGTCCTTAATGATATCTGACATGGTAAAGGCGTAGAGCTTCCCTCGAATGTCCGTGATCTCATCCACAACGAGTCCATCCAAATGTATCAACAAGTCCTGTCGCTAGCAAGAGTAAAGTGGTAAGCATATATATTTAAATTTATAATTAGGAAATAATTATTTCAAGATTGACAAACCTCGGGATCCTTCTTCCTAGCTCTAATGATTTGTTGCATATGATAGCAAACGTAGATTGCACATAAATCATCATTTTTTTTTGTCAAAAATGCATTGCAAAATATATATATATATATATATATATATATATATATATATATATATATATATATATATATGTAGTTAGTTAGTTAGTTAGTTCGAGACGCTGTTATTATGAAGTATGATATAGGATTATCGTGTTGTAGCGCCATCCCGAAATTTCATCCTATGTGTTAGTTCGACGTTGTTTCCATTGTATATTCCTTCATTGGCAACATAGGTGATGAACGACCTACATGATTCCAAAAAGTTATCCTCGCCATTTCAAACGAATGAAGACTACAATAGAGTTATGTATGGAGGAAAT